>JAOXJM010000012.1:7443956-7478460 GCA_026413425.1 Tringa solitaria
CCCACCACTTGTACTCCCTGGTGCTCCCTTTTTCATGTGTGTGGACAGGTTTTTGCTATGTAAAGGAAAAATAATGATATCCCTAGGGAAAACACAGAGGTGCCTGGCACCATCTTTGTCCTTCAGTGACAAAGGATTTATCAACAGGGGAAGAAAAGCTAGGAAATAGATATTACTCATGTTACAGGTGGGCTCTGACTGCTGAGCTCCTGGACTTATTTTTCTCTATTTTACATGAGGTAAAACATCCTCTTCCAAGCTTGGGAAGGAAACAGGGGTCCAAGAAAGGCTGCTGGTTTTCTCCAGACTTGATTTCCTCCATCCCGTCAATCCTGCAATCAAAAATATTGTCTTAAGCAGCTGAAAACTGATAAAGTCCAATCAGGTTTTAATGGGTCACCCACTGAAAAGAAACTGCTACTGGCTCTGCCTGTTACATGGTGCAAAGAGAACAAAGACACATTTGTGTTCAGAGAAAACTTAGATTTCTACTGACATAAAAAGAGGAGCTATGACTTGTCTCAGCTGCAAGAGGATCCAGAACAAGTGACTGTCCTCATGTTCCCTAAACCCCTTCCCTAAGCTCATCTCAGTCATGTGCCTTAAAATTCTGACTGTTGCTTGTGGAAAGAAAAAGGAATCTCTCATGTCCCCTTGCCCCACTATTGCCTATATCTGCGCTGAGTAGATGGGTTCTGGCAGCTCTGTGCAAAGACACCTCTGAGCGGAAGAAAAATACCTTTTCCACAACACCAAACTAAAAGCAATTTTTTTCTTCCTATACAGAATTTACAAGCCATTACCCATCACATCCAGAGTATTACTGGACCTGTCAAGAGAAAGGAATCAGAGTAGAAACATCATTCCACTGGGAAATGTAAAATGGCAACAGGTTGGTCCCTCTACAATATGTCCAATGCTTAATATAAAATGATGTACAACTAACCTGCAATGAGTTCTGTGCAGGAACTCTCTTCTGGGATGCTTGTTTGTGATTTTCTTGCTTGTTCAGAAAAATAGCTTCCTATAAAAAAAAATCCCTTTTTTTTCCCTTTTTTTTTTTTTCCAGCACAGACTAATGAAGAAACCAAGTGATTCAGTTGCTAATGTGATCATGGGGGGATATATTTCATTTATGATTCTATGGTGATGATAACTCCCTCTCAGTTACTTTCCATGCCATGCTCTCTACAACATGAGTAACAAGTGGCTTCAGGCATTTTTTCTGTGGAGGATGAAGTGTTGGCTCAGTGACCAAGTCTTCTCCTCTCTGGTCTGCTCTCTGTCCTCGATGCCTAGTGCCCTTCTCTCTTCCATTTGCTTTCCTCTCGCATGCTCAGTCTCTTGCCAAAACTTCACTTTACATTCCAGCTTTGATTAACCTGTGCCAGTGCATGGATTCTCCCAGTTAGGGCTCAGGGACATTGGAAGAATTTCCTGTGAACTCTTGCCCTGTGCTCCTTCAGCTTTGCTTCTGGCTCCCAGATTGAATCCCACACTAGCAAACCATGTCAGAGGCTAGCAGCTGCAACCTCTTCCATTTTTCCTTCTTCATGATTTTCTTGTCTTTTCTTCCTTCATTCTCCCTTGATTTTCTTGCTCTGACTTTGAGGCCTCTTGCTTGCTCTGTATTCCCAGTTCTTTTCTCCACTGGTAGATCCTGCATTCCCAGCTATTGGCTGTCTTTATTTCTTTCATAGCTTCCTTTCCTGAATTGGTCCACTCCTTCAATACTCAAATACTTCTGAGGGAAAAAGCAGTGTTTGTATCACTTCACTACCTAAGCTAACTTTACAAGCCATTGCCCATCACACCCAGCACGTTACCAGGGCTGTAATACCTGCTTCCCTAATAACCTTATGACCTCCCTGGTTTCTTCCTCCTTTCAGCTCACTGGGAATGCTGATGACAATGATGAATTCAAGTTCATATTTCCTCAGCCATTTTTCTGTCTTGCTCCTCACCTGACTTTATCTTGTCCCTGAACACCCACTGAAAACATTGTTTTGGCCATGTCTTTAGGTCTCTATTCCCTGTCTGTCCTCCTCGATGCTTAGGATGCTTCTGATGGTATTTCTCAGTCTTTTTCAACACCTTATGGCCTATAGTCTCCTACAGTAACAACTCTCTTCTAACTATCCTTGTATCCATGTTTTTTGTTCTGTTATTTTCATAGATCTTTTTCTGATCACTTCTGTTCCATAAGTGGTACCAAACACATTCCTCCCTTCACAGATCCAGTAATCAACCATGTCCTGTAATCAGCTTTCTCTGCCACCTTTCCATCAGGCTTCTTGGCATCCCAGATGCATCACCATCACCTTGATTCTCCATACATGAAAACCAAAAAGGTTAGTGGCTGTGGTAAAGCTTTTCATGGGAGAGCTTCAGTGTTGAACAGTTTTCTGTGTATTTTGCACTTCCATGTAAATTCAGATGAGTTATTTGTAAATAAATATTGCAGAAAAGGCATTTTATGGGTGACCCAAACATTTGTAAAAGTTAGGTCATAGGCAAGCATATCTTTATTGTACGGCAGAAGTTTTACAGCAGGAATTTTCCAGGGCCTGCTAGACACTATGTCCTATTAAGATGATGTGTTGTAACCACTGTTCCTCCCTTAGGATACAGTAAAGAGTCATTCCTTATATATTATTTACACTGAGCTCTAGCCTGGATAAATATATATGGTAATGCTGAGTATGTAATTTTGCAACTCGCTATATTCATGCTATTTTACTTGCTGCGGTAATACTCTTATTTGCAGTGGCTGGTTCATCAGAATATCCTTCAGCAGGACTAGTATGGTCTCTCAGGCTGTGGTGCATACATTTTCTGAGGGATACAGAGAAAATTGAAATAGAAGAGATTATTTTTTAAAAACCCAAGATGTTTGTCATTTAGGCAGTCAATCAGCTGTGCATTATACAGATACATTACTGTTTTTTAAAGGGTTTGTATTTGAAAATCAACTACGGAGGAAGCTGCAAATTCCCTCTGGACTTCCTGTCATTAGAATATTTTAATCATAAAGTAGCTTCATCCTAATTTTGAATACAAAGGGCCTGATTTTCATTAATGTTAAAGACCTTCAGGTGCTTTCTAGCCAGAGCAAAGGAGTGTTACCTGGAGAAGCTCAGACCTTTCAGGCTGGTGGGGCTCACGCTTGCTCCCAACAAGCTGCCAGCCTCACCCAGCCTCCCACCGTGCCTGGTCCAGGGAACCCCTAGAGCTGGGGGTGCACCTGTGTAATGGCACTTCATAGATTTTTCTCCCTGAACTTCTACAGCCATTTCTTTAAGTCTATGCAAACTTTTAGCATTTAAAACACCTATACCTCTGACAAAACTCCCACAGCTTTAATATTCATCGTGCAAAAAGTACCCACTCTGTGTTTTTAAACTTGCCACCTCACATCATCTCTAATTCCTGTATTATGAAGCCTATGTGCAGTTGTCACCTTGCCACCTCCACTGTGACGTTCACAGCTTGTATCTCTGCTCAGTGGTTCTGCTCAGTCTAATCACTTTTTGTATGAAAATCATTTAATACTTCTAATCACCTTTGCACCCTCCTCTGAGCATTCTCCAACTGTCTATATCCTTTTCAAGATGAGAGATTAAAGTCGCAAACATTACTTCAGTCGTGGGATCATTTAATGGATTCAGATAATGGCATAATGATGTTTTCTGTTCTATTCTTTATTCTTTTGACTTTTTTTTTTTTTGATTGCTGATGAGCATCCAGCTAATAGTTGTATGAAAGCAACTTTTATAACCTCAAGATGTTTTTCTTGAGTGGTAGTAACTAACTCAGAGCCCATCATCATGTATGCAAAGTTAAGATTGTGATTTCTTTTTTTTTTTTTTTGAGTTTTTTAAATGAAGTACATCGCTTCACACTTAGGTGTTACATTTTGCCTGCCATTTTATCACGTAGTAACACAATACCGTACTTCTTCTGCAATTCTTTGCAGTTAGTTTGTCTGTTATTACTCTGAATAATAAAATACCAGCAAGCTTCTCCACCTCATTGATAAAACTCTTCCCCGCATCCTCTATGTGTAATTTGAAAAGTCCATGTGCTGGAACCATCCATAGGATGGGACTGGTGGCATCCCCACACGTTCCTGGCCTTTTACTCCTGCCTTTCAGCTAGCTGCTTATCCATGCAAAGATCTTTGAATTCATTAACAAAAACAACTATTTTTTTTTTTTTTTTTAGAATTTCTGGTAAGAGAGTTTCTCAAAAGCCTTTAGGAAATGTAAGGAAATTTATCATCTGACTGGAGTCCTTTGTCCACAGACAAGATTCCTTCAAAATACTTTAACAGACTTGTGCAGCATGACCTTTTTTCTACCAAAGTCTTGACTTTTCCTAATATATCCCTGTTCTCACCCATCCATGCTAGTGACATTTTTCAAGACTGCTAGTTTTGTTCTATGATACAGCTTCTACCATTTTACCCATATGAATGTCATCCTTCCCCAAAGCTAAAATTTCCTGATTCTTCTGTCACCATCTCTCAAATTGGCATCGTATCTGGTCCTCATATGGCCTTCTACTCCTCTGGTATTAAGACAGTTTTAAACAGAAGACTAGGTATTACCTAGTAGCTCACTTATTTTATACTTCAGTACCTTCAGGTTTTGGTGAATACCATCTAGATATACTTCACTAGGTCAGTGGTCTTATTTGGCCTTATTTTTTCTCAGTGTTCTTGTTATGCCTTGATCATATTTTGGCACTCCAAGATTCTTGCAAACGATATTTCCAGAAAGGTTACTCAAAGATTTAAACAAAAGGAATATTCACTTATTATCTTTATGGGGATTGGGTCACATTCTTCTTGTGCATTTATTCTGATAGAACGCATGATTTTTTTTTTTCTTTTGAGCACAACTTCAGCTACCTGAAAACTGTTTTCTTCTAATAGCTTTATTTACCTTGTTCTCTAGCCATGCTTGCATGCCTTCTGGGTTTTTTTGGTGGTTTTTTTTTTTTTTGATTGTTTGGTTTTTTTTAAATGCATAAATAATATGCTTTTTATTTGTATTTAAATATGTTCTATTTAAACAATTTAAACATTCTCTAAGCTGCATGCCAGCTTTTTACCTTTTCAGATGAAACTAAAAGCTAAAGGGTAAAATGCTGTAGGCAGATTGGAGACTGAGTTCCTAGTCAGACAAGCGATTGATTAGCTAATTCTCTAAGCACATGACTTTACAAGGACCGCATAAACTAAGCAGGTTTAACAGAATGTGCAAATCCACCAACTGAGTTCAAAGATCTCTGAGAGAAACTCTTCATCAATATAAAATTTTTGAGTGGTTCACCCCGGTGCCTTTGCAGCCTGTGCTCAAATCTCTGCTCCATCCCAGCCCACCTGGACAGAAGATGATCCATCGCAGTGTGTAGAAGCTCTGTTGAAGTGAAATAGCAACAAGGGTCCCTTCCTTCTCATGGGCCACAGGCATTACTCATGAAAAGTAACATTGGCGAAAAATCCACATGTATGTGGGGTCTGTGACTTGGTTAAAGAGAGCAAGCAGGTAATAAATGACCGGGTAAAGCCACATGGTGCTTCAGGTGACAGGGAATTTGTCCTTCAGACAGATCCAGCTAGAGCTTCTGAAACACCTGGAAGAAAATCCTGTGGCTTGAATGCCAGAGAGCTTTAAAATGGGGGAGCAGAGAGAAGAAATAGAGGTGAGCAGGTTAATGGTCTAATTGTCTTCTGTGGAGCAAATATTCTGTTTTCAGGACTAGACCAAGGCAGTGATGGATTCCCAGGATTCTAGTGCAGTGTGATTTCCAATAATGTCATTCAGCTGATTAACTAAACCCTACCGATCAGAAAGCTGTAGTAAGTTCAGACTTCTTAATTTGAATAAGGACCAGGGAGATGAAGGTGTGTATGAAGCAATTATGCTGGTTTTACATCTGTAGCTTTCCTTATCTGCAGAACTTGTTTCAAATCCTAACTCTAACCCTGTGGATTATATGCTTCTTGTCCTCAAAAGATAAAACAGGTTACATGGTCTAACGGAGCCTTGCTCCAGCAGCTGAATTCCAGTTGCCTCAATAGTATTTCACCATGGAGTTAATTTATTCCCCCTTTTTTTTCCTTCAGAAAAAGTCTAAGCTTGAGATGTCTGGGAGTGACGTTTTTGGTAGAACTGGGCAAGAAACACTATTCTGTGATCTCAGAACCTTCACCAGTTCACTGGCCCATTTAACAATTTTCCTTTGTACTGCAAAATCCACATATTAGAAATTCAGCATCTAAACACTGCTGAACCACAAAATTACTGACTGTGGCCTAAAATAGTTATGCCCCACTAAGATAAAACAGCTAAGTGCCTCATAAAAAGTAAATCATTACCTGAAAAATATAGCCTTTGCTTAATAGATCTTCAGAAGATGTGGAAGCTCTGTAGGTAATAGCTCAGATAAGCTAATGAATGACAGGAAAACTTCACTGTATAATCTTGTCGTATATATGTGGGCTGCTTAACAGGCCTTGTGGAATGACCTTTTATTGCCTAATATGCAGTCTTTACAATAAGGCTACATCTAGTGGTCTTCACTGGTACAGGGCCACACTGTGCTGGGGACTCTGGATATAAAACCTGTGTAACAATGGAGCAGCAGGAACTAGTAAGATTATAAAATCAGTTATGAAGTACTTATCTTAAACCTTCTTTGAAGTCAGTCAGATTTTTAATGCAACAGTCCCTTGAGTTGAAATTCAGCCCTTTCAAGACTTACTACTTGCTTCTTAAAATTGCTAGGGACTGTTGGGTCAGGTAGTCTTACTTCTTTCATAACAAGGACATTTAGGTGTTCACACAGGTTTTACACAGGGAGCCTAAGCTGTAGATAATCTTTAAGCAGCTGTGTAGGAGCAGTGTGTTTCTCCTCTGATGCTGTTGCTGAAGCTCTTCTCAACAAAGCACTTGTAGACCATAAACTTGCAGCATCAAGTTTTTTTCTCTTCCTTTTCAGTCAACTCAATAGAACAAAAGAAGCTGAGGGGCTAAACTTTGAATTTCCAGAAAGCTAGGACCGAAACCTCCATGTCTGACGAGAGAGAGGTTGAGGTTAACATCTGTCACGCGTTTAGCAGCCAGCCCAGCCCAAACCACAGCACAGGGGCTGTACAGGTTGCAGACACCTCTGCCTCTGCTCAACTGCAAAGGGCTGAAGTGAAGGTCCCAATCTAAATGGAGAAGCAGGGGCTTAAGCTGCAACTGAATCATGCAACAGCAAACTAATTACCAGATAGTCAAAGGTCCATACTTTCATCCAGGTGATGCTGAACAAATGCACAGCTCATACACTGTGCAGTAGATGCAATACGTTCAACACACATCAGAGCCTATGTGCCTGTGCTGTAGTACAGTTGATGTGTTACACGTGAGACAATATCTGAATGTTTTGGACAATTTTATTCTTTTTTATCCACTACAGCAATATTTCCTGAAGAGGAAAAGAAAAAGGAAAGACAAACACCAATCAGGAAAGCTACTGCCTCTTCTATTGAGTTTGTTCCTCATAGCTCTTAATCCATATTTCACACTCTGTTAATTTGGAAAAGTTTGCAGATGAAAGCTCCAAACATCATTTTAGTGCTAGAGAAAGTGTCTTAAACCAGGACACTTAGGTTTGCCCATCGAGCTGATGGAAGAGATTAGAATCAACTCAGATGGTTGTTATGGGAGTTCTGATGTGCAGGAAAAGTTCTGCTCCTGAAAAGGATATTTAACCTAGAAAGGGATAACAAGAACCAGTGTCTGGAAGGGAAAAAATGGCAAATTTGAAAGAAGGATGTGTTTTGTATTAGAGTGACGATGTAACTGCTGGGGAAAATTCCCAAAGGAAATGATGGATTTTCAATTAGTTTGTCCTGAAAATTAGCATAGTTTTCTGGAATAAATTTTATAAACAAACACAAATTTTTTGGCTAAACAACAGTATCTGTTTGTGAGCTGTAATGATGAGGGACACAAAAGAGGTCAAAATAAGGAATCTAATGATGCATTTAGTATTTAAAGTCCTCTGAGTTCATGAAGCTGATCTTGTACCTGGTTTCATTAGGGCTGTAGGGATGCATGAGTTACCCCAACTATATGACCAGGCCTTATTATTTATTTGCAATTAGACAGATAGTCATTGTCACTTCATGTAATACTCAGCAGCCTATTGCATTTTTAGGAAACAGGGCATTACTTTGAAGAGACAATATGTGCAGTCATGTTTGACCAGGTAATGACATGACACTGAACAGGGGTTTCAGCTTAAGCTCTCAAAAGAAAAGGGTATCAGAGAAGAAGTTCATGCCAGTTTGAACTGAAATTACTTGAGTTCACTTCCAATATGTTTTCTTTCTTTTTATAAAGAACATAGATCCTCTAATATTAGGGTTGTCTTCTGCATTGAGTGAGTGATACTGTCAACATAGGTTTGTCAAGACTTTGTCTTCACCTCCCTTTCCTTTAAGAAAATGCCATACTGAAATAAGATGCATCTTAGTAATTTAGGATTTTACTATCTAACCCCTTGAATTTTGTCTATTCTTCAAAATGCATCTTCTGATTTTCTAAAGGAAAAAAGCATATCTCACAGAAATCAAACAACTTTAGCAGAGATAAAGGGCATCATCGCCATTTTTTTCATTTTTAGTCCCACAAGAAAATCAAAGAGGAATTGTTATAAACAGTTCTCAGATCCTCTAATACGTTTATTAGAAAAGATGTTGTCTCTCTCTTTTCAACTGGGTTATAACAGAAAAAAGTTTAAAAAATCACAATCTATTATCAAGAGGGAAACTTGGCCCTAATTCAATGCTAAACAAATGCTTTTGATACATTTGCTGAAAAATTATGTATGTGCTTAAACATGTAGTTGAATCAGGGTATTTTCATGTCCCAAGACAGACTTCATTTAGCCTTTTTTCTCAAGCAGGAAACAGGAGGATGTCTAGGTTCATATTTAACCCTTCCCTCCACTAAAAAGAATTCACCAAAATGCCTAAGAGTAGTTGGCTCAGTCACTGGTGAAAATAACTCGCTCCTCTTGACATAGGCAGCATGGGGGTACAAATCTCTGGAGGCCACCCCACACCCCACTGTCTTCAGCCCCCTGGAAGTCTAACCACCCGTTTTCCAGCAGCTGGAGACAGTGGCATGATCCACACTGGGATCAACTTCCCAAGCACCAGTAAAACCACTGCTTCATGAAGACCAGTAAATACATGCAATGCTGCTGACCCAGTGAGAGGGTGGAAAGAGCTGCTGCTCTTCCGAGAATTCTTTGCCAAGCTGGCATTGCAAAACCTTCCTCCTCCCGAAGGCAGTGTCCTTGGAAACCACTTAGCCGCGTTATCCATTATCAACCTGTCTTATTAAGAAAGCTGTGATTTTGCCTGTCTTTTGTTAGGAAGATATGTGATGATAAATCTTAGGTTTCCATGCTCTTACCTCTCCATCTATCACTACTAGAATAACAAAGATACAAAAGCTTAACTCTGGGAGATGAAAATTATTGAAATGAATAGCAACTGAGCCTTCTCTGTCCAATTATATATTGCCCTCCCTTCCTCCTCTTCTCCCTGCTTACCCTTGAGAGTGGAGCTCTGTCAGTTATCAGACATCAACAGAATCAGAAAGGAATCATCGAGGTATGTCTATCTGCACCTTTCCTTGTATTGCTTGTTCTCTCCCCTCTCTGTGCAAACCACTGGCAATTTTTTTATTTTTTTTTCCCACTCCTGTCTCTCACTGTCTGTTATATTTTTTCACCAGCTTCACAATTAATGCATCTGAAAGCCGTGCAGGATGTTTCAGGTTCCAAAGAGAGAGCAGCAAGGACTTAAAAGTGAGGGCAGCAAACACACAATACAGGAAAAAAAAATAACAAGCTTTGCTCACACTGTGAAACAAACGGATTCCTTTCTACAGCTTTGGACAAAATATTTCATGCTTAGAATGTGCCTGCAGTTCTTTTCTGCCTGGTTCAAAATGTAGATTACGGACATTTTACTTCTGTGGCTTGCATTTTCCATTTATTATGTCACTTGACTTCCCTTCTTTAATTGTATTTTGAGTTGGCCGCACTGGAACAGCAACTCTAGCGCTCACTCCATGATCAGTCCCTGTGAAGGGATGAGCCATGTACAACTGACATCTCGCCCAGGTGTCCCTAATTCCTGAGACCAGGAATTAATTTCCCATAGGAAGGAGAAGGAGAATCTATTCCTCTCTCCCCTTCATCATCATCAATTTCCTAGGAGGAGGGAGGAGAAGGGATTGTATCCTTTCCCCTTTCTTCCATCATCCCCCTGTGAGGGATGCACTCCCTCTTACCTGCTGGGTGACGCGCTGCCCTGGCAGAGCATGGGGGCAGGGGGCAGGCAGTGGGCTACTGGTTAGACAGGGTCTGTGGGCCTGCAGGAAGGAGGCAACACACAAATCATGATACCAGCTGCTGCAGGTGTGAGCGAGAAGTGTTATGCCCCATCTGCACCTCAGTCTGAATTAATCTTATCTAATATGGGCACTTAGATGTGCTGGGAGTCCAATCATTTCTACAGTCAGTGCAGGAGTCACTAGATCTTGCTGCTCTACTAAGCACAGCAGGATCAGTGGCCTATTAGTTTTATAGCTTAGGGTGTTTCAAGTAAGTGACTTTAATTTGATGACAGGGAAAAGTGAGGGCCCTGGACCTTCACTCTTGAAGAGAAGGTCTGGGTTTTTTTTTTTCTGTAGAGAAAGTGGGCAATATTACTTTAAGACCTTAGGGAAAAGACTTAGGAAAACTGCCTAAGAAATATTTCTTCAACTTCCTCTTTTAATCTATATATGATAACAGAAAGTGGTGATAAAGTTTGAATATAGACCATACTCCAAGTAAAAGTACTGAGTATATAAATTTATTCTAAGAAAGTGTGAGAGTGGATATGTACTGAAGAAGCTTGGCTAATGTTGCCTCTGTAACTTGTAGAAGTAGAGGGGTCATAAATCATCTTCATTGGAGCCGTAGGAAAACTGCCTGGAAAAACAGATTCTAATGCAGCTTCATGATGGCAAAATTGCATGAGAAATCTCAGGCAGCTCAGCTGTAACTTCATAAGAAAATTAGATGTCTGTTTTCCCGAGACCTTGCCTTTTCTCCAAAACAGAAGTCACTCTACTTAAATTACTCCCTTCCACATGTCTCACATACATCAACTGGGTACATACATTTTGACATAGACTGAACAAGGCCAATTTACTTCAGTATTGCTGGTATGTGGGTGAAATCTGTTACTGAAGATATATTTAGTAGAAGATTATTAATACATTGTATATACAATGAATTTTACTCTGTGATGCACCTCACTGTATTAAAGTGGCTCTAGCAAAATACATTTAGAAAAATACACTAGGCAAAAAGTTCCTTGCAAATTTAGAGACTTTCAAATGTATTCATTTTCCTAAACAGCTTAATCTAGAAGGTGGAAGGAGTGAAATGGGTGGTATATTTATCAGAAAAAGCAGATATCTAATCTATCAGATTTACATGTAGCCTGCTATAGCAGTATCTATTACATCAATTGCTATGGGTGAGGCAAAGAAGCATCTAGTTGTTATTCAGCAAAATGTTTATCATTAACAGTGAAGATTTGTGTGGTTGTAACTGTTATATCTTATTAACTGGCATGTGACTTATGGCACCATAGTCACCACTCCATCATCCAGGGTGTTAGTACATTGGAATACTCTGGATAACAGTAAATCCCAGGTAGCACCAGTACCCTGGGATGGATGGGGTCATTCAAGGTTATTAGGTTTGTTCCCTGCTTACCCCAGGCCCAAGCAGGCTGCTGTTTAGTCACTGGGGTTTTGCAGCACTGTGCTTTTCATGCTTTGTTATTCCTGTGATTCCTGGAGGAATCACAAGCCACGGGACAGTGCAAATGCTTGGTACCAATTCAAATCTGGCTTTCTAACTGTGCTAACAAGGAAGAGCTTGTCTGGATTCAGAAGGACTTTGCTGATCCAAACCCAGCAGTTTGGGACCCAGGCTCGCCGCTTGCTGCTGTAAAGATGTTTGGGTTACGCCTGCACCAAGAAATTCAGGAATGCTTTCCCAGCCTCAGTCCCACATCCTGAATGCATGGCACCACCTGGCAAAATGCATTCTTCTCTCCTGTCCCTCACTCCCCATGGTCATAGGAGTCAGTGCATTCCAGCCAGTCTGCAGATGACATCCTGGCTGTCCTGAGACCAGTCAAAGCCTCAGTGTCTTGGACAGTTATCTTGAAGGTGATTCTGCAGAGCTTTTGTTATCTTGGTGGTTATTCCTAGCAGGAACTAGGAAGATGCATTTGTCTGATCCATCATGGTTGCAATAATGATCCCAGCTCCATCTGAGCTGACTGAATGGTGAACTATAGGGTGGGGGGCCAGACCTTGATCCAAGCAATATGCAGGAGGCGTACCTGTGCCAGATATAGATAGAGTAGCTTTTATTCCCACCAGGTTTTTAATTCAAGTTGGCACAGCCCAAAAATGAATGGCATTATTTCTGGCCCTGGAAATAATACAGCTGTATCTCCATGTCTTCCTCAAACAGCACAGTTAGAGCTAAGCCAGCTCTGAAGCTTTGGCATGGATAACCCACAGCCCAGGTAGCCGAGAGTGAGCTTCACTCTGCAGTACATTATTTTACACGTGCATTTTTCAGGAGGGCAGGACTTCAGTTAAGTGCTGGCATTGTAAACTTCAGTAGAAGAACACCTTTGATGTGAGCTAAGTAACTAACTGAATGTTATCCTCTGGGAGAGTAGATGATGTAGTTAAAAGAAGCAAAGACATTATATGAAACCCAGCACAGTAATCCTCACATTAGCAATACAGATGTTTAACAGGTACAGCTTTTCCCCTCTCCACATGTACAACTCTCACTGACAGCACTGCACAAATGTTTGCACAACGGTGGTGGGATCAAGTCTGCGGTGATCTGAGAATCGGCAAGTGGGAGCTGATTGCCCTTTTTAAAGAAAAGAGGAGAGTGCACAAGTCAGCTACTGTAATTTAAAGTGTTCGGCCTCACAGAACAGTGAAAAAAAAAGATTTTTCATTTGAAAATGGCTAGTCAAAACCATGTCCCCAGCACAGAAAGTTTGACTCTTAGACAAAAGGGATAAAACATATATCTTTCTTTGGAATGGTAAATATCCCAATGGCCAAAGCTCCTTCACAGCCAGAGGAGAAACCAAAGGAGAAGGGTACTATAACTCAAGTGGGAAGATGGGTAACCAGTATCCCAGGTTTTGAGCTATTTTGAGGTTTCATTGTTGAATTTTCCTATGTAAGATCTCATTTTATTACTCTGATCCTGAACAAAACCTTCAAAACCTCTTTTTGTGTGTGAAAAGTACACTGTTTTGTTTTTCTGGCCAGGCCGGGCTGTCAGTTCCTTTGAGGAGAGGAAACAGGGAACCCACACAGCATATGGTAATAGTTGGCTGCATCGCTGTTCCCAAAGAAAGCTGTCTGGCTCTCCTAAAATACTGAGAGCCAAAGCATGCAAGGAGAAGTACTGTGGATTAGCACTGATGTACTGTGTTACCTCAGACACCATAGTTATTTTTCTCAGAATAAGACTCAATAAGACAAGACACTTAAACACATACTTAAAATAGTGAGTATTCCTGAGTGAATCACTGAAATTACTCAATCCAGCAACTTCCCAGATTAGACTTATACAGGTATGATGAAAGTCTAACTGTGGACTCTCAGAGTTCACATTTACTGCTAAATATAAGGTTCACAGAATGGGTTCAAGCAGTGGACCTCTGATTTTACACTCCATTTGGTCATTAGCTGGTTCCTTGGCTCTACCATGGGTCTCCCTATTTCTCTCCGACAAAACATTTGGCACGCTTCTAGGGAGGTACTCTGCACAGATGGTGCTCTGAAGGCTGCATGGACAAGGCTCTCTTGTTTGCTCCCTTCCCCGAAAATGCTCTTCCAATAGCCCAGAGCCAGGTCCTATGTAGTGTGGATGTTGGTCTTCTCTAACAGGAGCAAGCCCCAAGGAGGGTGCACACAAGCCAGTCTGCCTCAGGGACTAGGGACCAGGGATTAGTGCCTGACCTGCCTTTATTATATATGCTAAATAATACACTTATAGTAGATATGTCCGTGTATTCATAGCCCCAAGGCACATGCTAAGCTTGTATCATAGCCCCCAGTTTGAGTCCTAACCTGGTTACCATTCATGGACTACCTTGAGTAGCCCCTAAAACTCACTGCCTCTTTAGGAACGTTGCTAGGAGGTGAGATCTTGTGCCAGATTTATATGCAGTGTAAATGTACTTGAACAGGATTGCTTCAGGCAATCTCGTTCAGGTATGCTGCTGTAAAGGTTGTGCTGAGCTGCGTTGATTAGGAATGCTCCCTGTCAAGTGTATTTACCAGCAGCACTCGTTCCTAGCTTTGCTGGTGGTCAAACGCCTGCTGAAATACCAAGAAATCAAGAGCTTTGCAGTTTTAATTCAAATGCTAGTATGTCATTGAAAATTATCAACAACCTCCCTGCCCCTGGTTATTAAAAGGCCTTGGGAATAAATACTTTAGGGCCAGCCAACAAAAGCAATCTGAGGAGCCCTCCTCCCTGCCCCTTCCCTGCGTCATGACTCACCTGGTGACCACTGACCCTCTGATTTAAGTGCGCAAGTTGCTAATGTAGCAATTAATAGAAGAGCTCAGAGCAGGGCAGGGACTGTCCCTAGCAGCATGGATAAGGTACTTGTGGCTTTTTCTAATCATTTAAGTGGATTTACTATGTGCCTAGTTTTCTCGTTTCTCAGGCCACCTTAGCTGCAAGTGCAGTTTTAGATAAGTTGAGGGGAAATACAGATTTTCAGAGATGATTAATCTGATATATTTTAGGTGTCTATTCTACAGTGAGATTATTGTGTTTTAGAGTCCATTGAGTGATAGATGTGATCTGCATTGACTAGTGTAACTCAGAGGGTGGCCGCTCCACTGTAGCTGCCTACTGCTTAGGCAGATGAGTCCCATGCTAAATACTTGTCCCAGCAAATTCAACCAGTCTGAGCCCCAGGATTTTTGACATGTGAAAGGTGAATGTGCCTTAAATTGACAACTTGGGATCCTTCTGCTTACATTTCATTAATATTGCTGTCAATAGAAGGATCGTTGTTTCATTTCATTAAGCAATTGAGTACTGGTACTGGCTCTGCAGATCTTATTTTGGGGAGAAAAGCAGTTGGGTACCCAAAGCACTATAAATCAGTTTAATCACTCTACTTATCTTTGTATACGGAGTGGCTACAACAAAGAATTTAGCTGACCATCTTTCTTCAGCTGTCAGCTGCTCTGGAGCAGCACTGGAGAGATTTCTATCCTTTAGAAAGAGCTCTGCAGCTGCCGAATGTCTAAAGCAATTCAGGGACCTGTCATAGGCTTTCCTTCTGGCAGCCGTGAGTGAAGTCTCGCTACAGAAGGGAAGGAAGTGAACTTACTTTGCTCTTTTAGTATGGATGTAATCAGCATCATTACCCAAGGGAATTGAGCTGTAAATCTAATGTCAACTTCAAGGTTACTATCATCCAGAGGACTTCCCAGGGAGAGACAGGTTCACTGTGATAAAGTATTTTGACTTACTGCTGTTGTGTTACTTTTGATTATATAGCCCTGCAACTGTACGAGCTGTTACCTCGGTGGCCGTTTCCTACCTGTGTCCCCTTATGAAGGTGATTTTGAAGACTAAGACAGCGTGCCCTGAAAATCCACACTTCAGAGGAGGGGTTGAAGTGTAGTGTTGGGGGCCAAAGTGTTAAACTGTTCCTTGGCCACCACAATCCCAAATCCGAAGGAGAGGGTGGGTTTCATGAAACAGGAATTTCAGGATGAATGAATTTCAGTCCTGGCCCCTTCTTCCTCTGCAATACTGCCTTCTGCTCTCCTGCAGAGCCCGTGCACAGGGTCTTGCTATATGATGACTGGCCATGGATTATATTAGAATGGTGGCATTTCTGAAAGAAGCCAGAGAGGTTTCTCCAGCATTGCTATTTCCAAAAGCTGCATTCATTTTCTCACTCCCTTTCTTATTGAGGCTAAAGCTACACCTTTCTAAATGTCATTCTGGTGAAGAATTTCAACACACAGAGATTTTATGGTCAGTGGCCTGATATTTATTGTAACAAACACTCCACCGAGCACAGGCTGCGAGTGGCTATAACTGCATATAATACAGGACATTGGTAGGACCCTCCCGTGGAACATAGTTTTAAATCAGAGATCAAAACACAAGACTGAGCAAAATAATCGCAGTAAAATCAATGGTGCTGTTAACCAGCAAAGTCCCGTGAAAGAGACATGAAAGGGGGTTGGTTTTTTTCCTCATAACCACTGAGTGTGCTTCATCTTTAAGAATGCGACCTGGTTTATTTTACTACCACATCTCAATCCCAAACTTGCATAAATGTTCTAAATGTTATTTCCCCTTCCTATGCCCTTTAACATCCATGTTCCCTTCTCTTTTTTTTTTCTTCTTGGCTGAATAACCTGAAAGTGAATACTCATGTTTAAACACCTGTGATTGGATATTTTCCTGTCCTAACTCAAATGAATCTGCTCTCAGAGCTTTACTTTATAAACTGCCTTCAAATCTGATTACTTGCTGATGTTGGGTGGACATTACAAAATGTTCTGCTGGAATTTCACTGCACTTTCTAAGTTCTCAGAATAAATTATCACAGCAATTCCTTGTTATATGAATGAAATGGTAGCAATGCCCCCAGTAAGAACGTTCCAAGATGACAAATTTTCCTCTTGTTTTATTCCCATGTAAGCCCACAGGCAAAATTTCAGGCAAAATACTTCAAAGCAACATCTGGGTAAAAAAAGTTTTCAATTTTGCAGAGCTCAGTAAGACCTCACAGGACCAGATTTCTCTAATCTGAAGCCTGGTCCTAATGCATATTTACGCACACAGAGGCTCAGCACTGTGCAGCCAAATTATGTAAACTGCCATTTGTATATGATAAGACTTACACATGCAAGGGCTAGAGCTGTTCTTGTAAATAAGCAGCTTGTAAAGGCACTGGCAATGATGTGCAGGGATAACAGGCCTCTTTGCGTTCCTGCCGGCTTTTGCTACCAAATTTGGGTGAGAAACAGACTTCAGCATGGCTTTTTTCAGCACCCTTTTTATCAGAACTGCATGACTTCTTCCACTGTCTTCAACTGAGCTGCTGACTGTTGTGGTTTAACCCCAGCTGGCAGCTAGGACCACAGCAACCACGAGAAAGAAAACTAACTCTGTCCCACCTGAAACCAGGACAACTGTGCACCACTAGATCTTGGACTATCAGCTCTGCTTTCTCTAAAGGAAGTTTAAGATCCTACAGTTCGGCTGAAAAATGAGTAGTGTGCATCTTTAACTGTACCCTCCTAAGCTCAATTTCTACTATATAAGTTCAATTTCTACTATGTAATGTAAGCTATTAAGACTAGAAACTGCATTTGTAGAAAAGCACGTAATAGATTCTCCCTAGATTGCTTCTTGGCATAATAACTTTATTTGGTGGCATCTCATCACAAGATTGATGGGGCAATGCCTCTTCGTGGAGAATGGATAATGAAGCACTGCAAAAAGGCCCTGCCATTGTTTAATTAGGAAAAAGAATACATTATATTCTAACTTGTAATATCTGGGGCAAGCTAGGTTGACGGTTGGACAAGATGATCTTTAAGGTCCCTTCCAACCTAGAAGATTCTGTGATTTCCTGCCTTTGTTTCCTGTTACTTTTTTAGCATAGAAACTAATAACCTGTAACATATAATTATAATAGTTAGAATTCTAGTACATAATGACCATAAATATAATTTAAACCAAACAGAGCTGCATGGTGACAGAAAGAAGTCTTAACTTCCATGACAAAGTGTAGTGTAACAGTCATCATGCACACGTTTGTGTGAGTCCTAAGGAAGGATTAAGATCACATATTACTGGAGTCAGCTCCATCCTGATAAGGTTCTGTACATTTCTGCTGGTTATTGATGATATAGTGCCAAACAAAGGTGGCTTTGTGATCAATGGATGAAGCTGGAGAATGAATTGGCAGGGAAAACCTCCACAAAACCTCCAAAAAACTGTATATTGATACATATCAATGTATCTTTCACCAAAATCATTGTATCTTAAAAGTGCCTATTGCCTCCTACGCTGATTCGTTTTCACAGAGCAAATGGTCTTGTGGGGAGAATGCTGACCCAGGTCCAATTTCTTGCTTTGCCAAGGATTTCTTCGGAGATGGGAGCAGCCTTTTAGTCTTCCTGTCCCACTAGGCCCATGAAGGGCTTGAATACTTGGCTCTTGGACTTCTAATTGGGCTGGCATCATCTTGCTGTCCCACGCAACGCCTGGGGAAAGCAAATGCCTTGGAAGGGAGTTTGCAACCCAAGCATTAAGTTGTCTGCACCAGCTGACAAGAGCTGCAGCAGACAGATGTGTTTCTTAAATCCCGCTCTCTCCACAGTTCAAGCCCTTGATGCATCACTTTCCTCCATTCAGGATTAAGTCCTGAGCTCTATTCTTTCCTTGAGAAATACAGCAGAGATCAATACTGCCTTACAAAGGATAGACTGTAGTAGTGGCAAGGCTTATGTATCACACATACACCGTGTTGGATAACTCAGTGGCCATAAGGCACCAACATCACCTTCAAACATATTAAAACCTTTAGTACCCGCTATCTGTAGAGGATAGAAAGCAAGCTAATGGCCTCCTACTTCTCCCCAACTGCTGCAAGTGACTGCCTAAACCATCAGCCGCTTAAGCCATGCTTTTGAGCCTGGAGCATCTTTATTCAAAATGCAATGGAGGAGCTGCAACAAGAGCATATGAGAGAGACTTTCTTGCTTCCCAGCTCTCCCTCCTCAGAAAGAAACCCCATACGTATTCCAGGTTCACCTTCAGTCTTAAGGGAGGAAAAGTGTCCATAATCACCTATGATAAAAGAAAACTGAACCTAGGTCTCCCAGATCCTAGTGGAGTGTTTTAAGAAGCTGGTTATTTCTGAAAAATGGAGACCACACGCCCAAATCAAGCCAGGTTTTCATGGAATTCAACAACCAATGCTTGTTTTTTGCAGTCCAGCCTCAGCAAGATGCCCATCAGATTGGGTGTCCACCAGAAAGGCAGATGGAAAAATACAGCCTTCTCCATGCTCTCCAGGCAGTTCTCCTAACTCTCCCCACATGCAGAACTTGAGACACGTGTGGAGTTTTAACATTCAAATTGAAGATGTCGAATCTTTCACTACCACCAGGGTGAGGGGGCAGCAGTGAGTTCCTATGCTTTGGATCTAGTCCTCGTTGCCTCCCTCTCTAACAGGGAAGAAAAGCATTTTTGAGAGTAAATATATGGAAAATTGCAAGAAGCATACTTAGATGCAGTGGTAATTGGACTGTTGTCTCAGTTGGGCAGAATCAGATTCCAGGCAAATCTATCTGCCAGTGAAAATCAATCTGAAGGGAAAACCAAATCAAAACCATGAAGAGAATGGAATTAGAGTGGAGAAAATCCTAGTCTGCCACTTTCCAGACCTTATAAAAAGAACAAGCCAATTCAACACTCCGTTGAAACGGTATTACTTTCTTATCAAACAAACTGAAAGAGAAGGTAAAGCCAGTGCTTTTATGTATACAAAGTGCATTTGTACCTATATTTTCTTTCCTGTAAAGGGTACAAGTCCAGCAAGACAAATGTGTTTAATTTCAATGTTTTGCTGACACAAATGAAAGAAGTCACTGAATCCTTGAAATCTCTACTATTTTTAAAATTTATTTTTCTATTCGGAGACACTTTAAAATCATAATTTCTGACTACGTGAGATGACCTAAAATGAGATTGCTATATAAGTTTCACTTTCTTTTCCTGTACACTAATAAACACTTACAGTATAAAGAACTCCCTGTCCAGTTGACAGCTTCTGCCCTATTCAGTCAAGTTTACTGAGTTCACAGAAATGTTGGACATTGCACCCGAGCTGTCACAGATGACAGCTAGAAAATGCTTAGCTCTAAAATGTGAATTAATATTTTTTTTTATATACGAAACTTGAAACCTACAAAAGATTAACTGCAGTTTAAATTTCCTACCCACTCCACAACTCCAAAGGTAAAATTGAGTAAGAATAAAGGCTTTGATTAGCCTCCAGAGATCAAAATGGGTTGGGCTTTATCGTGCAGAGAACAAGTAACCCAGTAACAACTTAATAGGCTGAATTAAGATCACCCACTGCAAGACTCACAATAAATCTGTATCATCCATCAGGAATCAGCAACTTGAGAAGAAATGCGGTGGATACTGGCAGACACATGGTTGATCCTTCAAATTGGTTTGCTAAATATGTAGATATAGATAGATAGATAGATAGATAGATGCAGATATGATCATACTTTTCATGTCTGGGTGCATGTTTCTGTTTATATATATTGGTCTGTTCATCCCTAAAACCTTTTGTAGAAACTGGCCATTTTAAAGCAGATTGGATGGAGGATTTAGAGTCTCAGAGTTAATAAGAGATTCATGTAAATAGTTAGCTTTGGAGAGAAAGGATTGAGACTGTAGCAGTTCCTCACTGAGGAAAGGGCCGCAACATGAAGCCAGCTCATACTAGAGAATGCAAATAAAGGACAGCTGCTACAGACATCCCAGCTGGAACAAATTCTTCAGCTGAGCCTTGCCCTGTTTTGGAGACCAGAAAGCTCCTTTCCTAAGAACCTAGTCTTCATTTCCTTCATGTTTGCGTGTCTCTCTCCCCTGACTTCCCCCATGTTCTTCTTCCCTTAGTAAAGTTTCTGTCTTGGTCGTGTTGCATGGTATGAGAGAAATACAAGGATTTTTAATTAGCCTGGAAAAGAAGAAGTGTAACGCTCTATTGAAAGACCAAAATGGACCTGAGGAGAGAAAGAGCTGGAGGAAGAAAAAAAAAAAAGCAATCCGTAGGTAGATTCACAGGGTTTAGTATTTTTCAGTGACCTTTCCTTTTTTGTTCCAGCATATGTTTATTTCTCACATTGATTTTTTTTTTTTTTGGTGATTTCTCATGCTTAGTTTAAGATATCTGTTTTCAAGAACTCAGTGTGGCCCTCAGTGTCAAATGGGTGCTTTCATTTATTACAGTCAGCATTTTAGAACAAATAGTAAGAGCGGTTGTGTTGCTAAAGAAATGTATGAGCTGAAGTTACTCCTGACTTATAGTCCTTGGACACAGAATTTAGGTTAGCCCTGCACATACCGATTCAGCTGAGCACTGTCAGCATCTGGATGTTCTTTGGGTCACATCTGCACTGGACATAGCATATGTAGAAATCCTGATCCCCCCTTTACTTTCTTTTGCCATCCCATTGACCCTTCTGGGCCTAACCAGAAGCTTTTCCTGAAAAGAATGTTAAGACCAGGCCCAGTGACTTTAAAGCAACAACTACAGTCTAGTTCTTTTGCAGCAAATAAGTATGCGCTTGAAATGATTGCTAATGCTGGGTGATGTTTCTGTCTAACTTTTAATGAAGAAAATGAGAGTTTTATATTTGTAACAACTATCTTAATAACATATCTCCCAATCAGGCCTGCACTGATTAATTCTAAATGTAACCTGTCAGCTAGAGCACCCCAGTGGCTTAATTTATTTGTCAAATTAAGAGTGTGCATGCATTGCTGTAGAACCACCCATGTGTAGTGTGAGGTTAATGTGTAGGGCTTGGTGCTAATGCTGCAGTCGATTGTTTTTATTTTTTTCAGTTTGAATAATTCATCACTAAAAAGATCAACTTAATTTCCCCTCCCCTTCCCAGACAGACTGTAATTAACAGACACCACATTCCTTATGAGGTTTTACAACTTTAAGTACATAAGCTACACTGTGTTTTTTGGTTAAAAAAAACCTGGACAGCATCCTTTTAATATTAATTAGAATTAGGTAGTGTCTGCCTGTATTGCAAGAGTTTTCATCTTATTGATGAATTCTTTTGAGTTCCCATAAAGCATCATAGTGCAAATTATTCCTCATTGATCTCTTATATGGAGGTGGGGGGAGAGCCTAGACAGAGTCCTTGTTTCAAAGTAACTGGCTGTTAAATATTGATCCATTTAAGTTAACAAGAGCTGCCTTGTCAGGTTTTCTCTAAGCTCCTATATGATTTGCACTTTTATTTAGGAGTCCATATAAGAGAACTTATTTCTGTAAATGGTTTGATAAAGACACCAGGACAGCATGCCAGAGGGAAAAAAAAAAGAAGAAAAGGTACTTACACTTGCACAGCAACACATGATTAATTCCTCCAGTAACTGCTATAGCAATGAATGCTTCATTTGCTGCCCTTGATGCGGGGAGAATCTGTCATTTCAAGGGTTTTTTCTTGCTGTCTGTGAATTCTCCTTAATGTAGCTGTTGTAGGATAGCCCACTTGTCTTCCCAGGCAACTAGAATTTGTTCCTGTGCAGCAATACCACAGGTAACTACCCCTGGAGAGATAATATGGCCTGGATTAAAACAAAACACCAATCCCAAAACAAAAACAAAACAAAAAAATAAACCCTAACTAAACCATGACAGAAGTAGAGGCTGAAACACCCTGTTAAGTAGAATATGTTATAATGTGTATTTTCAAGTTATAAGGGTACTTTCAGCTATAACAGTTTTTGTAGGCACTATTAAGTTGGAGTTAATTGTGGTGCCTGAAGATGCCACCTTATTGAGTTGATGGAAGGCTTGACTTAAGGCACAATCTAAGGGTTGATTGCAGCCTACAGGGTTTTTTTGGGAACCATAGACCTGACCCTACCACCAGGCCCTTCCCTGAGTTTGTTTGGGCTGAATGTCCTGTTGAAACTTTCTGCTCACAAGTGGGAATCACTGGGGTGAGATGGGGACTGCAGTTGAAGAACAGATGAAGGGAAGGACCCAAGTAGATCAGCAGGCTTGGTGGGTCTGAAGGATGGACTCTGATGATGAGATAAAGAACACGCTCAGAGCCACATTCAATCACAAGTTCAAAAAACAAGTTCAGGCCATAACTTACATGCAGGTAAAGTCAGGCTTCAGTAGGAAAATATGGACCATAAGATACATAAGGCTGTTTTGTTCAGTGGACGAACAGCGAAATCTTGCTACCACAAACTGCTCTTGAATTCTTCTGAGGCCAGCCCTGAAACTCTGGAGCTGTAGAAGGTCTTGTGAGAAACGAACAGTATAATGCAAAAAGATTTTGTCTGGTTTGAAACTTGATCATCACCATCTGCCTTTCAGGCGCTACCTTTGAGGTCAAATTTGGCACTACAATACAGAGCAGGAGCTGCAGTGTTACCTTAGAGGGTGCCCGATCCCACCTTCTTGCACAGCAAAGCCACCCGTCCTGCTCTTCTGTCTGTTTCCTTCTTGGGCAGGAGACAAGCAAAACTTGCCCCAAACTGTGTATTCAAGGCTAAATCCTGCCCTTTGGTGCACTGCTGCTGAAGGGGGAAGGAAGGCTTGATAAAGCTGTATTTTTCTGTACAAAATTAATGCACCTCATTTACTCCTGATTTTTCTGTCCATCAGGTTGCAGCAGTCATTGCTATCTTTCAGCAGATGGACTTGTTCCGCAAAGCAGAACATTGGTATTTGGGAGGTCTGTAGTATTTCAGTTATGGTTGCCAACATGTATCTCTGTCTTTGACTTCTTCCTGTGTTTGGGTTTTTATTGTGTGTTTTTGGGGTTTTTTTTGGTTTGTGGTTTGTTTGGTTTTTTTAAATCTCAGTGGTAAGCAATAACTTTTTTTGTTGCTGCTTTACAGATTGTGTGTGTGTGTGCGCGCGCGCGCATTCAACAGCATCTCTTGCAATAATTATAAGGTAAATTATGTCCAAGCCAATGATACTTACACTGAAAATGCAAGGTAAAATGTTTAAGGAACAGTAGATGGATAATAGAGTGGATTCCTGGGCATTCACTCCAAACATTATGTGACAATTTGATAATTTCAGTACCATGTAGCTGCATGTGTTTGCCACAGTGTCCTCTAGAAATACGGTTTTAGGCTCTTTGACTTCTTCAGAGCCTGTGGTGGCCCTGATGGGAACTGGACTCTGACCTGTGGTCCCAGCCCAAGGCTCAGTCCACTGAGTTGGGTTGTTTCACACTGTTGAAATAAGGTGCAGTGGATATTCCACCCCAGCTCGCCTCTCATCACTCACAGCTGTACCAAACTGACCTGATCAACCCTTCATCACTGAAGGGAGATACCACAAAAAGGGAATACAGATTAAATATTTTTGTGCAATTCTTACTGGCTAATGTCCCCCTCACCAGCTTATTTGTATTTCTGTACACCTGGTTTTCAAATACTGGAGTGTAAAATACTTCCACTTCAAATCTCTTTTTAAAAATTTTTCTTGTAAAAGTTGGAGGTTTGGACAGCGAGTCTTGGAAGATAATAGAACATTTACAGTCTTTAGACGGAGTTAGTGGGGTTTTGTCATTGACTAACAAATGGACAAACATACATGGGGCAATTTTGTATTGAAGCAGTCAGAAGACAGTATTTGACAGCAATTTACAGTCCTTTTTGGACTTTCTCATCCAAGTCGAGAGCAGGAGGGTAGAGGGAAGACAAAGTCCCTTCAAACCTGAAGGGACTGCCCAGACAGAGGTTTGGGGACTGCCTGTCTGCTGGGGGCTGTGATACAGACCACTACAAACTGGAGGTACCTTCTGCAAGCTGGTGGGTCATATGTTGATCATCCTCTACTTCAGTTCCCACTGCAAGTTGATCAAATAAACAGTTAAAAATGCAACTCAGAATTCAGAAGCTACTATTTGATTTCTTCAGGAACCTAATGCAAGTCTTCTTAAAAGCACCTGATTTTAGGGAGTGAAAGCTCACGGCTCAGCACTTTCTGAAAATGAGGAAGGTCTTTCAGGCTGGTTGTCCAATAACTGAAGCATTCAGAATAACTCATCTGGTTTCAAGAATCTTGGCTTAAAACAGCTTTTCGCTATTCCTTTTCCATCTAAGCAAATGCTTTAGTTGCCTCGGGGATACTGTGTGTCTGTGTTGCACATCCTTCATGCTAAAAAGTAGTTCACACAGAACAAAAATGAAACTAAGGCTGCTTGGGGATTTTCCATCAAAATTGACCAATGAAAAATACTGTGTTTTCAGCTCAATAAGGGCAGTGTGGATTTGCTCACCTCCTCAAAGAAAAAAAATATTTTTGACAGGGTGGAGGAAGACTTTAATATTTTTTTGCTGGAACTTTTAATATTCTATTTGAAAAAAATATGTATAATATATACATATAAAATTATATAATCGATATAATTATTTATTATTATTATATAAATTCTAATCCAAGTCTCCTTGTCCTTCTCTGATGTTCAGAATCCACATAGGGACTCCAGACCCCATGCTGGGTTTCCTGCTGCTTCTCCAAAAGACAACTGTTTCACAACATGACAGATGAAGAGCAACTGAAAAGTCCAGGGAAATGGACTTGAATTACTGCTCTCCAACAATCTTTTTAACTACTTTTCTTTTTTCCCCCAACATATTATGGATCTTGAACTTTTAATGAAAATTTTTCTTTTTGAAAAACTTGATTTGTTTTTCTATTTTTATTTCAAAAAATCTTCCTTTCTCTGCAAAAATCTCCCTCGAGTTTGCTCTAAAGTTTCTCTAGAGAAGTATCTAGTAAAACCTTTTTTTTTTTTTTCCATTTGTATGGATTTTATACGCTGTTTGACAGCTGTCAAAAGTGATCTGAAGTTTCAAAACACCAAAGTGGTGACCAGTGCTCTTTGAACTTGTCACCCAACTCTTACATGGCCAAAATGTTGCACCATCTTGTGGTCAGCAGAATTATGGCATCACTGCCATAACCCATATGAAGGTAGCGCTTGAGCTTTAGTTCAATAGATACCCTTCATTTTGAATACAGATACACCAATCTTTTATCTCCTTCAAACAGCTTGCTTCTTCTCAAAGGTGATATTTGGATGAAATTAGTTCTCATTGATTTGTTAAATTAAAAGGCCTCATGTAGCCTTAATCTAGCCTTGAGTACATTTGATGTCAGAGTTTATTGGATGATTTTTTTATGTTTATAATCTGTATAATTATGCAATATTTTTGTAACATGTCATATATCACGATGTGATTTAATATCCCATATATATGCTTGTGCCTGAAAGTAATGTGGCGAGATGTCTTTGAAAGGCCATTAAGTATTAATAAATTAGAGTGAGAGCAAGAGTGGTCCTGATGAATAATATTCCTTGATAAGGAGACCTCATAGACTAAATGGGATGAGTAAATTATTGCTTAATAATGCCATGCTTAAAACATTCCAAATAGTTAGGGCATTCACCTGGGAACATTCACGCATCTGGCCAAAGAACTGCTTACCCAGCAGCTGCATAACATAAAATAAAATGCAGTTCCAGAAGCAGGCACAAACTCTAGTGATACAAATAAAAAACCCTTATCACCAGATTGTAGGTGATGTTCACCTTGGACATGTGCTCTCTAGCCATATAAACCCTGATTTCTCTCCTGGCCAGGTTCATGGGTTTCAAGGGACACCGGTTGAGTACCTCAGGTGGGGCTTTCAGGGTATCCCTGATGCCCGGTGAGGTTAGGAGCCTGTGGGACCTACAAAATACAAAAGTGAGGTTGGCTGTTTTCTACCTAACTTGGGTGTTTTGCTTCCACTAAAGTCCTTTATCAAATCTAGTGTGTTCTGTGTGCTCCAAGGCTCTTAAAGCAGCGTCTTGGCTGGAAGAAAAGGTGGATGATCCAAGGAGCTAAAAGGACTCTGTGCACCAGCAGCTGTGCTTGGATCCTGGATCCCACGCTTGTGCTCAAGTGTTTGAGCTACCCCTTCCTCCTCGATTATGACAGTGGGATGAGATAAGCAGGTAGAGAAAGGCAGTGGGAGTATTGTGGGCAAGCAGGAGGGTCCAGCATATGTGGAATTAACCTTTGCTTGCTTTTTAAGCTCCCTTTTGCCATCATGTCCTGGGGGAACAAGAGGCCAGGTAAAAAAAGAGTTGGGAAATGTAACTGAGGAGACAGGATGGGCATGGTAAAGCTGAGAGATGCTACGAGCACACCAGGAGGAGAATGATACCAGAAAAGTGTGGAGTTTTTTGGCTCACACACTTCTCAGATTCTCACCGGGTCAACTTCTTTCAAGCATGGTTTTGCCACCAGCCAGCACCGCAGCCTGCAGGGGACTGCAGAGATGCTGTGAGCTAGCACTAAACGCACCCGCTTCAGTACTGAAATTCATCCTTCTTGAGGGGAGGGTGTTGGACCAAGCGGGGCTCTGTGCTGGCAGCATCAGCTTGGGTCTTCACCCCAAGTTACAGTCAGGGTATGGCCTGGTAGAGTATGCCAAGCAAAGATTCCTCTGTGTGACTGAGGTTTTGGGGAACTCAGAACACCTCTTTTTCACAAAGCTTGGAAGTCCACAGAGACAGCTCTGTTCTTGGGGGGGGTGTCAGTGTTCCCATCATTGTTGCTCTACACTGGTATTTTCCCATCGTTACATTAGCTTTGATTAACCTCCACTGCTGGTAGCAACAAAAGGAAAGTGAGAGTGGTGACTGGCTTTTTGCAGTTTCGTTGCAGAGCCACCAAACACAGCGTGGACAGAACAGGTCCAAGTGCTGCTGGGGTTATTCCTGCTTTTCAGCGTTTTGCTGGAGCAGCAGTCCCAGAAACACAGCTACAAGAGGAGGTGGTCAGCCTGTCTGCAGGTATAATTTTTCCATGCTGTGAGAGACACCCTGTGTGTACTGGTGGGTTTTTACCTATATTGACCTAATAGAGACTAAAAGATTCTGTGGACCTCCTCTGTGCTGCTGTCATGAGAAGAACTGTAACGATCGAGCCAAGCTCTGCATTAACTGTGTCCACTTGAGCGGATTCAAAAAGCTCAGTCAGGCTCCTGGCTATGACTAAATCATCTAATTATAGCCTTCCCATGCTGTGCTTTTTGCATTCGTTCCTGATCCATCATTGCATTGATTTTTAGAATTGTGTTCTTTAGCACTCTGTGGTCTCAATTTTCACATCCACCCCGTCTCCTGTGCTCTCCAATTCTCTGTGCTCGCTGTGTGTTGACTACTCATCTCTCCAAGGGTTTTCCTTAAACCAGGCTTTTAATCACATTTCTCTTCCAAGGCGGAGAGCAAGGTGAGCCTTGATGATTTCTGCAACACTTTGACCTTTGTATAAGTGCAAGTTTGCATTGGACTTTCTGTGGCCCTGTACCGTGGCTTCTGACGCCCAAAATGGATATACCTTTTTGGTTAAGTCACAAGTGATGTCAAAAATTGCAGAGTGGTAAAGCGTTAGGCTCTCTCGGCCAGCTTTCTACTGAAAATATTGGTGAAGGAAATCAGAAGTGTTGTGTCTTTGCCATGTTATTGTGAAAACCTGAAAACCCCTGGAGTTCACAGAGCAGTGATACCATGCCCCAGGCAGCTCAAATTCAGATCAAAACAGGCTCCTGGGAAGAAATTATAAATATGGGGAGATATTTCAAAGGTCTTTATCTGAGCTGGAGCTCTCAACTTGCTGAATTTAACAGTGTTGGCAGCCCTGCTGGTTTGTCTTTGAGTTTTGTGACACTGGATGGTTCTCCAAAAGCCTCAACTTCTGGAGTCAAGATAAATATGTAAAGCTCTTGATTTTCGTTTTCTCTCAATTTTACAGAGTTCATCTGTGAAGTATGAATTTGAAGAACTCAGAAAAGTACTTGACACATTATTAGATTTTATGACATAATTTTGGCTTTAAAATATTGTTTTGTTTTTAAATCTCATGTCATGATTGCATGAATTTCCTTGCATTCCTTTTGCATAGATTTAGCTCAGCTCCAAAGACAGATTAGCTCTCTTACTAAATGTTCCCAAAAAGTATGACTGAGATTCCTTTTTAATACTGTTCTCAGCTGAGCTTATGTATAATCCTTTTCAAAGTGTAAAATGCCAAGGGATGTTTATATGCTACAGCTTATATGACAGTATATTGTTGTTCCTTCACACTCCACTGAACAGTCTACGAATACTAATCTATAAATCACTTACTTTTCTCACAGGCACTTGAAAACTTTGTGCTGTTTGTGGCATTGTCTGTTCTTTTCTAGATATATAAAACACTTCAGTTTAAAGAACAACAGATTGTAATTATTTAACTTTTTTTTTTTTTTCTGCAGTATTTAGGAGCCCTCACAGAAAAAAAAAAAAAAAAAAGGGCCAAATTATGCTGGAGTCTGTAGGGCTGCTTAGGTATGTCCTGCTTTACGGAAGCTATAAGTGAATGGGCAGAGGTGGGATCTTCCTCAGTGCAGGAGAGGCACTGAAGGGCAAAGGAGGATGGTGGTGGTTGTTCCCCCAGGATCACGCGAAGAGGCCTGGGCAGAGTTTGGAATTGAAACAACTCTTCCTGAATTTCAAAGGCTGCACTTCCACTATGCATTCAGCACTCTCCTTTCACGGGTTAGTGAACGTGAACATGCTTACTCGTATTTTTGAAAACAAAAATCTTCTGCTGTGAACTCTCCCCACTATCCCAGTCGGAAGCTGCCCTTGCCTATACAGAAGGGAAGTCCAATGCCATAAGGTTTGTCCTGGTTTTAGGGGAACAGGGATTCCAATGAGTGGGGCAGGCATTAAGTGGAAAAATAAGAAGAAGCAGGAGACTTTCCCTGACTCTTCCTCACCAAAGACAAAATGTGCCCTACGGTGATAACAGACTCCCTGCCTTCTCTAATAGACTGGCTGCAGAAGAGGAGGTGGCTCCTTGGAAGGGCAGTGGAGTGGTGTCTTTCATATGCTGCTTTGCTTCAGGACAAAACGGTGGTAAACCAGCATGAGGCAACACTCCCATGATCAGTCTGTGCAATGCGAAGAGCTTGTTGTGTGAGAAAGAATGTATAGGCAAGAATAAATTTTATTCTTTTTTTTTTTCCTGAAAAATTTGCCTTAAGAGGTGGGACAAAGATACAGAGTCTTCACCTGCTCCATGTAGTGGCCAGAAGGTTTTACCATGGATTTAAAACCTCTTTGGGCAGTTTTTCTTGCCTGTCTCTTTTTTTTTGAAAATTGTTCTGTGTGTTTGTACAACTGCAAATAATTCCAGGGACTTCTGCATGTATCAGAACAACAAAACATACTGAGAAAACATAATGTAGCCAGGGCCCACCAAATACGCAACTCAAAGTCTGTAATTAGATTTATTAGCCGACATTTTCCTTAGGAAACTAAGAAAACCAAAGCGCTAAACAGAGCAGTTGGAGCAGGAAACTTCAAATCTTAATCGATACAAATAAAGTAAAAGCCATCAGAGGGGTGTAGCAGGGAATAGTAATAACGTGGTATTTGGGGCTGATCATGCTTGGTAGCTCCAGGGTGACAGCACGCACAGCTCACAGGGGTTGGTGGGACACTCATCCCTGAGGGGGACTTACTGGCAGCACTTCTGAGCTAAACACCTTGTTTCAGTAAAGCCAAGGGAGCAGACGCTTCACGGTTAAGGAGCAGAGCATGGTCATTACAGTAGGGGAGCTCCTTGGAGAGGAAGGACTCACCCTAAAAAGATGGTTTCTTCCTGGGGAAACTTGTGTCTCTTATCAAACCAGTCATCACGTCAGCTCTTCTCTTAAGGTCAGTGTGCTCTCCTGACAGGGTGGGAAGTTTGACAACACGCTGTGGCTTTGGGACCTCTCTCCTGCCCCAAAGCTGAAAGGCCAGTCCCTCTAACAGGGTTTACCTTTTAACTGCGCATTCTTCTGCTATCTGCCTCCATGGTGGTCTCCCTAAATCCACTTCAGCCACAGAGCTGGAAGATACAGCCAGTTAAGCACATGATGTACCCTTCAGAAATGAAGGAGCTAGGATTCTCCAAAGCAGCGTTGACTCTGATGCATGATGAGCAACCAGAGCATTTCTGTTCTTCTGGAAGTAGTGCTATATGGCCTCACTTACCTGAAAAAAAGAGCAACACCCAGACAGGATTTTATTTATTTAAAGATCTTAAAGTATGCTGTAGAAACATAACACAAGCACCAGAAACAATCTATTCTGATAGCTTAATCTCTAAGAAAAAAACCAATGATTTGATAAAATGATGCTTTTAGCCTTAGCTATCCAGATCTCCTTGCTCAGGAATAAGGTGGGTTGTTTTTAGGTTGGTTTTTGTGGTACTCTGGGAGCTGAATTTCACAAAGTTTTTGTTGCCAGCCAGAGGAGGTAGGGTCTGGCCCCATGGGCTGGAGTGGAACTGGGATAGCAGAAAATATCTGGATAATGACTCATGACATGCACTTTTTTGTTTATTTGCCTGTTTTGTTTTGTTTTTTTTTACTAGCAAAGCAGAGTTGGTTGTGCAGCCCTCATTTCGCCAGAAAAAGCTCCCTCAACTCCAGCACACCTGGAAGGGGAATTCTGCAAAAAAAAAAAAGTAAAACCCAAAATCCTGCAGTTTGGCAGCAAGTAAACAACTGTCAATCAAATCACAACCAGCGGAAACAGCTGGACTAAATACCCCAACGAGCACCAGCGGGTCCAACCCAACCCCGGTGGAAACCCTGACGGTTTCTTAACGCGGTTTCCCAGGGCCCGCGCCGGGGGAAGGGGAGATGGAAAGAAAATGATGCCGGGGAAGTGAGAGCCCCCCCCCGGGGGCAGCCGGGCTCGCTGCTGCGGGGGGACTTCGGGGGGGCTCCGGGACCGTCGCGGCGCGGGACGGCGCGGGAGAAGCGCGGGAGAAGCGCGTCCCGCGGAGCCGTGCGAGCCCTCCCCGCTGCCGCGGCGGCCCCGGAGGGAGGGGGGCGGGCAGAACCGGGCTCGCCTCGCCTCCGCTTTGGAGGGCGGGGGAGGAAAGAGGGGACGGGGAAAGTGTAGGGGGGGTGTTGGGAGGTGTGGGGGGGGTGTTTCGGGTTCTGTTTTGGAGCCGGCAAGACGGGAGCACCGCCAAGGCGCAGACCCCGGCGGACAGGGGGAAAGTGCCGGTGCGGGGGCAGCCCACCCTCTCCTTCCTTCCCACCCCCCCGGCTTCCCGCTCCGCGGGTGCGCAGGCGAGGCTGCGCGGGGCACCGCGCCCGTGAGCCCAACTTTCCTGCCCGCCCGCCGGCCCCAGCATGAACCAGACGGCCGGGGTGACCAACAATGTCCGCTGCAGCGGCAAAGGGCCCAAGGTAAGACCGGCCGCGGGGTTCCGCGGGGCGCGCAGCCCGGTGTGTGCGGGGGGGGTGCTTAGCGGCTGGGATGCCCGGTTCCCCGCTCCGCTGCTCCCGGTCCCTGAACCTGTAGCTGAGAGAGTCCCCCCCCCCTCTTCCCCGCCCCGGGCAGCAGCCCCCTGCGCTCGCCGCCAGCCCATCACTTGGCGAAGTTCAGCATCTCTCTCTTTCCTTGGCTGCGGAGCCCTCCTTGCAGCGGGGCTCGGGGCAAAGCATCGCTCCGCGGGCGCGGTGCCGGGGGGATAACACGTTTGGGGTGCCGCTCAAAGAGGTGTCGAGCCGGGTTTTTAGGAAGCGGGGACGCCGCGGCCTCGAAGCCCCAAGTGTGGAACGATCCGAGCTCGCGCTCCTGCTTCAAAGGGGTTAAAATGATTGGAAGGTAAAGATTTGTGCTGGTGTGTAACCCGGGATCAGGTATATCTCTGCCTGCGCCTTCTGCTTCTTGCCACTGTGGGTTTGCACACCCAGCGTTAAGAAATAAAACCAACTGGGATGAAACACCTTGTCGTGCGCTCTGCCCAATTCAACAGAAGGGTAACTGGGTGCTCGCACCTGGACCAGGGCAAATTTGCATTAACCGCTTTTTGATCGTAATGAAATCGGCCCTTGCAGCACTGACACACTGTAACGTAAGCTGGAGTTGGGTAGATGCGTGTGCCCTTTTGTAGACAATTCTGTTGGTGCCCCTTCTGCAACTCTTTGAAGTGTTTTTCGGTGTTTGTATTTCTGTTTTCTGGCGAATTTCCTCTCCTCCTAACCCCCCCAAGATTTCAAATGTCTTCTTGAGGCTAGTATTTTGAAAAGACACATGAATCCGCATTAGCTAATGGGGGTGCGCCTTAAAGAAATGCAAAATTTACCTTTCACCAGAAATGGTGCTCTGTTAACGTCTTTTTTTATTTTACCTCTTAATAATAGTGTCGTGTTCCATCTTCTAGGCTTCATGTGATGTTGTTTGAAATGCTGCTGCTGCTCACCTGGTTGGGTACTTTGTGTCTAGTCAATACAGACCTGATTCTATAAAACTCTTAGGCACACAGATTTACCCCATGCCTCTTCTTCTGTAAATGCAATACAGTTATTACTGCTTTTCTCGTATGATCTTTTTAGGATTAAGTCCACTAATCGTGAGGCTATGCGAGTATTAAAAGATGCGACATGATGAGGGCTGTGGAAGTACACAAACAGATTAGATGAGTCTGCTGAAATTATTTACTTAGCTCCATGACTAATCATATATTTGCAGCTAAACCTATGCATAAGCTCTTTGCATGATTTGGGAGCCTTAAATTGAAGGTCCTCCATGGATCTTGCCTGTAATTTCACTGTTGGGCCTCCTTTCTTTGCACTTTCTGGTTTTCTTTGAGTTTTGGGTTGAACAGCTAAGGTTATTGCAGATCAGTAATAATTTATTGTATCAAGCTGCTGACCTAACGCTTTATGCAGAAAGAAGAGATAGAGCTCAAATGTGTGTATTCTTAGCACATGATAATTGATGCATTTGTGTTTGTCTTGAAGGCACCTTCAACTTATTTTCAAATGCTACAGGATGTGGATATCTTTTCCATTGGAAATAAATATATTTTTCCAAGTCAGAAGATTGACATAATTGATGGTTCCAGGTTTTTAATTAAAACACAGAAAGCTGCATGCCTGACTGATTCAGTTGCAAGGAAACCTTGCAGAGTTCAGAAATGAGTGTGTATCAAACAGGGCTGCAAAAACAAGTAACTGGTCTGCAAGAGTCCGTGGTGGAGTAGACAAGAGACAGAATAACGAAGCTTTTTGTGATGCTAACTTCTAAAGCACAGAAATGCTTGTGAGATGTTGAATACATTAATTATTTTTTTCTTCTGGAAAACAAACAAACAAAACCCTAACCACAACCACAAGCAGGACTCCCTGGACTTCTCTAATCTCTTAACTTTTGCACTCACTGGCTAATTTGAACCGAAATTCACAGAACAGGAGAAGTGTTGCAAATGCCAACTTTCTACACCTGTCATGGAAATCAATTGCTTAATAGAGAAAAAGGAATATTTAATACTCGAGGAGAGGAAGAAGCAAAGAGAAATCTGTCCATACCTCCTTTACTCACCCTGTCCCAGCAACAGTCGCTCGTGGCTGTAGCTACATCATGGGCTGTCCTTTGCCCATCACAGGCTGCATTGGGAGGGAATGAGAGGAAGG
>JAOXJM010000012.1:7478560-7488788 GCA_026413425.1 Tringa solitaria
TCATGGGCTGTCCTTTGCCCATCACAGGCTGCATTGGGAGGGAATGAGAGGAAGGTAGGAATATAGAATGAACTTACAGAAGAACTGGAACTTTACGGTGGAAAAGAGGCAGCCATAGACGAGGGCCAGGGTATTTGCAAGAGGGAGTGAGTTGAGCAAATAATGCAGGGCAAAAATCCATCGTAAATCAAACACTGTTGTTTCCAGTGCTCGTGAAACAACTTGATGTTAGGTTTTTTTTCTCCAAAATATGTTGGCACATTGCGTTGACTCAAAGAGCTGCAAATGCCAGCTCACTGGGCAAGGGGCAAGGTCACTCTTCTAGGCTACACTCTTGCTAGGCAATGGGCACTGAGACTTCAAATTTCCTTTGCAAGATTTACAGTTTTGCACAGTTGTGATGAGCAAGGGAGGTAACGTTTTCAAGGAGGGATACAATCAAAGCCCTTAAGTAGATAGCTTGATTGTAATTCCAAACTCTAGTAATGCATGCTCACTAAAACATGTATATTTTTTGATGTTTTTATGTAACGCTTTTTAGCTGTTTTTAACCAAGTTCTAGCTCTAAGCCACTTGTAAGTGCTATTGAAAGACTGATTTATTGGCTTGAGAGAACTATTTTTGAGAAATAGTTTGTGTACGGAGAGCTTTTAATGCTCTTTTTTCCTGCCTGTGACTAATCCCATTGCCTTTCCTAAGACAATTTGTGGGAGGAAGGCAAGAGGATTCACCCTAGTGCTGTAATGAAAAGCTTAATCATAAGAACATTTCTGATGTGTTGGGGTGGTGAGCCCTAGAGCCGCTGAGAGTTTGTACAAAACCAGCCACCTCTTGTGTGGGCTGGGAGAAGGCTTCCACACCGATTAAGAAAGTACACATTATTGGAAAGTTATTCAGATCCTGGCATAAGAATTTGGGGTTCAGTTCCCAGCTGTCACATTTCGACAGATTTCTTGAAGGAATTAATGAAAGCTAACTGTCCTTGGGGGCTCAGGCTTTTCAACACTGCATGTTGCAGCTCCTGGCTTTTGGCTTTTATTCAGCAGTCCAGAGCCCCATGCCAGCCAATGTAAGGCAAAGAAATTGCTGTGAGAAGGCTCTTTGTTTCATGTTGGGATTCCCAATTTCATCTAGTTTGAGAGAGGAAAATCTACAGAAAACACTGGTAGTCATGTCTTTCTTTAGAAACAACTTTATTTGGGGTCCTTCATCTGGGTAGGGTGAGCAAAGAAGTATCCTGTGGAGCAGGATTTGTGGATTTTGTGTCCTTCTGAGTATTGATGAGGAATCGGAGACCCACCAGCTCCCATCCTTTGGGGGGACTGTCATAACCAGCAGGAGACAGGCTGCTCCACAGCAAAAGCTCCTCCTGGAGAGGAGCCAGGGCAGAGCGCAGGGCTGTTTTTTGGCACGAGGAGGATGGAAAGGCACTGTGCCTTGAGGGGGATGCATGGTTTATTTCATATGAGAACGTATTTAGCCATACCATTGGCTAACGTGCACAATCTGGAGGGTAAGGTTTAACCCCTCAGCTTTGTACAGCAGCCTCAGCTGTACATTAGTACTTACTGGTTGGCACAGCACTGCCTATGATTCAGTCTCTTTCAACTTCTCTCTGACCATATCTTTGAATGACTACACCTCCTGAAGCTGCTTTGTGTGGAGCTCAGTCTTGGACATGGTCAGTGTATATCTTCTGGGTCAGGTGTCCTAACTCCGAGACCTGTTGTCCTATGAGATGTAGGTACAGCTCCCTTGGCACACACTCATATGCAGCTTATCATCCCAGCAGTGCATCACTAATGAGTACCCACATAGCTTAGGTGTGTTTTGAGGATAATGCAGTCTTTTTACTACCTAAATTGCACTGATGTTTTGTTAGACATTTAAATTTTTTTATTTTTTATCTTGGCTTTAACCTCTTCCTTATTCTGGTCCGAATGTGTGGGCAGGAGATAAGTGTTGTTTTGTCTCAACAGGAGTGATGAGAGTCACTCAGGCTGTATGGAAAAATGAAACAATGCTGAGTTAAGACTGAGCAAATGGTGTGTGTTACAATCATAGATTTCCTAGATGTGGCTTGTAGGACGCATTTTGAGCTACAGCAGACACTAAGGAACCACCGTTTCTCTCTTGGCTTTAAGTATGTAAGCATTAAGAAAAAAGCTTGTTAAATCAAAGCCTTGAGGTTGGGACATCTGCCTGAATAACTGCAACCTGATTTTTAATCAGCAATAGTGAATGCTCAAGGATAACAGCAAATCATTTGGAAAGATTTTTTTTTTCTTTTAAAGGAGAGACAATTGTACTAATTAGCAATATTGGTATGTAAGAAAGTGGGTGTGAAAACAACTCAATGAAGTAATTTAAAGTCTTTATTAAAGTAAAGTACGCTCAGTTAAGCTGAACTGGATATACAATTTTGATTGTACCCTTGGTTGCTCTCCCATTGTTTTGAAAAGAACAAAATTAACCTATAAGAAAAGCAAGTTGCTGATGCGGGGGTGTTCCTACAGAACTGAATCTTTGCAAGGAGTTGCCCTGATCTAAAGGGCGGTGCAGTGTTCATACAGCCATGGTCAACAGGTCAATAATATCCTTTTAACAGGATATGAGAGAGTTTGGGTGTTATAGTCGTGCATTCTTTAAATGATTAATAAGAGATTATTACATCTACACTGGGTGAATCTAAATTTCTTCTCTTTAACATGAACTATTCCCCTTCACGTGAATTCCACTGATTTCAGTTGAATTACTACTTATTTCTGTTGGTTTAATTGCAGAAGTTATGGAACCAGTAGAGCCACAACATTTCTAGCACTCTTTGATGCAGAAAATAAAATAAGGAATCTATGGTAGCTCCTCTGTATTATTGCTGAAGCGGAAACAAGTTCAGTTTTACTTGCACCTTGCATTTCACTGTGTGTGGTAAGTTACCATGTATGGGCACAGCTAAGCAGTATATTTTTGAGTTGTCCAATTTTAATACTCTAGTGGGAATGCAAGGTTGACTTCCACACCTAATAAGTATTAAAGTAGCACTTGATGTAGCTGCCAGGGCTTTAAAACATGATCAGTCAGCTATCTTCAAAATCCAGCCTAGCTCAGAGGGCAGTCCCTTAGAAATTACACTTCCATCTCAGAGCATTAACCTTTCAGAGTGGTCTAATACAGCATTGCATGAGAGCCTCAGCCAAGATCAAGGCCCAGTCCTGATGGATGTTGTAACCCCATAGAGACATAAATGACTTTGCCTTCAGAGCGTTTATGGTTTAAGTTGACAACAAGAGGCAAAAAAACTGGGAGAAGGGGAGAATTACTCTAGTTTTACAGGCAGTGAAGTAAGGTGCTGAGTGCAAACCACCAAGCTTAACAGAGTAGTAATGATCTGAAATTCTGTGAAAATTTCAGGATGGGTAGAGAGGCTAGACTGAAGTTGGAAATAGAAAATGAAGGCAATACTAGCCATTGGCCATTTAAGAGCCAGCTGGCTCATCGGTATGTGTTCCTGACATCCCACCAGCATATCCCTCTCCATGAAGCATATTATCCCTTGCCCGGTGTAGATGTCAGCAGGAAAAAGCTGTGGGAAAAGGAGAGGGAGAAACCATTAGACTCAGGTCCTCTGTCCATTAGGAAGCCAGGTGTTAGTTTGGCTCCTTGTGGAGTAAGACTTTGTTTTGTACATGGGGTGGAACTGTGTAGTGTTGATTTAACTCTTTCCCCTATGCTGCATTTTATAGATTTTCTATCTTCTCTACCCTTTGTAGGGGATCTTTCATAAAGCTGCAGAAACAAAACCTGTCAGAACTAAGAATGATAAACTCTAAGTCAAGAGAAAATGCCAGGGAATGCAAGGGGAAGTGTTTGAAGCTGTTTTTTGTCAAATTGTCTGTCTTTCTTTTAAGCTCTAAGTTTTCAGTTGACATTATCTGGGACAGGTGCTGAATTAGTGAGAGAAATTTTCCTTCCATTGATGTAAATGGAAAGAAAATTTTAGAAATTTCTAAGACCTTAAGCAACCCAGCCTTAAGGATTTTAGGGGCAATGGCTTTGGGAAGTTCTTGACCAAATCTTGTATTATTTCAGACAGTGAAATTTGCTTTCTCTATAATTCTACCTGTCAACCTGATGTTCTTTGTCAGTTAATTCCAGCCATATTCCCTTGAGTGCTTCCTGGGTTTGCTGGAGTGTCAGCTGTCCTGTAAAAGTTCCATTAACAGGAAATTTTGCAAGGAGGATGATGGCAGGTTCAAGACTAGAAATTTCAATGGAAGTCTCAAAGACCCCTTTAAAGGATGGGAAGACAGAGGGAGATGGCCAGGCTGACTTCATAAATGCCCTTACTGATCAAAAAACTTCTGAAACGGGTCACGCTTACCGTGACTGGAGGCAATCCAAGTGGGAGATGCCACCTGTGGAAGAGCAGGCTCCTCTCGTCCTGGTGTTGATGGAGCATCTTGTCTAGGGAATTTCGAGTGATGGGGAGCAAAAGGAGCCAAGGGTTTTGTACCGTTGTGCAGCAAGATTATACTTTGCCTAGAACAGTTGTTATTTTAAAATTTGAGGGGGTGCATGAGAAAGGAGCTGGAGAAGGACTGTTCTCCCCTTAGTAAATATTTGCCAGGAGCATTAGGGGAGGGCTGTGCGGAGCTCGAGGGTTTTCCAGGGGAGCATGGGATTTTGTTCTCCATACCTCTGCTCTGAGCCCTGAATCTGAATGAGTTCTGGGGATTGGTGACGCCAGAACCGTCCTGCTCCCTGTTTGCTTTTGGGCGCTGCTCTCTGCTGCTGTTTTTCATATTTAATGAGAGCTGAACACACCATAAAATTTTATTGGGTGTTTACGCTAACAAAATTAACTAACAGTTGGTGCTTTAAAAATGCAGCCGGAGCTCTGAGCGCTGTAACTGGAATCTGCAATGGCTTTTTAACTGGTGTAGGACAGAGCAAGTGTCATTTAACAGTAAACCATTTTATATTAACTTTGTATTGACCAGAACTGATTCATTGAAATTTAAAAAAAAAAAAGTCTTAGTATGAGAGATGCTTTAACAAAATAATGTCTTCAGGCATTAGTTAGCTAGAATCTCTGTCAAAATTGTGGGGTTAATTTATAATACCAAGACCTATGGGCTGATTATCAAAATGAATTAGCTTAGCCACTTCAATACTTTAATGGTGAAGTCAAATAATAGCAAGATATTTATTTTAGCATTTTGATTATGGTGTTTCCCAATAAAATAGCTATAATATCATGCTGTGAATGCTGTATGGATCGCCTGAGGCCATGACTTCAGTGAGAGTACAAAGGACCTCTAAGCTATAGAAAAAAGGAAAGAGATTCACTTGAGGCTCAATTTCTTGTTTACTAGAACACTTTTGGCTTATTTCTGTATTAGTGCTGTTAAGTAAACAGAGGAAAGTCCTTTGCTTTCATTCATTTATTTATTTAGCACTTTTACTTATTTTCATGCAGTTTTCCCACACCTAGTGTGTATAGAGTTTATTGTTTATGATCTTTACATTATGCTGGGGATTTTAATGCTGGCTTTAAAACAAAATAACCAGTTTAACATGCTGGGGTATTTTTTTGTGTGTGTGTGAATGAAAAGCACCAATTTATCACATACTTACCCTGGTATAGGTAGGGCTGATTTGCATTTCATGGCATTGCCAGAAATAAAGTTTGGCTAAAAGACTTGTGCTAGCACTTAAGGGGGATGTCCTGCTTCCTGGATTAAGCCCTGAGTTACACCGGAATACTGGCCAAGGGGTTTAGGCTTTACGTTTTCACATTGTCCCTTTATTGTAGATCCCAGCTCATTAAGGCCAGACACTGCTACAGTCAAGATGTTCTCCAACCTGCTTTTAACCTCCCAGTGTAAGTAGGGTCTTGGGGATCTAATGTGAACTCACAGCAGTCAGCGGCAGTTGCACCATGCTGAGACTGGGGCAAATATTCTGCCCATGCTTTAGTTTATTCTCTTGGTAAAAATAAGGATGGATGCTTCCTTTGCATGGTCTGTGAGCTCTTTGGTAGAGGATAATAACCTGGTAACCCACTGAGTGGGGTTCCAATCCTTACTGTTGGCCTTATGTTATTGTACTTAAAATCTGAGAATTTAGCAAACTTCAGTGTCATTAAGAACTTATTCTTAGATGTAGAAGGGAAAGAGATAGGAGGTTGCAGAGTCCCTGTACAGTGACGTGCAAACCTTGCTCCAGAAGATGACCTTGGAGGGAAGTGTACCCAAAGGGCTGAGTTTTGTGGCAAGCACAGAGCACGTGGAGGAGAAGAGGGGAGGACATGAGTGTTTCAGCTGATGTTCAGACACATCAGGTGTCATGACTTTAAGTAGGCAGAATGAAATGCTCTAGCAAAAGCCAAGGCTTGTCCTCAGTGAGAGCCCCAGGGAGAGGGCTGGGGGTTGACAAAGGTGGTGGGTGCTGAGCTTCTCTCAGCTCTGCTGGCAAGTTGAAAAGGGGCAGGACATCAACATTTTGAGGTCAGCTAACTTGCTTGTTTGCAGATGGCATCTAAAGTTGGAATGCTAGGAAGAGGATGAAATTACGGCAGACAGATGTGTGCTGCTGGTAATTTACTGCTATGCAGGGCAGCAGATACACATAACATTTTTTTTAAAAAATTAAAAAGCATTAGTTTATGCTTCTAAGTTTTTGACTTTTCTTGGACTTCCCTTTAGCATCCCAACATCCTAGTGTTTGCAGATTTTTAGTGCAGTTTTTTATTCAAATCAGATTTTGCTGGATAATGACCTCACACAGAGCCTTTGCCACTGCTTTAACTCTGCTCTCTGAAGTGGAGGATCAGATAGTTTTTCATAAGAAACAAGTCCAGAAAAGGACCAGCAGCAGGGACTCTCTTCAGCATTATCTCTGTGGAGGCACTCCATAGGAATGCTAACTAGCATATTGGGATTCAATTGGACAAGAGGCTCTTGAGCCTGACAGGGTAATACTACTTCCTACATCAAGGAACTTACATTTTAAATTTGTTCATTGGTTTATGGTCATCTCTCAAACTAAGGATTTTATGCTTCACTTTATATTCTCGCTGTTTAGCATTGATTTTTGTGTGCGATCCCATTGATCGTCACGGGGCTCCTCTTACACTCCTTAATATGAATCAGGACTGTATCTGGGACCCAATGAAAGCACATAGTATAATACATTTTCCTTGACATGCTGCGTTGCTTCACTGGCAGTCCTCCGTCTGACCAGCCGCTGCACAATTAATCAGAGAGGCCACCAAAGTTTTTCAGTCACTTACTCCAAGTTTAGCTGCTCGTTATTGCCATAGATCTCTTCTCCAGCAGGTCAGGACTACCCTTGAATTTCCCAGGCCTGCTCTCTACACGCTCTGTACCTTCATATTTTCTGATTTGTTCCAACTTAAGTCACTTGAGTGATCTTGATCTTGCTAAAATTCCCTAAGGCTGGAGCTGTGTTACAGAGCATATCTGCACCTTGCCCGTGTCTTTCACACCTTCATTTAGGGCTTATTCTTGTTTTCTTCCTATACCTGCTCTGCTCCTATTGCTTTTTGTATGGAAGGGGAAGGCACTGAATATTCTACTTGAGAAAGAAGTTAATTTACTTCTAGTGAACAAAACCAGCTGGTTTTCCCTTATTTTAAATAGTAAGGGAAATCTTCTCGGGCTTCTTGTTAATCTGTGTGAATTGTTGCCCGTAAAGGGCATTTATAGCACAAAAATATATTGCCTTGCTGATTTATCCAATTCAGGGACACTGAAGAACTGAAGTTCAAATTGAAACACAGGTACCTTCTTATGGGCCACTGAAAAGGTAGTGATGGCTCTTGGTTGCTGCAGCTTGGGCTTTTACGAGGGTACTTCCAGCTGTCACTCAGAAACTGCACCTAGGATTTCTAGCCATGTATGATCATAATGGAGGTGATGAAGGTATTAGCCAAGGATGGAGGGAGGAAAAAAATGTTTATGGACCCTCAAACTCTTTATGGCAGTAATTCAAGTGTTTGTTTTTTTTTTTTTCCTCTTTTGTCCCCTTTTCTTTTCTTTGCAGAACAATAGAAAACATCAGTGCTTTTTTATGACTTTAATGGAAAGTAATCAATGCTGTGCACCATCACAGTATTATGATAAAAATACCTCAGTTAAAACTGTCTTTGATAGCAAAATATTTTAAATGACCTCCAATGGTTAGCCTTCCTCGGGTACTTTCCTGCTGTAGCTTCATTATATTTTACAGCACATATTTTGCACCAGAGAAATTCTGATTGGCGGCTGATATGGACTACCTGAAAGACAGGGAGATTATTCTCTTTTTATTTTAAGCACAGGACGGATGTCCATGTCTAACTTCCAGCAATGTCAGCAGAAGCAGCGTACCTAGATCTCTTGTGTGCTGATGAAAGAATTGCCTATAAAGATGTAAAGTGTAAAGTTTATTGAAAAATCAAGTAACAAAGAACTATGGTTCCTGGTGCTTAAAATTTTAGTGATTGTATAAAAATGAGGCCTCCAGCACTTTAAATTATAGTTTGTAGAGACATTACCACAAATTACTTATTCTTTCTTGAAAGCTCCTCTCTTACTTCCTTGTAAGAATTTGTTAGATTTGGATTTTGATGCGGAGATCATCCAGAAGAAAAAAATAATCAATATTTTATTCAATAGAAGCTGTCACATATACTTTTATGCTTTGGAAATAGAAATTGAAAAGAGATAGGAGAAAGCTAGCAAATTACAATGTGGTCCTACCGCTGTTATTCCCAGACTTAGCAACTTAATTAAGACTGTAACGTCTTTCATATGAATGATGACTGTAGCCAACTGAGAAATAGCTGTTCTTTGCAAAGGCTGGAGTGCACAGATGCATCTAAATACTAAAATAAGATGATGAAATGTAGGTGTTATCAAAGCCAAGATGTATGTTTAAATTGTGTTGTAGACAAGTTATCCACTGTCCCATGAGTTTGAAAGCCAGTATGCATGCTCTTGTCAGCAGCACCGAGTGATACTGTTTGCCAATAAAAGGATTGTTTTGATGAGTGGGAAGGGTATACTGGAGCATCACTGAGAAGACACCTTCTTTGTGATGTGTAAATTTAAAAAAGCCTTCATATTTTAGCTACGTGTTTATGTGTGTTTTAACAGCACTCCTTAGCATCACTACAACAGCCTTCCTAAGCATGGAAATTAATGTATTTTCCAAGGTTTCCAATTTCCTTTAATAAAACAAACAAGAAAAGCAAAAAAGTTTAAGTTTATAGCCAGTATTGTTGCAGATGTGAAAAAATACCGTCAAAATGATGCAGAGTGTTGACTTGAGTTCTCAGACTGAAACTCTCTCTCTGCACTAACTGGATAATCCGTATAAGGTGATCCCTGAAGGACAGGATTCAGTTTAAGGATTAGAGCACCAATGTTTATTCATCTAATTCCTGTTCACATGTAACCTAGGGGCAGGATTTTTCTACATTAGTGCTGTGTGAGATGTGCTGCTGTACCATGGGGATAGGCATTTCCCGCAGGTCTCGTGTTGTGTCTGCCAGCACCAGTAGTACGTCTTGGAGATGATGGGACATCTCAAATGAGGCTGGGTATCTTCATTTTGTCAGTGGAATTGGTCAGGCAATACCTAAGCTCCCATTATAGTCACAGTCAGTCGAGTCCAGAGAGCGATGAAGGTCGCTGTGGGTTGGCTGCTCCTTGACTTGCTTCTTATATTCCATTGACTTTTTTTGACTAGATCCATGTTGACTGTAATAGGTGTTTAGACATATGGCACTCATATAAGCATCTAAATGTAGGCATCCTAATCTCAAATTGCATCCTTCCCGTAGCGTCAACCTTGTCTACCGTGTTACTAGTTGTCAGTGTGGTAAGAAAATCTGAGAAGAATTATGGCATTAAACTCTTGTCTGCCATTTCCCATGAGCCAGAACATTTCTTGTGGGTCAGGACAGACAGCTGAATATTAGGGTATAATCAGCATAGATGAGATTGATTGATCTATAATCATACAAGGCACAGCACTTAGAGCTTGGGGGAAAATGACTGGTTTTATTTTCCTAAAATTCAGGTTTAAGGAAAGCCTGGGTTATTCTGATCAGGGTAATTGTGGCAGCAGACTTAGGTTGATGTCTCCATTTCAATTTTGACGAATCCTTGGAGAGGCAGACTGTTGTCTGGATCAAGAGAAAAAGGATGCATATGCAAAT
>JAOXJM010000012.1:7506160-7522835 GCA_026413425.1 Tringa solitaria
CATCTAAACGGCTCTTAAAAACATCCAGGGATGGTGACTCAACCACCTCCCTGGGCAGCCTATTCCAATGGCCAACCACTCTTTCTGTGAAAAAAAGCATCAAAAGTCAGGTGGGGTGACTGGATCATTCTTTATGTTTTTGGACACATATGAAAGCTAAGCTGTGTCCTATGACTTTGCATGAGGCATCATTCCATATTTTGCGTTGCATATTTCTAACTCCTATCAGAGTATGTCTGAGGTGCAGTGGAGACAGAATCTGCCAATTTATCAAGAGAAGTAATGTTTCATTTTAGTTCTTCCATTGTTGTTTAGTGCATTCATTGTCATGTTACTCTTGGAAGGCAGGGAGGTCCTCCTTGCCCCTTTCTGCAGTTGGGAACCGTGGTATGAAGAAGGTCTTTGTCCCAAGGTATTTCAGGAGGCCTCTGCTAGAAGGAGGCTTGGATCTAAGTCCAAGGCTCACTTCTGGATCTGTATAAGATGAGATCTCAGTTGGGATCTTTACTGATGCATTGGGACTGGCTACAAAGGTGGGTTACTTTTGACTAGGACAGATTCAGGACTTTGAAACAGTTTCTGTTGTAACCTCAAAGACATGGGTGATATGGGGATGGTTAGGAGCTGTTTGTGTAGTTCACTGATTTCAGGAAGGGGCAAGCATTGAATAAATAACCAAACTTTGGGGCTGACAAGCCTCAATAGAATTTTTTGATGAAAAATACCCAATGTTCAGACTGTCATCTGTCAGCTTTTGTCTTATGGTGTTTGTGAGTTTCTCATCCAAACTCTTTTTGCAGTTAAGAATTTAAATTTTGCAGGCTTGCTGTTCACTTTGCTTTGCTCTGCACTGCATTCTTTGAAAAAGCATGGGAGCTTTCCTCGATGTGATAACCAAGACTAGGTATAATATACCCAGAGAGGTCTTATCACTTCCTTACAGTGTATAGCAATTATAGTAGCACTTTTGATTTATATTATATTCCCCTAGCAACCACACATTTTGTTTGCCGTCTTCATTTCAACTGCATACTGGATTTACAGCTTTGGGATTTTTCCTCACAGTAAAAATCCTTAATCTCTTAAACAGCTCCAAATCACTTTCCTCATCAGTGTGCTAAAGCTTCTCATTTTTATCATGGTTTTTCTTTTATTATTATTATTACTGGTTTTTTTTCCCCTCCAAGCCCTGTTACTTTCTTCATTTTTGCATAAGCTTTAAGCTTGACAGCTTTATTGATTTAATATCTGGCTGTACATTTTTTTTTAATATTTGAGAGGTTGATAAAGGTACTCTGTGTCTACTCCAAGTTGGTATTTGCAAACTTATCAATCCTGTCCAAGTCTTTTATGCAGACTGAATACTGGCACCCAGGAAGCATTTATTCCATCCACAATACTTCCACTGTTTGTGCTGCTGTTGAATTTCTGCTGTGAAAGCCTTCAAGGGAAAATAGCATTTTCCTCCTCCCAGTATCCACTGGGAAGAGAAGAACCACTCAGAAGAGTTCATTTCTGTTGGGATGGCGTTAATTTATTATGGTGCTCTAAATTTATATGTAAACAAATGCTAATTTGAGAGCAGGCAGCTTTTATAGTGACAGAGCCATCTGCAGGGGACTGATCCTAATTTCGTTTCTTTATTTCTGTTTCTATTTCTAGAACACAGCCATCACTCAGTCCACGGTCAGTGCGAAGGCAGGTGGGATCAGCCACAGGCTGGACCCAGTGGGTGCTGAGATACAGCCCAGCCAGTGCTAACGTGGGAGCAGTTTTCTCACGTGAATTGCTCCAGATGTATTTCTCCCAGCCTTGACCTCTCCATGCTGTAGGTAATGGCCATAGGCTCAAACCCTAAGGCTTCATCCATCCTGAAAAACAATATTTTGGCAGGCACTAGCCCTGCAGAAGCATGAGGAGGTCATGGCAACAAGTACCAGAGCACAAATTAAAACTTCATCTTCCTGTCACCTTTAATAATCTAATCCCATGCAATGGAGAGGCCAGCCCAGGAGCCTCTTGTGCTCATACACTAATCATGAACTGGGGCTTCTCCTTCCTCTGGTTTATCCAGGGGGAGCTGGACTCTGAGCCAATTTTCGTATTGAAACAAGTGACAGCCTTGGCTCAAGGGGCAGATTTGAGCATCAGTGGCACTGAGCAGAGGCACGTGTGTATGGGGAGGGCGTGTTTGGAAAGTGAGGATATGGGAAATGACCTTTTGTTTCATGATTTTTTAAAAAACTATCGTGACTATATCATTTTGGGAAGGTTACAAGCAAATATGCAATCAACTCCTTCTGAAAAATGCATGTTAAATGTGAAAAGCAGCAGAGAATGAAGCATATGGGTAGAACAGGGTGTTTTAGCACAGTTTCCAATCCAGGAACCTGTATCCCTCAAGCGGAAGGCTTTGAAAAGTTTTCTTGATTCCAGGAGATTTTCAAGAAGTGGGATTTATCCCTTTACAATGCCATTTGTAGAGTATGCCCCTTGTGGTTTTTGTTGTTGTTGTTTGGTTGGTTTTTTTTATTATTTTGTTTTCAGGTTTTTTTGTGGTGTTTTTTTTTTGTGTGTGTGTGGTTTTTTTTTTAAGAATAGTGAAAAAAGCCCCAAAACTTAGATAACTTTGGCACAAGATTTAGGAGTATGTTCTCTTACTCTGCATGTTTCAGACTGTGAATATTTTGACTTTTGCAAGTACTTTGGATGGATTCAAATACAGGATGCAAGAAAACAAGGAAATCAACAGCTAAAATGTAATCTTAATACTGTAGTTGGAAAACACTGAAAAATGTCTGCAGTATAAGAAAACTAATAGTTTCTGAACTGCACCACCATGCAGGTAAATGGGCTAGGCAGACTGATCTCGTTTCCCCCTCTTTGGATGTCTCTGGAAACAAATAATTTCCTTTTTGTACTCCTCATCTGGGTTTATAATTGGTGGCATTTACACTATCAAGAGTATTTTGCAGTAATTTTGCTGAATTTCAATTAAAATTGAATTTACATTACACTAAATTCAAAAGACCGACATTTACCTTTATTGTTCATGGGAATACATTTTTTCCTGTGACCTTGGCACCTCAGATACTGCCCCAGGACATTTTCTCCATCATCTTGGTTCAAGCCGGATGATTATGGGGACGATTTTCTGATTTATATAACAAGAAAGGAAAAATGAAACTTGTACAAAAACTTTGGGCAATGTCTGGCTTAATACTAAATTATTGCTTAATAGAAAATGTGTTGGCAGAGATTGTATTTGTGAAATACGACCACCTAAGAGATTTCATGCTATTGATGGTGCTGTGTATTCCAGCTAAACGATTTACAGAACAAATCTCAGATTAATTGGGAAATTTATTTGGAAACATTTCCTGTGCTTCTGTCCAGAATAAATTCTGAAACCATGCTATAGAAAACCTTTGGATCAGGTGCTACCTATTTGAAGTAACCAGCAGTAGCAAGGTCCTTAAGAGAGAGCGCAACAACCTGCCAGAGCAAATGGTCCTGAAAATCTCAAGCTTTACTTTGTAGATCATTTCCTTTGAAAGATAGCCTTTCCAATGGGTGTTTGTGTATTGCAGGAACTCATGCGTGACTTCTTCATGCTGGCTGATGACTGGCTTCTTTCAGCCCACACAATTTCAGCGCAGATGAGGAGCAAGACCTAGTATCACTCCAGTACCGGTGGACTCCTGGACAAACATCTATCCCACAATCGTGGTTGTTTCCTATTAAATCCTGACCTGGAAATTCACAGCTCAGATTAGAGAGATTAAAAACCAGGATGAAGAGGAACAGAAAGGATGTGCAAAGATGCTTTTCCATCTTTCATCTCCTTCCGTCCCACTCAGCCATTTCTGCTGCCCTTTTCCTCAATCAGCAGGAAAAAAAAATGAGGATTTATAAATTTGTTGTTGTATTCATCTCCAGGGTAATTGAATGTCTTTCAAGGCTCAGAAATCCTCAGACCTTTTTAACTCATGCTGTGTCCTGGTACAGTGGAAGGACGATTACTCAAGGTGACATATTTGTGAGGCTGTGACTATTAGTTCACTGAAGTGAGTTTGCCTTTGGCAAGAGCCAGGTCGCATTAATGGTACTTTTAAAAATCCCACCCTCTGTCTGTACCAGGCATAGCATTCAGGTGTAACTGTCATAGACAGAAAAAAAAAAATCCTGAATATTATAAACCACTGATAATCTATGGTAGCATATACTTTTCATGGTCATCTTTATAATTTTGACATTTGGATGGTTTCATTAAATTTCAAGTGTTTGTGCAATTTGAGCTCAGTGACTGGGAGTGTGGGGTTTCACGCATATACTTGAAGAAAACTTGGATTTGGCCACATTGACTTCATAAATTCCCCAGTCTGACTTCAAATTAGGAGGCAGACTGGAAGAAGCAGTGATGGATGCACCAGTACTGCTTCTCTTATTCCCAGTTCTGGACCTTCTGCAACGCTTACCATAGCTGATGGTGCTGTTCTGCTGTCCTATCAAGGGATGGTGGCAGCACTCCAGGAAAATATTTTGCAATGATTGATGCTTTTATTTGAGGGTTGCACACAGAGCCCCCCCAGTCCTCTCTGGACTTCCACAGTGCCGTAGTCTCACCCTCCCCTTGCATAAATCAACTGGGTTGTGCCATGGGGAGGCTGCTCCACTCTGGTGGCAGCCCTGATGTCACCTTTGGTCTCTCTCTGTCCCTTCCATTTGGAAGCTAGCTGAACTCAGGTACGGAAACTTTCTGTTTTCCTTGAGAACTCTTCCATGTGGCACTGCTGATGAATTACCTGTCTTCTTCTCCAGTTCCCATAGGAGAAACCGTCTTAGCACCCTGACCCCTGCAAAACAGCTCCTTCTGCCTCACAGGTGCACCCTGCCTTTTCTCTCAGATGGTCTAACAGATTAAGATATTTCTTTAAATTCTGAACAGCTGTTCTTAGCTTAAATTTGTTTTGGGAGATTGGTGATTCTGTGGCAGACCTGGAAAAACTCGACAGTTATTCCAACTTTATCAATTGGTCTACTAAAAATATTCTCTCTCTCCACAAACAGAGGCGTAGAAAGGAAAAATTTGGGGAGGCTTGTCAATAGAAGGCAGTCTTCTGCCCATGGCAAACTGTCAACAGAGTCTGCAATTTTGAGTTTTCCTTCCTAACCATTTTACCAATGGCCCATAGCAATCTCTGACACACCTAAAAAAATAATAAAAATACAGACATACTTTCCCATCTCTGGGGAGCTATGTGCCATCTTTGCTGGAAATAATGCAGGCTTGATGGCTTGATCGTACACTAAATGCCTTCAGTACTTCCCACCTCTATTATTGCAACATACTTTATCTGACCTTGAAAAGAATTATGCTTTTATACCCAGGAAAAAAAAATCATCTATTTCAGAATGGAGCTGTAAGCCTCCTCAGCAACATGGATTACTGAAATCACATCACTTCTGTGCTCTGCTCACTCCGCTGACTGCCTATATAGAGCAGCAAAAGGATTATGCAACTCTCTAATAGATTGGCTGTCATAACAAAACCCAAAATCAGGTGAGTTTGCTCTAAATTTGGGTTGTTGTGAATGCTTTTCAGATAGTTCTGTATACGACTGCAGATGTCACAGTCTGAGGAAAATGGAGATTCATTAAAACTCAACATCAAGCTTTGTGATCTGTTTTTAATAGTTAGATTACACATAATTACATTTAGACTTGAAATCCCTAGCAGTCTCTCTTTTATAGTTTGTCTTAATTAGCATTGATCTGGACATGCTGAGCAAAAGCTAAAATTTTAGCTTTGGCTTGTTCCATTCTTCCCTTTACTAGAGTAGTTTAAAAGATCAACTTGTCAAAAAGAATAAAAGACTCTCTCATGTTGAGAGTTCTCATAAAAGGCCCTAAGAGCTTCTATAGAGCCATTACTGTCTATTGTGCACAGCAAATCTGTAAAATACTGACATAGGGCTATATTTAATGCACTGAACTCTGTTAACGTGATTGGGAATCAGCATGTTTTCCTGTGGAATTGAGCACCTTTAGCCCCTGTCTCCAAGAAAGCCCCGCTATTGTGTACTTTCCATTACTTACTTTATTGCTTTGAAACAGTCTGTTTCAGAAGAAAAAAAAAATGTAAAAATGTGGGGGAAGACAGGAAACACTGGCATTACAGGTATGAGTAAGCTTTGTGCCATGACAGTATACGTGTTAAAAAGACAGCTTACGGAAAATTCATTTCTATTAAGAGTGAAGGAACTGAATGTGAAGAGACCTGAATGAGGTGCATGAAATTACAGGAGATGGAGGAAATAGTGGGTGTCACAAAACTCTATCAGACTGAAAAAAACATGGACGGAAGAGGATACTGAAACTTTGAAGAAAGATTGATGTGACAACAGCTGCAGTTAAATACTGCAGGAAGAAAAGTCCTGTCTACACAAAATGCTGTAATCCTTGACTTTTAAATCAGTTTACAATGGCAGGAATACATCATCATGCATAGCAGAAAAAAACAACACAGAGGATTTGTGTAAAGGTAACTAAGATAATTAATCCTGCTTTTTTGGCAGTCTCAATCACTTAAAACTTTGACTTTATAAGAGAAAATTATCCTTTTGATTTATTTTTAGAGTAGCCTATGTACAGTCTGTGGGACCCAGGAAGACATAGGGAGACTCAAGGAACACATACCAAGGTCATCTCATACACTGTGAAATCTTAGTGTTGTTTTCAAACAGCTCCCTCAGAAACCCACCCCATAACTGCAAAAAGGAAATCTATGCTATCTTAAAAAAAATAAAAAAGAAAAAAGAAAATTTTTACAAAGAGAGAAGTGGGTAAAAGGCCACAGAGTCCATTAAGAATTTTGCTATTGTTGCCAAGTCTTGCTCCAATACTGTGTGGAACTAAGAAATGCTAAAATAGCTAAGTGCAACTAGTTAAGCTTAAAATGAAGATTAGCTTTTTGTGTGGCTAATGGAAATGCTCATTGTTAATATATGAAACACTGCATGCACCTTGTTTTTTCTGATTTTCTTGGCTTGTTTGGGGTGAAATTACTTCTTCCTAACTGAGAGCCATGTGAATTAATTTCTGTGGGTGAATGAGTCACTGAAGGGATGATATTCAGGAAGAGAGAGACACCTCTCAAGGACTGCTCATTACCAGCTGAGACGTTTAGATGAAACTGCTGGAAATGCCCATTTCTCTCCATTGACAATATCTGACATTGATGCCTGAGGTTAAGGTGTCAGAGGAAATGAGATGAATGTCATCATCAGCCTTCATATTTAATCTTAGCCACGACAATGTTATAATCATGGACTTCAGGCTGTAGTTTATGCTGCTTTCTACGGACTTTATTCAAGCTAGGTTCATTTTTGCAAGGACACTGGCTAAACTTCAGTAACTTAGTGAGCCTTGCTGTTCATCCCTACAGCATTTCTCAGACCTTTCCACTTGCTTCTTCTTTGCTTTGGATGCCGCTGTGCTGATGGTGTAGGACCTCCTTCAAAAGAGGTGTTTGTGTTGTGAGAGCGACACAACACTTTGCAGGTGATGTATGTGTCTTGCAGCCAAGCTGGCCAAAGTGGGATACCCATTTAGGAAGGGCTGAAAAGGTGGAAGCAGTCAAGCCAGTTGGCTGAATGCAGGCACGGGAATCTGGGCATAGCTGCTGGTGCAGTGCACGCCCAGAAGCAGGAGCAGAACCAGACAAGAGACTACAGCATGGTCCTAATGAAAACAAACCCCAGAAAACTTTTCCTTTGACTTGTATTTCAGTACATTAGCTCCCCACTGTCTTCCAGGAAAAAAAAAATAATTGTAAATTACCTCAGGGAAATATCTGACTGTTATCCACCAAAGCATCAAAGACTGTCTAAGCATTTGGATTAAAAAGAACTTCTAATTTTTTTGCTTTTGACCTTAAGATTTCCATAATTGGTTTCTCATGTTTTTTCCTATTTCTTATCTAAATTTCCATCTCTGGTTTTGCTGTCTATTGTCTCCCAGTGTTGTTGAACTTGTAAGTCAGGTGATAGCTCCTAGTGTAACAACTCAGCTTCATTCATTTCATGCACCAGTCACTATGTTATTTGAAAATAAGTGAAAAAACAGCTTATGCTTTTGCATTATCTAAGTGTAGCTGTTTTAGAATGCATTCATCTATAGAATCAAGAATTTGTTCCTTATGCCTTTTTAACTATTTGATCAGCTTACGTGCTTATAGGTGAAGCAGGTGCTGCCTAGTTCAGGAAACTTGGTCTCTTTAGTTCATTTGTCCATCTCAAAAGTTGTGTCCTCAGTAAAACTTGTCCTTACCTTACAGTGAGAGAACCAGATCAGTATTTTTATATTCCAATAGCATATAGTCTACAACCGTGCAGATTCAGGAGCTTAATCTGTTTGCAGAACCTTTTACATACAGTGCTACCTCACTAACTTATTTTTTCAGGGGGTTGAATACACCAATATTGTATGGTTTTTCATAGATAGACTATCAGTAATTCTTCTCTCTGTGGAGCAATCCTGTTTTGTAAGTGCCCTTTAATGCTAGAAGAATTCAAGTTCATCCATGATTGCGTACAGATTTTTTGGCATCACTCCTGTCACAACACTGTAGCCAAAGTAACCTAAATTAATTTAGGTCTACTGGCTTTAGGAGCAATTTACAGTAATTGATGATCTGTCCTTTATGGTTAATGCTTTTTATATGTGCTTATTTTTACTTGCTGTGTTAGCTTGGCACCCAAATTGAAATAGGCAAAGTTACATAATTTTGTCAAATTTTGTCTCACACATACTGATCATTTGACAAAATACCAGATTTGATCTAATCATCCTGTCATTTGCCTTGTTAACATGTAAATACAGTTTCTTCCAGTGCTTCCTAGCTTTCCTACAGCTAGTTCTCTTGCTTGCAGTTGTTGCCACCTCTGAGAACATATTACCCCCAAAATCTGTAAACAGAGATCACAGAATCACCGAATCACGGAAATGTCAGAGCTGGAAGGGACCTCTTCGGAAAAATCTCTTCCTATCCTTACTGTGTTGAATAGTGCCATGCATTCTTACTGGTTTGTTTTTAACTAGCTTTTATTCTGTGGATTTTATTTCTCTCCCTTCCTGAGTCTGCAGAGCCTACCAATAGCCTGCAGAAGCTGTTGTGAGTCTCCTTCTGTTGTTCTTAAAGGCTTTGGATTAAGACCAATGTTTTCCCCATACTGTCCTCTGAGGGATTTTTCTAACCAAAAAAAAAAAAAAAAGGTATGATATTCTGTTACAAAAGCACTGTATGTCTTCTTCCCTCCAAAATGTCTGATGTACTGAGTCTATCTGTGCTAGTGAACTAAAGAGGGGCAGGGCAGGGCCTGACGGCTGCTCATGGCTGCCCATACTGTTAGTCTCTTAGCAGAGTTGCTGGCACAGTTTTCATCTGTCACGGTCCCCAGAAGTGTTTGGGCACAGCTCCAGCCATAGCAGAGGCTAAAGACCTTTCCTGGTGGGCTGTCAGCATATGGTCCCTGTTTTGGAGGAGCAAGGGACTTCAGCTGGATGGATGTAACTATACTGCTTGGCTTCCAGAGAGGCGACCATTCAGTGGGTTATTTCATCTTTTTGCATAGACATAACTAGGCAAACTGGTAACAAAACAAGCACTTCTAAGCCATATATTATGTGTAACTTTGTGTATCATGGGGGTTGATGCAGAAGACTACATTGCGGTTGATGCATGAACTGGATGCTGAGGAGTAGAGCACCTGAGGAAAGGTTGGCAGGATTGCCACTGACTAGTGGACACTAAGAGGCACAGAAAGAAACGGCAACGAGTTTTGATGTCCTGTTCTTCAGTCTTTGTTGCCAGACTGCCTTCCTACTTATAGCTCAGTAGGCACAAAATGTCCTGGGCTGACATCATGATGGGGTCATCCTCCAAATGATCCATGCACCATGTTCAATGGTGCTTTTAAAACTGATGGTTGTCTTTTTAGTTAGTTGGGCATTATGTGTGGGCAGTTGACCCAGAGAAAGATGATATCCCTCACATATATCTTTTAAGGAAAGAACCTGCTATTTCACAATTCACCTAGAAACAGTGAGGTTCACTGTCAAGTGATCCGCATTAAAAAAAAACCTCACAACAAAAACCACTATATAAATGCTTCCCACAGAAAACACAACATTGCAGGGAGTTTTCAATTATACATTTGCACTTTTCAAAGCCAAAAGTAAGTACTAGAGTGACATTTAGACAAGAGACCATCCTTACCCCAGAATAACCCTGTTTATTGAGTGCAATTATCTTCTGCCCTTAAATGCCACATCTGTTGAAAACATTTTTTGGTAGTCCCTTAAGTCACAGAAAGTGCATTTTCAATTCCCTCTGAGAGGGACTTACCTTTAAAAAAACCCAAACAAAACAAACCCAATAAAAATAAAAACCCAACAAAACCCCCCAGCCTTCTCCCCCAAACCCTGAAAACAGGGAGAGGCTGCACCCGGAGGGAAGGACTGTGTTGGGCATTTCAGAACATGTAAAAGAATGGTCCTTCTTCAAGATTTCTCAGGAAACCTGCCTGCCTCATATAATGCTTTGTATTGGAAAATGGTTTGGGAAATTAGACCTTAGTCATTAGTTCACCATGCTCACATTTTTTTAAAGTAGTCGTTCAAGTGACCAAAGTGTGTTTCCATTCCTTAAAATACAAAAAAAAAAAAAAAGTTACAAGAAAATCTATAATCTTCTCATCTGTGGGATGAGAAGTTCGGGGAATAGATGGAGTTGTGCTTTTCTATGTACACTTCCCAAAGGCATCAGCGCTCATCGAGGCAAAGGACAGTGCAGCCAGAGGGTATGACTGGGTACCAAGAAAAGATGTCATCAAAGTGAGAGACAGAAAGAGAGCTGCCTTCTCAGGTAGCTGGAAGAGATGAACAGCCAGAAATGAGTAATCAAGAACAGCTCCTGTCCTCCAGAGTGCCACGTCACTCAGAAATTTATGAATCCCCATACTTCACTATTATGCTTAAATCTCATTGAAACACTCAATGCTTGATGTATAAAAATACGAAATAAGAAGGAAATGTTAAGATTAAGAGTTGTAAGGAAATGCCATGGTTTGCATCCCTCAAAAAAGGCTGTGCACTTTCATAAGGTTGGTGCTCTTGCCTTGGCTTACCTTTGTCTTTCACCTCCATTTTTCATACACTAAGCATTTTAGCACCACACCACTTTTCTTGTGCTAATGAGCTCTGTTGAGTGTGTCTGAAAATATAATTCCTCCATGCAGAGACCTTTTACTGGTATTTGGAAAGTAACACGCACGTCAGTGGCACAGCATAATGAAATCACTCAGGAAAAAAGAAATTATTTTGGATTTAGAAACCATGATGATATACCATTCAATAAGGAACTGTATTAACGCCTCAAATTGCCTATGTATGTGGGGCTGTAAAGGACATCTGGGGTTGAGGCCAGCCCCCTGCCATAGCCAGCCTCTGTCAGCTAAACCCTTTCATAAACTAATTAACTGATCCATCTTAAAACAAATTAGGTCATTTGCTACCATTACTCCCACTGGGAAATTGTTCAAGAGCCTCACTTCTCTGTTGCTTTGAAACGTTCTTCTAATTTTCATCCTCAATTTATTCATGGCCAGTTTATATCCATTTGTTCTTGTGCCAATGTTGTCCTTTAGTTTAAATAGCTCTCCTTCCTCTCTCGTTGTATTCCTTGATGTATTTATAGACAACATTCATATCCCCTCTGAGGTTTGTTTTACTAGGCTGAACAAGACAAGCTTGTCTCCACTCATAACACAGGCACTTGTGTTGGTGTGATCGTCCTCATCGTTCTCCTCAGCACCTGGTCTTGTTTAAATTTGTTTCACCTCTATGTGTATCGTGACAAATATGAATAATTGGTAAGAATAGTAGTCATCTCTATTCAAGGTTCAATAAAGGAAAAATAATCTGCATCAAATATGCATCAGAAATGGAAATGATACCTGCAGTAGGTGAGGTGGAAGTATTTCTTGGTTTTAGTAGCTTTTATAAAATTCTGAGCTTATTTCAAACACAAAAGAAAACCCGTTTCATGCTCTAGAAAGTTTATGCGTCCCCTCCCCGTTTTTTTTGTTTGCCTCTTGTGGCTGATGTTATCTTCTCTTGGGTGCTTTTTTCAGGCCATTGGCTTCTTTTTAGTATGTCTGGGGTGGACACAAAGGGAAAAGTGGGGGAACCTGTGCAGACTCCTTGAAAAGATGTTTTTCCTTTCTGTCCCTTCTTCACCTGCAATTATGTGCTAGAGAAGGAGCTGCTATGTAGGTTTGCAGCATGCCATTTCATTACATCTAACACCGCAGGTTATCTCCTGTTCTTGTGCACAGGTTGGTGGCCTGAGCACTGCCCTCTGCTCAAAAAGGGTTGAGAAGCCCTGAAAAAGATGTTTCATGTAGCTTGAGACATGTGGCGTGCCAGTAAAGGGTCACACGGGGCATGGAGGTGACTTTGGTCCCTTGAGTAAATCCAAGCCTGGAGACTGGCTTCATCTTTTGTCAAACAGATCTAGTTCTCTTTCGTGCTTTCACATGCTCCCAAAAATATGTCCTGAAAGCTTCGTTATTTATTATTTTAGTTATCATGTTGTGTTTGTTTTAGGGAAAGAACAAAAATGTTGACAGCGGTGTATGAGATGCATATGAAAACAGTTTCAGGGAGTTTGTATTCTGGCGCTTCAGTACTGCATAGATTTAGGTATCTATTTCACTTTAAAAAAATACATGTCTTTTAAAAATATATGTAACATTTAGAAATAAATGTTCATCCGCTTCAGGTTAAGCAACTGTGAAAGCCTTTGAAGCGTCATAGCCTAAAAGATCAACACAGCTGAGGTGCTTCAGGAGATGCAGAAAAGGTGTTAGCACATATTTATTAATTCAGTTACACAAACTCTCCACATGCTCTTCTCTTTATACTAACAAATGTGACATTTATGTGCCTCACTGGTGAAGTAGAACTCTAAAAGGGACTTTTAAACCTGATGCTTCAGCTGTGGAAGATCCTTTAATGTGTAGGAGCTAGTGAGAAGGCATATACAGTATTTCAGAGACATTTCTGAAATCACGTGTTATACCTTTGTCTCTTCATATTCCTGGCACATGCCATCATCAAATGGCCATTTCACATAGCCAGCATCTACTCGTATCTCTTTTTCTCATCTAAACTACTTTCTTTCTGTTTTGAGGAGTTTCTAGACTTTAAGAGGTCTCTCGATTAGAGATGATCAAAAAAACATTTCAAATTTAACTATCATCAGGAAATGCAGCTTAATCAAAGTGGACACATTTTGCAGGAGCAAATTGGTTTCAGCTTTGATACGATTTTAAATGGAGAATGAACGTAAATGAATCATGTCAGCTTTGTTTCATTTAAATATATGAAATATTTCATTTGTACTTCACTGTTTTGATTCATTTTGTTTCAGCTGTCATACTGTCAGTCAAAGCACTGCTCATATTGCTGTTCATTGCGTTTCTATTTATATTTAATATTTAATTAAAATGCTTTGGCATTATTGACCTGGAACTTTCCTGTATTGTGATGTTTTTTTTTTCCTTTAGAGGTTTGTGTTGGGGAGAAATTCAGATGGTCACTTTTTCTTTCTAGTTCAGAAGTCCCTAATTCCAGGAATAAGTTTACAGTGACCCCTTTCTCCATATTTCTTATGCTATATGGGGAATATGGCTTCCCCAGATTTTCATTTCATTACTGGATGATCCTCTTGCATCAACTTTGGAGACCTCGCCTATGAGTGGATGCACTGCATAGGACCTCCCAATTGCCAGCAAAGGCTCTCCAAATCCTTGCTCCCCAGTGCATCTGGATGATGCTAAAGTATTAGGGCAATTGGTGATGTATCTTTCTTAATCACTGTAGTTAACCTTATGTAGTAATGATTAGGTGCATTACCTTGTTTTCTTTTACACTCACTCTATTATTTCATGATTAGGTGCATTACCCTGCTTATTCTCTTTGCTGCTTAAAACTAGAGTATAGTTAGCTTATTGTTTTAACTAAATGCATTACATTATTTTTGTATTACCTTGAAATAGACAGTAAAATAAGCCTACTTTTTTTGTTGGCATCTGTGTCCTTCCTGTTGGCCCCGTCAATTGGCAAACCAGACATCTTTCAAAATTATGGTAAATATTGATTTAGTGCCCTACTTAAACATGCATCACTGGCACAGACTCTTCAGCAAGTGTGACTGTATCAAACAGAAGAATTAAATTCACAGCCAGAGTTCACTATAATAGCTGTCTTATTCATCTTGTGCTTGCCTTCTTGGAAAGCATCATGCTGTCATGTGTGTCTCTGAAGTACATAAATGAAATAAATGTATTAAAATGTTAAGATCTTTGACAATGAAATATCCCCAGCCCCTTAATACTGGAAAAGTCACCTTTGAAAAGTGACTGTAAATCTTGTGTGTTGGGGCTGCACGTCTCAGCTCCTAAGGAAGAGGCTCCCGTCATCCCTTCCTCCATTCTCAAATTGTACTTTCCTTAATTTCTAGCATAATGCTTACAGCTTGAGAAGTTGGTACTGTGATAACCATTTCATTTCACCCAGTATTGTAAGTAAAATAGACATCCCTAGAAGAAACTTTGGTTCTTTGATGTTCTTTGGTGTGTGGTGCCTGATGAGGAGCCTCTTTAGGAGAGATGGGCCAACTTAACATCTGTGGGTAGGTAAGCTTTTCTGTTGAGATCGACAGAGAAGTCTGCAGTGATTTACATGGCTGGTGGTCTTCATGGAGAGCTTCCATGTGACCCCCTGAGAAGCGCTCTGATGTTACTAAATTAGGACCTTTGCTAGCTGAGTCTAATATTAAAATGAGTTTCTGATTCCTCAGTATTAGCTCCCTTGACCATGGTTTTTACAGCAACAAAAATTTCTTATGTATGTAAAATAATACAGAAAAATAGAGAAGGGTTGAGATGGTTGTCTAGAATGGTTTGAGGCACAGGAAGGATTAAGCAAACGCATTTTTAAAAAGAAAAATAGCTAACTTCTTCTTCATAAGAAACTATGTTAAGTTGTGCAAACCCCATCTGAGTTTTTTCAGCGGATATATGAAACCAAAAATATTATTCTCTTTGATGTCGCATGAAGCCCAGCCACTAGCAGTATTTAATAGCTACCATATCTAGGAATTCATATTACTAGAGGAATTCAGTTTTCTTCATGAGAAACATACTGTTGGCTGTACTGGATATGACCATTGGTCCATTTTCTGGCGATGAGGACTTTTGCTCCTGCCCGATGTTGCCTCTGCTATAAACTGGTCAGGTTCCACCATGTCCTGCAGGAATGGCACAAGACCTCTGCAGACCCATGAGGATATTTGCCTGATAGTGTCTGCTGCTCTGCTTACACAGGACCTTTTCTTGGTCCTTTCCTTTAATCATGCCACCTGTGATCAGCATTCACCAGTGGCTTAGTACCTAATATAGCACCTCCCCTAAAGCCACATCTTTTGTAATCTGCCTACATGTGGTGAAATAAGACTGAAGCCTTACTTCTATATGTAAAATATGTAAAAATAGTATTTTTGAGTTCCTTCATTCTGCAGAAAACTCACCCATGGTGAAGGGCGAGGCACTGGAAAATCCAAAATGCAGGAAACATCTGTGATTATAAGAGGGGGGAGCAGGCAGCAGAGGCCAGACTTGAGGCTTTTTATGGAAAAGTAGATTGTAACCTTAACTTCTGCATCAACAGAGGCTGTAAGAGGTGGTAGATATCACTGGAGGAATAAAACTGAAACTTGAAGCACCTTGCTGTTACTGTGCAGCTACTGCTCTGCTGCAGCATTCCTTCTGGGATGGAGAGTTGACTCCACTTTACACATTTTCAAAATGGATAGCAGATAGGTAGATATTGGGCCATGTCTGCTTCTAGGAGGTTAACTTTCTCATTAGGCATTTCTTTTCAGCTAGACTTTACACTGAAAGGGCAAAAAAGAAAACGGGGCTGATTCTGAGACCTGCAGCAGCTTTTTCCTTCTCTGAGAAGGGAAACATTGACTTCAATCAGCACAATATTTGTGTTGCTTGCATTTCTTTGTCTCTTTCTTTTCTTTGTGTCTCACTTTCTTATTTTTAATGCCTATTCTAGCCATCTTTAGAGGAAAGTGGCTGTTTTGTGGGAGATACCAAGCAAGGCAGCTGCTGATGGCTGGGGGAAAGGAGGAGGACATAATTCTTAGTGGTGTCATGTTAAAGTGCTGATGGATTAAATGGTAGATTCAGACAGGCTGGTGTCCACAGCAAGATCAATGACATGAGAGGTTAAGTAAAGGCACATGGCTCATTTAGATTAGGAGGGGCATCAGCTGTGCAGAATATGAGATGTGTTTATTGAAAGAGCATCACAGCTGAAACTGGTTGTGTGGGGTTTGTTCTTGCAGAAATGAGCTCTTCAGGTGGTCTTCCCTACATGAGCCTCATTGGCTGAGCTCTAGGGGAATTTTCTTGAGCATCAAGTAGTGATAGGACAAGGGGTAAAGGCCTCAGACTGAAAGAGGGTAGATTTAGATTCGATATCAGGAAGAAATTCTTTACTGTGAGGGTGATGAGACACTGGAACAGGTTGCCCAGAG
>JAOXJM010000012.1:7551654-7577252 GCA_026413425.1 Tringa solitaria
AGTATTTAATTTTTCATGTTCAGGTTTGGTTTGTTTTTTTTTTTAAGGTAACCTGTTAAGTTTTTAAGGAGTTATATCCTTGTGAAGCATTGCATATTAACAGTGACATCACAGAAAATATTGAGACAAAGTTGACTAATCTGCAGAATGGTGACAAATGGCTGTAGTGCCTTCCTGAGCTCTCTGCTTCCTGCTATATTAAAGAAGGCACAATATGAATAGATGCGACTAAAGAAAAGAAGAACAATGGAAAGACCGGAAAGATTTGGGCAGTTTGCGTTTAGGTATGGTGAAGCTTTCAATCTTCGGTCAGAGTTTGAATCTATCCTAAATTGATAGTTATTGATGGTTGCTAACATCCATTGCCTGCTGGCTAACCTTTGTGTGCTGTAGGAGGAGGAGAGCATGAGTAGTTGCTGTGAATCAGCTTGTGGCCACACTGCTCAGACACTCTCTGGAGGTGACTGATGGAGTCCATGTTGCACATCACTTGGTAGGAAACCCTCTAGTCCCCAAGTGGCCTCGTTGTTACAGGAATTAAAATAATTTGTGTGTGCGTTTTCAGCTCAAAGGGCAGGATTCAGTCCTTCTGAATGGTGGTTTTGTTCTGTGACATGCAAACGTTGTGTGTGGCACGCAGGGGTTGAAAGTGTGTGGCCTGCTGAGACAAGACTGGAGGAGAGTCGCAGGAGGAGATGTGGCCTAAGTGTGCACTGTCTCTCGGGGGCAGGCTCTGGAGTGACTGTCTTTGTGAACTGTGCCTTAAGCAGCATTGCTTGGAAAGCAGCTTCGAGGTAAATCGCCACGTACGAAGCACAGACACTCAAGTCCCAGTTCCTGGAGTGAAATAAAGAGGGAGCTAAATTTGTAGTCAGGACAGATGCAGTCTCCACTTATGGGCAGAGTCCGTACGTCAAAGAATGCTGCAGTTGGTGAATTCATGCACAGGCACATCAAGAACTTGCCAACGTGTAGAAGTGTTGGATTGGAGGATACAGAGTCTAGTTCCCAGCTATCTAAAGTAATTGTAGCGTAATGCCTCTGTCATTTTTGTACATAGGAGAAACTGTGCTTGAGGCTAGTAGAGTCCACTGGCTCACACAAGCTGAGCCCAGTAAACACATTCACTATCTGAAAAGTGAATTCAATTATTTTTCTTGCGCCTTGTAAATGTGTGAGACTGGCACATCCACTCTGGTAGGTTCAGTATCTCGTGCTTTCTCCTTTTGAAAATTCTCAGAGTAAGCCACTTTTATGTAACTAAACATGTAGGGACTTGTAACAAAAATATTGATTGGTATGAATGAAATACAGATGCAAATGTGTTTCTGTAAACACTGGAAAAAATAGTGAAATAAGTGTGAGAAGAGTGTCATGTACTGATAATAAAGAACGTTGTTCCCAGCAATAAAACTGAGGAATGTGCTGCACTGTCAAGCCCAGAAGGTCTGGGCTCTGATAAAAGCCACGGTACAGGCATCTCTCCAGCACGAGACCTTGCTTTCTAAGGACACTAAAAGGCCACAACATACTAGCACAATTCCTTTTCCTGTTTGGCCAACAAGGAGCTACGCTGTAGCCAAACAGATATGTGTGTTTCAGACATACTCCATACAAGCAAAGCCAGGTAATGAGCTGCAATATTGCTAACATTTATGAATGCCTACGCAGACAAGATTCTGAAGCGAAGGACCACCCTTTATCTACTGTTGGCTCACAAAAGGTATAAAAGACCTGCCAAAAAACTAGCTTGCTATTTCCAGTCAAGAAAAACCCAAGTATTGTTATGCAAACTTAGTAGTTGGTAAACCCTTGTCTGCTGTGGCACATACAAATTGTCTCAGCTAGACCACTTGAAGACACACATCTTGGTGCATGTGACAGTGTGATGAATGATCTCTAAGAGAGAAGGAGTGTGAATGGATAAAACCAGCACATTCAGATTTTGTTAATAAATACCATTGTGTTCCACAAGGTCTTGCACCGGAACTTGTTATGCTAATGTCAGGCATACTCAGGAATTGACTTCTTTCTTTCACTGCATGCTAACAGCAAGGATCTGTATGTTGTGTTAGGTCACAGATGTTATGAGAATCACAGAAGATTGCACCTCCAGACCTCCCTAACCATGAGATGGCAACCATGCCAGTGAAAGACGTGACTGGGAAAGATGGTAAAAGGGGGGCTGGAGGCTGTCAGAGACCAACAATGGAATGTGTTCAAATAACAAAGCCCACATACATTTATAAATGTCTAGGTGTATTACGCCTACACCATTATCTTTATCAATCAAGTCTGTAATCTCATCAAGCAATAAGATCTAGTTTGTTTGACAAGACCTATTTTCCAGAAACCTGTTTAGACTAACATTAATTATACTCCTATCCTTTAGTTCTTTATTAATTGGCTCCTGTATCAGCTTCACTACTTTTCCATTTTGAGAAGGAGCCCTTCTAAAGGGAGACTAGCTCAGCTGCATCCTTTCTGTGGGGAAATAGGGCATTCGTTTGGAAAAGGTTGGTTGTAAATTTTGTAAGTCATGAGAGTAAAATCAACAAGGGTGAAGAGGAGATGCAGGGAGCCACTTTGTGATACAGGGTGAGACAAAACACCTTCAGCAAGAAGGTCCATTCAAGATTCTGTGGCATCAGTAAGATGATAGAATGCCTGTGTCCGTAAGAGGACAGGAGAGCGTGAGGCAGAGCAAATTGATGTTAGTGAAAGTCCTAAGGCAGCGGGATTGTCTGTTATATGTTTTGTTTGCAAGCAATAGGAATGTATGCTGAAAGTGTGAGCAGAGGCAAAAATGATATTGATGATTCTGTAGAGAAACAACTTTATGATGAGAGGAAAGGCACTAACAATTCTCAGCTATAATGAGGACAGACTGGGGTGAAGAAGCAGAAGAATACTGATGCAGCTCTGTGTATGCTGTGCTGGAGTGGAGGTATGTGTCGCGCAGTCTGGCGGAAAAGCCTATGCCACATTGCTATGATATGGAGCAACTTAAGAAGTTGTTAATGCAAATGTGTCCTGCCATGGGGAGAAAAGCCAGTCTAGAGATTCGACCATAAACGAGAGGAAGGACTAACCTATGGTAATGAAATGCAAAGTGTCTGATCAAAATTCAACATGTTAATCTGAACAGTAAATCTTTTATATGAATGTGTCACTTGAGCCCCATAGCCTACAAGCTTTTCTTCTTATAGTGTATGTTGCCCTTGATGTCCATTTTGATTGCAGAGTGTGGTAACATTTCATTGTTGCCACTTTGCCTGCTGGAGCCACATGGAGTCAAATGGCTTTAAAGGTTTCTTGACTACTGGAGGCTTCAGGATGTGTGAGACAACTGTGATTTGTGTAGGGACTTTGCATGTGATTGAGAGTGTGATATTTAAACAGTGGCACTGCATCTGGTCTAGTCATAAGTAAATGAAATTTAAAACAAAAACTATATTTACATGCCAGTGAGTGTAATGCTCGCAGGAAACCACACTGAGCTGTGGCCATGGAGTACTTGTCTACACTTAGCATTATATTAAATGATACAAATGTCATTGATCTATTGAAGAGACAGCATTCAGTAAGAGAGTATAGGAACATGTAAATCTCTACAATAGTAGTTGAGCTACACTTGTAGAGCAGGTCTATTCTAAATTAAAAAGAAAACTGAAGTTAATATCTTCTATTCATGCCCATGTTTGTGTCTGAATCAGGGTTTTGTTATGAATCTAAGCAGTATTTGTCACAGTTGGTGCACAGCGATTAACATTTTTAGTGGATCAGGCAATATCCTATGTATTAATAAACTGGCAATATTTCAGTTGATGAGAAAATTCTGACTGATAGTGGAATTGAGTATAGAATTTTCAGATCAAATATTCTGTATTTGCGCCATTAACCTCATATAAGAATATCATGGTTTTGATAATGCTTTGATTAGAAAAAGAGGAATTAAAGCACTCCACCAAAGCCTGACAGCTGGAAAAAAAACTTTGAAATTTAATCCTTGATGGTTGTTTGCTTTTATGTTATATAAATAATATGCGGAAAATTAATTATTTCAGTGTTCATAAAATGAGACGTTTTGATTGATGGGAACTGAAATTTTGTTTACTGGGAAGTTTCAACAGTCCTTGTTTTCATCTTGCTTGGGAAGGAAAACAGATATTGAAATAATTTTTCTGCTAAATGGAGATTTAATTTCCTTTCCTCACCTTGGTTTTGCTTTTTAGCACATATTTTTCCCATCTGTCCACAGCATATCAATAACATAAAAAATGTATTGTAAATTGAAGTGACTGAAGAAAATATATTTAGACACAAGCTATTAATCAGTGCTTAATTCATCCTTTGCTGTTGTGGCCTTTGTGTTATGCATGAATTGACTCCTTTCAGGTTGCTTGTATAAATAAAGTGATCAGGGTTGGGTCTAGAACTGTCTACAGGATAGAAATGTGTTATATTAAGGGGTATCTTGTTTCTCTGTCTCCATCAGAAAGAAAAATATCTGCTCTTTGCCATCTGTAAGGGGCGTGTGTAGCTTGCGTTATCTTGATGCCCCTTTGGTTCCGATATGATTCCAGAGGAGTCATTACAGCTTTCACAATAAGAATGCAATAGCTCCTTTGCAGCCATGAATATTCCTGTAAGAAAGTACTTTAAAAGTCACTCATTACGGAGAGTGCACTGACGAGTACTGACAGCATCCTTAAAGTCCTTGGCATACATCATGGCTTGGTGTCAATCAGACCATTCTTCGTTCTCCATATGGACAAAACTTTCAAACATGCCTAGCTGAATCTGAATAAGGAATCCAAATCCTGCAGCGGGTATTCGCTCTGGTTTCAGTGCTACACATTTAGATCATGGTTCCCCATGCATACCATATGCAGTTGTGTCTTTCAAGAGGAGCAAAGAGAGGGAAATGATGCCTACGGTGAAACCACAGTGTATAGAGACACTTTTCTTCCTGTTTCGAGGTAGTCAGCCACGAACGGTGAAACTGGGTCAGGCAGCTGCTCTGAGCACCACGTTCCCATGACTAGTCTAATATCATCCCAGACGTGCTTGTATAGATATATTTGAGCTGCTGTTGCACCCCGACTGCATTTAAACTTGCCCTTGATCACAATCCCACCTCTGTTCCTTTGTTCTAAGTATGGTCTATTCTGTCCTTATTTGCCTTGCCAAATTTGCTGAGATGTGTGTGTTGTCTTTAGACAAATAGCTCCTAGAGAAACGCTATCACTTAAGGTAATCCTTATTACATGGCAGGTTGCATGATTGGTAGAGCGTGGGGTGTATTGTCAGGAAGTGTCCCAAGGTAGCTGGCAGCTATCTACAACTCAGAAAAGAGTTATGCACAAAAGCTGGCCCAGTGGTTTGATATTTTTTTCCTAAAGCAGGCAACTCAAAGTTTACACTGTAAGTCAAGTGAGCTTTTTTAGAAGGATGTAAAAGAAAAGGAGAATAAAAGAAGAAAAGTGCTGAAGCATAGCACTCAATGAGTTCTTTGGAGGTAATTTTTAAATTCCTTTAAATACTGTTTGAGTTCTTACAGTGTTCTTACTCCTTGCATGGACTGCATGTCTCTGGATCATTGTCTAAAATAACTCTGTGAAAGCATCAGTGACAAAGTTTTTAACTGCAGTCCTAACCTGGTTGATTTTCTCCCCAGCTTGGAAAATCTAGTTTCCACTCTCTCCTTCCTTCAGGCCTTCTCTGAGATCACAAGTGTAATGTGGGATGAAAGTCATGCCCTCCTTATGGTTTATGTCCCTGTACCTTTACAGGGTTATGGTGTATAACTAGGTCATGGTCTTATTTTGCTGTGATGTACAGGAGAGGCAGACAGTCTTTGAACTTTGCCAGGAGACAATTTGGATGTTACACTATGGTGTCCCTATTTCTTACTATTTTTTAACTCAGCAATGTGGCAAGGAATACTTCTGTATGCGTTTTTGCAAAATGTGATTGATAAATATTGAATCCAAAGCACTGGATTTAGCTGCTAGCGAGGTAGTTGCATATTTCTGTACACAAAAGCTGTCACAGAGTTTGGGTGCCAACTGCTCTTGAGAATGAGGTGATGTGGCATTTTTAAAGCAAAAAAACCCACTTCATCTCCCAGCTGCAGTGCATAAGGACCATGTCTTTCTAGCCATGCTATCTGCGGTCTTCTGTTGTAATGACGAAAATTCATGACTATTAGCAAACAGACCCAGATAAACCAAAGGATGGTTTTATTGCAAAGTATGTTTTTGTTCTCTTTTCACTGGGGCTGCCCCAGCATTGCACAACAGAGACTTGTGGAGCTGTGAGTAGGATGGAGTGATCCTATAAATGACCCTTGATTATCACTTTCATAAATGACTCTGCATTTTCTAACCAAATGACCAATGAAGCAAAAGACATCGAACAAGATTTTTAATTATAACAAATAGAATCTGTGCTCTCTAATCAGATCGTTGTACAGGTGGCTATTATTCATTGCTAAAAGTTAAAGCAATTAAAGCTCAAGCAGTCATTGGGCAGATAATATAAAAGAATTTCTTAATTTGAGGGTTTGGGTTGTTTTGGATTTTTTTCTGGTTTTTATTTTTAATTACAGTCTCTAGTAGAAACTCACAGTATATTGATCTTTAAAATTTGGCTAAAAGTGAAATATTAACACTGTTGCCAAAACAGCTGCTGTAGGCGTTACTGTTACAGTCTTGCAAACCTGAACAATTTTAATATTGGGTCCCCATTTTGTAAGAATTGCTGTAGTCTTGCTGTAGGAGGGAGCAAAAGGTAACTTAAGGTTTTCTGTTCTTTTTTTTTTTTCTTCTTAGGATATCTTTCTTTATCTGTATTTTCTGTCTTTCTCTGAGCTGACTTTACTACGTCCTTTCTCCTTTTCACATATATCAAAGCTGACTGCTTGCCTGTCAGCCAAGCGTGGAGGGGGTATCTATTTTGCCTCTTTTGGAGACTAGGGTGTTCTGGAGCAACACTCAGAGTAAATGTGATCCCTCAGTTTAGTATGCAACGTATTGCTGATGCCGTATGATCCTGTTTTGAAGAATAAGGCATAAAGTTCCTTTGTAATATATTTCTGCTAGGGATTTGCACTGATGCAGCTACTTTGGTGCAAAAAAAATCTCAATTTCAGCAAACTCTAATTGACCTAATTGTATCTGTGTTTACCCATTTCTAAAGCGGGCAACTTAATATTTGTCGATCACGTGGGAGTTTTGTAAGGTTTGCTGAAGAGTTGCCTTTAAAGCATTTGGAAATCCTTGGATGGCAGGAAATGCAGAAAAGCACCGATTCTGTGCACTATTTTACTGCTCTCCTTTTCCATTTTAAGTCCAGCTCAGCACTGACAACAAAATGTCAGCACTCTGCTTCTGTACAAAAGCAGGTTTGCTCACTGTTTTTATTGAGAAGTGGTGTTTGTATTCCCCATGCATGCACACACAATGCCTTTAGAAATTAGAGTAAGGCCACCTAATTCTAAATAGATTTAACTCACAGCAGGGAACACCACAAAGATGCTTCCACATCCAGGCTGAATGTTGCCAGAATTCCTCAGCAGGCTTTAGTTACAGAAGCAAGGAAGAAAACCAAGTCTCTAGTTCGACTGCTTTTCCCTTCAGGCCTGGTGATTTGGAATCACACAGTCAACTAGTTACTTAAGTGAGTTTTGAGTGATGTTCTGAACATCCTTCTTAAAGGATACAAGTTGCTGCTTAGTCGGAGGTTTTCCAAAAACTTGATGAGATTTGAATGCGCAGTTCTCGGGAAATAGAATAATCCTCAGAATGGCCTGGAAGAGTCCAGCCTGGGCTGCTGCAGTTTCACAATGAATTGGTTTTTGTCACTTTACCCTCTGGATTTCTGTTCGGAGGCATTTCTTTGGACTGGGGGGGGGGGGAGCTGTCCTTGGTGCTGGAGGAGCTATCTGTGGTTCTGAAAGCTGCCGTCCTTCCCGGGGAGGGGGAGATCTGAGCGTTGTCCTGCTTAACACAAGGCTGGATGAGTGCCTGCCCTCCCCCGGGTTTATAGCCCACAGGTCTCAGCCCTCTTCTTGCCAGTCAGCAGACAGGGATGACTTTGAAACTAACAAGGGATTGTAGTAGAATCCCGCGTGCAAAAAGCTGTACAGAGGCTTGTTCCAGAGGTACCACGAGAATGGCATCTTCTTAAAATAGGTCCAGAATTAGGCACTCAGGAGCCATTCTGAAAACACAGCACAAATGTTCACCGCCATGTCCCATATCAATGTGTTGCAGATGAGGGGGAACGTTTATACAAGACTACTTGCCCCTTCTTATTTCTGTTTGGATGCTGTCAGAGCTCATCTACTTGGGGGTCCTCATCAAGGTTCATCTGAATTAAGTAAATCATTGTCAATTGGCTATTGAAGGCACACTGAACTGTCATTCAGAATTAAAGTAGCTTTCATTTCATTTTATGTATTTTACTCATGAAGAGGATTAAGTGAAATTAAATTAAAGCTATTTTAATACCATATGGGACTATCCTCTCAGCTATTTCACGTGGCATAACTCATCCATTTACAAAGTAAATTTATATGTATCTTACTGAGAATCTCAGTGTAAACGGCTCCTTAGTCCTTATTAAAAAAATAATAATAAAAAATCTTTGATTGCTGTTAGACAATATACTTTAGAAGTGTGTAAAGTTATAATGAACAAGGGCACCAAGTGTTCACATGGGGAATTGATGTAGAACAGCAAATGGACTATAAATTCACACCTAGATTACCTTATAGTACTTTTCCCCCTATAGAGACAAAACAGGTTCTGTTGAGGTCTATAAGAATTTTGATGTGGAATTTCTGACCCTAGGTTTTGCTTAGAAACATGATAATCATAGATTCATAGAGTGAAGTTTGAATCTGAGGTCTGATTCAGCAGGGAACACTATGCACATGATTATCTTTAAATATAAAGGTAGTTTGATTGACTGGTTAAGAATTGTGCTGAATCAGAGAAGAAGTGTGGTGGCTTTTTGTGACATTTATATGGCTTCAGGATACGGATGTTCAATGAAAACTTCAATGACAGTCTTCCTTAATAATTCAGAAATCTCAATTTTTCTTCAGAATTAATATCAGTCTGGATGATACAATCATTCTGCTCGTTTGAGTCCTGGCAGTATAAGGACTTGTTTGCAGGAAGTAGCTTACTGATTTCAGCTTTATTACAGGCAGCGGGAGCGTTGGGCTGTAACCCCTTTTTTTAATTAAAGTTGTTTGTCATTTATTAAGGCTATTTTTAAACTATTTTTTAGTTTCCTGGGAAAACAGTGGTGTCCTTTCCAGCAATTTTAATTTAGTTCCAGTTATATATGTGCAGCTTTTACTACAGGAAGTCTCTTTTCATCATTAGAAGGTGAAAAACATTCATAGCAACAAGTAATGCGAGGCTGTTGATTTACATTATTGCAGTCACAGATTAATATATACTGGAGAAATAATGATACAAAGGGAATCATTGGGGAAGGCTACGGGAAATCAAGCAGGACCTTACAATTGCTATGAAATTCACACATTTTTGCCACTGTAAAGAAATCCTCCACTACTAATCCTCTCTTTAAAAACTAAAACCAACATTTTTAATTAAAAAGAACATCTTTAAAGATGAAAAATAGCTAAATGAATAATTGTAAGAATTTGCTTAGGCAGTTGAAATTTTCTAATATGAATGCCTGTTTCTCTTCAGTGTCATTGGAATAGTACAAAAAACATCTGGTTTAAGCCCCTAGCCTTCCTGCAAAATACTGCAAAGCAGAATGAGCAATATTTGTGTAAAGTCAGCAGTCACCTGATATATCAGTGACCCATCAGTCAAGCTTTAGGAAACATGAAGTATGCTTCAATACGGAACATTTTTGTTTAAGGCATATATATTATTTACTACTCATATATACATTCTTTTTTCCAAGTGTGTGGACTGAGGTTACAGATATATTTGAAAATGCTGAAAAACCTTACATAGCATAATTACCTAAAATAAGCTTATTTTAATATCTCAGCAAACGTGGGGAAAAACAAACCACAAAACAAGTATATTTTCTGAAGAAAAGAATACAATTATTTCTATGAAAGAAGTTATCTCTTGATTGTAATTGCAAAATTGCAATGGGTTTCTACACAGATGTCTAAAGAAAATTTTAGAAAGGAGATATGCATTCTATATATATATAACAAAAAAAAGGTATTCCACAGGAAACAATTTGCTTACTGAAAAGTTAAATATGCAATTGAAACGGTTTGGTCCTGACCAGACATAATTTTCCTCATCTGAGGCCCAGGCGAAAGCCAAGGCTTTGAATCTGTAAATGCTTAAGTGCATGAGCAACTTGCATCTGTGTTTCGTACTTAGAACTCACCAGAGAGCGTGTCACGTGCGGAGAAGAGATGCTCATGCGGGTGAGTGTTTGCAGGCCACCAGAGCGGGTCTTACGCAACGGTGATGCAGCGAGGGTTCGGAGCCGTGCTTGTCCATCCCTCCCCCTTTTCCAGCTTCAGGGATTGTGACTCTGCCACAACTGCTTGCGTTCAAGCTCTTACCCCAAAGCATGTATCAAAGGGTTTTCGGTTGCTTCTCTGGTTGTAAAAGAGAAGCTAAAATGACTTCACTTATGAATGTCAGGAGGTGGGAAGTAAGGCAGTAGAGATGGAGGTAAAACAGGACCTCAAGGTGAGGCAGAGCCAAATTTGAGATTAATTAGAGCTGTGCCTCTAAATCTTACTTAAGGCCCTGTGTTGCGTAAGGTCAGTCCTACCCTAACAACCTATTCCAATATTTCCTTGTTAAGTAAATTGATGTAACATTCATATCCTTCCTATAATGAAAAATTCTACAATGGAAACTATTACAGCTTTTTTCCTTTACTTTATTCTATGTTTTAGTACAGGACTATTTTAAATTAATCATCCTCTAATTTGTAGTTGAGGCACTCGGTGGCTGTAAGTGATAACATCTCCACAGTGCAGTTAATGTTATGCTTCTTTGTGTATATAAATACTTCACAAATGCATTTTTCTCTGATGTAAATTGAAATCTAATAAGCTAAACAGGATCATTTCTGTATAGTGCTTAGCAATGCATTCCAGGTGCTTGAAAGCAATTTTAGAGAGGGTAAAAATATTTCCACAAATCATTCATATCTTGGAATTTCTGTCAGTTTCTCCAGTAGACCTAATAATAAGCTAATAGGAAACATCAGAATGTTTTTGAGTATGAATTTAGCTATTTGGGTGCAAAGACAGTGAAGTCATTTGGTTTTTCTGCATTTTTATTGAGCTTTTTAAAGCAAGTTACTGGGATTCAAAAGAGCTGTGTGATAAATGAATACTAGAGAGTAAACATCATATTTGTGCTGTTAATACATTGTTTGTCTTATTAATCCATCCACAAGGAAAACAAAAAAACATGGTTACTAGATGGGTGTTTGCTCTTTTAGATAAAGCCCTAAACTTTTAAAGCACTCTCCGAGACATTTTTATGCATGTCTTGATTGTTATCCCCCCATCATTTATGCTATAATGCATTACTGGAAGATCTGGAGTAAATTTAATTTCCTTAGCAGCTGCAGTCTTTTCCTTTTGGCACAGAGTGATTATGTTTGGCTGTGTTTAGAATGAGAATAGAAAAAGCTTTTCACAGGGCTTCTTAGATCTGTGGTGGTGAGCAAAGAACTGAAGTAGGAACTTGTCACGGTAGAGACCCTGCGAGATGGGGAATGAGACTCTGCTGCAGCAGCAGAGTTCCTGTTCTCCAGTGACATTGCAAGAAGTCTGAAAGAAGTAGCTTCTTTTTGCCAATACTCAGAATATAAATGATATTAGTACTGCAGGCGAGATCACTGAAACTCCAGCAGTGAGAGAACAATCTGGGATGTTTTTGTTGAGTCGACATCCAGGGTGATGTAGTTAAAATACAACAAAAAGCTTGATCAGCAGTTCAGCGTTACAGATGTGATTACCAAAAGTGTCAGGCTTAGCAGTGCTCTCGTTGAAGTCGGTGGGCATTTGCTCAATGACATTATAAGGAAATTGTACGTTTTAAACTCTGTGTTCTAAATAAGCATTTTGCAAATGCATGTCCCGTGGGTGCACTTCAAAGATTCTCAGTGCAAGAGTTTCGTCATTTTGGCCTTCCCATAATTTCTTTTGATTATGCTGTGCTAATGTTGGCTGCTATGATATGTGGGGTAGGTGTAGGTGTACCCCAGTGTTGCTACTGAGTCTGTCCAGTTCCTAGGAAGCATTTATCTAAGTCCCCAGTATGACTACACCTCTTTGCACCAAGAATGCTTGTTCCCGTGACCTTTATGTACCTTAAAAAACCCCTTAGAAAACAGAGGAAAAGATAAACACAGCATGAGAGCAGCAACAACCCAGCAAGCTTCAGTCTTTCATAAATGCAAATCAGTGCAAACTTAGACTAATTAAATTCTGCAGTTAATGACAGACTATACAAGCCTGATTTAGCAGATCCTCTAATGAGCCCCTTGGGACTTAGAAAGTAGAAGCACGCTGCTCTCTGAGGTTATTAAAGCCTAGCATCACCCTCACCTAAGATTATGGAGCTGCTACTGTGAGTAGGAGTCCAGGGCACTCGATAGCCAACCCTAGGTTTCCTAGGGCAAATAAGAGCTAAAAGAAAGAGTAGAAGGGAAGTGCAGCACCCTGTCATTGCTCCCCTAGTTGTTGCCTGCTTACTCAGTCTGAGAGAAAGTAAGTTCTCCAAGTAAGAAAAAGCAGAGTTTGGGCCTCTTCCAGTATGTTATGTAAAAAGATATTCTTGTTTTAGCCTGTAATCAGAGGGCTAACAACAAATATGATTTCATTTGCATTTTTGAGCTTTGAACATTATTTGCGCACTGTTCAGAGAAAGATGCTTTTGATTTATTTTATTTCACCATGACAGAATTTGGTGTGATTTACCAGAGATCCGCAACTAGTGCCATTTTTTGGCACTGTACTTCAAAGGGTGTTCCCAAAGAAGTCAAATGTGAGGAAAGAACTAGTGCCATTTTTTGCATGTTAAAAAGAGTCCAATGCACACATCAGCAAAGGCCTTGAACTTTGATCTGAAGTCAGAGTTGACACCAATCTCTGCAAGCTGTGAAACAGCTATGGCATGGAAAAGCATTCTCTGGATTAACATGCAAATAAGGGCACAAGTCTTGTGTTCTGTTTCCAAATTTCCACATTCAGTTCTGCTACAATAGCTTTTTTTTTTCTTTTTTTGAAAGTGGAGCAGAGTTTGCCCACAGGATAGGTTTATAAGATCACTGCAGAAGCTTATTCGCTGCTGTTAGGTCTCATCACTCTGATGCACTGATTTGACTTCCATGCTAGGGTCCAAATTCTCTTTCAGCACAGCTCCAATTTCACAGCAAAGCAATGTCAGAGCTCTGTGGAGTGAAGCGTAAGGTCTGGGCAAAACAAGCTAGCTGGTTTTGTTAGAGCAAGCTGGTTTTGTTTGCTGTGTGTACTTAGAAAACCAAAAGCAAACAAAACCCCCCTCAATCTTAACAATTGGTTAATTTGCTTCTAAGCAAAGAAACCATCTTCTGAACACATGGTAGACCATCATGTCATGCGATCCCTTCATGAACCTGCACTGACAGCCTAAAAAGTTTCTTTTCTGCCGAGTTTCCATAATCTGCATCTGGGAGGAGATAAAATAGGCATGTGCTGTGATATTCCATTTCTTCACTAGTGCTAAGCATCCCCAAAGGGTCAAAGTGAGCATTTGTTCATATTGGCAGTTGTTTGCTAGTTTGATAACTGCTTGTAGAGCATCTAGCACAGTAGGACACAGACCTAAGTGAGGCTCTCTGATGTCCCAACCCAACAGTGACTTGCCATAACCTTCTTCCTGCTGCCACATCTTCTGAAAGAGAAAGAAGATGCCAGGCTGAAGTACACATTCACAGTGGTTCATTTTCAAAGAGTAACAAGTAAAAGAACAAAACACTGAGGGTGGAGGATAAAGCAGATATTTCAGTGTTACTCAGTGTAACAAGTTTTTGCCACGCTTTTTAAATTCAAAACTAGCTTTGATGGAAAGGAAATTAAGTTGGTGTAAAATTACATGGTGGCAGTTTCTCTTTGAGTGAAGGTTTTTCCAGGAAAGAGGAGTAGGTAAGGAGAGGCACTCAAATATGTTTAAGGATGAAGATCACAAAAGAGTTCCTTGTAGATGGAGAATTAATTTGTCCTTGTCTGACTTATCCCAAGAACCACATACTGCTTCTGTTAAAACAAAAGGAAACCCGGGTCTCATTGTTGTTTGGGGAAAGGTATGGGACTGGATGGCGCAATTAAATTTTGCATCCTCCCCAAGACAAATTCCCTGTGAACCTTAATTGCCTTAATGGCTGCCCACAAGAATTCTTTGGTCTGTTTCTTGCAGTCCATCCCTGGTGTTATGGATAAATGTCTTGAGTCTGTCTAGACTCAACAACAAGTTCTTACTTATCTCTATGTCTTGTTCCTGAGAGATTGGTGTGTTCTCCAGCATGATGGTGAAAGATATGCTCCACCACACAGCAGAGTCCTGAGAAACTGCCTAGTATGATGGACACTGCTGGGAGAACTCCTGTTTTGAGCTCAATAAAATTCTCTTAACCAGTGAGCCTGACTGAACAGCTCAAGCAAAGATGTTGTGAGATGTGGGACATGATATAATCATTGTCTTCAATTATGAATGACCGTGTATGACTTAAGTGTCTGAGGCCTGAGTTACAGACAGGGACTCCAAGGCGCTCAGAGCAGAATAAAAAAACCAACCTCATATTTTAAGATTTGCAATCCAACTGGTAGTAAAAATTAGTCTCCAAAATGACTACGGTGTCAGAAAAAGAATTCACAAGGAAATGGGAAATCATCACTCTGAAGGCAGATAAGAGCTGAGAAAATTCAGGTCTAATAAGAAATCTACAAGTAGCCATCTGGATGTAAATTATTTTATTAAAGTATGTTTTTTTTAATACAGTGATTAATTAAGTATTCCCTGCAGCTGGTCCTAATTTGTTGAAAATACATTTTTTCTTTTAGAAAGTTCCTTTTTCCAAAGTTAAAATTTATCAAGTTTAAAAAATAATCCTGTCCTTGCAGCTATTATCAAAATTAGTAATAATTACTTATTTCCAGAATGTTAGTATCTAGATTTACTTTCATAAATGGAAAATGTTGAGAATGAATTTTCCTTTTAAAAGTTTTAATATTGGTTGCTAAGGGTGTAAATATAGATACTTGTGAATATATACATGTATTTTTTTATTCCATTACTAACATCTCAAAATGAAGCCATTTTAATATTTCAAAAACAGCTTTTCATTTCTCAACCACCTGACTGATGAGATTAACTTAAGTCTGATGTACATACAATGCTAAAGAAATACATAATTTCTCTACCACAGCATTAATGTCTAATTTTCAGCGTTTTCAAGTGACAGTTGAATTTTTTTCAGTACAATCTGTTTTGTAAGGTTTAGCCTCCTGCTGGGGAGTAGAGTGCTGTATCACTGAAGGTAGAAGTCAAAGCAAAGTGCTTTTCTTTTTTTTCTTCCCCTTCCTTCTCGATAAGTTTTAAAGCAGCCTTAAGGGTCTAGCCTCCACTGGGAAATCTAAAGTGTCCCACTCGTTCATCTACAAATGATGAACTATCAGCTGGCACTAGTGTTTTAATCCCCAATCCTGAGTAACCCTGCTGAGAGCGGGTCTAATCAGCACAGCAGTAATGGTCCAAAGGTGATGGAATTTCCCAGATGTAGTCGAACCTAAAGGTTAAGTGCTGTTCTCTCATTGTGGTTTTTAGGACTATCAGAGCTGTAGTTCTTCTTTCTGTGGGCTCAAGGGCTTTGTTTATAGTTTAGGTATTAGCTTTATTCAACACTGTAGTCTAAGTCCTCTAAAGATGCTTGCAGTTTTATCCAGCAAAATGAGGGGAGGATGAGGATCTGATTTTTCCAGCGTACTACATTCCAGCAAACCAGCACTAGCTTTGAAGAATGTCTTTGCTAACTGGGAGATGTCAGTATTATTGTTCCATAACTTCCTGAAATTAAAAATTGATGTGGTATAACTTGTGAAGGAGTTTGGTGTAAAAGAGACGCCTAGAACAAAATAGCCAGTTCTAAAGCTGTGAAGGACTAATTTGTCGGGACTAGTCCTGGTGTACCATAGCTGGGGCAGCAATGCTGAAAATCCGCAATGAAGACAGAAACACAGCACTTCTTTACAAAGAGGAGGTACTGCAGAGCTGCTGAAGGGTAGATATAAAGCTTACGCTCTACTCTGGTCTTTGTGGCTAATCCTATTCCATAATCGAAATATCATTGTGTGGTTTTTAGAAATTAGTGCCATGGTCCTCTTAACCTAGTAAGGGAGAGCGTTCCAATATTGTAAGGGAGGCTGGGACAGATTTCATAGAATCTTAGATTGGTTTAAGTTGGAAGGCACCTTAAAGATCATCTAGTTCCAACTCCCCTGACATTTGAGTGAAAAAAGACTGGCAAATTCATAAGGATGTAGAGAAGGTGTGTTGGAAGCAGGACAATCTGCTCCTTCAAGCTGGAATTAATCAGCTAAACTTAGGGGACTTAAATAAAAAAAGACTAAACAAGGACAATAAATGTGAGTAAGACATAGGAATTTTTTACTACTTTCCTCTTTTGATCTATGCACTTTTTTCCTTTTGGGGGTCTGATTAAATAGTGCTTTGTGCTGAAGTCCTAGAGTCATTTTAATCAGCTGGCTGTTCAGATATCCCTTGAGTGAAAAAGCTTAGAGATGTCAAATGCAGTTACTCTTGTTGTGTTAAGAGTGCTGGAAGATGGAGGAGCACAGAGAGACAGTGGCTGATCCCAACGTGGTTGACGCAGGTTGTTCTGCTCCGAGCGTGGTGCAGAAATCCCAGCCTGTCATCTCAAATATAAATTAGAGGAAGGTTCCTGAGGCTCTCTGGCACAGGTCTCCTGGGAGCATGACACTGTCTTTGTCTAATAAAAGCCTGTTCCCAGCAGGCTGAGTGACAACTTATTTCCATATTTTTTATGAAGTAGACTGCTCAAACCTGGTATCTTTGTTCATTAAAAGCTGCAGAGTTTAGGGGAGAAACATAAATCTAGATTTTCTTTTTACATCAGAAGTGACTAAAAGGTCATCAGACTCCCCTTTGTGATTTCAGCAATTCAGATGTCTTTTTGAACTTTGTTCCTTTTAAGAGGAGTTACTCGGTTCTTACAGTACGCTGATTACATATTAGAAACAACTTGGAAATGTGCTGTGGGCAAAAGGTCGCCAGACTACCAATTTATGAAAATCATTTAAATCATTCCTGTGAGGAATTCAGTGTAGATTTCAAGAAATTGATTTCTTTTAACTAGATACAATTAATTTTAGCCCATTTAGAAAAACAGAAAAGATAATTTCTTAAAAGCATTTAACTTCTGTGATATTTCTTTTCCACAGAGATAAAACTGCTTTTCAGAGGGGAATAAATAACTTCTTTCCAGTTATTCGACAAGGAAACTAAGTCACCAAACAAAGAGGTGACCAGAGCAAGACACATACCAACAAGTCATCTACAGTGTGAATGTTTCCATTTGTGTTAGTTATTCTGGGCTTCTTTTATAGTGGAGACAACTGGCGTGTTTAGGGTACAATTCCTCTAACATGTTTTAGATGTCTACATTAGGAAGAGAGGAATCCTGCCTCACAGGCTGTTTGCTGTCAAGGAAGCTGAGGATGGCCAGCTCAGAAGTCTACAGTATCTACATTTGATCAGATAATTCCCATCCTTAATAAGTATTTCATTCTCTGGAGTGATTTGTTGCAGTGTCTTATTTTTCCTTTATGGATAGTGAGCACTTAGCCAAGGCCCATTGAAATCTTATATGGAGGAAGCCTGAAAATAAAATGTGGTAAATAGGTGTCTGCCAAGTATCTCTAAGTTGGGGAATAGTCCCCCTGTCTCTCTTTGTGACCCTCCACTTGTCAAGGCCCAGATACAGCTGATCACTACATGAACCTCAGGGTATCCCTTCATCAGGAGGTCCATTACCAGGAGCATTAGACAGTAGCTGGTTTATCAATTATCATTTTCATGTGTAGTCATCACTTACCATTTTCATACTCTTAGGAGGTTCCCGATCCCTGCAGACGAACCTGACCATCTTTATATCAGATCTCTGCTTGAAGGTTTGATTTGGTGTTTGGTACAACACAGGGAAAGGTGGGAGAAATAGAAGGGGTGATAGCAACTGACCAAAGTCATCACCTGCATTCTTCATTTGTGGCACATCCAAGTACTTTCCTGCGCTGTTACTGCTTCACCCTCCATCCCATTTGTGAAGATTCCAAATCCTGAGGAGCAGTTTGAATGGCTGCACTCTCGGCACGGAGTTTTGCAGTCCAAATCAGTCTAAAACTACCATCTCCCATGCTCCCCTTCGCTGCTCCTACAGTTGTGTGGGGGTTTGTCTTACCTTGCTCAGCAGTAGTGCTCGTGTCCAGTGAGATCAGCTCATTGATCTACCTGAAATGGAATCTTATGTTCTTTTGCTGGGTATGGCTGGTTGAATGAGCTGATCTGATTCACTGAGCCACAGCATGACATCTAGGCCAACAAGGAGCATGCAGCAGGGGCTGGAGAAAGAACCTCTCCGTTTAGTCTTGGTACGGTGTTAGATGAGCTTAAATGTGGCTTAGCGAAGAGAGAGAGGCACCTTGGGTTTAAAGATGATATTTTGTTTGGGGTATTTTTGAGGCTTTTTAACTGTCCTTTTGCTTGATTAATGAACGACTAGTTGTGCTTGCAAGGCAAAATTAGTAGTGGTAATATAAGCAGCTGGAATCAGCTGAGTTCACAGTAGCCCATGCTGTATGTACGGTGAAGAATAGCGCAGCGTGGCAACAGCCTGGGTAGCTGTGTGTGCACTGTCTGTGCATACACCTCATTTTCCTGCCTATTTCTCTAATAAAGGGTGTTCAACAGAAGAAGTAAAAATAAGCAGGAGCCGCCAAATTAGTGAGCAGTGTGGCTACCTTGGAACCAAGGTGAATGCTGACACATGCATCAATGGTTAATTGGTCACTGTAGCAATGCAGGGTAATAATCAATGCTGCAGGAACTTTCCTGCAGATGAAAAGCAATATAAATAGAAAAGATTAATTATACTTCTGTATAGGTCTTAATTTCAGAATAAATATTATTTCAGAATAAAAATGATTTTATTCCAGCTTAGAGTGCGTGCACTGGAACAATATTAATTTATCTGTAGCCGTGTAATTTTTTTTTCTGCTTTGCAGCCACAGCAGTTAATTTCCCCATGTAGCTGAATACTGAAATGGGTTGGCTTTGAAGCCCAAATGCAGCTGTAAGTGAGATGTGATACAGTGTGAAAATTGATCTGAATGTCACAGCTTGCAATATAGAGGACACAGGTACCTGTTAGTACCTGTAATGTCCTACTCCTCAGCCTCAGGCATGATAGAGTAATCACTTTGAAAATTATCCAGAGTAGAGGGCCATCTCAAACAATTTGCTGAAAATCAGTTCCTGTGTAGGTGTTCCTGCTAAGCAAGTACCTCATTTAAGCGTCATGCTGATTAAGGAGGTCTTTCTATATACAAGGATATTAAAATGAGGTTGTTCATTTTTTCCTAGTAGATTTAACAGATATTTTGTCTCTGGGGAAGAACTTTATTATTATCAGTTTCATTTGTTAGCAAGTAATAAAGTTGCATTTATTACCAAGTAACCAAGGAGAGAGCCCTGTCTATCTTAGACACTATAGACACTGAGAATGAGCAGCTCTTACCCTAAAAGCACGCGGTCTGTGTGAGACATATTTCTGAGGAATAGGTCAGAATTCCACATTTTAGGCTTGATATAAGCGTTAAGACAGTCTTATGTGCACAGAGCAGGGAAGTGGACTTTTGTAATATCTTCTGGGACATTTTACAGTGGTTCTGCTTGTTCATCTGGGACTTGGCTAAAAGCGAAACAACGGAGCAGGTGCGAAGTGAAGCCTGGGGGCAGAAGATGAGAGAGGCAGAGGTGGAGAGAGCTCGAGTGTGTAGCATATTGGTGCACAGTGGAGGAAGTCCAGGCAGCACTGCAAGTGTTTCTGTGAACAGTCAAAGGCTCTTCATGTATTTGCTTCCAGAATTGTTTCCATTTTCTGCGGTGTCTGAAAGACTCTCTGCAGGTTTTCCTGGTGCTCCTTGCTGGAGAGGAGATGCTGGGAGGACTGCACAGTGGATAAACCATCCTCTGCTCAGTTTCAGGATCAGAGAAAAGAGAAGTAATGTGATGTCCTCACTGGACATCACATTACTGTCTTTATCTTTCTCTGATCAACCTCCCCACCTGATAATAATAGGAAAATCTCAAGTAGTGTTGCTGCTGGCTCACTGATAAAACAAGGCTTTGCTTCTTGTTTACTACAGCACTATTTCTATCATTTCAGCTTTCAGTAGTTGTTGCAGGGATTTTATAGACTATAAAGATGTTGGTAATGTTGACAATGTTAGTTTTATGTAATTTCATGGGTAGCATCCTCTTTATAGGGATAGCAGACAAAAGGAGGAGGTTGGAAAATAGATCTATAGGTATTAAGTGAAATCAAGGCAATCACTGAGGTGTCCCAATCAAAAATGACAGCATTCTTTTTTTAATTCAGGCTGACATGACACCTTCTGCAGTCTTCCTGATAGCACGTGCCATAAAACGTGTAGCAGGATCGGAGCAGATTCTAGGGTGAGATTGCAAAGCAAGAAATACCAAGCCTGAATCCCAGTTCTGACAGCTATTCCCAGTGACCTGGAGGATAATTTCTGGCCTGCCACATTTGCTTCGTTCTAGGCCAGCGTGTGACTCCCAACAGTCTCACACTGCCCCATACCCCTGCATGGATCATAGCACTTACTGCTGTGAGCTCTAAATAATATGGTCGTACAGTGCAAGGGAGGGGTTTTAAGCATGACATGTGGTCACCAGCCCTGAAAATGCTGGTTGGTTGGTCCACCCCAGTTTAAATCATTACTTCAGGAAAAAAGACATCATCGTTAACCTCTATATCCCTGTTCCCACACGATGGCAGAGGAATAAAAATGGAGGTTATTAGACAGGTCTATAGCAGTGGTATTTATTGCCTCAGGACTTCACATCAATGCAGATAATAAAATGCATATCGATACTGGCCCACATACAGCTGTGCTTAAGAAAACTCTATTCTGGGAGAAGGGGCAGTTTCTCATTCTTTTCTATAAAATGTCAATGAAATCGGTGAGACTTCATTGGTATAACTGTGGTAAAAATTATAAATACTAACAATGAAGGCATTATTTAATTGAGCTGGGATTCTCTGGCAGCTTAAATGCAATGTATTTTCATACCAATGACTGTCAGCACAAAGGATCAGTCTCATTTGGTGATACCGTTTCAAAATTATGGATCCCTTAGCAATAAAGAAAACTGTAAATATCACCTTAAATCTTTGAAAGGTAAGAAAAACCTTAACTGATGTCAGATTTCATTCTCCCTGCCTATTGCAACCCAGGGAACAAGTTGATAACACAACTACTTACATGTCACCTTACTGTTAAAAGCAGCTTCTAATAGGCATCTAGCAGAAGCCTATTTTATTCTCTGGAGTATACGATGTAGAAGAGATGCTCAATGTTACTCTGTACAGATGCTTTTCTGAAGTGTGTTGGTCTGGGGTTGGATTTCAGCATTTCTATGTGAGAACGAATATCTGAAAAAAAATCAGTGGTCACATTTTTATGGTCTTTTAATGAAATGGATCCCTCAGTGATAAACCTCTTTGCTATTATGAAGGATACCCTTTAGAAGAGTATACTGAGAAAGAAGCAAATATTTGATTAACACAGTCTTACACCACTATGCTAAAATCTTCTTATTAAACTATATCATTCTTTAGGCAAAGTCAGGGACAATATACATGTAAATTTGTTAATTATGGAAGTTTGTGATTTGGATACACGTTAGGTGGTAATTGCAAGGGACTGTAACTGAATATGTAAATTACTTTTACATCTGTATTTTACTCTGAGAGCATTCTTAAATAAAGTCAGCACAAAGAATGATTCTTCATTTTTATTGGTAATTCTTTTAATTAATACCTATTGGCCAAATTATGATTGTCTAAAATAATTGTGCCAATGAAAAAGCAGTTATGACTCTTGACTCCATGAATTTTCTTAGGCGAGCTGGGGAAAGGAGCTATCTACTTACCCCCAAATTAGAATTTATATAAAGAACTATCCATTTTTCTGCTTCCTAATGTAAGCAGATCATCAGCTATAGCCAACAGGGTAAAATTGTGCAAAGTTTCCTGTAACAGAGCGCGATGCTCATTAGCACACAGACGCACTGGTCTGACATGCCTAGGGTATTACAACAAAAATATTCGGAACTTGTAGAACTCAACAGTTCTACAGAGTTATCCTGTACCTTTGAGTTACATGTGCTGAATGGAATAATTAGGTCAGTAATCAAGAGCTAAAACTTTACTGATGGATAATAGTCCACTTTCTGGTAATGGTTGACCTCTGTGAAGAGTCAGCATGAGTTGCATTGATTAACAAGATGAGAGAGACTGCAGCTTGATAGGAACAATCCACTTATTAGTGTAAAACAATAGACTTATTGTAAATTGCACGGACTAACAAATGAGACAGCAGGAATAAATTGATGCTTGGGTATTTTGAGATCTCTTGATGGAAACCCCTCTGTAGCAGGAGCAATAAGCTGCACATTTTACTTTTAACTTTCTCTAAGAGAAAGCAAAACAGCAATGGATGTTCAAGAATGGTTGTCCATGGTACACACTGGTACTTAAGTTATTAGTCTAAATAAATAACCTATGGTAAAGATCAGGAGTGGTGACAGAAGACATAAATAATGTGCTTGGTAAACAACTGGCCTCCTAGAAGCAGATAAGAAAATCAATAGACTGTATCCAGTAAAATCATATATATGCTTAGTTCATGAAAAGTATATCCAGGACCTCCTTTGAGTAAGGTCTGAGAAGCTCCATGGTAGGCTTTAGGATTCCACTGTTCTTAGAGGTATGCAACATATCTGTTACTGTATATTGTAACTATTAGCAAAAAACTGCCAGGAACTCTGGAATGGACTTAAAGCTGTGAGGTTACTTCATGGAACCCTGTATATCACTCGGCTTTTACATGTAGGACCGGGATGGCAAACCTGTGCAGATTAAATGCAAGAGGGGAAAAGATCATGACACCTTGATAACCTGTTGCAGAGAGAGAGTTGTTTGGTGTGGGCTAGGAACCTCGTATTTGTAATTATTTTTAGAAAGAAAAGAATGAAAAAAAGAAAAAGAAAAAAAAAGAGCTATTTGATGAGTTTTACAGGCTTCATTTCTTGACTGTCATCATAAAGGAAATATCTGAGGCAAAAAATAATTAAATATTGATTATGGAAAAAAATCTACACATAACCCAACTTTGTACTGTTTTGTAATTGAGACAAACCAATTCCAGGAAGGAAAATTGTATTATAAAAGCAAAACAACAGCAACGATTATAAATGAAAGCAAATAAGAATAAAAAAAAAGGTCACAGAAAAATCCCCTGCAAAGCAAAATGTTTGCATCCATGATATGAATTTCCTGCTGACTTCAGGGAAAGAGGGTTGGGAGCAAAGGTGCAAAGTTTGACAAAAGATGTTCTTAAACTGTCGAGACAATTCTGATGATCCTGTCAACAACGTGTGGATACCTAATCTCACATGTGATGCCAAGGCCATAAATTTGAGCTAATTTATTCATGGAGAATTAATCTGCCATTGTCAAATGTGTATGCTGAGAGCTTGTCTACTGATATATAGCCTTAATACAAAACACAGAAATCTACTCAGTGAAAATATTTTTAAGCCATTTTGGCAGTAAATGCCTACATTCAATCATAACCATAAAAGCATCCTCTTGATCCTGTTGCGAATGCTAACTATTGATCAGTGGTGCTTCTTCAGAGGTATGAAATGCAGGTTCAGTGGGGGTGAACGTTCTTGATGCTTACCATGTCCTACATAAATCTGTTCCTTGTAACTCCGTGGTCCTGTGCACAATAAGCTGCCACAGGCACTCGGTGCAACATGAAGGCTGAAGGACTTTGACACTCTGTGTGATATTATATACTGGCTTGTGTTTTGGACGGGATGAAGTTGTTCAAGTGACAAGCTTACGCAGCAGTGTATTTTCAGGTCAGCCAAAAGTTGTGCATAAATTTGCTCTGAATTTGGCCAATCACTCTGAACCCCAGAACAGGGCAAAGGGAGACTTACAAGTCAAAATGCTCTGCTTTAGCATTTTCCAAATGAAATATTTTTGCTTTGCTTTGTAGTTAAACCACATGTACTTACTTTCTGCAAAGGTCAATGGTTATGTGTGTTTAATGAAAACAAAAATAATGTTTTCTTATTTATTTATTTATGAATATACACCATACAATTTTTTACCTAAAACTTTCACCTCTGTGCTCTCTATTTCTCTCTAATCAGTCCCTAGCCAAAAAAGAATAGGGATTCAGATTTTATTCTTCATGACCCCTCCTGTTCCCTCTGAAGTCAGTGAAACTTCAGGGCAAACAGCAAAAGAGGGTTAAATCCTGTTTGTGTCTGCCTTCACAAGGTAGAGATTGACACTTGAAAGACTCATAGGTCTCAGTGCAAAGGTTAAAAGGATAAGCTTCATTCAGAGGGTGATCTTAAATCATGCTGAAAACTTGTGTCCATTCAATGACTTCTACAGGTGGAGGTGGGAGAAACTTAAGGTGGTAAAATGGCTAAATGCATTTCCTGAACTCTCAAAGCATGATTTTTCTTGTTGTTAATGATGTGGGTCCCATTGTTTAAGTAAAATCTCATGGTCACTTTAAATGTTGAATGACAAACAGATACAAACAAATTGAAAGAAAATAACTTCTTTTTTAGGAAGTTGTCTTTTTTGTTTTCTTTTAAAAACATTTTTAGTATTGGGTCTCTCATCTCTTGACTTTGGGTGTACTTTCCCTTGTCCACATTCATTTTGTGTGTTCTTGTCTAACCTATAGTGATTTGTGATTTAACATCTTCTTAAGAGTCCGTAGAGAGCATATGCCTTTTTTATGTTTTGGGGAGATAGTCTTTAATTTGGACATCACTGCCATCACCAGTCTATCACAAAAAACACCAGAGCAGTATTGCTTTAATTAGTCATGTAGTTTTGCAGAATGCTGATGCTTTTGATATGATTTACTATATAGCACAATATTAAGGGGGCCTGATTCTATAGTATTCCTTCAGGCAAAGATCCTGCTGTAATCACAATTGGCTCCAGGATCTAGCCAGGGAGTGCTATTGCCCATAGTGATTTCTACTGCTTTGCAACAGCTAAATCCTTGTTTTATTGCATTGCATTCACCAATATGTCTATTTACCTAGACTTTAGCAAGGCCTTTGATACAGTGTCCCACAGGATCCTTCTGGAGAAACTCGGTGCTCATGGCTTAGATGGGTATACTCTCC
>JAOXJM010000012.1:7577352-7595783 GCA_026413425.1 Tringa solitaria
TCTCAGAGGTCCCTTCCAACCACCACAATTCTGTGATTCTGTGATTCTGTGATATTTCAATCCAACCTGTTTATTACTCCAAAGAAAAAGTGAAATCTGATACATGATTTTTTAAACTCTTCTCTTTTTTAACTTTTTTAACTTTTTAAACTCATTCTCTTTTAAACTATTCTGTGTCTCTAGGGTGTGTGTAGACTAGTCTCATAATCCTGACCTTCAATAATCGATAACTATGAGTTTACTGCAAATTCCAATGGATAGCATTAGTTTATGGAAAATACAGCAGCTTAAATCAACGTTTTTATTCCCAAACCAGACAATTAAATTTAAATTTGGGCAAAAATTATCTATATCCTAATTCTCTTCTTCTATTTTATTAGTTTTAGCACACTTCAAGGATTAATTGTATGTGTAATAGTAATTATGTTAGATGAGTTTTATTCTAGTCCATGATCATTTTTTCCTTCCACTGCTCCCAATTTGTGGTTTGGAAGCAAAGTTAAAGACTTTTTGGATTTTCCCTCCCCTCGCACATCCCCTATGTAGTATTGATTTGTTGTCCCATTTAAATACAGAGTTCAATATTCAGGTGTGTGAGTGTGACATAAATAAAATGGTGTACTCTGCTGAGCCAAAGGGGCTCTTTTCCTGGGAGCTGCTGTAATTTACGGTAGACCAGCATAAATATTGTTGGTTTGTTATCACAACCAAACGGTAAACCACTTCAGGCCCATGGAAGTCGGGTGGTCTTGAAGAGCACAGAGGAGAAAGAGAAGAGTGGATAACTGTTGCCGCACGTGTGGGGATGAGGGTCTGAGGCAGCCATTACTTGGCACGGCAGTGACTGGATCAGCCCTGCCCAACACCCCATATGCCTGGGGAAAGGAGGATGGCTTCTTTGAACGGGGGAAATGATGATTTTTACTTTGGTGATTGATTGCATCCTGAGGGACGCAATGGGAGGCTGATGAGAAGACCCCAGGGCAGGAGGGCAAGATCCATTGAGGCCTTCAGTTGGAGACACAGCCTGGAGCAGAGCGAACATTGACCTCGCTGGGAAGGGGGATTTTCCTTCCTTCTCCCCCTTGGCTTTGCCACAACGTCAGTGATGATTTCGGCTCAACAAGAAGGTGACCACCACCTCCTCTTCCTCCTCAGCCTCCATTCCTCTCAGAAAGCTGGAAGCTGTCCCTGCCCTGAACCTCCCAGGGCAGGGCGTGCAGAACCTCCCAACAGTTTGCCCACCCCGGAGAAAAACTTCCCAAGGCTTTGTTGGAGGGAGAAGGTTTTCCGGCTCCATCTCAGTACCCGAGGCAGCCAAGGCTGCTGGGCTCGGCTGTGAGGAGGCACCTCAGAGAAGGTAAGGGGAGAAAAGGGTGAGTTACGCCAACTGAAGCTGTGTTTAGGTACAGCCTCTGTCAAACGGAGGGATAAATTAATCTCCACGATGCAGTTTCACTGTTTCAGCGACCTACAAATTACTATGGAAATTGTATTTTTTAGCTCCCCCCCCCCCACCTCTTGGCTCTCCTCAGGCGGGAAAGCCAAGTCAGCAGAAAGCGGTGGCGGGGTCTGACGAGGCTCTCGTCGTTGCCCGTTAAAAGCAGCGTGGGGAGAGGCGGAGGGAGTGAAAAGAGGGAGGGGAAACCCCACCGAGGAGGGCAAATCCCTCTCGGTGTCTGGTGGAGCCGCCCCGGGCCTGCCCCCGCCGAGCGCTGAGGAGAGGGGCCGGTGTCTGACATGGCCGCCGCCTGGCGGGGAGCAGGCCGGGGGCCCCTCGCCTTGCCCGGCTGGCAGCAAGTGGGGCTACGCCGGTCTCTGAGGGGATAAAAAGTTTAAACGTTGGCCAGGGTGCTCCTCTAAACCCGGGAGAGGCAGTTTTGTTCCCCAGCAGTGATCTGGAGCCATGCAGAGATCCAAACCCGGCAATGTGAGACCAGCTGGTTCTTTATTTGCTTGATGGATCCTCCTTTTGGACCCCCCTCCCCTTTGCCCTTCTGTTACTGTTGCCAGATTTTGGCGTCGTGCGTTGCTATTAGTATATGTGCATGATTTTTTCATTCTCAAAGGGAGAACTGCTGTCCAGCATCCCTCATATTTCTTGTTGGTGCTCTTCTGTGAGAGATGTGAAGACCACTGAACCAAAAGTTATTCCTAAGATTTAATTTAGCACCTGCACATCTCTAAGATCGATCACCTGAATGCCCTTAAGAAAAAGGCAAATCTTTTTTGAGGATTAAGCCAAAAGTAAGGGGGGGGGGGGCGAGGGGGGGAATCATATCCCAGGATAATGTCTCAGTAATGATTCACTTGGGTTAAAAAGCTGGCGTTTTTCATCCCTTAAGCACTTGGCTAATTGAAGGTAATAATTGGGTTGATTATAATGTTTAGTTTGTTTTGTTGGTTTATTCTGTTTCCTACTGTGAGAAATATGTTTGGGATGGCTTTAAACTGTTTTGTTTTGTGGCTTGAAATAAAAATTAATCATAAGGCTCTTTTTTTTCTTTTTAATATAATGAAGTGTTTGAAGTTGTAAGATTCACCTTGTGTTGTACACCATCTCATACAAGCTGCATGCTTCACGGAGTTAAATAACAGAGTCAGGGCTTTTAATCATAAGTAATGGCAAAGGCAGAAGCAAATTAAGAGCTGCAGGCAAGAGCAGAATTACACGTCTTGGTGAGATTTGAGAATTGATGGTTTATGTGATTATTCATACCCCGGGAGCACCTGTGGGCTTTGCTCATGAAAGGTGGCCCAGGTGTGGTAGACACTGTTGCACAGGACATTCCCGATGGACAGCAAGAGGCAAAAGGTGAATGAAATACACAGATGGAGCAGAGGATGATGCAACAGAAATATGCCCAGTTATGTTTTTTAGGAGAATAGCTGTGGGCATAATACAGCTCTGTGGATGTTACGGACATTTGGCAGCAGCAGAAGTGGAAGAAGTCCAGTCATGGCTCCTTAGGGGAGTTTTGATTAGTGTGTAGAAGCACAAAAATGCTCACAAAGTGGTTCCAGGGCACAAGAGCTGCAAAGGAAAAGGTATTTAAACTCACAGTTTCCAGGTGATATGAAGAGATGGCAAGTAATTTCGTTGTAGGCAAGAAAAACTCATCGTGGATGTGATGTCGTACTTGAAGTTGTATTTTTAAAAAAAGAAATAAAGGTTCTAGTAATATTGCAGAAAATGCCAGCTCTTACCTGGGAATTGAGCACACAGTTATTAAGCCCCAAGAAGAGACTTGCCAGCTGAACCTTGCTGATATTTTCAGATTTCTGGAAAATCAATGCATGCAAAACGAACTGATATAATTTGAAATATTAAGAATTTATATTAATATTTATTAATGTACATGTCTATCAAAATATGGTAATTCAGTGCAATTGGATCATCATAGCATTTTAATATGTTTGGCTGATCACTGAACTCATTATCATTTCCAGCCTCCCTCTCCAAAACTTTGTGCTTGAGGCAGTCATTAACATCCTGGGCAAGAAGGAATAACCCTCTGCCATGACAGAATTGTGATTTACTCTCACTTTGCATGAGTGGAAATCATTTCACATGCTGGGAAGTAACCTGAGAGGACTTGTGAGTCCTGAAAGTAAAACAGCCATAGGTTAAGGGAACTCTTTTGCCATAACGTGACAGTTTTGTCTGATTCTCAGTCCAGATGAACAGATTATAATTTCTGGTGCTCCTTTAGAGTTTTCCTGCTACTATCTCTGCACCACCTTGCAAGTCCCATGCAGTGTCCTCTGTAATTGTGTCCTGCGTGGCAGCACGCAAGACAGGTGATTGTCTGTTTGTTATACGTTTTTGCATGTGGCTGTTAATAACAAACCAACACCCTGTGTTTTGGTAAACACTGATTAGTCATTACCTGTTATTATTAGTGTTGTAGAAGACTGTTGCTGGCTGACACTGTAGTGATCCTTAAGCTTTAGGTTCTTGGCTTCTTTGCTTCAGTTGGATGCCTCCCTGGTTTGGACTTCTTTTAGCTGCTTTCTTGGCTTGATGGTCATTTTTCTGCTAGGCTGCAGTTGCCTGGTCTGAAGAGATCAAGCAGAATCCTGACCCTTTGTCCTCTAGAAGGAGGTAATTGAAATGTTTCAGTGTTCTTGAAGTAGGGAGTCCATATTTTCCCTCTCGCTTCTGCTATTTAGTCTCCTGGTTTTCTCTACTGATGCTTCTGCCTTCCTTCATGGATAAACAGGGAACAATTGGCACCACAACGCTTCTGTGTTTCACCATGGTTATGGCTGTGTTTACTTTAGTCCATTGTCTAAACACAGCACAACAAGTGGCAAACTTTCCTTTTGCTTCAGAAATCTGTGCTTGAACTTCTCCAGAACTCCTGGATTACAGATACCGGAGCAGTAATCTGTGATCAGACACTTCCCCCTTAAGTGGTGTAGAAGGTGCATTGAAGTCAGTGTTTATATATAATTATTTTTTTTTTTGGTCTGTTGATCATCAGCTCTGTGGTCATTTCAGTGGGTGCAGAAATGCTTTTGATTTCCATGATCTTTTTCAATGACTCCCATGAACTCTGCATGTCACTAGCCTCCTGGGCTATATGGGCTGGTTGTTTTACCTCAAAATATGTTTCTTGATTGTAATACAATGCAGCAAAAAGCCTGGGGTGACAGTTTTCTCTTCTGTGTCCCACTAAGATTTCCTGATGTTGTACTGCAATTAAATCCATAGCTTTTGCTTCCCAGCAGTGGCTGGTTCTCCTGGGTGTCAGCTACTGTCAGCTGTATGCAGGACTTGCTCTTGTTTTTTGTGGATCTCTTATCGACGTCCTGCATTTTCTTATTGGCCTCAGCATAGCTTTATTGTCTCAGCTCTCGCTCACAAGTATTATGGTCTGCTGTTACTGCCTTGTCAGTGTTGTAGGGATAGCATTGCAGCTGGCTACTCAATTCTGCAGGAACAGAATTGGTCATTGACCTAATAGAGTAGCTGCCAACGTGGTGATTGAGTTGTTGGCAGTTTTTTCTATAGTGTGTATACATTGATAGCCCTTGGTTTTGCTGAAGTCACATTGTGTAGCTCTGTGTAATTGGAAATCTCTGCATCTTCAATCACTGCATACATTGCCTGCTTCTCAGAATGGCTGTGGCTTTTAAAATGAAAAGATAGTGATTTTCAGCACATTTGATATGCTGAAAACTGCTTGTGTGTCTGTTGCCTTCTCCATCCCCCATGCCCTCCACGTATCCTGAACCCAAATGCCTGTGCATCAGGTATGTGTCTTGTTTTCATTTTACCTCAGGCTTCGGTACTTGTTCCGACTGTTACTGTTTTAACCTTTTCCCTGTCAGATCACTTACCTTTGCTGTTGGCAACCATTTCTCTAAGGTCAAGTGCAATTCGAGCCTCTCTCCTACATGATAGAATAAAATGTCCCAAACCTTTCTCTGATTAGGAATCTCTGATGCCTACAGAGTTGCATGCTGATTGGAGAAAGGTCCTACTTACTACAAGACATGACCCCTCAGCACTGCGTTTCTCAGCAATGCTTGGTCATCAACAACCAACCCCTGTGTTCCGTTTCTTGGTTCTGTCACTATGAAGAAAGGTATTTCTCTCTGGGCTTTTATTTTTTCCTGCTTTTTTTCCCTTGGATGTCAGTACTTACTAAACACTCTTATTAGCTGTTACTGGGTTTGAGGCAGTATTCCTGGCAGCTTTGTCTCATAGGCCTTTCATTTTTTTTCTCCATTACATTGTAAAAGTTCTCATTTTTTATTCCTGATAATTAGCTAATACAGATTGTTCTTTCATTTACTGTCTCTATGTTTGAGCAAAGATTTTGTGTAGAAACTGCTTTCCTTCAGTTGCCAACCTGCCAATCTGTGTCCCTATCTGTGCCTAAATTTCTAGTAAATGGTTTTCTGTCCTGTTACTCTCACTCCATTCTTTGCTATGTTTCCGTGGTTTTTTGTATTAATTGCTAGGTCATAAAATTTCCCATTTTTACATCTGAACTCGCCTTTTTATTCAGATAATGACTTGCAAAAATACTGTATGTAATATGAAAGACGTGAAAATGTATTAATTGTCTTATATCTTCACCAAAATCTTTTCAAGATCTGCTTTATCCTCTCCTGCTTTCATGGTGTTTAGCCAATGTGGTAAACAAATGATTCAGCAATATATGAGGCAATGGAATACTTTATTTAATTTCTGATGTGAAAAAAAATTCATTAAGATTATTATCCCCCATTACATGTCTGTGTTTTCTGGGTATTTATCTTTGTAGTCTTTTGCCATTGGCCATCTCACAAGTTTTCGTGTCTTTATTGTTTTGTTTTCTCACATGGCTTGAGTAATAATTTTGTAGTAATCTATATCTCTGGTTCCCCTCGATCCACATCAGGCTTATTGTTTTGCACAGACTACAGGTAAAGTGTGATACAGACATGTTTATTATAGGGACCAAGAGCTTAACCCAAAACCAGAATTCAGCTGCTTAAAGCTGAAGCTGTCAAAAATTTAGGCATGTAAATTTAGGATTACAGTCCTGGGAACCTTGGCTCTGCTACAGCCTAAAACTAGGATAGCTACATGACTTTAGTATCTTACTTTTTAATCTTAGTCTGCCAAGTTCCTGGACAGCTGCTTTTTGTATGCTGAGGTCTGTCTCTTTTTTCCAAAGTGGAACAGCCTCCTCCCGGTGCTGTGTCAGGAGGAGCAGTGTCCAAGTCCCAGCAAGGCTGTTCTAGTAGGTGCTGCCACTGTGTACTTACCAGGCGTTCATCTAATGTTACCAAAAAAAAAAAAACCACTTAGAGCTGCTGTTTCAAATAGAATAATGGAAGAGTATAGAGGATGGATAATTTATCTTTTTTCTGTAAGACCTGTGGTTAGAGTTTTCACCTACATAAAGCACAAGACCCTTCCTCTATTTGAGTGGGATCAAGCCTGTGTGTCCCTTCCTGGATGTAGCAGAAAATTTTCCCTTTATCCTTTAAAACGCTAACATTTATGCAATTTGAGATTCATGGGACAATGATATGGCAAGACCCACTGGCCAGTTGATTAAAGTGCTTATCTTTGAATGGAGAGTCTTGGGTTCTCATTTTTGCTTCTAGGACTGTTTATGTGTTTTGAATTAAGCACTTATTGGTTATAGCTCTGAGTCCTTCAAACTGATATTGGATAGCTTGTTTCATTGTATTTTTAAATAGCGTACCTGTCCTAAAGAGCCAGGTGATAAACTGTGTCTGTCAGAGCAAAAACTAAATAAATGTAAATATCCCTTAGGCCAGGGAAATTCTCAGTTTACCTTGCTATTTTTGCAGTAATAAAAACACTTGGAAAAATCAGCATCTCAACTTCAAGAGGAGTTTTATACAGGAGAAAAATGAATACAGGAGAAATGTGTGCAAAAGCAATTTACTGTGTTCAGTGGCTCTTTAAAATCCCTCTTCGTTTAACCTTTATCCACAGCATATATTTAAAAAGCATTCCCTCCACATCTGGTCTAACTGAGAGTCCTTAATCAGGTCTTTGTCACTTTAGTTTGTTGCAAATTGGAGAGAAATCACAAATTCAGCGTTGTATAAACACAGCAAATAACCTCTGGTGAGATGTTTCGATTTGTCTATACTGCCACTGATCTCTGCGACTTTGGGCAAATCCTGGAGGCTTTGCTTGTAAGCTGGAAACTGATGCAGGTGATACATTGGGCTTGTAACAGACCCTGTCCCTCTTTGTGCTTTCTAGGAACCCTGAGAAGTCCTCATATAGCTGCACCAAACTTATGTCTGACCATCACCTATGCGTACTATTGTTAACACTCCTCTCTCTGGGATCCTGAAATACAGTGAATACCTTTTGTAGCCATTGGCATAGGCATTAGTGGGTGATTAGTGGGACTTCCTCCAGAAGTATATATGGGGATTGGCCTGTAACCAGACTTTGGAAGGACACTGGCAAGCCCAGCTGTATTTAGACTCTGTACTTTGCAAGCAGCAGCTCAAGTTGGCATTAGAGTCCAGAAATGCTTCTTCCCCTATGCTTAGACAGCAATCCCTTGTCCTTAAGACAAAAGAGAAACATGCATTGTTATCAAGCATTGAAAAACACTGGAGTGCCACTCTTGTTTGCCTATTATCTGTATACATGCTGGTACAAGCATTAGCAACAAGGAGAAATGTAAAGGAAAGTCAGAGCATAATACTGATGAACTGGGTGCTCCATCACTGCACTGCCCCAGTCAGTTCGGGCACACTGACTTGTATTGCCTTCCAGCAGACCTCTGCTTTAATTAAATGTATTGGGAAGTGAAAGAAGTTCTGTGCTCTTATTGACATTTTACATTAATATCTTGCAGAAACACTAGACTAAGCTAATTTTGTGGTTTATGCGTAGATGTACACATTCTGGATTGAGAAGCAATTAATATTTATTTCAATGCAAATATATTTTCTGTTTATGCTATGGTCTTGTTATTACTTTATATTCCTTCCTACCTTAGTTATATTTGGCTATTTTTCTCTGATGTTAAGGCAGTAATAGCCTTTGTATTACCGGTTTTTATGTTTTTGAGAGTATGGCGGTGTTGCTGAGCATTTTATGGTGACCTTTCTCCCATCTTAAAGTCACAATCTTGCAGTCATGTGTTTATTGGAAAATGTAATATTCAATTAAAGTGTTTTTAAAGGCAGTTTCTGTCCATGATGCTTATGGAGGAACTTGCAAATAGATATCATAGTCATCTGAAAATCAAATGGCAAATAAAAGCACTCTAAGTACTTTTTAGATTGCATTATTTTTAGCCTTAGTTGCAGTATCTGAGGAAGTATGGTGGTGACAGGGAGAGGTTGCCCAGAGAATTTGTGGATGTTACATCCCTAAAAGTGTTCAAGGCCAGGCTGGATGGGGCTTTGAACAACCTGGTCTAGTGAGAGGTGTCCCTGCCCGTGGCAGGGCGTTTGGAACTTGATGATCTTCAAGGTCCCTGCCACCTCTAACCCTTCTATGATTCTAAGCATAGCACTGGAATTAAGGCGTACCTGTTCAAAACTTGTAGTGCTGACTTTTTGGTGTATGTTTTTATCATGTATTCAGTGATGCCTCTGGGTCCTACTTGGAAATATAATGAATAATAATAACTTAGTAAATTGGACAAAGTATAAAGACTATGCAGGCATGAACACACAGAGGGAAGAAAACACTGTTCTGCAGTAGTTTTTTTAGGTTTTTCTTCAGTATGAAAATCCCCATATGAAAACCACACTTTATAGAAACATAATAAATCTTCAGTAGAGTTCTAAAAATTAACTGCAGCAGGTGCTACCAAAAAGATAATAGATCCTCAAGTATATTCTCATTAATTCTACGTTATTACATACTGTACTAGACATATGGCACACCATCAGCAGAATTTTAAAAAGTAGAGTTAGGCAGAAAGTGATAATTTATCTACATGTTCCCTTATTTACAAGGAAAATAATATCTGCCTTAAAAAGATACTAATTCAGGTTGAGGGGTAGCTGTCAGCCCCATTCACAAACCAGTCCTCTGACTGGTGCTGTGCAAACACTGCACAAAGTCCTAATCCAGATGCTTAGAATAGAAATATCTACAGTGATTTCCTTCTCTGCTACGATAACCACATGTAGAGGAAAATCCATGCAGTGAAATACGTTCTTTTGTGCAGGAATAAGCCTTGATGGAAATGCTGAAAATATTGAGGGATATACTTGTGTGTCAGGGCCGTCTTTAATGGGTGTGTTTTTTCTCCCAATCTCCCTGCTTGTCAGGTGCAAATTGATGTTTGACTTGAGCTGCAATTGAGATGTATTTTAAGATGTTAATTTTAGAAGCTACCAATGTGTTAAGGAATAGTATTTCAAAAGTGCTTCATAATGGGTGGAGTACCTGGCTGTCTGCTTGTATTAGTGAGATGTGGTGTTTGTTCCAATATCCAGCTGAATATAAGACTGAGGATCAATTTTAGTTTTAGTTAACTGCCAAGGCCCAAATAGTGCACATGTTGCATTTTATGTCACTTCGCACATCAAAACCCCTTAAAACAAAGTAGGGAGCTATGAATGCTCCTTGGTCTCCTGCTTGTGAAAATACCATAAGGAAAAAAGAATCCTGCTAACATATCATGTCAGGTTTCTGTTACCAACATGTTGGTCTGAATGTGACTATTGTACGGTGTGTGTTTATTATGCTTTTGTTTTAAGTACTTTATTTTCCCTGAAAAAATGAGTGCCATCAACCAGCATTTAGTGCTGTGCATTACTGGCTGGGTAACAGTGTTTAAAGCATCACTGATAACATTCTGGTCTGCTTTAGACTATGGAGAGCTTGGTTAAAGTCTGTATTTACTCCAGTGATTTTTTAAAAACTCTATATATTCCATACAGTTCCAGAGCATGTTGCAGAAGTGAACAGAAGTGGTCCAAGCCAGGTCTCATTGGTGTCTTGGTAATGGAGAAGTTCTGTTGGGCCTGCCATACCTGTCTTGCACCAGTACTTTTTTCTATGTACTGGCAAGAAGCAATATGATTTTTCAGTTGCAAAACTCACCATTCTTATGAAGGTTGCACGTGCAAAGAGAGAACAGGTTTTTCACCTCATTGGAAAATCAGACTCCCAAGATTTTTTGCAGGTGGTACCTTCACCTGAAACAGTTGTTTTGTGTCTGTACTCTTACACTTTTTAGACCCTCAGCAACTTAGAAAACTAACCAAGAGCTCAGCCACTTGAAAGCCTCTGAAATGGTTAAGGTGGATATGATGTCTGCCTTTTCTCTTTCTATTTGTATTTCTAAGCTTCTGATAGAATTGCTGGATTTCCCATAATTGCTGAAATGCTGTAAACAAAGTGATTTTTGCTATTCTGTGCTGTGTTGTGGTCCAGACTTCTTCTTGTCTTGTACTGTTGCTGTTGAAGCTTTTCAAACTATATTAAAGATGGAGGGCAGTACAGATCTATGGGAACAGGCAGGCTTATCTATGTTCCCTGGAGAAGACAGAAGCTGTGGCTTCAAAATCATCTGTACTCATCTGTGGACTACCAGATCACCCAGCAAGATGAACTGGATCTAGTTTGGGTTTTGGCATGCACCCATATTTCTGTCATCTTCCCTAGCACACATGCTGGCTTTCGAGGCTGCTGTGGAAGACAAAACCATGTCTGATCTCACCAAAAATCTGCTAATAGAACTTCAACTTGTCTGTACTTCTGTAATGAATGCAGAATTCCAGCAGAATGAGTTTCCACTGGGAAATGTTTTGTGTCATATAGCTGGAAGATTTTTTATCTGGTTCTGTGAGCCTTACAGCCGGGTTTGCTGTGTTACTGAGCTGTGGTTTGAGCAAGGAAATGTGGGGTTTAGAAATTATTTACTTCTTAGCTCTGCTTGTAAATAGTTAGTGGTCAAGGACATGCTTGTGCAGTTTTTGTTGCAGCAGGAATTTCAATAAAATAAGGTCTATTAAAAACTTGCATGAAAATAGATTTACATTAATAAATCTAGTTTATACTTTTCATAAAATAGGCTACATATTATACATTTATATCTTGCTACAGATGCAAATGGCAAGTGGACCCCTGAAAGCAGTGCACTCCCTAATCCCACTGCTCAGGCTGTCAGTATTATCTTCACACTTCAGAAGTTGGTAAAACTTCATGTACTGTTTTTTCTAGGAGATTCACCAGAGAGAGTGTAAAGAACCTTTACAGAGGGTAAACAGTTATTTTCTTATGCCTTTTTGATCTACTCAGTATTTGAATTTCACAAAGCATTGTACCTGATTGTAATAGTTTAGCTCAGACCTCTTGTTAACTCTCTCTTTTCTTTTTCGGTATTTTTTTTTTAATAGAACCAAGAATTATGGTAGTATCCTTGGTTGACACTGCTTGTCAAAGCAGCAGAGACTAATATATGCTAAGAAACATGCTCCTCTTGACCCTGACAACTTGAGTAGGGTTTTGAAACTGAGTAGTTGAGTTGGTAGTAAACCCTGTCTTAATTCTGCCAGTCTGCACTTGAATAGTGGATCCATGTAGCAGACATCTGATTGATGAGAATCTACTTTATCACTAGACAAGAATATAATGGCAAAAAAATAAAACAAATGTGCAGTAAACAAATAAAGAAGCAAGAGATACAATACCAAAGCAAGTCTTTAACATTATGCTTAGCAATAGAGATTTTCCTTATCTATTCTAAGTCAGTCATATAATTAACTTCTCCAGCCCATCATACCTGATGTGCCCTTGCCCTGGATACTTCTTAGAGCTACATCTCCTTTCCTTTTTTTTTTTTTTTTTTTTTTTTTTTAAAGCAACCTGCTTTCTTTTTAGTGTAAAATAGAATGATCCAGCCTCGATCAGTCATCTCTTTACACGACCTCATTTCTTTGTTACTTGTGATTTGGCACTGGGACGTCACTGGTACTTTGACAGTATGAAATCTTATCTTTCCCTGTCCTTCCTAAGATTTCTTAATTAACACTTTTATGGCATATCTGGATTGGATTATATTCCTGGCTTTAAGCTTTAAATTGCCTACCCCGTTTTACAGCCTTTTTAAAAGATGGTGATATGACTTCAGAAAATATATTATGAGAAAGATTAGCAGCACGCAGTGAACTTAAAACTTGTAATATGTAGCTCACCAGAGGCTTTTCTCAGGAATATATGGATGTGTGTATATATGCAGACAAAACTTAGTCTTTTAGTCAATGGGAAAGGCTAGAAAACCAAAACTGCCTGTCCTTTCACTCTCTTTCACTTACATTTCTTTTGGTTTGAAGGGATTTGGCAGACTTTCCATTGTAGGAGTCTAGTCTATGCTATATGCTCTGAGACTTATTTTAGGAAATACTAGACTATTTTTTGACACAATACCTGACTTCAAATGCAGTAGCTGTGCATCTGTTGCCTTTTGTTGGCTGTATCCGTCATGCCAATTGCTATTGCTCACAAGAGGTAGGATTTTAAGGAGATATTCCTGGTTAGTCATGTCACTTTAATATCGATGTCTCTCTCAGACTGGGCCAAAAATCTGTGTTCTGTATTCCATCAATGAAAAAAAAATAATAAAGGAAACATAAAAATGCACATCTTAGAAGAATGCCTCCATAAATTTTGGAAGCTGTGCTTTGGGGTGAAAGAAGTTTACCCATGTTCTCTCTCACCCTCTCCCCAAAAGAACTAATTAGACCTTTACAGGACATTGACTTTTCTTATATGTACAAATTTCTACCAGTCAGGATAGACTTCAAAAGAATCAGTGAAAATTCTTAGAAGAACTGATGTGAGGCATGGAGAAAACTTGATTCTTGGTGTGTCCGTTTTCCAGTCTTGTTCTTTGCTGTGGAAAAATCTCAAAAACATCCCTCTTTGGTGCTTTGGGTTGGAAAATTGGTGTGTCAAACTGTTTTAAATGTTATAATTGTTTTGCAGAGCGTGTTTCTCTCAAACATCAGTGAGAGAGTTAACCATGTCAGCTGAGAAGTAGTCTGATGGTGAGGCATTTTCCACCCTGGTGTCCAGTCTGGTAGAGGAGCTCTAGATACCACTTCAGACTTAGAAGCTTATTATACACTAGTCTTACTTGTCTCATGTTACATATTTTTGGGCAAGACAATCAAGGGAATTTGTGGAATTTTTTTTTCTTCCCCAGGTAATTCAGTTAGCCAAAGGGGTCTGGAGGAACAAGGGCTATTTTGTAAACCAAGCTTAGTTTTAATGGCTTATTTTAAAGTAGAGCTTGCTGCCCATTGAAACCCTGGGCGTGTTGGCCTTTGTCCTTCTGCAGATGAAATGCTACTAGGACTGGGGGCTACTGCTTGTTATAGGCTAGGAGAGGGACCCAGGCGCTGTGCCAGTGAAATGTGGTTGAGAGTAGGCTGTCAGACTGACTAGATGCCTGATTTTTACTGCTCCTTGTGTACTGATGAGAAGGGGAAGGAGCTCGAGCTTCTCCTTTTTCTTCTGGTATATGTTTGTTCTTCAGTATGTGGCTCTTTTCTCCTAAATCTTGATGGATGCATTGGCCAAAAAGACAGCAGTACACAGTACATCACCTTCCAAACCCGATGTGATGGAGTTAGTCAAAAGAGGTTATCTATAAACTGTTTGTACATAGTAAGGTCCTTAGTGTATGTTTAGGATTTCTAAGAATAAAACTGAGATGAAGATTAAAATATATCATTAAATTAGCTGATAACAGGAATGCGTCAGGGAAAGCTGGTGTCTTGCCAGCTGTGATGTCTACTAATTTGTTTCCAAAGCAGACTTTCCAGTTCTTTGAAAAGCTATTGAAAAATCTACTGCAGTGTAGGAGGAGGTTAAGGAAGGCTGGTCCTGTTGATACATCCTAGAGTTTTTTTCCTTGGAATCATTAATAAAAGCAAATAGACTTGATGCTTTCCCTGAGTTGTGCAAATGCTACAGTCTGTTACTGGTGCAGTAGATACACATAAGGACTCTTAGGAATTTATTTTAATGTTCGGAGTATTGATCGAATAGTAATCAGTTTCTCTAATGTTGACATTAGTTTACACAATTATCTCTGATAATGTGCTAGTTCAGATTATGGAAAGAATCATAGATTTTGTGGCCTAAAAGGGGTCATTATGACAACCTAATCAGAGCCTCTATGCATATAATCCTCCTTATGTGATGACTCCTAGTTTCCTTGGGTAAGTACTTTACTTCACAAAAACTGCCTCAGTTACTGTGTCTTTCTGTGTATCTCCAAGAAAAATACTTGTCCAGAACTGAATGAAGCACAGAAATTTCATAGAATCCTAGAATGGTTTGGGTTGGCAGGGACCATTAAAGGTCATCTAGTCCAAACTGCCTCCCATCGGCAGGGACATCTTTCAATAAATCAGGTTGCTCAAAGCCCCATCCAACTTGACCTTGAACACTTCAAGTGATGGGGGATCTACAGCTTCTCTGGGCAGCCTGTTCCAATTATAAACATTTCTTTATGTCCAGTTTAAACCTATGCTCTTTCAGTTTGAAACCATTGCCCCTTGTCCTGTCGCTACAGACTTTAGTAAAAAGTCTCTCTCCCTCTTCCTATAAGCCCCCTTTCTTTAAATATTGAAAGGCCTCAGTAAGGTCTCCCTGGAGCCTCCTCCAGTGCTGAGGGCTCCAGAGCTGGACACAGTAATCCAGGTGGGGTCTCCCCAGGGTGGAGTAGAGGGGCAGAATTCCTTCCCTCAAGCTGCTGGCCATGCTTCTTTTGATGCAGCAGAGGATGTGATTTGCTTTCTGGGCTGCAAGTCCACATTGCTGGTTCATGTCCAGTTTTTCATCCACCAGTGTTCTCAGGTCCTTCTTAGCAGGGATGCTCTCAATCCCTTCATCCTCTAGTCTGTGTTGATCCTGGGGATTGCCGCAACCCAGGTGCAGGACCTTGCACTTGGCCTTGTTGAACTTCATGAGGTTTGCACAGGCCCACTTCTCAAGCCTGTCAAGGTCCTTCTGGATGGCATCAGAGTTACTAAAGGTTATGTGAGATTAAGATCCCATTAAAAAGCTGTTATAAATTATAACCTTTCATCTTAGAATGCTAGCAAATGCTAGTTCTACTGTTTGGAAAGGTGTGAATATACACTGATCTCTGCATTCAAGACACGATTTTATTAGTGGTAGTAAATGGTGAACATCTACCTAAAGCAAAGCATACTGTAGTGTTAAGGGGAGGTCTATTTCCCAGGCGTAGCCAATGGGCAATTCTAGTTTGTCAGCTGATTTCTCCATGGCTCTGCTCTCCCAATTTTAGTTCTGTGCAGTTTTTCCCAATTTTCCATGCAGTGGAAGGTTATGAACTGAACACCAGACCTGTTTTTCACATTCTTTTGTGAATACCTTCTTGCAACTCTAATTTTGAAAAAGTTTCAAAGATGTGGTTTTGCTGTATGCACAGACCCACTTAAACAGCTTAAGGCAACATACCATTCTTGCATACCCAAACAGCTTTACTCAGCTACCATTTGTCAACAGCACTTCTTTTGCTCCAGGCTATTTTGGCTAGGATATGTCATTTAAAAACAGATCATTCCAGCTACATGATTATGTGAATATCTTTAGTCATGCATGCACTACACCTCCCTATTAATTAGGTACTTGTTCCTCCAAAGTGATTAACAAACTAATTTATTCTGCTAATTACCAGAGGATTTGACCCCTGACATGGAGAATTATCATAGATTTGAGACAGGACAATGCTCCAGATTTCTTCTGTGACTAGCTGATTAGAGATCCTCTCAGCTGTTGACAGTCTGCACAATCAGGGGAGCAGTTCTCTCTTGAAATGGCTTTCCATCAATGGTGCACTATGTGAGGAACAGCAGGAGCTCTTTTATAGGGAGGAAGGCAAAGCATTTCCTTTGGAGTGCTTATCTTGATTGATGATCCACAGAAGTGTCCATGGCGTCCTCGGTTAACCCTAGCTCTGGAGCTCAGATTGGTTTCCAAATGCTGGCGTTTCTGGGTTTACCTCTGTTTTAGGCACTTCCTTTTTCCTTCTCATCTAGGATTCCAGGATCTCCTGCTTATATGTGTGTAGAAGTCAGAAATTCTCCTTTATAAAAGTTACCATAATGACTTCTCTTATGAGAAAGGCATTAGAGGTGTGGTTAGGCAGGCAGAATTCATTTGCTGTGAAAGTAATGAAACTCTTTTCCACCTGAAAAACACTTCTGTCTTTTCTGTTTATATTTGTAAGGGAGGATAATCGTGGTGTTTATCAGCACTGTGTATTTCCTCAGGTTCAACCTTCATGAAAGAGTTTAGCAACCAAAAAAGGGTCATGAAATATGACTTGGTGTCTCCTGGCTCCCTAAAAACATACCGTTTGCCCGTGCCAGTTATCTTCCAGGGTAAAACACTATTGTGGAAGAGGATCTAAACTAGCTTTTACTTGATTGAGAATTAGACCCTTTACCCTTTTGATTCTTTAAATCAAAGGGGTTGGTGAAAAACAAACTAAAAGTTATCTACTGTGACTTTCCTAGAGCCTTTAGAGGTGGAGTATCTTCTTGTATGTCAGGACTGTTTGCTCTTGGAGGGACTCTAGGAAGGATAGTCTCAGCAATGCTATCTTTTATGGTCCAGTGTTCTTAATATTGAATAGATGTGCCCCTGTTTTGGGCATAGGCTTCTTCAGAGAATTCTCTGAGATCTACAGAGGCATGTTCTCGTTCGTGAGTTTTCTGTTCAAATCTTATGACTTCCAGTTTAACATTCTGAAACTGGAGAATCTTTATGTCTGCAAAAATGAAATTTGTGTGTGGAAGGTGCCCACCTGAGCAATGATGTGCCACTGCTGGCGATCTCTAGTATTTTACTATTGAATTTAATTTAGAATACTTAGCAGAATGGAAGTTTGGTTTAACATGTAGGTTGTTAGACTTATTGTTGGGGTAATTCTTCTGTGAGCTTTTCCTCAGATCCAGCCCAGGTGTAAAATACTGAGGCTTTTGTCTAGAGGTGGACTGATGTCTAAAACCAGCCTCAGATTCTCAGTATTCCTTGCTTCGTGCTGCTGCATTCATGAACTGAGAAGTGCAACTCACCAGGGGATGCAGTCACTGCAACCAACTGGAAAACCCAGCCTTTTGAGGAAGCTTGTCTGATTCTGTGAGCATTTTCTTACAATAAGATGAATATACTCAGTCACTTCTATTGTTTTTAAACAGACTGCTGTATTCAGCAGCTTGCTGAAGAGCTTTTCATGTTACCTGTGTTTAAGAACTGCTGGATTGAGTTATAGATCAATCTAGCCCCAGCTGCAACATTCTGCAGGGGTTCATCTGTCTTTTCTGTGTTTATGGAAGCAAGTGGTGTTTTAAACAAATACATTCATGCCACTGCCATCAAAGGGGCGATTTATAGGCACAAATGGAACCTAGAGGACAGTAGTAAATTGCAAAATAACCCCAGAACATTAAGATCTTGTAATCCCAAATCTGTTTGAATACTTAGGGCTGGGTTTATTCTCATTTAGAGTAGCGTAAAAACAGGAGGAATATTGCTATTGAAGTCAGCAGGAGTGATGCTTGCTAAAATGAGAATAGAATCAGAGTATAATCAAGTGAGAGATGTGTATTATAATGAAAATCATCTTAAAAATACCTGCTCTGACACATGATGGTTTGAAGACTTTGAAGTTTTCTTGTGGAATTTTATCATTTCAAATGTTTCCACAGAATAGAAAGACTTGCAATCTCCCATGAGGACCTGAAAGCCAGACTGTGGACATTCTATCATCTTCATCCACAGGAAAATCAAAACAAACAAGAAACAAAGCTCAACAACAAAAAAGAAGTACAGGGCTAAAAGGGAACATGACAATTGGAGAATAAGTCTTAGGAGGAGAGGCTGAGGGAGCTGGGGTTGTTCAGTCTGGGGAAGAGGAGACTGAGGG
>JAOXJM010000012.1:7595883-7620353 GCA_026413425.1 Tringa solitaria
AGATGATCTTAAAAGGTCCCTTCCAACCTAGGTGATTCTGTGATTCTGTAATTTACTTAGTACATTGTCCAGCTGCAAACCAAGATCAGTTCTGCCTTAGTCATTCCTGGGTGATACGACAGCATCCTTAGAAAGGTTTTCTATCCTTAGAAAGGTTTTCCCTCTCTTACTTTCTTAACTTGTAGCATCTGCACTGCCCACCACAAACACGGCAATTTTTGCCTCTCTCTTTATGATTGACTTTTAAAAAGCCGTCAGGCTTTTTCTTATCCCTCTCAATTAAACAGTTACTTTTCCTTCTGTGCAAGTGTTTTTCCTTGTTTTTCTCCATGCTGCCTCCAAACTGATCTACATGTTGTGTCTCAAAATGGGCACCGAACACCAAATGCTGAGTCAAGTAAAAATCTTACTGGAAGTGTATTAAAAGCTTTTCTCTCCTTCACTGATCCCAGAATAGTATTTGCATTTCCCAAAAGCATAATGTTATTGTCTTATACTGAGTTTAAGATTTGTTTTGATACACCATGCTTTCCCTCAGAACTTCCATCTATCTGGAAATTCCCCAGCCCATATTCATGTACTTCATTATTCTCACTGAAATGTGCTTTTCTTGTCTTTATTGCTTTTTTTTTATTATTATTATTATTATTTCTCCAGTTTGAAATCTGTCTAAATTTTGATACTGTGGTGTTGACTAGTACAATAGTGTGTTGGTCAGCTTATTCCAAAATAAGACATGCTCATGCACTGTAATGAGCTAGAGAGATATATGTTGCAGATGATGCACTTGCATTTGTTGACTTTGCGGTGGGTGGGAGGAGTACAGCTGTACCCTTGTCATGACAAAGTAGATGCTGATTGCATAATGACTGTAGATCTGGTCTGTGGTGTTCACATCACCTTTCCAAGCCAAACTTTAGCGATCCATTAGTGTAAAACTGCCAAGTAAAGCAAGCAATCTGGTCGGCTCCTGATATAGAAGTATTCATCTCTTTGCAGAATTATACCCAGTTATGTTTTATAAATAATGAGATATTACAGCATTTTCCAAACATCTATTAATATCCAGGAGATACAAATGCTAGTGATAAAAATCACTGCAGCATTACCAGTTCTTCCCAGGGAGAATGTTGCTGTCATTCTCAGGCTGAAGGCAAAGCAGAATAAATGTATTTTTTTCTGTAATGCTTTTACCCTCCAAAGAAATCAAGGTGAAATTAAACCCATCATAGCTGTGCTGAAAAGTAAAATTTACATGAGGAGAATATGAATGCAGTTTGTGGGCAGACGCTGTTTTCTGCCTCTAGGAAATACAATGAAAGTACAAACCAGCTGGCTGAATATGGTTTGTGAGTGTTTTTGTAAAGCTGTAGGCAGGCCTGACAAGACTCACACGTAAAGTATAAGATCACACATCTGGCTTCCACCTCACACTATCAAGTCTCTTGGCTTGTGCATCTTGCGTTTGAAGTACACGTGGTTTCTCCCCTGTGCTGTGACCTCGTAGGCTGCGTGCTCTCCAACAGGAGCCTGGCTTCATGGCTCTTTTCTTTCATTGGGCTGTGATGCGTAGGGACATATCCACATCTAAATATCTCTATAGATTTAATCTTGGCTTCTCTGTGAACTTGATTCTGAGTATAACAGACACTGCCAAAGAGTGGCTTTTCAGTGGCCTGCCAGTGAGAGTTTAAGTACATTGATGCTTGCCAATGCATGGAACAATTTTGGGATGTTCTTCATTGCTTTTTCCATATTAGCTTAATCCACTGTGAAAGAGGATAAAACTAGAAAACAATGCTTTTCCTGTGAAAGAAGTTGATTGTGGTATTACCCTATCCTCTCCATCTTCTTTGTTGCAGGGGCCCACTCTGTTTTTCCTTTTGCATTCACTGGTGAGTGACTTCACACATAGGTAAAGTCACAGGTATTCTCTAAGGATCCTTGCAGTTTTCACCACTCTCAAGTCAATTGGTCTGTGCATCCCAGTTTCAAAACTGAGTTAATGGTTGACAGTCAAAGGCATTTGTGCTCCCAAGTCAGATATGGAACTGAGGCCAGATATCCTAGGTAGCCTGGGGTTTTGCAGACATTTAAAATGAGTACTTTTTCACATTCTTATGTGTTTGCAGTGCCTTTATTTATGGTATTTCTGTATATACTACAGAAGAGATTGTGCATGCAGTTAAGAAACCATACTTGGTTTATTTTGATTTTGGCATATTTGAAAAATGGTTTAATACACATAGAAATGTTGCACAGAGAGTGCTGGCTATATTCAATGCAGGTTAGACTCCAAGCATACCTCTTGTTTAATTGCTGTGATGTCTCCTTTGCTGTGTCCTAAGGCTGGAAGTTTCCCCCTAATTACCTAAATTCTTCCCCAAAAGGTATTAGAATATGTGGTTATTGAGGGCCAGTCAGTCTTAGCTCTGTCTTGTCCTTCTGTTACCACACCGCTGTAATAGCTACATATAACAGTCTTTAATACCTTTTTTTTCACAGCATTTTTATGACACGGCAGTGTTATGGTCCACTTAGGAGACTGACAGACACAGTCATGTCTGTTATTTTTAATTCATGATCAATTTAGGATTCCTGATGAAATATAGACATATGCAGAGTAAACGCCTTACATCTGAGCTGGTCATCCCAGTTTCCTGCTAAAATTTATGGGAATCTAGTGAGTGAACTTTACTGTGGCTTGCCCAGAGGTTATTTCTGTATGAAATAGATGCTGATACAAATCAAATTACTTCTAATCTGAAGTGGTTATTACTTACAAAAGGAGCCTAGGTAACTAGAGCTTAGCCAGAAATATTTAAATTGTAGGTGGTTAAAGGTGTGAAAGAAAGCTCAGCTCATACACTGAGGTTGTAGCACGGCCAACAGCTCAGGTGATAAGAAAACAGTGAGTTAATTGTGGACTTCATACTTGGTTTCTGGGGAAAGTCTGACACACTGTTGGCTTGAATCCTTCTCTGTCATTGTTGGGTTTTTCTTGTGTGACCTTGCAGACATAAGTGAAGTGTAGGTTGAAAATGGGCAACTGTGGTGCATTGGAACTGTATAACTATGTGTCCATCTAAATATCACAAAAGAGAAGTTTCACTGTGCAGGAACAAATCCATGGAAGAGAATGCACGTTTAGGTAGTGTACTTTACATTGGCCTATCTGTCCTGTTCCCACTACAGAGGACAATCTAGAAGGGGAAAATTTGTGCTATTGTATTGAAACACAGGAATTTTGTGCTTGCTGAATGGTTTATTGCATGCTGTTAGTGAAGGTATATGAAGAAGGAAGACTTACTGTGTTGCTATCTGGAAACTCTAAGGCTGGTACTCAGTATTGATTTAGTCATTGTCCACAAGAACACTAAGAATTATACCTGCTGTGGTTGCTATGCTTTCATCGTAAAGCCTTTATTGAGCAGCCTTGGCCAGTAATACTAATGGATGGAGCACTATTAAGCTCACTGCTCTTGTAGGTCAAATGAAGTCTCAAAATTTAGTACATATTCAGTGTCTCCTTTCTTTGTCAGTGATTCTGCTCAAATTTTTCCCAGCGCATGTTACAACAACTAAACTGTGTGAAAAATCTCATTCACCAAATGATGGGGCTTCAAAGACTCTAGACACATGAGGAACCTGAACTGGTAGTTACTGGAGGCATTAGGAGCTCTCCTCTGCACTGAGACAGGATCTCAACCTCTTTTCCTAACCCAGAGAATATAATCAAAGTAGGGAGTTGAGCAGAGTTTCTGATATTAGCACTGTGTTATCACCTACTCTATTGTAAATACTGTTTTTCATTATAGTTTTCAGAGTGTGGGAAAACCACTTGCTAGTGGTTGTAAACGGCAAAACTAATGGGCCAGATAATTGCATAACTGTGTCATCTGACGTTATTAACAAGTGGTTTTAAGAGCTCAAAATTTCCTGTGGATCTAATGAAAACTCCAGGTCAGCAGACCCTACACCAGTATAGTTACCTTTGATTTCATTGGAATCAGGTCTCAGCATAGCCAGATACCTAATTCATCTTGTAAACTTCTTTGTTTGCACATAGAAGCTTTCTTCCTTTCAATGTTTTGCTCTCTGTTTTGTCAAAAGTAAGCATTGATAAAGAATGCCCAGAAAATAGGGCTGCTTCTAGTTGGAAAATGTATCCACCTGAGGGAGTGGATAGATGCAGAGGACTGTAGATGGTATTTCTGGTGGTGGTACAGCCCATTGACTTGTAGTTAATTGCTAGGAAAAGTCTTGTATCCTTACAGTTGTTGATCCTTAGGAAAGCTACTGGGCTTTTAACGTAAGTGAAAATTTGAGTTTGGAACATCATAAAGATAGAGATCCTTAATGTGTTCTTGTCTGCTTTAAATTTCTAAGTAAATCTTCCTATTCCATGTAATTTTATTTCTTATATACCAAAAAAAAGTCTGTTTCAGAAAAGTTTGGAATATGGAACTGTAGAAATAATTTCTTAAGGACATATGTTATTAGTCTACTGTCAGAAGCATTTTCCATAAGAAATGAAATGTCAGCATTACAGTATATTTATTTAAATAGCCTCTTGTTATTCAGTGTTCTTCCTGACTCAGTTGAACACTGTGTTTATCTGCATATGTGAGCATGTGTGTGCCCTCTAGTACATTCATAAATAATCTTGGAATTACAGCATCAGCATCCGCCTCTTGATGAAATAGCCACAAACATTTCCTTCACTACAGACATTTTGAATGCAAGCAGCCCTGCTTTTCTCTGCGGGTTTTTTCAATCTTTCCTTGTCTTATGTGGAGAAATTTCCAGAGAAGAAGCATCTGTTGTGAATAACATCACTTACGGGTGGTCTGAACTGAGACCTATAGAAGTAGTACAAACAGAAATCAGAAAAGAAAAACATGGAAAATAAGAGTACTGAGGGGGAAAAAGTGCTTGATTTTATTCTGTAAAGACTTTGTATTTTAGGCATATGCAGAGTTTACATTTTTGTCAGCTTTACTTGTTGAGGATTTTATTTTCTCAAGAACAACTTATTAAAACATAATTAAGCGTCATATGTGAAGAATCATTGTGATTGAGAGCCCTTTAAGAGATTAGCAAAGGGCAGTCTATCATGATGCTTGTAAATCATAAATTTAATATAAATGTGTGTATAGGAACAGAGAGAGGTCTGACACAGAGAGGAAAAAAAATAGATTAATGACCTTAAGTCTAGCGAATCAAAATTCTCAAATGAAATTAGTCTCTGACCTTTTACTATCTTCAGACCATGCTCTAAAGTTTTAGTGGACAACTTAATGGCAAGAGTTTTTCTGTCTTCACTGTAGGTTTCATCCTACCTATGTTTGAGAGATGCCACAGAAGCATAACAAAGGCATTTTTCTATTCTTGGAAGTCAATGATGAACCTTGTAGTCGTTCCCATACTTCTTTCAGGGGAGAAGATCATGCACACAGAGAGGAATAAATCTCCTTTATGTTTTCATAGCCTTATGGCTTCATACTTCAGGAGATGAGGTGACCTACTTAGGGAAAAAAAAAAAAAGATGGTAAAGGAGAAGTAAGGGACAAAGGAGCAATAACCTAGTCTGGATTCATGAAGAACTGTAGCAGAATAAGCTGATGATTTTGTTTTCTGGAGATGTGATTCAACTTGCTTTCTGCCCGGGGCTCCTCATAGCTTTGGTTGCAGAGATCCTATGGAAAGTGAAAGCATTTCAAGATGTCAAACTGTTTTGATTAGCAGGCAGTGTGACAGAGTGGACAGAGGAGAGGCTTCGGTGTTTGGAGGGAAACGGATTTTTAGTCTTAGCTTTGCAACTGATTTTGCTGTGTGTATGTTAGTTCTCTCTGTTTCTTTTCTCACCTCCTGTCTGTCTTGCCTCTGAAGACAGCAAGCTTTTCAGAGCCAAAATTGGCTTACGCTGTATGTTTGTATGTTGTCTGGCACACTGAGATTCAGATCACAGTTGGGGTTTCTACATGCTGCTGGAATATAAATAATAAACCTCCTTTTTCTTTCACTAATTCCAACTCTGCATCCCTTGATATTTCCCTAGTTGTGCTCAGTTATTTGACGAGATCACTGAGATATTTCAAGAAATGCATGCAGTCCTTGCTTACCAGTTATCCTACTGATATCAGAACAGAACCCCAGTGACTGAAGCTGAGCTTGGGATGGAGCATTACAGAAATAAAGTTGAAGTCCCAAATGGCTTTCCAGTAGTGACAGGTGCAGGAACGATGATGACTTTTCTCTACATGTGATGCAGTTTTTTTTATGCACATTGAACTGATGTAAGGAGCAATTGTTTTGGCCAAATGCAGCATCCTCTTGCTGAAATGTTACTCACGTCACACTACATCTTAATATTCACACACATCCCAGAAGATGTGTCAGATCTTTGCCAGAAAAGTCTCACAAAAGCTCCACATCTCTGAAATCTTACCACTCCTTGTTTTTGTGCCAGCTTTGCTTCAGCATAAATGGTCTAGTTGCTTCTTTCCCTGGAAGTTCTTCAGAACGAGCTTCACCATGTAATTCCCCTAGGGCTGCTCATAAACTATATAATACCTGGAGACTATCAAAATTTGACAGTCATACTATGAAGGAAACTCCCTGGCTGTATGGAGGAGAATGTTTCTTGGGATCCACTAGAAGAACAGAGATTTTGCTCTCCAAAATTGCCAACTTAAAGGATATTCATTTTAGGCATTCAGTTCAGGTGCAGGAAGCTGGGATCTCTATAGTCAGTGGAGAGGAAGATACCTTTCCAGAATGATTTCAGACCTTGTAAATTTTAAGGATGCTTACCTCCATTGACTGAAGACCCCAACTGTACATAGTATCATTTTCTAGTGGTTTCCCTTGTGGTTTTTTTTTTCCCAGTTTCCCAAGAATGTGAGGCATTTGCAGTCATGCTTGTGTGTTTCTGTCTTATTTTCCCTGTTCCAGTAATTTTAAAAACAACTCCAGCAAAGCTATCTGAGGGTAGAAGTCTATATTGCCACAATTTTCTTTGAAAATAGGTAATCAGATAAGAAAAGATGCAATTTATAGACCCTTGAAGGAAGACTGCAGGGTAGTTTTTTGTCTTATCAAACACTAGAGGACTTAAAAAGGAAAGGTTGTTATGAAATGCCCCACTTGCAGAACAAACTTCAGTTGGAGCTGACATCTCATTAGACACTAGAGAATCTAACCATTAGCTGTGTCTTGATAGGAAAGTTTGCTTCACTAGTTCTGCTGCATCACAAAAATATTTTTTTTTATCATCAACTTTTATTGTCTGCTCTTAGGCCAGTTGTTTGTTATGTGACTGGCAAATACAAGTACTGCAGTTTGCAAGCAGCAGTGCAAAATACCACTGTGCTGTGAGTGACTCGCATTGCTATGTACTCATTAGAACATCACCAAAGACATATATTAAAATACAATGGAATGCTTCAGGAGACAGAAATGCAACTGAAGCAATATTTTCCTCCATACATGATCCCATCGACGCCAGTAGGATTGTCTGAAGTTTAAATTAGCATATAACCTGACCTCAGCTATTTAACATTAAGCAGTAGGGACAAATCTATTTCCATTAATCGTGGCGATGGTGAATGTAAAACGTCTGCATTAAGTCATTGTGCTAATCTAAGAAAGCAAAGGTTGCTGCTCTGATTTGAGACAGTAAGAAATAGGAAGGAAATCTGAAGTAAGGAAATGGGCGAAGTGGTATCAAAAATTGCTTTCATGCAACCCTTTTTGTGCTGCATTAGTTTTTTGCATTGATTTGGTAAACTGGAAAAGAGTAGTGCCCACCTAATACAAGTTTGTGGCATTCATATTATATGAATAGGCCACTGAAGTTAAGGATTCTTCCGCCCTTTAGACATATATAGAAGGTTATTGCTTTCCCTGTGCATATTTGCTTTTCAAATAGCAGGAAGAAATTTGGTTGTTGCAGATGGTGAGTTCATTTAGACTCATAGCAATTCTCAGTTTATAATGTAGGGACTTGGGCAGGGAAGCTAAGCAATGAAATTCTGAACTTCTCCCTCTTATGGGTCATCAACAGGAAGCAGTTTTTGGAAAGATCAAAATGTATTTTGTAGTTGCAATATGCCATATATTTTACTGAATTGTAGTGCACTAGTGAAATGACTGGTGGTGCTTTGAAATGTCTGTGGTACTCAATTGTGCCAGAGGCATGGAAGATGTGTACAGGCAAAATTCAGAGTGCAGGGGGAGAGTGAAATATTGCCCCATTGTATAAATGGAAACACTTATTGAAATATCAAAAGACTGCTCATTTAAACAGCATGCTGTGGCTGTACTTCCTATACAAATAAACAAGAAACTTGGTTCCTCACATATAAATAGTCCCAGGAATGAACACAATATCTCATAAATGTTCTGCTGTCCTAGCCAGTACCTATCAGGGGTTCATTTGCCAGTCATTTCTTCTTTTGCTACACAAAGGCCTGGTGTCTTTGGAGACTGTGAAAAGACTGTCATTATCTTTAGCAGACTTTGGATCAAGCCTGGGTTCTAGCTTTAGACTGTCAAGAGTTTGGAAGGTCTGCATGTCTCGTGTCTGGACTGACATGACTTTGCCATGCCAGTGCTCTGTGTGTGTGTGTCTACATATGCATATAAGCACTGGCATTTTCTAGCATTTTCAAAAATGCTTCTGGGGTGCTGGAAGTCAGCTTCTCTCTCTGGTCAAGTTTGGCTATGAATGAAGGTGAGCTGGGCAAAACTTCATCATGGTCATGAGGGTGGGATGAGGAAGCAGACAGATAAGACAGCATAGGTATTATATGTGCCTTAGAAAGAAGGAGTTGCATCGAATCCCCTTCTGACAGTGCATGCGGACCATTCTTGTCAGCTGCCTTGTCCATGCCTGGTCATCTGTGGCCAGATAATTATTGTACTGTCCCAGGCCAGCTATGGAGATGCACAGATTTTCCTTCTGAGAGAAACATTTTGCTTGGTATGGCCAGCCCAGGATCTTTGCTGGCCATTTTTAGGTCATGGGTGGTGCATAAGATGCCAGTTATTATCTATTGTGCCTGGAGCTGGTCCAGCACAAGAATCATGGCTGCATCATCAAGCTGAGGTCAGCGGGGTGCCTGACCTGTATGCCCATTAAAAGCTAAGGCAATTAGCTGAATGTTCTCCAGGAATCTGGAATGTGTTTCTAATCGCAGATCTGAAATAGCCCATATTTAAAGAATTAGAGTAAATTGCAAAAGGCAGAGAGGACTGTGGTTTTCTTCCCCCTGCACTGAAGCAAGTGATAGCTGTGAAAGTGGCTAGCTGACTGGGTTTCTGTAAAACTGATTACTTTAAAGCTGTTGAAATTGTATTGAGTGGTTAATGATGTTAGGGCACTGAGAACCACGGAGAGGCAAATTTGTTAATCATTTTAAATCTAAATAAACAAATAAGTTGTCACAGTGCATGCGGTGTTTCCATTCTGTTCTTCATAAATTACCCTTTCCTCCAGAACTCCCCTTTTCTCAGTGCTGCAGACAGAAAGCATCTCATTGAGTTGGTTTGATGATTTTAAGAAATGAACGTGAATCATTCCGTACTTCCTCAGCTCACCAGTAATTCTAGAAACAGGAAAGTAGCTGGGCATAGGAACATTGCTTCTGTACTCCTGCCTTCCCAAGCTACACTGCCCTGGATTGGAGAGCCTTCTGGCCGTATGTGTGGAGACACAACCTGGAAGCAAGAACATGTGGTGCTTCTTGTACGAGGGGAGTGAGAGAGGTGTGCCACATGACCTCCTCTTCTGCTTCCTAAAGACCCAGAGTCCCTGAGAGAAGAAGAGAGAAGCCTACCTCTTCTCTGTCCTTGTACTGATACACAGTAAATCAGAATTGCTGTCTGTAAGGGTGAAGTACATGTATCTTCCTCTGCTATGCCAGGAAGCTTGGCAGAGCTTTGGAAGAGGTAGGTAGATGGCAGACCACGATGGGCAGTGCTTTTTTTACACACAGCATCATCAGTGTGTAGCTCTTTGCCCAGCAAGCAGCTTTCTCTGATATACCCAAACACAAGCTCAAAACTAAAAGGTCCCAAAGCAGAACATCAATAAGCACTTGTGTCCAAACAGGGGAGCGTGGGCAACATCCTTCCAGAGCATGGAAAAATGTCTTATAAAGAGAAATGATGTAGGGCACTACTTGGGGTAGCAAGAATAAAAGAATGGGTTAGTTTCAGCTGTTTTTTCTAGGGGTCCTGAATTAAAACACAATGTTGTTGATAAGTCTTCATTCTACTTTGCATGTTTTCTCTCCCCCTGAGGAGCAAAAGAAATTACTAAATTTTGAGAAGTAGTCAAGCTTTATCTTTAACAGAATAGAAAATTATAAAGCTGGAGAAAGCCAGGAGTGAAAGAAGGACTGTACTTTTCAGAGTAAAGGTCCATGAAGTGATGGTCCAGAGTCTTACCACCATAGCATAAAGCTGTAGCCCTGATCTTGCAAAGACTTCTGTGCAGACTGAAAAACATTTCTTACAGGACTGGGCCATATGATCACATTATTAGGATCACCTATTTCTAAGGATGAGCATTTCCAACTTCAGGTGCAATCCTGCTACTGCTGAACTCAGTGAGAACTTTGAAGTTTTGCTGCTTCAGGATAGATGCTTGAGTAAAGGCTGTAATGCGCAAACACACATGTTTTCCTGCAAAAATTGGGTAGCAGATTGCAGTTCTGGAGTATGTTCTAGCTCCTCGCCTCCCCTCCCCTCCAGCTGTTAATTATTCTTCTGGTTTAGATCTTAAGGGAGGAATATTTATCTTTTGCTATTTGTGTTTCAGTGAAACATTAACAATCTCTTACTAATTGCCTGTGCTAATTATCTCAACAGTAGCAGCATTCCTGCTCGTCTAGTGAAGCCATGAAGGGAGAATACGGAGCAGGAATAATGAAATCGCTTTCTTGTCCCCTTTCTTTGCAGGCTGCAGAGAGGTGGAGTAAAAGCATGGTAGAACCTGGTCCTGCTATGCACAAAATGCAGTGCTCAAGACCTGCCCATAGGAGGGCAGATGTTTTGAAATGCTTCTGTGGAGAAGTTTGGGGTGTTTTGCAGTATGCCATAATTCAGTGTTTACACAGCTGTCACTCTCTCCTGTGTACATTGACACAAAGCAACCACATGCTCCTTTGAATAGAATATTTCAGCCCAAACATTTGAATGTTTTAAAAACATTTGTGCATAGCAAACCACAGTGGTTTAATATGAGTGACAAACATTCCTCATTTGTAATGAGTGCTTACGGGCATTTGCTATGATACTAGTTATTTACAGAAGGAAAATTAGAAATGTTACCCAGCATGTTGCTAGTATAATTAAACTGAATGAAATACAAGGTAGGAGTGTGCAGTAAATAATAAAATTATGTATTGAAAAAATTAAGGGCTGCTAACACTTACCTAATACAAAAGATTTTGCAATGGCAGATTGAATAAATATGCCTTTTTTTGTAGTGCTCTTTTCTACAAAACATAAATCCTTTTTGTTAAATAAGATGACTAAAAAAAGCACAGAGTTCTGGAAATACATGACTGATGAAGAGAAGGCGATATGAGTTATTCTAATGTAAAAGGCTGTCTCACATCTCTAATGCTGACCTTTTTCCAGTGAACTGCATTTAGACAGTTACATGTTACTTGTTAATAATTTCACTATCCTGGTCTTTGAGTTCACAACTCTTAGCTTGAATATGTATTTTAAAGTAATTGTGACCATTTTCTGAGAGACAAGAGTCTGATCATTTTTCATATGTAGACATAACTAGGACAAATGCCTGTCCTTGGCATCCAGGTGCTTTCCTACCATTAATCTTCACAGCCCCCTCTGGGGTAGGTGGAGATTATTATGCATGCATTTTATACCTGGGGTAACTTAAACAGAATCAGAGCAGCTTGCCCAGAATTTAATCCCGGTCTGGCTGAAGTTAATAGGAGGTAAATGCATCACTTCGCTAGAGGAATAATTTCTCACATAGTAAAGATGGAAGTCAGTAATCAGGAATTCCTGTCTGTGCACCCGACCGCCAAATCTCTTGGCTATGTCCTGTTTGCTGACTCTTCCTGTACGTGTAGGCCAAGCTGGAGCTCCACATAAACCTGTGTGAGATGGACTCATGTTTTAAATGAGGCCAAGATGGTATTTTACCTTTGTCTGCTATTTTTGTCTTTTAAAAAAGTCCTCACAGCAGTTCTCAAACATGTAAAAATTATACCTTTTATTTTGCTCATTGGAAATGTTCATCTGGTCTTTGTGACCTTGATATAGGGAAGTGGGTAGGCCTTGTGCTAATGTTAATCATGTCTGAAGGCATTTATAAAGGTATTTAAAAGGTTATCATTCTCACAGGAATAATCAGGGCACTGTCTGCAAAGTAATGAAAATTTAAAAATAACTAGTTGTACAATGCAGTGTAGAAATGAATAGGCTGTAGAAAAACCCACATAATGTCAGGATTGTCTGCCTATTTCTAATACACTTTTTATAAAGAAGGGGAATATTGACATATTCGCTCTAATTTCAGATGCCCTAATAAAACAATGTCTTGCTACATAGGCTCAGGGTTTACGTCTACAGTAAAGCGTTAAAATGTCTACAGTAGCTTTTCCTCTCTTTTTCTAATGCTGAGTATTGGAATAGAGGGGCCAAATTACTTCAGTCTATTAGAGGGATAAGGCCAAAGAAGAGGTATGTATCATTTGCAGAATGAATTTCTGGCTCTCACACACTTCTCTAATATATTCACCCTCATGTCATTGCTTTTACTTGGTCTTCCTTTGCTAGGAAAATGAGGTGGAAGCATTTGTTGAGCTGTGCGTATGTAACGCATAAAGGCATTCACTGGGGTTAAATCAATTTTCTTTTAAAATTGGGTCGGTTCCTTACCTGTGTGAATACAACCCTGGGAAATGATCATGGGTGGCATCAACTTCAGCAGCAGCGTGTTGTTGAACAGTCATCTAAAGGAGAGAACATGGAAGGAGGCTGAGATTCTCTACTTTTCATTGCAAAGGACTATTCCTAGTACTTACCTGTTCATAGATGATATTAACCCTTGCACCAGGGCAGTGTAACTCTTCTAGATGATTGCAGTACTTTGACTTCAAGACCAAGGTCCAGGTAATCAACATCTTTTTCAATAGTTTAGAAAGCCTTTCAACCTCCCATGTTCTAGCAGGCACCCAGCAAAGACATGAGAGCTGAGAAGAACTCAGGTTTCAAGGCTTCAGAAACTTTGCTGCTCTGAATTGAGATGAGTAATCAATCTTGGAAATGTCTGTTCTGTGCAAACCAAAGAATAAAAATAGTTTGGGTCACCTAAAATGATTTATTTTCATTTCAGACCTTTTTTTTTTTTTTTTCGCATTTTTAATTTGGATTTAAAAAACACTTAATTTTTGGAAATAAATTTGTGTTATTTTCAATCTGAAAGTGGTCCATTTATATCTTCTAACCTTAAGCAATAAATCCCCCTCCACAAATGTCTTTGAACTGGGAATTTTCTTTTAAACCAGCCCTTTTTCCATGAGTAGTTTTAACTTTGATGGATCAGCATTTTGTAAGACTATCATCAGATAGTTCCTGACCAGCTCTCTTGAGTGTCTGATTAGAGTCAGATAAAAGAACTGGAATTGGGCATGCTTTCCAAATGAGAGCTCATTTTTTGTGCAGTCACTATGCTTTCTCATATATAGTGAGTTCATAAGTTTCTTTTAACTTCATTATCATCCATTCTTTTTTAAATGTTTTATATCCTCATGGGCAAGTAACATTTTTATGATAAAAGGGAGGTTGTACAAAATAGGAGAATCCTAAATAATGTTTGACTCAGACTCTCCATTTAGGTTACTGTGGCTTTTTTGAACCATTTTCTATTGTATTTTGGTATTGCTTTGTGTTTTACTGACTATTCAATATATTTCCCACAGAGACTAGTTCTGAGTGTTTCCTGTAGTGAAGAGTATTCAAATGGACTGTAATCCTGTAATAGTTTATAGCAAAATCAATTTGATATGCCTTGGAAAACATTCACTTGTCCTACGGTAAAAGGAAATGTGTGTGCAGAGCTGGGAATTTATACTTGCAATGAATTTTTTGAAGTTGGAACTGTATGTGCTTGTGTAATTGAGGGTTCTCTTTAGTTCTACTTAATTTTTCCTTTTTCTACCTCTGTTTAAGGAAAATCCTCTTTTATCCCCTTAGTTAGCTGGGAAGGTTTTAGGATTTAAACCTCTTATTTCAGAAGAAAATCTTCTGTTCAGCTGTATTTTGTGCAAATTTAGCTCCAAATGTTCCGAGTGCCTTCATGGAAGTAATTGGGTGAATTACTACCGTGTAGCTCCGTGTACACTACCTGCCTGGTAGCACATCTTTGTGTTAATATTTAGGAACTACTGCAGCACCCTCAAGTGGTGATGCTGATCTGTATTTACAGGTTTTTTTTCCAAATGTTTATTTCTAGGATTATGAATCATTTTAATGTTTTGGGCTGACCTGTTCAGATATCATCAGACCCTGCAGTACCTTACTCAGTAAAGCTCCCACTGAATACAGTTAATCACATTGGATTCTGAACAACAGACTCGGGAAAGTTTTCCTTGGATTGTCAAATGACTTTATGGAGGGCATAAAGCATTCTCTGTGCCCGCAGTAACTCTGGTTTTTCTGTCAGTTGTGCTGGAATAAATAACCTGAAGACCCTACAGAGAGAGAAACCAGCACATTGGGGTTTTTCTCAGGGCTGCAGTTAAAAACAGAACAACTGCGGCACAAGAAACACAATTATAAACTACTCAGATTGCTTGAGCGCGCACACACACCCCAGTGACATCTATAGTAATGACTTAGGAAGAATGGTATTTCTCAGGGTTGTTTTACTATCTTTGTGGTGTAGTTCTCTGTCTTCAGCTTTGTTTTTTTTCCATTAGCTGCCTATTTTAAGCAAGCAGCTGTGTACTGGACCAGATAAACGGCTCTGGTTTGGGGCCCGTTGCTTTCGAAATTAGCAAGTGGTCTCTCTCCTGATGCTCCCCCTTTTGCTAATTCTGCTGAGCTTTCCCAGTACTCGACCTAAAGAGAGCTGTTACCCCGTAGAACAAATAGCTGTAGGATGAAGTCTGTGCACTTTTCTGCCCCCAGTACAGAGTTGCAGGAGCAAATCACTTATCTCTGCTGGTCTCATCTGTAAAACACCGACAAGGAGTTTTATTTCAGAAGTTTACTGTAAGTCTTAATGGTTGTTGTTTCCACTTTAAGGGCCTTAAGTGAAAACAGATCTGAAAATGACTACTCTCTTGTCACTTATAATAGTGTGTGCTGGGCAGAGGGCACAGACTGGTGGGAGTGGAAGTGCTCCCTCGCTGGTGGCACTGCTTTGTGCTGTATGTGCTAATGCTGCAGGTTAGCAGAATGGCACAGCTGCTTGTTTACCACTGCAACTTCTACCAGGTCTGACATGTTTTCTGTATCAAACTCGGAGAACAGGCTTGACAAGCGCGATAAACAAAGCAGTTTTATTTCTGAAGGGTAGAAAGTGATCCAGATTCTCACTTATAAAATTGTATTAATCCCAATGAATTATCTTCAGATAATTCTTAAGAATTAATTAATAATTATTATAATTTTTTTTCTTTTTGTCTTCTCTCCCACTTATTTGACTTAGAAAATAGAAATCGCTAGCTTTTTAAGCTTTGTCCTCGTGTCATTCTCTCTTTTTTTTTCCTTCTCCAAAAAAGACTCATCTCATTTAAAGTGTGCCATCTAGGTTGTCATGTATATAACAGACTGCATTGTGTTCACAAGAGAAGCATGTCAGTAGAGGGCAGGGTTCAACAGTAGTGAGTTTCCAAAGGGATCTGATAAAAGAAATGACAACTATTTTCTAATACAAACTAGATAATAGACAAAAATTATGTGTGATGGGGCATATTTAATATAATGTCTGTCCTCTCATCTTAACAGCTTGCTGTCAGCTTAGAAATCACACTGTGGACATGTCAGTCTCTTTTTAATTTTATTTTTTCTATAGGAAGACACTGCAGTTAACACAAAAGAGAACAAGAGAGAGATTACTTCATAAACTTGCCTTAGGCTGCTCCTAAAATAAGCAGAAAGATGCAGTCAGACCTTTCCCACCATGGCTGCAGTACTAAGCTGGGATATGCTGGCAGCCCACACTGCAGCTGACCCACAAACCTACTTTAAAATATTTTGGGGCACGTGTAGGGCTTGCGAGGTGGCAGGACGTGCGGCTTCTGCTGTCTCTTAAACTAGGTGGCCTGGCTAGAGAATTGCCCGTGGCAGAGAGGGGAGCTAAAGCTCAGTATGAAAATCCCAGTCAAGAGTCAGCCACGAGAACAGGGAGCCCCTCAGCCCTGGATCCTAAACTCAAAACACAGGTATAATACAGATAAAGTACTGCTTCTTTGCAGCTCCCTGGAAAAAACAGGCCAAAGATGAAATCATTGCCAAAGTATTTATTTAGAAATAGTCCTTGGTGAGTGTTCTGAAAGTAAGACTATGCCAGGCTTAAAAGACCAGCAAATTCCAAAGTTTTGAGCCCCTTGCAAGTGCTTTCTCTCCCTTTTAATTCAAAGAAAGCTCTGAGTGTCACAAGGTGATGAAGATGCCTTTGGTGGGAATATCTCAGGTCATTTAAATTCTTGTAAGCACAATGTGACATCTCAAGTTCCAGCCTAAACAGAGTGTTGCCCTCTTTGGGGGGACTGTTCCACTTTCTAGTTATATCATCTCTGTTATCCAGCAAATGTTTCCACCTCAGACAAGTTGTTGCCTGCATTTGTCATAATGTGCTGCAAATGTCAGTACTGCATGTGCTTTATCTTGAAGGACCCGTATGTTTCTCAATGACACAACTAGGCCATGCTAATTGGTTTTGAGGTGTCATCCACTTCCAAAAATACCAAGCAATACCAATACAAGGATATGTTCCTTTGAATGGGGATACTCTTTTCTCAGTAAAGGATACTTTCAATAAATTTATTATCCCTGGAATCAGTAGTGAATTCTGTTTTACTGAGTGACTGGATAGGTAAAGACATATTTAAGTTGGTGAATAATGGCTAGAATAAACAGTTCCCACAGAAAAATGGCAAACTTTGTCAGTTTCATGAAATTGAAGAAGGTTTTAGTGGGGTTATTTGTATGAAATCATTGAAGATGTAGTGCTGAGAAACAATTTAATGATTGTCAAGAACTTTAAATTCCAAATAAATGCTGTTGCTGTTTCTGCCTGCTCATTGCCGATAGCGTTCCTGGTCAGGAGGCATCAGCTAGTGTAGCAAGTGGTGTTTCATCAGAAATTGTTACTGCCTTGAGTCATGGTGGCTTGGTTTTTTCAACAATTGCTTTCAATGTTGATGCTTTTACAAAATGCGGCTCTGTCTGTGTTGCTAAAGTCTTGTTGATGTCACCGTTGCAGAAACTATGATGTACTCAAAAGTTGTTTCTTGGAGCCCTGTTGTGACATTTTTAGCTGCCTAGTTGCTGCTTGCCGCCTTTGTGGAGAAGAACAAGAGGATCTGAATACTGCTGTGTGCTTGTATAACTTGGAGGGAATTAGATTATTTTTCTCTGGGAGAGCAAATCAGACTTCTTTCAGAGGTATGAAATTATCAGTTTCAGCCAAAATTTCACAAGATTGCCTTCGTCACAGTCACATTCAGATCATGATGAAGCAGCTTGTATTTTATTGCTTAGCCGAGTAATGGGTTGCTTTTGCTTTTGGGTGAAATTTTTGAACATCCCTAAAGTTAGTTTTCATACTTTCTTTAGTTTGGTTCACTTGGCATGCTTTTATGATTCCTTGGCATATGCAAATAAATCTACTTAGAGGTGCACCTCTAAGTCAAGAGGGACTAGAAACATGCATGTTGTGTTTCACAAAGCTTTGGGTTTATCAATTTTTTTAAGATGTTACTTAGCAAGCCAGTAAGATCTTTATCGGCTTAACTAGCAACTAGAAATCAAATGCCCCTAAATTTAGGTACAGACAGTGAATACGTCAAGATGCACATGAATATCCACTGGAATTTTCCAAAGCAGCAGGTCATATTGATTACGCCATCACTGATCTGATTTTGATAATTCCAGTGTGTATTCCAGTACCTCACGTTGCTAAATACCTTTGCAAAGCTGACCTTAGTGCTTGTCATGGTTTCAGCGGTTTAACCATGATAGCGCCTCTGTTTGACATACTTTGAAAGACTGCAGTAAGGTTAAAAGGAAGCACATATGTTGGTGAATTAAATCAAGGCTCATCTTAAGAGGTAATTAAAATGAAAATCTCTCTTTGGTTGGTTTGTTTGTTGATCCTAAATAACTGTGCTCATAAACCTCTATTAAATTGGTAAGGGCATAATTTATTAATCTCCTATCGGTATTCCATTCTTGTCCTCGTGTCTCCCACCTCTTGAAAAATGAATACACAGTTTGGACAACCATTTATAATCCTGTATATTTGCTGTTACATAATGGCAGCTGACGGAAAGCATTAACAAACCTTTAAAATAGCTTCTGAGAGCCTCAATCGTTTTAGACTTCATGTTACTAAGATAGGTGAATTGGATGAATGGGGTAATTTGTACTTAGAAAACTGTAAGTGCACCAGTAAGCTTGTTTTTCTAATCAATTTATAAAGACAAATGGGCAGGAAGGAACATGCACCAGAACTAATAGTGAACTAGAACAAACACTTAACAATCGAAATTAGTGCCAAATCCAAAAAGGAATTATTTACTTCTAGGTGACTTCAGAGGACTTCAGACAGCTAATCTAGAACTGTGTTTCATAAAGTCCCTGCTTATGGGCCACTTAGCTCCACATGACTGGAACTCATTAGATGCTTTTCTATTTGGTCTGAAAACTTTATGAAGCACCTATAATGGCAATTCTGTACGTTCAAAACTGCCCTGAGAACACAGCTCAAGAAAGCTCCTCACCTCTGTCCCATCCTGAGGGGAAACAGAAACCAGACTGAATTGTACCTACAGCCTTTGAGATCCCTGATACAGTGTTTATTCCTAGAGAGAATCCAATATGCTCTGCCACAGGGTGGGTTTTTTACAACCTCCATCATTGCTTGTTTCTTTGTAAGAGACTGCAAGAGAGGAATATTTGAACCAGCTTAAGCTGTGGCAGACTGAAGGAAGAAATGTATGTCTGGCAGGGCCAGAATGAGAACAGAGGAGTAAAAGGCTATTTTGTTAGTTTAGTGGTGTCTAGCCTTTTAGAGGTGTCCATCTCTCTATATATGCTTCTTTTTTTTTCCCATCTACATATTCATATCTCTCTCTAGGGTGTTCCTTTAGCTCTGGGATTCCGAAATACAAAATTGTGTCATTACATCCCTTGGGTCTTTTACTGGATCTAGGTTTTAGTTCTCTCCCAAGCAACAAGAAAGCTGTCAATTTAGTGAGAGCTATTCTGAAGAGTCAGAGACCTGTTTAAAGGAAGTCTCTGTATTATAAAGAAAGTCTTTAAAAGAAAGTATTTTGTCATGTCTGCTCTCTTTGAAATCTGTGGCATGCATTTGAAATGCTGACTGGTTAAATCCCTTCTGTTTTCTGAGATTCTGCATGCACAAGTTCTTTTCAGAAAGTAGAAATTCAGAATTTCTCCAAGGTATGCTGCTTCCAATATGCTACCAATTTTATAGCACTGAGTTAGAGAAGAATCACATCAGCTTTTCCCAACATGGGCTATTAAGGATGTACAGATGTCGCTCAGGCACTTAAGACTGAGCAGGAACTTTGTGCATCCCCTTCATATATACAGCTGTACATAATCTCTTGCCTCCAGCCAGAGTCCATCTGAATTAGCTGATTGAAGTGCCAGTGGATACTTTTGCAAGATGGTTACCTCTTTTATGGAACTGCAACAGCCTCCTTGTCTTTCTGAAGAAAAAAATATTTCCTTTTCTTACTGAAAACCCCCTTGAGAGATCATATTAATCAGGCAAACTGTTTTTTCTCATGGCATATCTGACTTGAGCATCAAATACTGGCAAGTTGGAAAGCAGAGAAGAATATGCTCAGTGGAGACCAGTTCAGCAATATTAGCTGTGTCTTGCATGGCTGCCAACTGCTCTTGGCATCCAAAGAAAAATGTATTTATCTGTAACTTTAATACTTAACTTCCTGGCTTCTCTTGAAGACATGGGATTGGGATCTCATCCTAACTTCTCTCAGATAAAGCTTCCAAAGACAAAATATTAATTAAGCCAAGAAAGAGAGTCTTCAGTGCAAATTCCTATTTACATGTATGGCAATACTAGGTACAGTGGTAGACCAGGACCCCAGTGTGGTATACAGCTGTACAAACACATGTACATCTGTACCTTCTTTTACTTAATCTCTGCAGTTACCTTTTCTAGCAGCAAACTTCCACAACCATTATTCCTGAGCGCTTTCTTCTGTGTGGGTTTTTAGTACCTTTTTGTGCCTTTGTAACCCCTGCACCAGTTGCAAGATCATAGAAACTACAGATGGGAAAAACCTCATTGGTCATGTGGTCTATCCTTTTGCCAGTTGGCAGGATGATGCCTCACAGCACATTTTCTAGTGCCTTGTGCATGCTATTTATAAATGTCCTCAGCATTAGGACTTTCACCCATTTCCTCTTGTAACAGTCTTGCTCATGCTACCAGGAAGTACTTGCTGATATTGAGCTACGTGTTCTTGATTTCATTTGTGTATCAAGACTCTTGGTGGATAAAATCACCTGTCTACTGACCACCATTTATCCACCAGGTGTTGGAAGTACCCTCCAGAGTAGCTGATCTCCCTGGCTTTGAAAATCCTACCATTGTGTGGCTCCAATTAACCTGGTACCACTCCAGTCTGTCTCCCTGTTCTCCAGGCATGCTGGTGCTTTCCATCTCTGCCAATTTTGTTCCATTTCTTCTCTGGCTCTTTGACCTCAGTTGCCTTCATCTCCTTTCTCTCTCAACCCTCCTGGTACTTCACTGTGTTCCTGCCTTTTCTACATGCTTTCTTTTTTTTCTTTCTTCACTGCTCCCTCTGGGTCCATCTTTTCCCCAGAATGGCCTTTTCTTCCAGGGTACTTTCTTTTCTCCCCAAAATATTGTGTCGTGTAAAGCCATCTTTGCCTGCTGTTCCCAATACTTCAGTATCAGTATTTTCCCCACAAAAAAGCCTCCATTCAACCACTTGTAGAAGATTGAATTATTCTTGCAGTGACCATAAGACTAATTTTTCCAATGCTTCTTTTAGTCCAGCCTGGAAAGCTAACTTGTTTTTTTGTTTAAGTATTTGGGTTTGTTTTGGCTTTTTTGAATCATGGTTAGGCCTGCAAGATATTTCTTTTGAATAATCTGTGTGATGCCAGAGGGAAATATACCTCTCTGTCCCAAGCTCACTCACAGTCCAACGCTGCATTTCTGCAGAATTTGCTCTGAGATGCTGCTAGCACAAATAATGACATAAGAAAGTGAACAGATTGCCATACTAATTCCACAGTATATAACATCCCTCAGTCTTCAGCAGCCCTAGTGTCACTATCTTGACATAAGGGTATGCTGCCCCCAGCACACACGTTAGATCAAAAGGAACGACCAAGTGTATCCTCAGGGACTGCTGAAGTGGTGTATTTGACATACAAAAGAGAACTTCTGTTCTGGTTTGGTTTGCTTTGGTTGTGACACCAGACAGCAGATGTATAGATGGCATAAGCTTGGGGCCATTAGAGATTCATGAGTTGGATGTTTTTTTCTTGGCTAGTAATAGGAGTTAAAATAGTGTGTCTTTGTTTCTGTAGTGCTTGGAGAGTTGCTATTATAAAAATGCAGAGATTTTATACTAATAAACATGGTCATTTCTGGAGTGATATGAAAAGATAACCAGGGAAATTCTAAAATTCCTTTAAAGGTTCATTGGAAAAGGAAAATATAATGCTTTGATAAAAAGTGTACTTGAAAAAATTAATTTTTGTTAAAAAAATCACTAATCAGCTGCTTATAACTATAAACACATGAAAACTAGAAACATGTTTAGCTCTGTCTGCAACAAACTCTGTATTATTTAGATGACAAGTTCAAAGTTTAAGCAAACATAAATTCCTTAGTCAGAAGAGAAGAATGGAACATGAATAACAGTGCTTGAATTCCCTGACAGGCAGAAGTATATTTTTTAAAAAATATCTAAGAGAAATATTGCTGGATTTTTTCTTTGTCAGTGTAATTCTGAGAAGGCTTGTCCAAAAAGAAATCTTTTATGTATAGTTTTAAAGGCAGTAGGGCTTGGGTTTGACCTGCTTTTGATAGTGTTACGTTAATAGTGCTGAAATGTGGGGATGCTGTTTATTTATACAACGTGGAAAAACCAAGTGTCATTTTTATCTGTTTGCTTTAAAAATGTCAGTAAAACATAATTACTTTGCTGCTGGAGGGAAAATATCTTAAGCTAACACACTTTATTTTGATGGAAATGTCACTAGTTAGGAATCAAACCTCTTTGCAAAACTTCGGATACTGAATTAAATATACAACTAAGAGACACTTGAGGACACTGTTTGTTTTGAAATGCCTTGATTTTTGTCTTGGGATTCAGGGAGAGGATCTTTCTTACATATAAGATGATTGTTTAAAGACAAGAATCTTATGTTTGTACTTCTGAAATGCTTTGCCTCTTTAAACATACTTCATAATGCAAGTTACCTTCTTCTCTTCAAATCTCGCCATTGGCTGAAAGGGTCTTTCTGTAGTGAAACTCTGGTTACTGACATGGTGTTTGTTTATGGCTGGTTTACTGTCATGTCTCAATGATTCCTGTGTTTCCTTTTTTGGCTCCATCCTGTTTTGTGTGCACACTGTATGACAGTATCTGGTCATATAACCAGGACGTCGTAGAGGACTCTGGGCTCCAAGTCATGCACAGGTGAACAGCAAATTAACCATGGAATTGTGAGCGGAGAGTGTAGGACTTCCAGCACTGAGCTGTGACTCAGGAGTGCTGAGTTGTGTCCCCCCCTGAGAGGCAAACAGGACTACCATAATACATGCTTGTAAGGGACAAGCTACATCCTGTGATAACTTGTGCACAGGCAGAGTGAAGTGCTCTCCAGAGCCCCTAATGAAATCATCTGGGTACCCTGTGACTCAGAAAAAACCCTCCTGCTTTCAATAATGGCATCAACAGACTGGTTCTGGTGAATACTTATTGCAGGGGGCTATTCGAGATATTTCTGCCTCCAGCTGCGTGCTCAGCCCTTCTACACAAGGTCACTCTTGCTGTAGCAGGGCTAAAAAAATGTGTCTTGCGGTTCCCAACTGGTGCAAACCATCTTCCTTCACCTACCAGATAGCCAGAGCATGGTATGACACTGCTTCTGCTGTCCCTGGTCTGTCATGGAGTAGAGAGCTGGAGTCAGGAAGGCCTTTAAATAGCTGTAATTATTTATTTCAGGGCAAATGAATCACAGCCTGAAGCTGCATGATCAGGATTTTTTGGTGGATGAGGACCATTTGGCTGGTTGTTTTTCACTGAGCTTTTGAAGTATTTGACATTGCAATTTTGTGTTCCCTTAATATAATTTTTCCATTAATTGTGTACACACATACATGCACAATACGTGCATGCATGACTAGACAAACTGGATTGTGTGAAATCCTGGTTCTTAAGAATTAAAACCACAAACTGAATGCATTTGGAACTGAATTGGTCCTTAGTGGCTCTTTCCGTTTTGAACCGAGCTGTGAGGCAGAATGTTTTCTTTTTTCTGTACTTTCTTTGAGGCTTTTTAATTCAGACATTTAATCTTTGGTGGTTTTTCTGCCTAGTGGTTTCATCTTGCCTTTTTGTGGCTTTCTTTGATTATTCCTTTATGTCCTAGTTTTCCTTAGAAGTTAAAAATGTATTATTTCTTTTAATTTGATTCTCCTTTTTTTTTTTTCAGTGCTAGTTTTCACCAGTTGCAAATAGTCATACAGTCACTGTTAAAGCAGTTCAAGATGGAATTTAGGTGGGGTAACTGTCCAGATTTTTTGGTAGGGTGTAGTCAATTCATGTCCAAAACAAAATTTACAAGGGGTCCAAGTGGCTGCTGGAAAGTTACCTCTGTTATGATGTCCCTATGACTTAGAAACTAGACCTTAGCTTCAGAGCATTGTGTGCTTGTCTCGTTTTTTAATTAAATGTCAGGATCTCAGTTGTGAAGATCAAAATGATTCCTTCTTTCAAGTTCCGTCAGGAAGGAGGCAGAGCGTTTGTTTTTGTTTTCTCTCTTGATGAGATAAGGTTCCCTTTTCATCTAAATGTTAAGACTTTTCATCCCTGACTTTGAAGACACAAATAAAAAGCAGCAGATGAAACTATTCAGATGTAAAGAGATTTTTGATCAGGCAGTTGTTGAAATCATGGACGGAGGGGGGGGGGGGGTTAGTTGGGTGACAG
>JAOXJM010000012.1:7631596-7642135 GCA_026413425.1 Tringa solitaria
GGGTGGAGGGGTGGAGAATGTTGTTTTGTGGGGTTTTTTTTTGTATTTGTCAGTAGCATCTGCTCCAGCATTTCAAGTAGATTTCACTGTAGACAGACCTCAAAAGCAAATGCAAATTTTTCCTCAGGCTCGCTATCTCGGACATACAGAGCCACAGAAATGGAAAAGCAGCAGTGGGAAATATCTGGTAACCTCTGCTGTAGTTATACCACAGTCAATTTTAAAAAGTGTTTATGACAGTATATGCTCCTTATTTTCTGTTAAATTGAGCTCCAACTCTCTATAAAAGAAACAGATGTAACTGCAGTTCCCAAGCTGTAGGTCTGAAGACACTTGGTGAGCAGAGCCAGCGGCAGGATTACACGGGGTTCCTGTGGCTGGTGCTTTCCTCCCATTCCGGCAGAGGCAGAGGGACAATAATGTCCAGCATCTGGGCAGAAGCAGGAGGATTGTTACTGCCTGTTGACCCTTCTCAAGGGTATAAGCAGTGGTTTGCAGAGCTCAGTCATGTAGAGTTTGTGTCTGTGGAGATGAACCCAAGTGTTCTGTAGCACCTCGTGCTAAGGTGGACTAAAAAAGACATATTTCTAAGGCCAGCCTTTGGCAGAAGAAAAAGTATGACCTTCTAGCAGCAGCAAACCAGATATTTATGCTTGTGCCAGGGTCATAGAAAAGCAGTCTGGCGTCAGCTGCTGCTGCTGGCAGGTAGGGTGGTATGGGAGGTGGCTCTGGGGTGGATGGCTCTTCCCATTTGCTCCCAAGACCTCCCAGTACCTTAAGACCAATAGAGGCTGCAAGCACAGCTCAGCTCTTCGTCTCTCAGTTTCTCCAGCCCTACCTCATGGGAGAAAAACTCAGTTTTGTTTGCACTGCCAGGAAGCCATGAGTCAGTTCTTCCTCCCTATCTAACAGGTGGCTGCTGGCAACCTTATCTCTCTCTGCCCTGGCGCCTAAAGATGGATCTCCCAGTAAAAACCTCAGATGGCTCCTCGCCTGCCACTTCACAGTGACATACCCTCTGGCATTGCAAAATGCAAGTTTCAGCTGCTGCCTGTCTCCCCTACTCCTCTCCTAGGACAGGCAGGTCAGGTTATCTCGTATTCCAGAGGAATACAAGAAGCCTTGAGCAGACAGGAAAGAGGATGTTGGGATCTGCTTTAAATAGTGCTTGACCTCTTGCATAAGAGACCAATTGTCCCAAGATAAGTTTATTGCATACATGGCTCTGAGATTTGCAAAGATTGCTCATGGGATTATGTTTCATGTGACTGTAGAATCCTGTCTTTATTTGTTTGTCATTTATTGCTAAATCCCTCCTCATGTTTCTGGATAATCTATATTAAATATGGTTTGTCTTTCGTTTTGTTTTTCCTATTTCATTTAGGTGCCAGAAAAGAAAGGTAATATTTAAAAGACCAAACATCTATTACATTCGTGATAGGGAAGCTGTAGAAATCAACAACGATGTTGCCATAGAGACATAAATGGTTTATAGTTTCCACTTTTACTTGTCTTCCTACTAGACGTACTGAATGTAAGCACTTTATTGATACAGTTCCTCTGCCCTATATATTTTTTTTTTTTACTTGGGTGTCTGTAATCCCAGGTACAAGAGGAAGCACCTGGAGAAAACAGTGAAGGTATTAGAGTGCTGCACAATGGTGTCTCTAATAAAGCAGGTGCTGTTGAAGCTGCTTCTTCGTTCTTTTGTGAACTGCAGCACAAACAACACTTGTCAAAACACATACAGCGATTCATTGCGAACAAGAGTGACTAATAAAGATTGATGTAGCCAAGGTTTAGGATCACAGTGACCTATCTATTGTACTTTCCTTGGTTTAGACTCTATGTTTGGGTTCTGTGTGCTTTTAAGAGGCTTTTTCAAGGAGTGGCTAATTCTTACTGATTTCTGGGCACATTTCTATACCATCTGTTTGAGGTGGCATGGATCTGTGGTAGAGCATTGGAATGACTATTAGGGAAGCCGTGCTGTTCCTGGGTCAGCCACTGACCTGCTGGATGACCTTCAGCTAGTTAGTTATTCCTGTGGGGCAGGACCTGCATCTGTTGGACACCATAAAGGAAGCAAGGCCATGATTTCATTTGTGGCTTCTCTGTGGAGGTGCAGAATTAAATAATTTATGCTTTTGGCCTAGAGGTTTGGGCTAAAAAGAACCCATAGAAACATGAGATTATTAATAATTAGCGGTACAGTCATTAATTCTGATGGTGCCAACATTTGTGGGAACATTGCTAATAACCAAAACAGGCCTGATTGTGCTTGTTTATGGTGGGCTAAAGGTCTCTCTCATTACAATGTTTCACAGGCAGTGCCAGGAGCTAATAATCACTATAATGCACATTTTTCTTTTAGCTAAGAAAAGCTAATAAGCATCTGTAGTTTTGAAAATGTCAGATTGAGCCAAAGTGCACGCAATTAGATAAGGATAATGTAGCAGATAATAAGAAGATACATGATGCTGGATGAGCAGTTATCAGACTGTTGTACTTTGGCTGCTAAAGTGCTATGTGTCATGTAAAAGAAAGTGTTTTTTGTTTGAGAGGAACCATGCCACAAGTTGTCAGAGATGGAAACATGAGCTAATGTGGTAAAGCGACAAGGTTAGTCCTGGGGGAGTATAAACATGCAGGTCAGGGTCTTGATAGATGGGAGGTTTGGCTGGGTTAAAAGTCATGTACTTGGGAAGATGGGAGAGGCTGCTGGGAAAAAAAAGGAAGCAAAAGTGGAAAGGAAGATGGTCAGAATGGAGTAATTTGTGGTTGCTGTCTCTAAGGTTTTGTGGTTTGGGTTTTTTTTTGTTTGTTTTGTGTGGGGGGTTTGGTTTTTTTGTTGTTTTGTTTTGTTTTTTCTGTTTTCAAAGACTCTTTCCCACCTCTATCAAAGTGTTCTGATGTCCCCAGATGGGAAAGGTTTGAAACAATTTCTCCTGTATTTTGGTTCTATGATAACTTTTACCAATGTTTTTTCTCTTTTGAATACACCAAGTATTTCATATCTTTATAAAATACCTGACAGAAAAGCTGGTTGTGTATAGTTCTCATCCTCTCCTCTTCTTTAACGTCTTTAGGAAGATATTCTATAAATACTGAATTAGTGACCAATTATGTAGTGTTACAGCTGCAATCTCAGAAAAAAAGAATTATCCTTGTGAAATGTTTGCATTGTGGATAACAAATTCAAGATATATTTTGACACTTTCAAAACCTTGTCCCTTTCCATTTCAATTTGTATCAGAATATATCCCTTTTTGGTGTAACTTCAACTTAGAATATCAGTGTTTATATTACAGGGTTGTACAGAAGCGTGTATTTGATACACGTGTTTGGAGAGGTCTCAAGGAGAATCTCCTTATATCCTCACGCCTTCACTTACAGATGGGAACTGAGAGTTTCCTACACTATTACCATCCAGTGCAGTCCACATTTCTTCGCTGCGTGACATGATTGCAGTTATGTGGCTTTTCAGCCTGAGTATTCATCACTCCTGACCCTTCACCATAATGCATGGCTGCTCAGCTAGGAGATCTGTAACTGAAAAGCACATTTTCTATACCCTTTTCTTCCTGCGTTCAGTCATTCTGGGAGACTCTTGTCCAGGTCTATCAATGTGGATTTGCAAGGTGGCAATTCATGGCCCGGGCTTGAATCAAGTTTCTGGTGAGACAGCTTTCAGAAAGCATCACTGAAACATTCACTGTCTGTGAGCATTTAAGCTTAGAGTGGGTTGAAATTCTCTTCCTATGAATTTTCAGGGAAGATTGCTTAGCACATTCCCAGGATGCAAATTCAGAGCATGTGTAAACATGTCCAAAAAGGGTTACCTTTGTCGTTGGTTTTGGTTTTATTTTGTTTTTATTAATGTTTTTTTGTTCAGTCAATAGCAATTTACATGTTCCTCAATAAGGTGTTCATCTGCAGGCATTGGGCAAGCTTCGTATTAGGGGAGAGGCAGAAGAGAGGAAATCGGCTGTCTTCTCTCATGTGGGGTCATAAGGGAATACTGTCCTTCTCTCACAGATACAAGGGTGCTCATAGCAACTGTGCAGCTCCAAAGTGGCTCTCTTCAATTTGGATGAGCTAGAAAGAAGTGCCTCATGGCACTAGAGAGAAAAGTTGAAGGTTAAGAGCAAGGTTAAAGCCAGTTTAATCCCACTCTGTAAATCTGCATGTGAAATCCCTCAAATTACAACCATGTTCTTTCACTGTTTCTTCCTTTCTATGCTAAGCTGAAGTTCTTCTGGAACTGGGTTTTTGGCAGATAGCACAACGCTACTGGGCTGGAAAGATACATGAGAATGCCATAGTCAAACTTTTTAACTCTGCAATTTAGTATAAACTGTAGGGAGCAGCAGTGTGAATCAGAGGGTTGAATTTGCTCTAAAAGTTCCACAAAAGGCTCTTCTTTTGCTAAAGACAGATTGTGCCAGTCCAACCCGAAAAACTGTAATTTAATTTGAAAGCACCATTCCGCATTTCTTTCACCTGATCTCAATTGGTGATGAGCCATAAAATTTCTCTGTGGTCCACTGGAGTTCAATAGATGAGAATTTCCTAACTTCATAAAATGATTAAAAGCACTCCAAATGTATATTATTAGCAAGGCTTCTGTGAGACAACTCAATCAGCAGGTTTCAGGTGCCTTTATGAAAGGTTTGGTGGGCATTGTTTGAACGGTGGATTGCTGAGATAGATATTAATTGAGGGGAAGACTAATAAAATGCACGGCTTTATGCTTAAAGTAACTTAAAGAAAAAATGATAGCACACGTGTGCGACAGAGGTTCCTGGTCCTGGTTTGCCACAATGCCGTGTAGATGAATTGTACAAGGATCAATGTCTCTAGCAGTGATAAGTGAGATCTGTATGGCTGATTCTGGCAGCAGCCCACTTCTGTGTTTTTCTTTAGCCCGGTGCCTTGGACAGCACTGGAAAGCAGACAGTAGATTAGTTTTATATGTGCTGTCTGTATCTCATCTAGAAAACTCATCTCCTCCAACATGCTGTATCATAAACCAAAACCCGAATCCACTTTCATCAAATGTTTGTGAGTGATGAACCATTTCAGGACCGTTCTGTTCTGTTCAAGGCATTTCTACAAACAGAAGAAGAATGATTGATCGACTCATTGCAAAATACATGTTGGGCATTAGGTACTGCCTTTCCTTTCTCCCTCTCCCTCCTTTCACACAGGCTGGCTCTGACTTTCCAAACAGGCAAGACAATGTGACTACTTCTGTTTTATTTTTCTGTTCCATTTGTTTTCATGAATACTAGGTAGAGGCTTGTTAAGGACTGAATGGGCAACCAGATTTCTGGAAACTGAGTCATCAATTTTTAACATCGATTTGGATACCCCGAATTTTTAAGACTGGGTGAAGAGATCTGGTGGCTGCTTTTAGTAAAATGGGCTATTTAAGAGTTTGCCTATTGATGTTGCTATAATTTCTGATGAAAACTTAGAATAAATATATGTCATAGTTAGTTACTTCTCGTTTCTTCCCCTGGAGCTCAGAGCACTCCAGCAAGGAACAGCACCAAAATCTGTTCTTTTCTTCACAGTGACTTAATCTTCAGAGTTTCTAAATGTAAATTCATGTGCTTGCTAAGAGGCAAAGAGGCTTTTTATACTTAATGGCTAAATTATACTTAATTTATCTCTTATCAAAGCAGGAGATTAGAATTTTCTATGACTTGGACTCTCCCCATTGCTGGTAATGGTGGAAATGGAGAATCTGTTCATCATCAGGATATCTATCTAGGAGAAAGTTTCATTGTCAGACCGAGGCATTCCCAGCATTTTTCTTGGTCAGCTTCAGCAATCGCTTCTTCTCATTTATTTGGGTCAATGGGCCCTTCTCTGGGGGACAGTAAAGTTATATAAAATGGAGGATATTGTTGGAATATGAATAATCGGCTATAATCTATCATAAATTGATTTAGGCTGGAAATTACAAGATTTCTTAGGTCTTGAGCATTGAAATATTGGAATAGTCTTCCAGTAAGAGGAAGCAAATTTAAAAGTCATATCTAGCTTTAAGATAGATCTCAGTAACACTGTTTTTATGGTATTATATACCTGCCCTTGGAAGCAGAGAGAACATAAGGTCCTGTTTTACAACTAGATCTACTGAAATGTTGCATGCAGCCAGGGAAGAGCTCTCTGCCTCCAGCTACATAACAGGAACTTCAGTTTTAATTATGCAGGCTAAACATCTTTTAGAAGAATCTCCTGAAGGGATAAAGTTTATTACACTCTGTATTTATGGAAAAATAAGAAAGTATAAAATCGGTTATATGGGGCTGAATCCATCCTGAATCCATCCTTTGCACAATATTTTTTAGGTTTTTGTTTGGTCAGATTTATTCAAGACTCCCCAGTTTGCTGCATTTTAAACAAAATATGTCAGGTGTGCCAGGTATAGGATATTTCTCTAAGGTTTTCTAGCTACCTCATCTCTAGGCCAAACACTTTTCTATTTCAAGAGGCAAGATGTTAAGAGGTCTGTCACTGTAAGGGCAGCAGCATCTATAGGCATTTAAATCACAAATGATCTGTGTGGGCAAACCTAATTCAGAGCAGTTCTTTTTCCATTATTGTTTTTGAATTGTGTGTTCTTGTTTTGCCAAAGGACTTTGCTGTAGCTTTTCTACACAAAGTCCAAGAGTCCTTTGCAGACAATACCATTGCCTATCTCAGACAAAGAGACGGATTGCAAAGGAAAGCCTATGACTGACAAGCTCCTGGAAGAACATCAGACAGTTTGTTTTGTGTTATGGGACCAGTATAGCGTAATCTGAATGCAAATCGTCTCCAGATTATGTGAACTGCAGATTTGGGTATCTAGAGAGAATTTAGTAACTCTATACATCCAGAAAAATAGCCCAGAGTTTGAACAAACTTACTGGATATTTCCCCTTTTTTAATATGTATGATCCCTAGGCTACTAGAGCTGTGCTGTTTGCGTGAAAAGAATTACCCAGCTGTAAGCACCAAAGTCCATCAATGTCTGTGAATCAGAAACAGGCAGAGAAAGAGTTCATTTCATTTAGGAACACACCTGGTGCCCTTCAATGGTTCATTGTATTATGTGGGTTCAGAGTGGGTTTAACATGTACTGGGAGGTTTGAGTCCATTGTAAAACACCAATTATTGTAGAAACTCTGCCTGGAAGAGGCAAAACTGCCTACTTGCTATGTGATGCTTTAACAGCTGTGGCATTCATCTGATGAGAAGTCTGGGTTTGGTTCTCAGCCTTGTTCAAAACATCCTAGGATGAGCTCTCGGTTGTTGCTGCAGACTAAGAAGATCTTTCCTTTCTCATGTCCTTTCTGAACACAGGAGAGATGGGTGAGTTGGAAAGGAAACTGAGAGAAAGCGAGCATGGCTCTGTGGTGGTTGGAAGAGCTCTGAGATGTAGGGCTGTACTCCTCAGCAGATAGTAAGTGTAAAAAATGCCCAAGAAGGGGTACTACAGGCAATCCCTGTTAGTTTCTTCCCCTCAGTACCCCTAATGCTGATTTTTCAAGCTCACAGTAGGCTCAAAATGTTGACAGTGAAGGAATGGCAGTACCTGGTTTGTAAGCAGCTGTGTCCTTTATTGCTTCTGGCCCTAAGCACTTCTGAAAATTTGACCTATGGCACAGACTTGTTTAAAACTAATGCAGCCACTTCTTCAAATAAGGTGATGAGAGGCGTACGTGTGAAGATATTTAATGTAGCAAGACTATTTTAAGGCAGAAAATTTCTTAACAATTATTACAACATTGACAGAGGAGAAGGGCCTTCTCCCTTTTTGGACAATGCAGAGGGCAGCAGCAGAAAGTGGTGCTTTCTGAAATGGGTGCTGAGGGAGAGGGAGTGATGCTGTATCAGTGTGGTTAGAGGCAGGGGATGCAGATGACAGCTTCTCATAACTGTGGAGAAGGGGTTTGGGTGCACAGGACAGCAGGTATGTTGATGTGGTGAGAACTGCTAAAGTAATCTCCAGTTATCTCATCCCGGTGGCGGGGGAAAAGCATGCTGCACGTGAGCAGTTAAGTCAGCAAACACCACGGCAGTAGCACGTGACTGGGAGTTAGAGATCTGGCTTCTGTTCCTGTATGCCATTTAATTTTTCAGGAGCTTTTAAATCCCTGTGTGGTATTGGACAGATTTTCCAGAAGATTTTGGTTATGCAATAAAAACCACCTGATACTGTTTCCACACTGCTGTTAAGATGAAGCATTCTTATTATATCCTATAATCTTACTCGTGCTTTCTATTCTTGATGGGTTTTCTAAGCCCTGGGCTAAAAGGCATTGTGATAGAAATGATTCACCCAACAAAACATCCAAACTGTGAACCATTAAAATTCCAGCCTTTTTTCCTACTTCTCAAGACAGCAAAGATCAAGCGGTACGGCTTATACCGCTTGAAAGTGCTAATATATGCTGAAGACTCAGGATTTTCATGGGTATTTGAGCTGGAATTTCACATGCCACCAAACGCGCGGTTGATCTAAATCAGTGCTGCCCCAGGGCCGTGTCTGCCCAAGGGATGAGCCTCCTGTCAAGGCTACACATGCATGGATGGCCCCAGTGTGGTACTCTTGTGGAGGAACTGGGGATACCACAAGCACTGTGTTGCGCTGATGCAGTGCCGGTTTTCAGCTGCTGTTCATTCATATTAGTCAGAACTAATTTATCTACAGATTACTCACACGACTCTAAACTTTCAGTTGCTGACAAAAGTTGTTCAGGGCTCCTTTAGCTATCTCTGCATAGCATTACAATATACATCAGAGAAATCATCACCATGTCAGACACTCAAAAATTATAAGCAGTTGCCAGTGAATCCTTTCATTCAACTACTTCTTGTATTCGTTACTGTAGTTTCCTTGTGTGCCTTATGTCAGTATTTAATGAAAGATTGCATATCATTGTGGGTTTTTTTCACACAGGACCACTCTTCCTGTGCTCACAGTGTTTTAATGAAAAGCTCGTCAATGTTTCATTTTCACCCCATTGTTTAATGTATGGCCCTAAGCCTTAATGTGCACTGACTTCAGATGCTGTTTAATTTTCTTGTGGGCTCTCTTTCTGTTAGTATTCATGCAGTTCCTGGCACAGAAATTATTTGGTTTGTGATGGGGTAGTTAGGTAAACTTAGCTAAGTTATTTTCCAAACAAGCTATATGTTTTTTCAAAACCATGTAATTTCAGTTTTCATGAAACTGGCGAGGTTGTTCTGACTTTATGGATGGTTTTGGCAATAAAAATTTAATTTAGGCTAAATTAAAAAAGGAGAAGACGGGAGTAATAGTAATCTGTCTGAATGGGTGAAATCATCTTTCAGAAAGTTTCCTAAACACACGGGATTTTAGGGTCTGCCTTATAGAAACCATACCACCTTGTAGAGATAATTAAACATCCCAAGGAGCAAAGTTTTCAACCCAGGTATCTGATTTCCTAAGAGAGCATGTTAGACCCCATGGAAGAGAATTGTTACTGTTCTCTGACCTACGTAATTTAAGTTTTCCATGCAAAGTGGATCAGCTCGTGTAGGAAAGAATGACAGTATCCTCTCCCAGCATATTTCCAAAATCTTTAGCCTGTGATATACAAGGATGAAATTCCAGGAGGTCCAGCAGTAGAACAAAAACACTAAGCTGAAAGAAGCGGTATCCACAAAAGCATCAAGTGCAATGATTTTTTCACAATCCTTCTTGTTCTCATGCATATTCTTCTGGAATTCTATATTATTCTAGTTCTTACTGCACATAGTTTATTTCTACTGAAGCATGTAGAGAGACTTTTATCTTTTGTATCTTGAGTGTTTTTATTCCTGAGAAAGATTAATTGAAATCTGTCTCCCATTCATCTTCCTGCTTTGTGGGACATCATGTCTGGGTTAAGTTTAGGCAGAACTTCAGAGCTAATGTAACATACCTAGAGGATTTTCCTACTTTTAATAAAACAGAGCATCCTTAGGGTTTTAGAACAGTTTCTGGAGGAATCAATAGGAAGAAATATTCATTATTGCTTAATGGAAAGTAGTCCTCCTGCTAAGAGAGAAATACAAACCCACAGGATTATTTTTTTTTTATTGCTTTACATGACAAAAGATCTGCTTCCAGATCCTCTGAGGCTGGAGAATCTTCATGTACCTGAAAACAAAAGTTTGCCTGTGTCTTGAGTGGCTCAAAGGACTAAATTTGAGGAGGAAAATTAAAAGAAACAAATGCAGGTTTATGAATGAATGCAGAAGAAATTATTCCTGTATGTGCTCTGAGGATATAAATGTCTTTTGGGAAGAAGATTTGCATAAAGTTGGCCACAAAGAGGAAAAGAAATTTAAAGTCTAGTCTCTTTTGAAGAAAGCTTCTTAAGGGTGAGATTCCTGAGGCTGTTGAGAAGTCTTTCTGAAGAGAAAGTTCAACTTCACTTTGTGGTCTGTAAATATTTAGTAGTTTGCATTCAGGGTCAGTAAGTTATGGATTTAACATCTGAACTACTTGGAGAAATAAAGTAGATCTGTTCA
>JAOXJM010000012.1:7642145-7654449 GCA_026413425.1 Tringa solitaria
CCCACTATTACATTCAGTTTATCTGATCCTCAGGTCACAAGATTTTGCTGCACTAGTAGTGTGGGTTTGGGTGCAGACACTGAACTAGTAAAGAACTTGTAATTTTGAGAGCAGCAGACAATATTCAGTATTCCCCAAATGTGCTCAGCTCCTGTGTCAGAAAGAACAAGGGTTTGTTGCATTACTGGAAAAGTGCTGGCATATTTAATGTAGACAACAGCAGCTTGCATGCCTCATGTATGCAATGAGCTCCCACCTACTTGGTAAAGAAGAAATCACGGAGTTTAGGCACATGAGCTGTTAAGTGGCAGCTCTCAGGCAGTATGTACCCTTTAAAGACTAAACTAATACAAATTACCTTACATTTGCCATGGACTAAGATTATGTACCAAGAAAGTTACTGCAAATCAGATGCCAGCTGATAGTTATATTGCTTGCTGTAGCCTGTCTGTTTGCAGCTGAGCCCCAAGGAACAATCCATCCATTGGAGACAGCCTATTTGTGCCTTGCCTGGTGAAGCCTTGATCTGAGAGTGGCACTATGACAACATAGTGATGGACTCATTGGTGTGAGTAAGAGGTATCTGCTGTGCTGCTTCAAATCTCAGACTAAGCTTGTGGTCTTCACTTGAATTTTTAGTGTGTAAAGCATCAGTATCCCTGTCCCTGTCCTATCCATCTTATTCCATGCTTCTTAACAGTTGATGAAGTATTGCCATTTAATATGCCACTAATGTGGGAGCTGTATTTCTCATTTTTCCTGAGATTGGTAGGAGTCTTTCATCTCCTCTGCAGATAATCAGCTAATACTCTTTCTACACCTTCCCGAAAAAAAAATGGCTGGATACCCCTGCGCTGATTATATCTGTGGGATTTCTCCTTCACCCAAAACTCATAAGGATACTTTACTGGCCTGGCAATTCATTGTGCCAGTCTAGACTAGACTGTAATAAGTTAAGAAATGGTGCAACTAGAAGGTTAAATTCATTGCAGTCTAGTTTGTTGTGGTCCTTTTGGTATCTCACAGGTAAGGTGTGGTCCATGGGATACTTCCATCCATCCATCTCTTTTAGTCTAGTGAAGAAAATAGGAAGATGCTTGCTCAGGAAGTGCTATGCTGCCTTTGCCTATGGAGTAAGTGGAGCTGCTGCTGCCAGGGCTGTGTGGCACATGTTGATGGAGCCATAGCTGTGTCTCATCCTGTTCAGTCATGATCCAGCGACGTACGGAGTATTGGTGCTGGTTGTGGCCGGAAGGCATCTTCAGAACTGCAATGTGTTACATGAGGTTGAATTGTTTTGAAGTTGTCTGACTGACACCTTCTTTCTGCATGTCATGAGCTTCCGTGAGTTATGCCTGCTTTGAGCTAAGGAACTGTTTGAGATAGAGTGTAATAAGAGAAAAATATCCGGTCTGATCTGAGCATACCCTGGTGACAGAGAATCCATCAAGGTCTTTAAGTCATGCAGTCGTTAATCACTTTGCTCTTAACTGTGTGCCTCATTTTTCACCTAAATTTGTCTGAATTTGTCTGGCTTCAGATTTCAAGCATTGATCTCTGCTGGGAGGCTGAAAAACTTTCTGTCATTCAAATTATATGGTAAGGGAAGAAACTAGTGCTTGATAAATACAGGCCTGTGCTAATGTCACTTCCTTTTTTTCATTTCGTTTCCTACCTTTGACATTTAATGTCAGGGAAAAAACCTTGACTTACTTCTGCAAAGGTTTGTAATGGAGTTACTGCAACAGTGGAACTGCAACTCCTGTAGGTGTAGCCACGTCTGATAAAAGGCTATTTTGACTGGGTGCCATTAGGAATTTAGTTCTGGCAGCACAGAGCCCACTGTGGGCTCCTTACGGCTGCCAGAGACGACAAGTTTGTGTTTGCATGGCTGACCTTGCTGAACTTACTGCTGGAACTTCACTGCTCCAGGGACCTGAACTTGTTACAACTAAGAGAGTGTAGGCTGCAGCCCTATCACTGCGTATGAAGATATACTGTGTTTCTTAATTTATTTCTCCCTGATACATATCTTGTCATAAAATTCAAATTAATTCTTACCACTTAGGAGTAGGCAAATTGCCTGTTTATTGTCTATGAGACTGATCAGAATGGAAATTCCTTTGAATCACATTCTCGAAGTTTGAATGAACAAGCTCACTTCTGGTAGTGTCTGTCAAAGTTTTAACACAAAACAAAGGTTTAGAATGTACTGCTCTAATAAATCATGGTAAACACATTACAAATAATAAGAATAGTTTGCTTGAACATTACAGTCTGGCTTCATTACTGAGCTCTGCAGTGCTTTGGCATTTATGTATCTCTATGGATCTTGCCTAGAATCCTGCACCTTGGGCACCAGAATGATGGACTCAGGGCTTCTGTGTGCAGACTCCAAATGAAATTCAAAGATAAAAGACAGAAAAAAAGGGAGAAGAATGAGGAAGGATGAGAACAGCCAGTTTTCTTGCCCAAAATATACTACAAGTGTAGTAAAACACAACAGCCTATTGAGAGAAAAAGCAGAGGCAAAAATACAAGTGGCAAAAGGACTAAGAGAATAGGCTGGGAATATGTCCAGGTAAAATTTTTACAGGAGCCACTGCTGACACAGTTGAGAGGGCATGAGGGTAGATGGTAAACTAAGCTGGATAACTTCGGGTTTGGTTAAATTGAAATGCAAAGCTACTGGAGAAGCTGATTTGCAGAAATCTGATGCTTCACCAGATACATCTGCAGGTCCTCAGCTCTGCAGGTAATGCAGGTTTTCCTGGTGTGCGTAGGTCTGCTTTTTAAATAGACACTTCACAGGATGGTGCTAATGTTACTTCACTGGGCAAAATGTTTTCTAGCTCAAGTCCTTAACACAGTTGAAGTGATGAGGAAAGAGATGAGACCAGGGAGGTTATCTCTTATCCTTCCAGAGTGAACTTTTCTCCATAATACACTCTTGCGTTTGTCCAGTTTGACTTTAAATTATTCAAACTATGGGCATCCCTGAAGTAGCCTGATTCATAGCTAGAATCAAAATGAGCCCCTCAGTTCACAGAACAAACCCTGCTGCATGCCTCCGAGAGCTGTGTGTGCTGATTTGGGATGGGCTATGGACCATGGAATATAGATTGTTTACAGACAGCCACAGGGGTTGGGCATGACCCCATGATTTTAAGCTGTGGATCTCAGCTTAAAACAGTGATCTGTGATTTGCCATTACTCTGCCATTCCTCTAAACTGCCAGTTTCCAGATCAATGTACATAGTAGTGAACTCCTTCCTTTTAAGGAGCTAAGTCAATGGAAATCCCCAAAGAAGAATTGGACTCAACATTGATCAGTTGGTGGTAGCAGGTCAGCGGGGCTTGTTTTTCAGCTTCAGTTGTGCATCTCTGTTTTGCCATCTGGAACAGACCTGCACAGCTTGCTTTCCCTCCTGGGAGTGAACACCAAGTGTGGCTGAGCTTTGCCAAATCTTTGCTTTTCCGCTTCCATGTTGCTGCTGGGAAGATGCACAGGATACGGAGGCACTGGGAAGATTCACATCATGATCCCTGTAGCAATCACAAGACCAGGCAGCGTGTCACATGGCAGGACATGCATGTGCCATTCTGTTGTGTATATCACAAGCACATAGGCTGAGAGCAGGATCCAGAGCAATGTGTAGCATAACTCTGTTGCTGCTGCCTCTCAGATTTTCCTGGTACAGGACAGCAGGAGAAAACAACTTTAAGAGTTGAGCAATGCACTGTCATGCAGAAATGGAGCAGGTAAGTACTGAAACAGAAAATGTGCAGCATCAACACTGCTGGTTTGCAGCATTTGTAAACTCGAGCTTCCACAATTTGAGATCTGCTAAAGATAATCAGGAGATTAAACAATTCTAAGTCTCCTTAAGGCCTTTGTGATTTACTTCTGTTGACTTCAGGCATTGGGGTTCTAAAAGAAAGCTGAAGTCACCAAGTAAATGACAGTACTAAAACATAAGAGAGTGCATACCAGATCACACCAAAGGTCAAAATAGTTTCTTTTTTTCATCTCATTGACAGTTGTCAATAGCAGCTGCCTGGAGAAAGAATATTAGGCTAACTTTTTTGTGACATGGTAGAGTAGTTTCTTTTATGTGGTGTCTCAGTATATCAGGGTACCAGCCTTCTCTCTGCAGTCTAAATTACTGCCTAGCAAAGGAAAAGAAACTGGAAATGACAGAGGCTGACCTTGTGTCCAGTCAGAGCAACCTGTTGGCACAATGCAATAAATTTGCCAAACTGTTCTAAGCAAGAAGTGTGTTGTTATTTACCAGCGAGGTGAAGAACTCAGCCAGTTTCCCCAGGTGGCATGGGGAGTCCCAGATCCTAGAAGTCTCTGGATTGCATTACCAGTATGTTTGAAATACATGGCATGGGGAGTAGAGATGGTGAGGACAGATGATATTACTGTGAAGTTAACGTGCTGCTTCCTGAGACAGTGTGTGTGAGCCCAGCTTTGCTGCCTCTCTTGTGCTGGAGTGGAGAGACAAAGCACCAGTCTCTCCTAAGCAGTGTGACAGGCTTGACTTTGATTTTTAGCTCCTAGGTGAGAATAGTGTAAAACTCGCATGAGTTTCAAGCTGCTATAGAAGTTCTCTAAATTTCCAGGAAAAGAGGGGAAGATAAAAGAAAAGGAAGACGGACTGAGAAAGAGAGAGTAAGGGACAATCAGAAATGGATAGATCTGTGTCATTGCTTTTCATCGAAGTGGCTTTGCCACCAGGCTGGCGTGCTTGTGCATTGTAATGCATTTGCCAAGCTATATGGTGGTTTAAAACCATGTCTGGTATCAGAAACTGGAATGAAAGTAAGAAGCTGTCTGCCTTCTGCCCTAGAATTCACTCCTTGCCTTGGCTGTAAGCCACTAAACCACAATTAAAATAGCATGAACAGGATGTGTCACTGCAATGAAGATCACAGTGTTCTATCAAACCCTCTGGTTGTGCCCTCCGGGGACCCAGCGACAGAAGGTAAGCCCTGCGTACGGCTTGCATCCCTTGGGCGCTGATGTACAGGTAAAAGGCCTTACAAGCACAGCCAGAAATTTATAGCAGGAGCAAATGAGGAGACAAAAACAAGAATATAAAGCAAGTGACAGAACTGGAGACAAGATAATTACAAGTAAACTGTCTCTTCTTTTTTCTAACTTCTTTTCCAGTACTTTAGTACTAAGAACAGAGCTCAGCATTGTCAGCAGTAAAGAAGTATTCTTTGTGTCTCCAAGCCAATTAGTATGTCTTCAATAAATCAGCAATTGGATGATTGTTGCAGCAGCAGAAACCCTCCTTTGCATTGGCACTGCCGGCTGCAGTAGTGGATTGCATGAGCTGACAAAGCCACTCTGTGCATACTCTGACTGCAAACGCAGGGCTAAGCTGCTGTCTACATGGGCTGGTTTAACCCTTCTGCTATACAATTTTGGTCCTAGCAGTTGGGAAGATTTTAGATCAGTTTTTTGTTTTTTTTTTTTTTTTTTTGAGTTGTCTCCTGATGTTTAATTACCTTCAAGGCATTTGAGCCCATCTTCCTGGCTAGTATATGATCTAACCTCCTGCTGTGGTATCTTTCTGTAGAAAACTGCTGAAGTTGGTTGTCCAAGTTTGTAGTAATGGCTACTTGGAGGGCAGTGTGCTCTGGCTTCTCCCACTGCTCCAAGTGCTAGTTATAATGTGTACCCCACATTTGCTAGTTCTCTGGAACCTGTTAACTGATGACACGTCTCTTAAGCTCCATAGCTGATCTGAGCCCCTTCAGTGTCACTCTGACTTATTTTGAACTGTAGGTGCCCACGTCTACCCTAGGCATGCATCAATTGCACCCACAACCCCAGAGACCCACCAAACCCTTATGTGCTCTCTCTGTGTGCCGCTGCTGGAAGTCACCTTGGAGGGGCCCTACACGTACATGCTGCCTCCCAGGCTCAGGAGCAGGAGCTCCAGTCATTCCTCATGGGGCTGTGGTAGAAGAACAACCCATGATTTCTGACTCTTCCTTTTCCCACCAAAAAGATATTCATCCACTGCATGGGTAAACTGTTTGATTCCTGCAATTTCTGTGATGGATGGGGGATCTCCAGAGCAGGAGAGAAATAAGAAAACCAACCACTTAGAGTTGGGCAAATCTAATATAATACCTTAACCTTTGACATGCAGGTAAAAATCACTTATCTTCTGAGAGCTACTGCCAGTGGTCCTTATTCAGAAGAGCACCAAAGGGCACAATTAAGCTCTGAGTATGACACAAAAACCTCTTGGCTCAGCAGAGGACTCATGTTCTCACAATGTACTGGTTTAAGCATGTGCTTAAAACCAAGCACATGTAGGAGCTTTGCTGAGTCAGGGTAAGTGAGAGCAAACTGCCACACTGTGAATAGCAATGAGAGCCAGAAAAGATTTTTAAGGACACCATCAACTTGAAAATCACACCCTGCCTGAAAATTGTATCTGTTCTAATTAGCAGTAGCCCCGTAACTGAGAGAAAGTAGCAAGGCATAAAATGTCTCTCATCTTGGGTTGATAATTGTTCTCTCGATTGAGCTTTGAGCTCTGTTGTTTTACTGCTTTATTTGTTTTTCGTGCTTGCTTTGCTTTTGCCTGGTGCGTTAGCAAGATGGCCTTGCTCTTGCGTGTGGCACACTCCTTGCCTTAGGCTGGGCAGAAGGGCACATCCCAGGAGCAGCAGCAGGAGGGACTCCACCGCTCTTGTGGAGTTGGGTCTCTGCAGGTGTCTCTCTTTCCTGGTGAATCTTCTGAGGTCGAAGGAACAGCCTTGTTGACTTGCATGATAGGCCTGAGGGGAGAGCAGGCAGCTCTCGCTGCTGAGCAATAGCACCTTTCTCTCCCTAGCTCATACACTAGACAACGGTTATGAGTATGTTTTCCTTTTTTGGGGGGGTCTCTTGTGACAACGATGGGGAACTGAAATGAATGGAGTTAACTCTGGTGCTGGGCTGAGATTGGGGTGGGGGGAGTGGTGAGGCAGAGTAAAACTTGCCTTTCTTCCCTTTGCTGGGGGCTTCCCCGCTGTGTGTCATCCTGTGGCTACACAGACATTTGTATCACTGACAGGGGATGGAAAAGGCAGGACATTTTTGGCTCTGGTGTCAGCTTAATACCTCCTCAAGCCATCTTTGTAGCTACAATGTTAGCGCTGTGGGGCAAATGAGTTGTCCTGTAATGAGAGCAATAGAAATGCAGTTAACTAGTTTTCCCAGCTATTTCCAGTCTTTCAGCTGTTGTCCAGTCCCAGCTAACTGCCCTGTGGGTCAACTGGAGCTTATATTCAAAACTTCTATGCAACTTGGCACCTGACTCTTCCTCCACAGTGCAGGTCCCAGCCTGGGACTGTCAGGATGTGGCGTGGAGCCACTGGCCAGGGAAGAAGTTTGATTTATGGGCCTCTCTCCCCCCTTTCTACCTGCCTGTCCAGATGTGTCTCAGCATGACAAGCTTTATGCCAGGCCTTACTGCTGCCTGGCAATCTGCAGGGGAAAGAAATTTCCCACTGAAAATTCTGGTAACTCCTCGGTTTTGAAAGAGAAACGCAGTGCATGCACCTGGCAGCTCTCAGCGGTGCTGCCAATGCATCAGTAAACTCTGGCCACCTCTCTAAAAACCCAATGACCTGCTGATCTCCGCCCCTCAAGTGATGTTTAGGTTTTGATGACTGCTCATGTGCTAGGGTTTTGGTTTATAGCAATCATAAAGGTATATACGTTATAACCACGTACATTCTTGCACAAAGGGAAGGAGGCATACACTATTTATATGGTTCAGATAGAAACATATTTTTGAGCTAATCTGATGCTTCTTTGGAAAAATAATTTAAAAAATTGCTTTAGGTATAACTGTTGAATTTGAAGTCTGAAAAAAAGGCTTTTTCTAAGAATCATGTAAGTATCTGGATTTTACAGTTTCTCTGTTGTCTGTGGAAGGCTTGGATTTCTGATTGTACAAATATGACAACTTTAGGACACTGATTATGCCAATCATTTGCTGTCTCCATAATTTATTTTTTTTCCAGTATTGCCTGGTGTCATGGTAAATTCAAAGTGGCAGTGCCCAGTGTGTGAAATGTCTCAGCTTAGCGAGTGTGCGGTCAGAGACGGGCTCAGGGATGTTGTTTTCTACAGCAGCCCAACTGGCTGAGACGTTTGCTCTTTCTGTGGCAGAAGGATGAGGCTGGCAGCTAATTTTGTAGTACTGCGTGGTCAGTCTTGAAGGAGTGGTTGTTTTCACAGAAGAGAAGTGGGGTGACTACCACACAAAATGGTTACGTACCTAACGCACGGTGGTCCTTAGGTGACGAACATTTCTCTGAAACAGAAATAAGAAAGAAATATTTTTTTATGCAGACCTTAAGAGGGAATAAATAACATCCACAGCATGCCACTGAATGGTGTTTCGCTTGCATTTTTCATTGGAATCTATGTGCAAATAGGCAAAAAGCTTTGTGTCTATATGTATGGCACTAATGGCATTTAGTCAGCAGAGGGCAGGGTTTGCTGAGTAGAAATTCTTTCTGCTGAGAGAAATAAGGCTCGGGAAGGAGCTAGACAGTCCCCGAAGGAGGAATTTTGAAGACATCAGTGCATCAATACTTACAGCACCCCCACCTCTCCCTGCCTTAGTTCAGCTGTTCTCTGTTTCAACTTTGGTGTTGTTACTTAGATCTGCTTGAAAAAAACTTTATAATTCTTTCAGGGTTTCCACCTACAATGTACCACACTCTTCAGTTTAGTTAAGCTTCTTAGGATATATTTGTAAGCTTTATAGATTCAGGGAATGTGTTCTAATTTTCATAAGTATATTTTTGAAAATAATTGCTGGCCATATTCTGTCCTCTGGGAAATGTTAAAAAAGTGGCAGAGTTCAACAACGTAAAATTGCATTACAGAAGAGTCATGAGGAATTTTTTCTGTGCTGAGGTCAGGAAAAAGCCAAAAACTCTTGCAGGAAGGAGTTTCAATTACAGTGAACAAGAACAAATTCTGGAATTTCTTGTCCTAGCTTGGTAATAAGTACCAGATGAAAAGGTTGGGGAGAATATTAAGTATACTGGCAGTCTTTTACCTGAATCGATGATAAAGACATTTAAACCTTTCAGACTGTGTGTGGCAAATGATTGAGCTATTTATCGTAAGTAATATTGATATGTTATACCTATGAGCTGTATACTAGTAGGAATGTTTGTAGAAGTACATAAAACCCCCAGTGTTTTCCCTTCTTAAAATTAGAGTAAATGGCACAGTGCAAGAACTCATAGGCAGTGAGGAAGAAAACTGATCCATTTAAAAAATCCCAGAATAAAAAGCTGATTGTATATAGGAAGACTTAGATCTGGACCTGCTTTAAAAGTTTCCCTTTAGCTGCTCTCATCTGTGGCTGAATTTTGGTCAGGTTTACATGTGATTACATATATGAAATGTGGGCAAGGTTATTTGGAGGAAAACGTCTCTGTGAAACAAAGTCACAGAACAGGCAGGAAAATATTGTTCTTAATCTCTGAAATACTTGGTATAGTTTATTTTTGTGTTAGCCTAATTCTGCTTTCATTAAATTTTGGAGTTTCTGTTGCTTTTCAGAGTATATTCTTAGATGAGTTTTGTCATTTGTTGAAGCAGTTAAACTCTGCAGCAATCTAAGGAAGTGCTACTGGTGCTTCAGACGTGCCTGAAACAGAAGGGATGAGAGAATTAGCTACTGTAGCTCTTTTGGATTTCTTTCTTGTTCTGATGAGAACTGCTCTACTGAAATGCCACTGCTCTGCTTCAAAGAAGTAGTAAGAAATGTGGGAATAGTCAGATCCTTGGAGGGGAATGAATATTTTGGAATAGTTACATCCTCAGTGGGGAATGAATATTTTGTCTAAGAGAGGCTAGTCCTTTTGAGGAGCCTCTTTTAGGCACCAGCTGATGTTCTGAAATGGGGACCTTCAGCCAACAGCATTCTCTCACTTAACCCAATAACATAGAAGGATTTGGATAGGAAGGAATTAATCGGTTCATCATTAATAGTTATTTCATTTGCTTCTTTTTTTTGAAAAAAAAAAAAAGGAGCTAAGTATGATGTCTAAGCAGAGAAGTGCTATGATGTACCACATGCTGACAGTCTGGAGTTCCGGAAAGTCCCACGACTCCCACCCACTGACTGTACTGATGTGGTTTGTTACCTTAATGCTTGAGACAATCACTGGTGAATTTAGTTTGTCAAGTAGAGAGGGCTCCGAATACGTTTTTATAGGTGGAGAATTGAGGGAGGAAGAGACTGAGAGCATTGCATATGTTGGCCTGTGAAGCCTACAGCACCAGAAGGAATAAACCCCAACCTCCCTTCTAACACTTCTGACCACTGTCCATCCTCCCTTCCTGCAGCTTTTACCATTTATTATAGATAAAAGGTGGGGGTTTTTTTGCCGTCCCTGTCTCTCTAAGCAGTGAAACACTTACAGAGCTCTGCTGTTGGCTTTGCTGTTCATACCTACAATGTTTCAGAGAAATATAAGCAGGAAAAATCCGAGCTGAAAAAATATTGTTTTTTTTTTAGAACCAAACTTTGCTGGAAAGTTGATTTCAGAAGTAAGTTGTGGATTTGTTAGACATATTCGGATTAATGTGCACTGCAGTGCAGTGAATATTAAAGGAACTGTCAAGAAGGAAAGTCTGTGTACAGGATAAATTAGGACTCTCTAGGGATTAAAAAGATGTACGATTTTTTTTAAGTAGCTAGCCTACTATTGAAAAATAATGAGTAGTTTCCATAGCAACCTCACTTTCACACGGTGCACACATACCGTAGCAGCATAAAAAAGAACAGTATCAAAGAAGGAATAAAACTGAGCTGTGCTATTTGGATTTTTAAAAATATTTCTCTGTCTTAAACTCTGTTTACAATGCAAAGATCAGTAAATCACAGAGGATTTTTTTCAGAGAAAGTAATTATTATAACTTTCATCCAAATACTTGGAAAAAGGAAGCAAAATGAGAAATATGAAAAGAGGACTGGAAAAGATTATGGTTCTTTCTTCTCCGTACTGTAGCTTGAACAAAGCCAAGAGTATTTCAAGTTATCAGCATCTTCTCATGGCCCTGTATCCCTAGTTGAATTTAGGATGATCGGGAAACTACTGCTGTTATTTCCTGAATGCATGTCAAGGTGTTTGACGATGTGTGATACACACATGTTGCTCATCATTTGATTTGTGCAGAATATTTGTGAGAAAGGCCAAGGGAGAGTCAAACTTGCCTGGCTATAAGTTCTCAAAATTAAGGTTAGGTTCCTCTGAACATTGACAAAAGGATGTGATTTCTTCAAGAAAGGCTGGATTCCTTTATAGCTTCACACAGAAATCAAGTAGAAATGACATAATCTCAAAAGTCCAACCAACAGCTGACAACTTTCACAGAGGTTTGCTGTGATTTTTGCATGTCAATTTGAATCCAGAATTCCCAAAAACTGCTGAAGACCATGAACTTCAGGGAGCTGAAGCTCAAGGAAGTTTCAGACACCTTGACTTTGACAAGAGGATCTATCACTGTCTGTTCTGCTCAGGAATAGTGCTCTAAGTGACCTGACTCCACAGTTGAGAAAGCAAAATATTATTTTTCTTTTCTAATCTGCTTGTTTAAGAGAGAAAGCGAAAGGAGGTTTTTAAATGCAAGGAGGGAAGGGATTATAAATATAAAACTACTAAATCAGGATGTGAGCAAAGAAAAAATTATTAGTAGTAATCACTATAATAAATTAGAAGACTGAGTTTCTAGACAAAGATGATGACATCCTAAAGATCAGGTCTCATTGGACATAACCTTTTTCTCCCAAGAACAGTCTTAGTTGGGTAATGGAGACTGAGACTTTCCTGGCTCTGTACCACAGCCCCAGGTGACACTCAAGAAACTGTGAGTGGACTAGTACAACATGTGCAGCCTGGTTAGACTAACAGGGCCGATGATTGTAGCATAGAGTGAATGCGGAGGGAGGGGAGGAAATGTGGTGGGGAGGGAAACATGAGACCAAGAGGAATGAGAGAAACAACTATGTAGAAACCAAGGTTAGTGAAGAAAGGGGAGGAGGTGCTGCAGGCACTGGAGCAGATGTTCACTTGCAGCCCATGCTGAAGATCATGCTGAGGCAAGCTGTCCCCCTGCAGCCTATGGAGATCCACGGTGGTAGAAACAATGTGATGAAATGACCCCAACCCCCATTCCCTGTCCCACTGCATTGCTTGGGCGGAGGAGGTAGAGAAATGGGGAGTGAAGTTGAACCTGGGAAGAAGGGAAGGGTCT
>JAOXJM010000012.1:7665390-7677810 GCA_026413425.1 Tringa solitaria
TATTTTATTTTATTTTATTTTATTTTATTTTATTTTATTTTATTTTATTTTAGTTGTAAAAGGAGTTGAAGCTGCTAAAAATTAGTTAAATTTCTCCCCAAATGAAGTGGTTTACAGTTTATATTTTAAATACTTTCCAAAGAATCTTTTCTGACATACACTCTATTGTGTCTATTAGTGTCAGCAGAAACAGTTAAAAAACTCTACTTAGTATACCTGCATTTTTCTATTATATTCTGATCAGGCTTTTTGCTAGGCAGGTTTTCTTGCCATTTTTCAGTGCATCTGATAAATGTGTTGCACGTGTTTTGTCCTTCTGGGTCTCCACTTACTTTCAGACTGCAAGTTTATTTAGCAATTAAACAGTGTCACAACATCCACTTGTTAATCAGCGCATAAGAAACCTGGCAGCCATTTCCTGAGTCCTTATTAACAAAGAAGAACAGGGAAACATGGAGTACGTGAAAGGACACTGTTTTCTTCGGCATCTTAGAGCACATCCGTACTACAAGGGCTTTATAACAAAGGTCTCCTGGAAGAGCCCTCCAGCATGAGATACCACTTAAAATGCAGCAAGAGCTTTTTGCCAGCATAACTGGCTGACCTTCCCTCAAGCAGAGGATACACTGAGTCCTTACAGAGGGCACGTGGACCTGTTGGTGTAGGTATGTCAGGAGGAGGGGTGAGAAAGTCAGCATGGGTGAAAGGTGGTAACTCCCTCTTCTCACCTTGCCATGCAAACAACCTTTTCCAGTGAACACCTTGGCCTTAGCAAAGGATTGTGGTGTGACCCGTGATGCACAAGGCGCAGACGTGATTGTGTGATTTATTTGAAGTTTTCTTGCGTGCATGTGAGTGCTGGTGGAAATGGTGGAGGCTCAGAGTCCTGTGGTGGGAGGCTGCAGAAGGATTCATCTCAACAAGGGCAGGTGCACCCGCTGTAATCAAATTCAGACACCTAATGTCAGTTCTCCCAGCTATTTCATACTATCCCTGCTGTGACACCCCTTCCCTTTCAAGTCTTAGGGTAATCCTAGGAATTGGTGCTTAATGCTATTTCTCAAGCCAAAGGTTTCCTTTGAAGAGACTTTTTCTTAGAGAGTGGTGAAGATTAATGCAATCTTCAAATCTTTCTCCGGCAATCAGCCCCTCACAGGTGACCTCTCTGCCTGTTCTTCTTGGGAAAGGCGCTTTGTGTCCTCCTTCAGCCTTGCACAGACGTTGCAGCCCATGGCCTGGCTGCATCCCACATCCACTGTGTGCAGGGATTCAGCTGGGTGTTGGGTGCCTGGAGCTGTTAACCCTGACCTCAGGAAAAGGAGTAGGAATGATCTGTGAGGCGTTTCAGGAGACACCAGGTACTGTATAGGCAGCTTCAGGAGGAGTGACTCGTGATCAAGGCTCACTCATATGGGAATGAGATAAACAGAAAGTTTTACATACACACCAAATACTGTCCTGGTGTATGTACTTATGGTATGTTACTCAGCTACTTGATGCTTATGTGTCATTTCAGATAGTGGCTGCTCCTGATTAAATAACAGAGACCAAGCAAGACCTTGAGCTGGGCAGGTGTCTTGTTTCTGTAGAATTCACATCTGTTGCCTATGGAAGAGGCTCCCTATTTGAGTAAGGGTTGTGGCTGTACCTGGCAGGACAGGCTTGGTGTGTAGTTTTAAAAGTACAGCCGCATCTATATATTCATTCAGCCTTACAAAACTGTCACAGAAATTTATCAGCTGAGCCACAAAGACTAATCTTCCAGCTTTAGCAGGATGGAGATACTAATGACGTTTTACTTGTCCATCAAAAATAATTACACGTCCCAGCTGAGTGGGCAAGTAGAATTTGCAAGACTCAATTAAATACTTACATTTAGGAGAGTTTGTATGATGTTCTTGTTGTAAAGCACTTTGATTCTTACCAGAGCTGTATAAATTAACCACTTCAGTGCTTTCCGAGAAATCTCCTCTGGGTCAGAACTGAGATTCATTGGCACCTTTTGCACTGTTAAGGGAGGCTTAGACTGAAAGCAGGTAATGGAAAATGTCTACAGTAGCAAAGTAATTGCCACTGAATGCAGTAGTGGTAAATACATAATACTAAATGATACATAATAATAAATGAAGTGTCACTGTATAAAAAGGACCAGTATTTTCTGAAATATTTTTATGATACTTTAGTGCTCATTTAGTCAATTATGAGCCATATATTGAAGTGAGACCTACCGAAGCAAAGCCCAGCAATGAGTATTGCTGTGGAGCCAGTCCAGAAATGCTTGCAAGGAGAATAATTTCATGAAGAAACTGCGTTTCTCACATCTTGCTGCTGTGCCTTCAGTGTGCATGTCTTGGACATCCCCGCTGATGGTGATGGTCCCTTTGCTTTCTGTTCTCATGTTGCATATCCTTTGGGGAGAGTTGAAGAGGAGGCAGTACGCTCTCCTGAGCACTGCAGTGATGAGGTCCAGCTGGATTTTTGAGCACCTCTATACCTTAAAGTGAGATTTTGTCATCACTGGGGTTGTGATGAGAGAAGTCCACGCATCACAGTGTTTCTGATGAATAAACCACAAGTTTATCCACATGCCATAAGCCTCCTGTATAGCCATTGTGAGTCAGCTGGTGATGTTTCTGAGAAATGGGACCAGTGGTCATCACCTGCAGGGACACTGCATCAGACATATTTGGGCATGCCTTTTTGAAGAAGAAAGAGTCCTTGAGCTGTTTCCTGGGACATTTCTTCTAAGAAGCTGGTTTCCACTGCTGCAAAACCAAGTGTTCTTCACGTAGGTAGTTCTGGGTTTAATTTCTGACAAAGAGGAGATTAGTTCAGGATTTATGTAATGAAGTCCTGGATGTAGGATAAATTGAATAGCTCCATTTGTTCTGACGTAAATCACAAACCACCTGCATTCTGAGTGACTGTCCCTTAAATGTAACAGGGGCATGGGTCATTGTGGAAATATTAAAGGTTTGAGTCACACACTTAAATAGAAACATGAAAATTGGAAGTCAAAGAGAGCTGTCAACTCATCGAGCTCATCACCTCACTTGTAGCGAATATGCCCCAGGACCCATCCGGAGCAGTGTCTGTTGGCTAGAATAATACTCCGCCATCAAATCAGTTCAATGCAAATCTCGAAAGTTGCCAACTACATATAAATGGAAAAGTCTTTGACAACATAAATGCATTCAAAATTACATTATTTTTTTTTTTAAGTATGCCTGACTAGAGCATTGGATGGAATATTTCTGAATAGTGTAGAAAATAAAAAGACCATTAACAAAAAAGACCATGACAGGAAGATTTCAATGTGTGTTTCGACGTATTTTATAGCTAATACTGAGGCAGTTTGCAAAAGAAAGGGCAAATAATAAAACGTTTTCCTCTTAAAAACCAAAAAAGCTTCCATCCACATTAAAACCTATAGACCACCCACCAGTTAATTAAGCCTAGAGCAACATAATGACCATTCAGCAGCATTAAATGCTCAGAATTAGGTAACAAATTTGCTCAGCCAGCCGGTGGCATTAAATAACCATACACACATAACCTCAACTAGTCAATAAATCAAAGCTACACAAAATCATTATTCCCCTGAATGTCTTTTCTTCTCTGAAATTTCTGCTTCCTTTCCAACAATTGTGCACATTAAAAGCTTTTCCAGGGTGCCTGCTGGAAAGGCATCCAGTTGAGATGGACAGGGAGAGGGAACAAGTGTCAAACCTGGAAGGAATGGTCTGCTAAGGAGTCCTTCCTCCAAGAAGGTGCTTACAGCTCAAATGTCTCTCCTGCATGCAAATGAGAAAAACTACTCCTGGAGGCTACACAACTACTAGTTATATCTGTTATACGTAGATTAGTCCTTGTGCTCGATTTCAGTGTTTTTACAGACAGTTGGTCAATGTACTTAGTTTCTCAGTGCCTTGGTTTCCACCCTTTAAAGAGAAAATATCAGTTCCTTCCATCATGGAGAGAATAAATACGTTGCAAATGGTGAGACAGTGAAATACCAGAGAACTGGAGCCAAATAACTGCCTTAAATTCTAGGTTGTACTAGATCTTGACCTGTGTGTTACAATCCACCCAAAGGCCTGTTCACAGGTGACCCTCAGCTCATCTGTCATGTTCTCCATGAAATGCTCGACATTTATTGCTTCACCCAAGAGGAGGTACAAGGGGAAGCCTTCTGGAGAGTGCAGAACATTGAGCTCCTCTTACAGTGGCATGGTTTTCAATGTCTGGAAGTCTAGATGTTGCCTTCTGTTGTCAAAGGTCATATAAGACCTCAAATAAGACCTCTCTTATTTGAGCACAGGTGTCAGGATCAGTCTTGGTGGGTCATTGCATCAGACTGGGCAGTGAAGTTCACACCATGGAAAATTCTGTTATGGTCAGATAGCTACTGGGAGGCAAGCCATGACTGGAAAGATTTTCCTTGCCACAAATTTTTCATTCTTCTTAAAACAAACTTTTATTCCTAAGCCTTCCCTTGAGCAGATGTCACTGGAGGCTGAATGTCAATATATGAAATGTGTGGTGATAATGTATTAGAATTTTCTCAGAAATAAAAATGTTTAAAAATTTCCAAATAGCTGTGTGGAAACTCCAAAATAAACTTCTATAGCTTCTGCTATTTTCTATGTGACTCTAAAATGGTAAGAAATACAAAGAACTCAATTTTAATGGTTCTATCTCAAGAATGAAAGCAACAAAGAAATATAGGCAGGATAGAGATGCAGGTAGGGACCAAGTCAGTGGGCAAGAGAACGATGAAAGAGCTGTAGGAAACAGACAGAGAATTATATATCTGTAGCAGGCAGGAAAACTAACATAATGTGAAGAAATATTTAGAGATAAACTCTTTATGAATATTGATCCATATTATTCATTCCTTCCAAAAATGTGCTGGGAAAAAGAAGAGTCCCCTCCTTGTGAAATGCACTGTGAAAAGGGACAAATACAGGACTGAAGAAAAGTGCTTTCTGTCTGTATGGTTGTGTTTCTTGTATTCTTTTATGGAAACTAGCCTCAAATTATTTCTCCCCCTTACAGTGATCACTTGTAATCATGGTGTCTTTGGTTTAGAGAAACGTGGCATTTCATGAAGAAGAATCCAAATGCAAAACGAGGTACCTGTAGAACCAAAGACTCCAGAAAGTCAGAATTTATGGTTCCTATAAACTCAGAACAGCAGTTCCTGCAAATTAGACAAAATGTAGCAGTTCAAGATTGCCAGTTTATCAGGTCAATTGAAAAGTGCATCACTCACCCAAGCTCCATCCAGCACCAGCTGGATTTGAGTCTCTGGCAAATCTATTTAGACAGTAGTGGTATGTGAACAAAACCCCAGGTGATCAGGTCTGCAGCACAAACCCAAAATGAGTTTGTCACTCTTTTAAATTCCCACATACACTGGTGGAAAATTGCTGGAAAATGAAATGAAGAAATGGCAGAAGCAGTTTAGTTTCCTGTCAGCTGCGAGGTGCAGACAGCCTTACAAGAATATGATACACAAGCAGGCTCTTGTCAGTGTAATCTGGGTAGGCACACTAGCATGAAAGAGAAGGTGCTCAGATATTAATGGTCCGTGGCTGGAGTTCTGTTACCTCAGTGGTCTCATCACAGCTGTGGGCATCTCTGTTGCCCTTCCCACCCTTTGCTTCCCAGGTGGGTTGTGCTCAAGGTGTTCATCCTACAGCTGATCACCCACATAAAAAAACAGTGGGAAGATACCAGGATCCTGGCAAGGTATAAGCATGCTTGCTGCTGCCGTGCTGGAGCTCCAGGTTTCTCATGCTACACAGTAGCTGGTAAGACTAATTTTGTTTAAATATGGGCTGAACACATTGTGGAACTGATTTTTGCTGGGCCTCAGGATGTAGTCTAGGTTCTGTTCATGGCTTAAAAATAAAAAGGAAGGGGTGGGTTGAAATCAACGAGGGTTTTTTTTCTGATTGTTTTAGGGTTAGGTGGTGCTGTTCACTTTCAAAGTGGGTTCAAGAAACTCACTTTGAGACACACTTTATATGAATAAGACTGTGCACATGGTGAGTGATTTGGAATAGCTTCTCTAGAACAGCTGTTTCTGACATAATTTCTGGTTTTTTTCTGCCCTTGTTACTTGAGAGTTTTCATTCTGCAAAGCCCAAACTTACCTTTCTTCTACTGGCCTCCTTCTCTAAGCCAGTTACAATTGGAGAGCTTGCAGAGGATGTGGAGTCCAATGAACTATCACTGCAAATACTCAGTTTTAATACTAGGCTGGGCTCCAGCTGCTCTCTCAGATCTGTGCCCAGGTCCTAGGTACTGCAGAAAACTAGGGGAGCAGAAAGTATGTGTTTGTGCATCAGAGGGTTTCTCCTGAGAAGTGCCAAGTATTTTATTATTTAATTCCAGGGGATATATTGAGTCAAAGATGCAAAGTCTCTCAAGCGATCGGGCCCTTAGTAAGTAGCAGCAACCCCAGTGTGACAGACAAATTGGAACAGTGTGTGGGGTCACACCTCTCATTTGGCAGCAAGTGACTTACATAAGGAAACCCCTGTGATTACAAACAGGTGTCACATCACTTTTTCTATTAAGGTGATCAAATGGGTTGAAATCCCTGGAGACTCTGCTATTGAGGTTCGTGCTCGGGGCTGCATAGCCCAATTGACTGCAGTCTCAGGGGAGGGGGAGCTTTGCACAGGAAATGAACTCTGGTCAGCTGAATTTTCTTTAATAATTGCTTCTAAGTCTATTATGTGTGCACCACATCAAATAATTACAGGTCCCTCTCTTCTTTTTTTTTTTTAAACCTGTTACCTGGGTCTGTTTGCCTTGGAAAATCAAATTTAGTTATTTACTCCTTGAACTGGTTCTTCCTCTATCTTTACTGCATTCAGGGTTTTATCACTGGGCAAAGTAAAACCCCACGAAGGAAAAGCAGTCTTAAAAGTATAGTGATATGTTAGTTGCCTGAACAAGGTAAAGAGCACAGAAGTCAGGCTGTTGTTTCTTGCAGTGTTACTGATACATGACAAACCAATTTTTTGGCATTTACAGGTTTTACAAACTGTTCCTTTGAGCCATTTTTAGGTTCATCTGTCATTTTGCATAGGGCAAGGAGGTTTACTGAAAACAAAGCATTTCATTTCACAGTAACGAGTTACCAGTCAGTGAGTTATTCCTGTGAAACCAGTGGTTGGTTGCAATCTCTGGGATCCCTCTTTGTGCTGCTCCCCCAGACTTCTCAGTGAATAGGCTTCCATCTCCCTTACTGAGAAGGCAGGTCCAGGTTATGTGGTTAATGTTTCTTCTGGTTGTTCAAAACTAATGTAACCCAGGAGCAGTTTTAAAGGCAGGAGGTGGCCTTTCCCCTGCAAGATGCCAGTGCCCTTGATTGACCCCACCAGGTTGTTCAAGAGCCCAGCTAAAAAGCAAGTACTTACTCTTGAAAGCAATCCTAAACCACAGCTTACATTAAGTAGTGGGTGGTAAATTAGTCCCTGATTCACAGCACTTCTTGTTGCTATTGCTCTGATACCAAAGGGTGGGAAATAATACACAGGATTTCCCCTTGCAATCAAACGCTTTCTGACTTTGGCTTCAACAGATACGTGCAGGTGCAGTGAAGCACACAGATGCTTGGAGGGAGTTTTGAATATCAATTTCTGTTTCAGGCTGGGGTTTTTGGTTGTAGTGTGTGGGTGTGATACAGTAAAAACCACTACCATATTAAGTGACTGGAATGATTTCTTTGCATTTGAAATGGTAGCATTCATCTTTTTGTATCAGGTACCATCCCAAGTTTCCATGAATGCCCAATTCCCTTGTAATTAAACTGTTCTGCTTCAGCCATAAATATGGTCAAAATACGGTATTTTGTAGCACCACAGCTGTTGGATTGCAGTCCTTCTGCAGGTGTGCTGCAGTAAGCCATGGAAATGCAGCTGCCATGAAAGTGTCTGGGAGAGCAGGGCCCAAATTACTCCAGCTGCATAGCAATCAGGCTAAATTGCTGTTGGTTTGATCGAAAGGACAAATAGGTTGACAATAATACACAGCCATATTGACAGACAGCCTTTCGCAACAGCTATATAAGCTGAATAGAAAAAAGGTAGGACAGGACTTCAGTGCATAGCCTAACAATTAGGTTGCCCATTTCTGTTTTATTTTTCCACTAAATGCTATTATATTTGACATTTATGTGTGTTCACTGCGATAATTTTAAATTGCATTATTGGAATAAAGAATGGTATGTAAAAGCCACAAATGATAGCTCATTTAGTGTTTTCCTTGTGGCTTTGGCTCATCATGGTTTTTGACTTACAAAAGCCTTGGCTATTGTACAAGTGGGCACACTGGGGGGAAAAAAAAATTGCACACATTTTAGACCCAGTTTTTAAATGAGTTGAATCTTCTTTGCGGTGGAACTGCGTGGTCTGGTAGGGTGGGTTTGCAGATGGGGCATTTCTGGGGTCATAGGTTGTGGTATATTGAGTGTGCAATGTGCTGTGGGACAAGTGTCTTATGTGACGGTTTTCTGATATTTTCTAGTGTAGGCAAGAAGTTGCAGAGGGTTCATCTCTCAGAAGTTGGACTGTTTCAAAAGGCAGCTTAGCCAGACATGAAGGAATAACGCAAGAATCTGGAAAGAGAGGAAATTGAGCTGAGGCACAGAATAGCTTGCAGCAAGCAAGTGACCTAAAAGGCAACAAGAAAAGGTAATCTAAATACATTAGGAACATGTAGAAGGCAAAATAAAGTGAGGCAATTACTTAATGTGGAAAGAAAGCAAAACAAGATGGCTGAGAAATTTTTTTATTGTCACTTATCTAATTCTTCTGGAAGAAATTTGTGATATATTTGTGAAATTAAAGTGATTAATTTTAACAAGGAGATAGGTGACAACATGAAAACAGGTGAGGAGAAAAGACAACAAAATACGTAGATTAGTCAAACATGTTTAATTCAGAGGTGCCTGACTAAAATCTCCTGTGAGTACTTGGGGAATGAACCACAAGGGGGGAAAACGCAGCCTGAAAGGATGGTCAGCCAGTCAGCCTGACTCCTGTAGCCCAAAGGAGGAAGGACCTATCCATTAATAAGCCTACAGAGGATAATAAGGAGATAAAAATAGACCATGTGAATTTGTCAAGTATAAATTGTGTCATCCCGGTAACAGGATAAGAACTGCCAAGTGGATAAAAAGTAAGTGGTAGATATGATACATTGTGAATTTAGTAAGGCTTTCGACACCATTCCAAATGACATTTCCCAAGCAGTCTAGAGGAAAATGCATTAGGGTACTATCATCTTGAAGTGGGTGTAGAGCTGCTTGAAAAGCAGTAGAGTAACCTATTGATGGTTTGCTGTTGCGCTGGGAGAGCATTTTTTTTTTTCCATTGGAATTTACCCAGGCATTGAGCACTGGGCTTTATTGTAATCAATATTTTTACTGACTTGGACGATGGAGGATAATCTACCCTTCTAACATTTCCTATTGATGCCAGGCTGGGATGGGTTACAGACACTTTGAATTGCAAGATTAGAATACAGAGTGACATGGATATGCCTGCCAAATAGCCTCAAGTCATTAAAATGAAGTTAGATAAACACAAATATTAACTACAAGACTGAAGGGGGAAAAAAAATCAAATGCAGAGATATAAAATGGGGAATATTTCCCTGGGCAGCAGCATTGCACACAGGGACCTGCTGTTAGAGTGCATCATAAAATAGATAGGCATTGTTGATGCTGTTGTAAAGATGTAAGGGAATTTCATGTGGGGATATATTAATAAGAGTAGCATAAGCAGGATGTGGGAGATAGTTATTCTGCTATATATACTTTTTTTTTGTGCTTTGAGCCACACTTCAAGAATGATATGCACAAATCCAAGAGGATCTAGGGAAGAAGAATGACAAGAGTTAAAAAAAAAAAAAATAAAATAGCCCTGTTGGAAGAGTCAGCCTGTTTGATTTAAAATGGGAGGATTTCAAGGCATCTCCAGTGCAGAACATCTTCTTAGAAAATGGAGAATGGTGAGTCAGAAACAGAGTAAGAGTGAAGGGACTTATTTTTCAGTAAGGAAGTTTTAAGTTTATTAGCAGGAAAAAAACTTTATGATTCTAAGAATAACTAAGCATTGGAACAAGCTTGAAATGGTTGATAGCAGAAATAGGAAATATGACCTTGTCTGAATAAGGATATTATGGTCAAAATGGTGATGCTCTTTAATAGCACCGGAGAAACTTAGGAATTGTTTTCAATATCTACCATTCAGAAATTCTCACAGTCATCAGGGTGTGATGTAAGGGCAAATTGTTGACCAAGGCAGCTTCCATTTTTTGTGACTCGCTCTCCATCCTCAGACCTAGGGCAAGATTGCAGTTCATCAAGGTGCATCTTTGCAAAAAGGTTGGGTTCCTACTTACTCTTAGCTCGCTATTCCCGTTCAATATCCCAGATTCTACATAAAGGAAGCCTACAGTTGTTGATTCTTGATGCTCAATGGTGGTTTACTGACAGATAAGGGGGAAAAAAAAAAAGAAAATGCAATGAAACTATACATATTGTATTGCGTGTAATATTTATATGTACTACTATAGTATGATACAAAATATTATGCCCAAAACTAAACTTGACTTGAAATAATGTAGTGAGGGCAGTTTGCACTGCAGATTTCCAGATGATAATTAGCTCTGTTCAGTGCTATTTGCCTGTAAGCAGAGTGGATGTGCATGAGTAGAATGGTGTTGAATGAAATGGATGAAAATGATGGTGAACGAAAACCTGGTCCTACTGATATCAGTGATCATAGTTCTGGTGCCTTCTAAGGAGGGAAAAGTGTACTAAAAGGAGTAGAGAAAGGCAGGCAGTTTGAAACTTGGAAATAACAGTATGTCACAACAACTATACCTGGAGTCCCAAAAATAGGTGTCCAGTCTGAGCACCCATGTTCGTCAAGCCTGGGGATGGACTGTGCTGAGACAATACAAGCCTTTTTTTTCCCAGTCACTGGCAGGAGAAGTTAACTGTCCTTCATAGTACGACACTTGAAGGTTGCTGGAGAGTGGTCAGCACTTGCAGTCTTTGCCGGCTGAAATGTGTAGAGGTCACAGGCAATATTTCAGTGAAGCTGAAGATCTAACCTCACACTACTACTCAGGGACAGAAGTTCCTCTTTTCCCCCTTATAGGGAGGATACAGTAGTAGGTTCTGTGATTCTATGATTCTATTAATAATTATCAGATGTAAATATCATTTGCATCTTACAGAGGGAGGTTTTCTGGGAAAGGTATTTCACTAGTCCCTTGTGAGTTCAGCATACACTGAAATGGATACATTGTTTTGAGGGAAAAAAAAGAAAGCCGTTCTGATAAAAAATTGTTTTGGATCAAAAATACTTTATTTGATCAGTAAATGAAAAAAGAAAATCAGTTCTGTCCTTCTTTTGGTCCTAGCTGCAGGCTACAGTATTAGCTATGCATTGAGAAAGCGAGGGGGTTTTATGACATTTTAAAGAAAGAAAACTAATTCCATTTGTAGAATGTCCCTTTTTTAACACTCCTGTTTATGAGAAAACAAATGCATAATACAATATAGATCTTTTTATGGTGCAAATTATGTTTGAAATTGAAATGCATTCCATTTCAGAAATTGTATGCTGTTCTGAAAAGTTAAATATGAGCTTGAAAATGTGGAAATAAATTAGGTCTTTTCATTCTCTCACTAGTAAACTTTAACAAATAAAATTTAATACCCTTGAAGGACAAATGATTCAGAGCACTGAAAGCAGAAAGCCTCTATGGATTTGGGTCGTGCACTCAATCATTTCTTCTAAACTTAAGGATGGCTATGAGAAACACACTTAGTTCTTTATATGTTAAAGCCTGGATCTGAACTCCATACTTTTATCACAATTTGATATTAAGATATAAATCACTAAACAGAAATCTCCATACAGCCTCATTATAGAAGGGGTTTCTGTTAGTATCATTGATTAATTTGCTGATTTACTGCATGTTCATCATTGATCAGATAAAGTTCTCAGCTTGCTAAATGTATTCCACATGCATCAAGTGAAGTTGGTATTTATGAAATCAAGTACACTGAAACTTAGACAGTTGTGCCTTTCCCAAACATAGTTTGAGCTTGGTACATTATGAAATTGTAATATGCATTTGTAATCACAAACCCAATTAAGGAAATTACTGATTTCTGAAAATGGGCTTCTGCCCCATTGAAATCCACAATATTTAAACTTATGCTGAATTCTGTTAAGCTTGTGCTTTAATTTGCCTGAATGTTAGCCATGGTTTAATATTTATGTTTCTAAAAGAAAGATGTACATTTTTTGTTCGCTGTACACAGTTAAGCTTTTGGATTCCTATTTATGAAAAAAACCCCAAACTTTGATTTATTATTAT
>JAOXJM010000012.1:7679376-7707334 GCA_026413425.1 Tringa solitaria
AGTTCAATCGTCTTAAGTTGACTTGTCTACTGGACTGGATTTATTCCACTTGGATTAGATAGCCTTTTCTTTTAGGCTTGTTTGTCCTTAAAACTGTAAATCCATCTTAAAAAGTAAGTTTCATGAGAGCGCTCGGTGTCTTTTAGTATAGTTATACTGTCTATTCCAAGAATTGTGGTGAGACAAATTCACCCTTGTGTCTTCTGCTAAGATGTTTATGGTCCATGTTACATTGTTAGTCAATATGTTTTCCACTTTGTGACTTCCAAAGCACTGAAGATACTTGATCATATTCAAACATCAGAGTTGGCTTACAACAGAAGGATCGACCCTCTTTTATTTGGGGATTTTAATTATATTCCAGCTCTAATACAGTGCCCATCATTTTAAATGTCTTTGAATGCGTTAAGTGATGGTCAGTGTCTGTCTCTATGGCAGGAGAATGAGATATATATTATAACATTTCCAGTAGTTCTATGCTATAGAAGAGCAGCGAGTCTTAAATTCAGATTGGGACAGTGCAATTTTTTTCCTTCCTTCCATCTGCCTTTGCTGATGAGCTGATCCCTTATGCCATAAAGCATAAGTGGGTGCTGCCTCTGGAACTGCACAGAGAAAGTCTATCTTCAGTGAAGGGGATGTGTAAGAAACAAAACCTTCAGTCCCAGTTCGGTGTAAATGCTCTGAGTGAGCTCATCAAAGAAGCTGGCAGATAGATAAAGGTGTCTCAGACCATACAACCCTTTAGTTTTTCTTCTGTGCTTCATAGATGTCAGATCTTGTTTCTTTGATGATTTTCTTCTAGTTCTCTCCGTCTGTGTGGAGAGAGTTCTTCACAGTTGAGAAGGACGAAATCTGCAATTTGTTCATGGTCAAGCAAGGCACTTAGGCAGTAGTAGTTTAATTAGAATTAGAAAAGACAATAACACCATTGTGCTTTGGTTTGTTTTATTATAGAACATTAAAGTCCCAGTAAATGGCATGTCCTTTGGTTAAATGCAGAAGTTTCCTTAATAGGAAAATCTTGGCTGCCGGAACCATTGGGCATGCTAACTTCATAAAGCAGTCAAAGCCATTGTTTACCTAGCTATATTCCCAAAATATAGCCTGTCTATTCCCTTAAATTAAAAAGTCAATATTTTTTTAAAAAGTTTTTTAACAAAGACCCCGCCGGACTTGGTTCTGTACAAACACAGAGCAGACAGATGGTCTCTGCCCTGGAGAACTGGAGTCTGAGACCTTATATTTTTCCTGGTGACTTCCTGTGTTTTCCCTGATTTGGACATAAGCACTGGCAGGGCAGAAGACCTTGTTCACTCCTCCTACCCCCACTTCTTTCATATGTATATGACATTCAGCAGAGATTAGGACTTTTGGGGTTTTTTTTTCTGTTCTTTCATAGCCCAGTTCTACTTTATAAACTCTTTCAGAGTCTGAATGGTGTTGAGTCAGTGCAATCCTTCCTTGTTACTGCATCTTCTAAAAGCTCTATCAGTCTGGTGATTGTCTGGTATATTACTTCTCATCTGCAAGAAATCTGGCTTTCTAGATTGAGGTAAAAACTTTCAATACATGAATCATGATGGAAAATTACCCTTTGATGTTGAGTAAATTTTAAGATCTACAATTGTACTGCTTTGTGTTAGTAAAACACAAATATAATGTCATCAGAGTTGCTATCTTTTATTAATAAATTGAGCCTTATTTTTTTTCTTCAAGAGAGTAATAGTTCATACAGGCTGGAGACGTATAAAGGAAGTTGCTCGCATTTTGTTGTGGAGAAGAAACTTTTTCTCCTTCCTTCTCTTTCCCATTCTTTTTACTTGATTTGGCCATAAAGTTTTATGCCTTTTCAAAACTTCCCACAGCATTTTTGCTCTGTTGTTCTGGTCTTTTTCTCTCTACTGTCACCTCTCTAAAGGTGAGAAAAGAAGGATGAGCTTAAGCCTTTTTCCTTTCTTTCATATTTACTGGGAAAAAAGGAAAGAGAGGAAAAAGGGAAGACAGAAGAATCAGGAAAAGATTAAGGAAGAGAGTAGGGAAAAAGACAACTTTCTATTTCACTATGATTTTTCTAAAACTTTTATTTTTCTCTGAAAAATTAACACAGAAAAATATCTTCTTTTGAAAAAACATACTTATACTGGAAGTGTTTTAGTGTGTTTGTTTGGGGTTTTTTCTAAACTCTATTTTTTTCATTTAATTTTTCTCTCTATTTTTCTTTTTATCTGTTGAGGTGTTCCAAGATCAGTCTAATAGGTCTCTTTCCAGCAGATGCCACTGAGAGTTCTAGTTCCCTACTCACTCATACTTGGCCATAGAGTAGCAAACTGCAGAAGATACACATACATCAGTGTGGAAAGTATCTGAATGAATTGCAGATAGTAATGTCATTGGGACAGGGGCTACATCATTTGTTTTGTATGTTTGTACAACACCCAGCATAGTGAGATCCATTAAAACCAGGATCATGCCTGTCAGGCTTTTTATCATCTTGTTGCTCTTCTTAACTTCAGTATCTACTTCATCTTTCCCTCTTTTCTGCCTGTTTCTCTAATGCTGCCCAGTTTTCTGAGTTCTTAGTCTTCCTCTTCTGCATTCTTCCTGCCACACTCTTCTCTCCTTATATCCACTGCCTCTTTTTGGTCTCCAGAATTGATGTTCCTTCCTTGCTTCGCCTTCCCATCTTTCCTTCCAGCTTCTCCAAGTCGCAGATCTCCCTGCACTGTGGTGGTTTCCCCAGGGAACAGCATGATGCATGGTCATGGTGTTCAAGTCATCAGCACTTGTACACACTGATAATTAAAGGCTTAGAAAAATAATGCAGTGTTAAGCGTAAAGGGTGTCAGATTAAAGGTTATACAGTGAATTCAATTAAACTGACAGCAGGAAGCTGGGGAGGAAGGGGTTCAATTTCTTATCCCAACTAGCAGTTATTTTACCTCCCTAGCTATCATTAAAGAGGAAAAAAAAGATAAGCCCTAGAGACATCCCTGACTGCTGGTGCAAATATTCTCACAAAAGTGCAGAAAAATCCTTAGCACATAGATAGGACTTATACCTTCTAAGCAATGTACTTGACAGTCCTTAATCCTGATGACTTAAGGCATTCTTTGAATATTCTTTTTACATTTCTGTAAGAATGTCTGAAAAGTGGGACAAGTGATTTTCTATCAAAAATGGCACGTAAGCATCAAATCCATTTTGCAGCTTGCGGATTTAGATTGTTGTGGAAGTAAATGGAGGGTGTTTTGAAGATAAGAGGAAACATTTTAGATGAAATTACATATAATAAAAGTATAATATAAATAAAACTCAACTGGTTTGGTAAATTACAAACAAAGTGTGTCAACTTTTGGCCTCCCCATGCTGTAGTTGACCACACAATTCAGCATGAATGTAATCATATTTATAGATGTTAAGGACAGAAAGGACTATCCCAACTGAATTGCCATATGAAGAGGTCATTAAACTTTCCTCTGACCTTCCTATATTCACACCAATGACTAGAGTAAAGACAGGGATTTTAAAACATACTGGGAAGAGCAAAACCAAGGAAGAAAAATACAGATGCAGTATAGCTCCTTTTCTGTGGTCTAAGTGCTAATGTTGTAGAAAAAGAAATGCTGAGTAAGTAATTCTGGTTTGTAATTGAACTAAATATGATCATGTACCCTTTCCATGTGATGAAGGGGATGGACAAAAAAAATATACTGTCTTTTTACATGGAGGTATTTTAAACAAGCCTCTTTTCTATTTTCTTATAGAATTTAACATGAATTGGGAAATTCTCTGGTTCCTGGCTGCCTGCTCTGAACAGCCACTGAGTGCCATGTGTATGTTAGCCCATTTGGTTGTGTTATAAAGGGTTGGAGATGGCTTAAATTTACATATAAATTTAAATTAATAAATTAATATAAATTTACACCTAAATATCAGAGTCTGCATGACTGTCTAAACTCCCATTACATGCTATGCAGATCTAGCCAATATAGTCAGTCGTGCCTAGAGAACTAAAGATGATTTTCAGACTAATATAGGTCCTTAATTTTAATTTAATTTGCAAGTTGAATCCCACCCCTAGTGTTCCACCATTATCTGGTGACAGTCCCTAATAACAGGCACAGATTTCCTGGAGAAGCTGTGGGACTTCTAGCCTTGTTTCCACCTCGCTGTACCCACACGTGGCTGTGGGCATTTGCCCTGTCTGTGTTAGGTGGCTCATTTAGGAAGCTAAAGGGAAGCTACGGCTCTGGAAATAGCTTCCCAATCACATCAGGGTTAAGGAGATGGAAAGAGATAAAGTTTTTCCCCACTTGAAGCTCTCAATCATGTAAAACCTGCCTTCATCAGCATAGCATCGTTTCCACCTCTGATATTCCAGATCATTAATTATCTCTGCCCTCACTAGTGAGTCTGACCACCTCCTCCAGCCTGTTCCTCTTTAGGAGTGTACTATTATTAAAAGATACTTTGCTCCTTACCCCAGAAGAGGTGCAGCAGCACAAGTGACATTGCCAGGAGATCAAGGACAGCATCATATTAGTAACACAACAAACAACTCCCTGTTCACAGAGGGGAAGAAGGGAAATGAAGAAACATACTGTCCTTGCAGCAATTTCAATGTTATTTTATAGCTCCCCAAAGCGTGCCAGGCACTTTCCAGATGTGAAATACTCAGTCTTCACTTTCAACAACTTCCCACATAGTCCTAACTAAACAGCACTGCAGCACATAGCATGGCAGGTCAGGGAACATTTCCTTGTGGTTGAAGACCAGGGAATCAGCTTGTCCTAGTTGTGTCACAGCTGCTGGTCCTCAGCCTTGTTCTCAGCCAGCCTGCCTGCCCGCAGTCGTCTTGAAGGCCAAAAGGGGCTTTTGAAATCACTGTTCATGAGTGCCCGGGTTGGAGGGAAGTAGCTGTTAGTCCAGTTGCTCGCTTTAAGGAGTTGCCAAGTCACTTGAACTTATAAGGGAAAAATAATCTCCTATTGAGCTTTTTATTTGTATTTACTATATTTTAAGACACTTATTTTTAGGCTGGTAGACCCTTGGCTTCATTCTTTTCTCATGTGAATTGGATTTTCTTTATAGAAAAAGTGCCAACATTGCTAACAATATTATTTTAAATGTATTTTACATATCTGAGAAGTTAATTAAAAATCATTACAGTTTAACAATCATTTTTTCTAACGTAAAAGCCAATACATTTCACATACCATCTGGAACTAGGCAGTGACTTTTCTCAATTATGTTAGGCATATAATGCAACCAAATGGAAATAATAGTTTTAGAAAATATTTTGGTGACAGTCCTGGCACTTTGCTAAGCATAAAAATTTCTGAAAAATGTCAAAATTATTTATCATACTTTCATGTGCTTTCATATAATGCCTTTTTTTTTTTTTGACAGCTTTTTTGTTAGGACATAGAAAAGTACTAGTCTCACAGGAATGGCTATGTTATGATATTTTTATTTTATTGACTCCTGTAGCACCTTCCTCTAGTTTTTTTTTCAAAGCAATGACTCCTATAGCAGTGCAAAGGTTTGTTTAGGTGGAGTATGTTTTTGTGACATTCCTTTATACAGATACCAATTTATGAAATACCAACATCTTACATATTCTTAATGCAATGGAATAATGCAGAGCACACTGAAGTTAATCTGGACCCTACCAGTTACCAGCAGTGTGAGTTTGCTGCCTGCTTGCACCCAGGCGCTAAATTCTTGTCCTGGAAGTCCCAGAGAACAAATAAGACACTGCTCAGGAGAAGAAAATAATGTACAGGCAGCAGCCATTGACAGTCAGACTGTAATCGTAAATCAACCCATTATCTGGGAAATACAAATTTTATTTTAGCTTTTCCAGAAGTTTACTTTTTCTCCCTGTGTTATTAGAAAAAGGAGATGTGTCTTCCTATTCATTAATGTATTTGATTGCAACACCTTGATTAAGCCAGCAAATGAAGGCACAGAGTCACTTGTTCTGTGGCAAGACAATAACAAGTGGCTTTTAAGATAACCTCTGATTCGGAGCCCCAAGGGGAGATACTGAAGGTCAGTATTTTTCAGAAGTAACAAGTTCAATTAAAGTGATGGGTTACCCAAACCACAACACGAATAAAAGATGCCTATTTTAAAAAATATAGGCACTGACTATGCTGTTTCTTTCATGAGTCTTTAATGACTGGGTGTACTAATGTAAAGGATAAGCTTCAGGACACTGGAGTGTATGTGACCGTGTATCATTGCAAATGATGTAGTGACAGTTCTTGGGCACATCTTCAGACAAAGCGGAGAAACAGAGAGCATCAGTGTCATTTCAACCAGATAAAATATGTTTTATCTACGTATGTTTCAAGAACAACCACATTGGACCAGAGCATTACCTAGAGAATTCAGTTAAAACAACTAAACTCAGAATAAATTCATAACTCTGTGGGTAGATATTATTCCTGATAGTCTTTTAATAGGCGTTTTGATGAACCTGTCTTTTTCTAAATGCACAATCAGTTATCTCTGATTCTATGAATTTTTCTTGATTTTTGAGGTTATCATATTACGTGATGTTTTCTTGATGTTGAGCAGTCTTTATAGAAACCCAGATCTTAAAGAAAACTCAGTTCTCTTCCACAGTTGCTGGGAAAACATAGCAAGGAATTTTATTTACTTTGCTTTTCTATAAGGACTAATAGTTTCCAAAGTCAGGGATCCCTGGCAAACCATAGCTCTCTAACTATCAGCAAACTTTAATCTGACAGATTCACAGATACAACGGTGAACCATGTAGCATTACCTGTCAGACCACTTGCGTGTTTCAGATGATAGTCTGGGATACACTTACAAAGGACTTTGTATAAAAAAAATTATAATTCTGCAACTCATACAAAGAAAACAATAGAGCTGATACACAGACAACAAGCAGTACAACTCAGTAGTCAAATGCAAAAATGGTGCAACACAAAATAATACTATGATGCACTTTTTTTTGGTGCTTCAGTCAGTAATCCTACCATTGATCTCCCCTGGCTTGAGCTTCACAGAGAAGTTAAGCTGAAAATTTCAGGGCAGAAGTTTGGCATTTACTCCACCCAGTGGAGAACATTTGGCTACAGCTCCAAGAGTGTTGAAAAAGGTAATTTTTTTGTTATTAAATTAAATAGTAAACAGATGCTTTTTGTACTAGTGCACCAGGAATGTCATAGGATATTTAAATAGTGTAATTGAATAGAAAAGGTCACCTTCAGAAAAACAAGCCTTTCACAGGAGACAGGTGGAATTCTGCTGATACCTTATTGGTTTTTGGGTGGCACCATCACCTGTGTTTAGGCAACTGAAACAAGCCTGAAGAATGGGATCTAAACATTAGGCATCTAAACGTGAGCCAGCCCACTAAGTTCCCATGCTAGTGGAGATAGTTGATTACATTAGTGGAGCCAGAAGAGTTCAGATCACCCTAAGACTGAAATCTATGTCTAATCAATTGAACTGTGCCCAAAACCCCATTAGCTGCATTGACTGTATCTCCGTGGTCTGTAGTGGGAACTCGGAGACATAGCTTGTATGGCCATACCCAGGCATCAGTCTACAAGCCCAGGGCCACCCTAAATGCTGTGTCATGCTCTCTACCTTTTTTTTTTGTTCCTAGCATCGCATGAGACTGTATATGCAGTTCATTATAGCCTTGTAGAGGCTGTTATAATAGAAGTGCCAAGTTTTAACACAAAATAAAATAGGGTGTTTGGTCCAAAAAATGCTTGAGAGAGATTTAGGTACTGTATGATAATTATACTTGCCTTTTGCACATACAAAGCATCAAAAGGGAAACAGTTAATGAAACGATTGTCCCAGTTCAAGGTTTATTTAAAGTTCATGGCTGAGAATCTGTTGAGGAGACTGGAACAGATATTACTCTTTCCCCCCTGCTCCTCTGTTGTTTCACAGCCATCTATACATTGAGGAGGGACTCAGTGCTGTTGCTCAGCTCACACATTTTAGGTTTTCTTCACAGGCCTTGCGGCAAGAAACAGCACTTCCAAATGAGAGATGTAATGCTACTTCATGTTAATAAAATGAATGTGACAGCAACCTGAAAATGTCGCTAATCGCAACTTTGCCTGGGGATACGAGACAGAAAAGCATTATTCCTGCCCTGTTTGGTACGACATTAAATACTGATTAGACTTCAGTGAAAGTACCAGGTATAAGAGAGAAAATGAGCTATCCCTTTTTCAAGCAGTGCTTCCTTTTGTCGCAGTGGGTAGCTTAACCTGTTTAGGATCTATTTTTCTAGCTATAAAAATATCTGCAGATGATTGAGAATTACTGACTCCTCAGCACAACTCAACACTTGGATCTCTTAGCCTCCATTAGTCACAGTTCTGCTCCTCCTCAGAAACGCTGTTTCCTCATCTTTTTTTTCCCCTTTTCCAAGCGAGTGGCCACTGCTGTCCCATTGTTCAGTGCAACACATCGTAACAGCTGCCTTTCAGACTTTTCATTGTGAGGCTTGGAGGGCTTTTGGAGAGAGAGGAAACTTCTGCTCATCCCTAAATTGCCTTGGGAAGTGGCAAGTAGCTTTCTGCTGAACCCTAAACTTTCCACCACCTCTCTAGCAAGCTCGGTTCAGCGTGAGGGATAAGTGAATGTTGAACTCAGAGGTGGTGAGAGATGCTTTCTAAGCCATGCTTAATTAAAAAGCGTAAAACAATAAAGAATAAACCTTTCCGTCTTTCTCAGATCCTTTATAAGAGACCAGATAAAATTTAATGTTAACCTCATTGAACCTCGCTCTCATTTTTACTGACACTTTTAGGCAATTCATTAAGACTACATCTAGTGACAATTAAGGAAAGTTCAATAGGAACAGATTATGCTCTGGGCTTCTCAACAGTTACCAATAATTATGTTAGAATGAAAGAACTGTTCAAAATCCAGAATAGGGTACAGAGGGTATGAAAAAAGCGTGCAGTGAAGGTGAAGGTTTGGGTAGCAGGAGTCCTGTGATCTGCAGCTATCCTTGGGAAGTCACTTCTTTATGTGTCCCTTTGTTCTTCTCCAGTCCTTTTTTTTTTGTTGTTTGTTTTTTTTTATGGTAGTACTTAATGGCAAGGAATGCCTCCTGGTAGATGTTTACATGACAACTAGTCCACAGACTCCAATTTCAGAAAGGGCTGTGGGCAAAGTTATAAGGATCATTAATTATCTCTTTCATAAGTAATTGCACTTTTTGGATGGGTAGCTTGTTTGCAGAACTATCAGTCTGCTAAATAATAGCACCTTTGCATATCAAGAAGTCTAAAGAACAAAGAAAGTCTCTGCCCTGGAGCATCTGAAGGATACAGTAGCTAATGCAAGACCCTCCTGGGTCTGTATTGCTTTTTCTACTTTTTTTAGGCACTGTTGGCTCAAGGGAAAAGACCATAACATGTCCTGTTCAGTGAACTTAGTTCAGTTTAAAACCAGCAGTTTTTTCTATGATACTCATGGTGCTACTGAGCCCCCTCATCCCAAATTCATTGATACCCTGCAATGAAGTGGACAGTGAGTCTAGTGAGATGTAAGGATTCCAGGGACTCTAAGGTGATGCTGAACACTTTTTTAGTATTTCCCGCTCAGGGAACTTGAAATCTAATAGCCAAAATGCTTAAGCGAATTTAAGTCTCACTATGAGTATCAAAAGCTTTTGATTCACATGTGAGCATTATGAAAAAGAGTTTGATTTTATACTTTCTAGGTTCTTTGTTGTATAACTGTTTGGTCTGCTTTCAGGGTTGTGATTGTTCTCTTCAGCCTTTGAGTATTGAGGTCAGCAAGGGACCAAGCTGTTTTCAGTTGTCCTTGAAATGCAGGCAAGAGGAGGTTTTGTGATGGTGTGCTCCTTCCTCTGGCATCTATTGTTCCTTTTGAAAGGGGAAATAAAGCAAAATGTTCAGTTTAAATACAATGTTTAAACCTGTGGGATTGTTTTCTTTGAATGTGAGGTAGGCAGGTGAATTTCTAAAGCCTCTGAGGTAGTTTTGAAGGCAGGAAACAAATGTAAGTGGTTTTATGTCACGCTACTGTATGGCATTTATGTAAACAGCTGTTTGAATTGCTAGGTGCTTGGGAAATCCAGAAGTGCACTTTTGAGGTACAGAAGCTATTTTTATATCTTGTTAAATAATTTCTGAGTCCACCCTGAAGTGGTGCATCCCTTGTTTTAAGCAGAGGGCGGCTGTGGGGTCTTTTTAAAAGGGGGTATGTTGAGGAGGATCCAAAGCGGGTCTTCTCAGCAAGGGAAGGTCAGCCAGGAGCTGGGGAGCCAACAGGGCTGGCAAGGTAGAGCAGAGCAAGGCGAGTAGGGCTGGTCCAGGGATGGTAGCCAGGGCCTGCCAACAGGCCACATCTCCAGACCTGTCTGTAGGATGAGATAGGTCCACAGTCAAGCCAGAGTTCAAATCAGCAGGTCGAGACTGGTGGGGCACATGGCCAGACTCAGGCATAGCTGCAGCATTGCTCAGAAGAGGACCCAGAGTGAGGGCTGGAGCAAAGGCAGCTCTGGAGCAAAGGGAAGGCCCCTGGTGGAGCCTCTCTCAGCTTGTCTCACACAGCCCCTTTCCCAGCAACCCGTTCCCAGGCTGCAGCTGCATCACATCCGAGCTGGTCCGGAGCACCACCAGCCAAACCCTCAGAGATGGGATGAGGTTTTGCAGAGGCTGTTGGTGCACCCATGGTCTGGATGCACTGGTGTCTGGTACCAACTCTCCCAGGCCCCAAGAGGACTGGGGAGGGGCTGGGATGTCTTGGGCACTGCAACTACGTCCACCAGCCTGTTAAATAAAAGTAGAGATGATCCCTAGTTTTTCCTGACCGTGTTTCAGTGTGGAATATTTAAGTAGAGAGATGCGAATCACTTCTGTACTTTCTGTGCAGAAGGTAATCTTTTTGGCATCTTCACCCTATTGCTGTAATGGATGAGTCAGAGATGACAGTGTGTCCTCCTTGGTGGCCACATGAGTTTGTTGAAAGATGCTCTCTTACGTGGAGAGCATGTATTAACTCGAGGGAGGTTTTCAGGTCTGAGGTGCTGCTGTTCAGTCTCCGGTGTCAGCCCAAATGGCCTTTGCTTTCTATATCTATGTGCTGAAGTCACATTCAACCAAAAGTTAGATGGGTGCTTGTGATGTGCTGCTCTGGAAATGCAACCTTTTGCTCCAAATGGTGAGAGAAGAAAAACATCAACTATAAGATATAAAATTTGCTACTTATTTTTATTAGAGACGACACAATGCTATTTGTATATGTATTAAAAATATTCAGGAGAACTGTTTAACTCATAACTTCTGCAAAACCACTGTGCGGTTCTGAAGGAAAGGTGATACTTTACTCACTATCTTTGAATGCTTTACTATATCTTCATGAGAGACTCCAAGAACAACATAGGAAAACAGATGGCACAAGACACCATACAGCATCCTTATTCTGATGTAGCAGCAGTACAGATCTGATCTCTCCCTCCAGGGCTACTCTAGTATCTCATGAGAGCTCAACGGATGGGCTCACACTGAGACATGATGAGTCATGATTGCCACTGCTGTGATTCTAGAGATATTCTGGAGAATCTGTCAACACCATCAGAGATTACTTGATGTTCCCTCTTCTGTGGCAAATCAGACTAATCTGTTTCTGCTTACATGGTAATACAAAATGTTCGGTAACTCCATCCCTTTTTTTTTATTATTATTTCAAAGCAAGCTTTGAAAGCAGGCTGCTTTATGATATATACAATTACAGGGTCAAAAGCTGCTGAAGGCTCGTGTATTTAGGGTTGAAAAGGACAGTAGGACAGTAGAGGTTTGTACGGGTAGTTTGAAGAGTGCTGTCTCAACACATTTGTATCTCTGCATGCAGAATGCATGTTCATAGTGGTGTTGCATGGTGTAGATGTGCAGTGGTATGTCACAGCTGCAGCCAGCTTGGAGGGATGGGGAAGACAAACTTCCTATGTTCTACAAGTAAAGGACTTTAGGAAATCAAGGATAGGCAGAAAAAAACTGTGCTAGAAATGCAGAGTCATTTTCTGATCAGTCTATTATAAAAACATAATTTGTTCACTGCAAAATGAATACCTTTTATTTTTTGCCTTGATATGGAGAAATGGCAGGTAACATTAAATGAAGGCTATTCTTAAGAACTTAAATAGAAACTCCTTCCTTGAAGTTTCCGATGTTGCCTTTGGTGAGAGGGACTGAAGTTGAAATCTAAGGCCCTTTTTTGAAATGTTTCTGAATTCACAGAGACTCTGTGCTGATCCCCCTTACTCAAAACAAAACTTTGTTCCTGTGGAGGGGAGAAAAGAAAATGGAAATCGTTAGCACTCAGGAAAAGTCTAAACTTCTAAGTAAGCTGCTGAAAATGAAAATGAATAGCAGCCAAAAGTTCCTTTCTTGTAACATTGATAAGAAAGAGGAGAAGCCTGGTGTGACATTGTTTGTGTATGGAGCTGACAGAGCTCCCCTCTTCAGTATGGAAAATAAGAGCTTGCAAGAAGTTAGAAAAAAACACGAAGGAGGTCTTAAACTTTTAGGAAAATGTTACCCATGAGAGTTAACATGCCTACCTGAGACTGCACAGGGAAAGGCAGACAGAACAATACACAATCTCTGCAGCAGGCTTTGAAATGGCTGGGAACTCAAAATCATTGAACTGTTGTTAATAAATGAAGAGATCATGCCATGCTGTAATAACAGAACAATCCCAATCCATTACTTTGCCCAGTAATTTTAAGAACTTAAATTTGGGTTCGGATAATGTGATAATAAGTAGCCTAATGAGCCAGGTACCAGACAAGGTAAGGTGGCTGGCCAAGAGGTGTGAGGTTTATGATCAAAGTCTTGTCACTGTGTCTGCAACATGTCACCCCAGAATAGTCTCGGTTAGATTGTAAGCCTCATTATAGAAAGCATCCTGAGTGTTTCATTTGCAGTTCATGCTTTGTATTTATATTGTATGTGTACTGCTTATCAAGTTCCTATTTTTAATAGGATTTAAATTCACAAAAGATCATGGGATCATGTAATCTTTTTAAAATTTCACCTACCTCTGGGTCAAACCCTGCAATTTGTGCAATTTGTCATCCAAGAAGATATCCTGTCTTATATGAAGGTATAAACAGCAGGGGAATCTTCCCATTCTCTCGGTAGTGATGTACACCTAGTTGGGAAAATCAGAATCTCTGATACCTCTGATTTGACATACAAGACATTTTGTTTGGCTGAAGGAAAATATCTCAGTGTCCTTAAACCAGGTTTTTGTTGTTTGGGTTTTTTTTTTGTTTGGTTGTTGGGTTTTGGTTTTTCTTTTTCAAATGCTTAAGTGAATTATGATGGCTGCATTGAATTAATGTAAATCTGTTACTGAACATGCTGTTCAGAGGGCGTGTACTCCATCCTGTGCCCAGGCATGTTCTTGGTGCATAGGAGACACATTCATGGGTGTTGCACTAAGGGGGTGTTGAGTTGTGTTGTGTTCATATCAACCATAGCCAAGACTGTGCCACCTAAGAACCAGGTCTGTAATGAAAACAGGGCTACCAAGCATCTCAGGCATGAGAATCACAGAATTATCATAGAATCATAGAATTGTCTAGGTTGGAAGGGATCTTTAAGATCTAGTCTAACTGTCAACCTAACTCTGATAAAACCATCACTAAACCATGTCACTGAGCACTATGTCAACCCGTCTTTTAAATACCTCCAGGGATGGTGCCTCAACAGTTTAGGATAAGGACAGATCACAATGTAGTTGACCCAGAGGAAAATGTTTGCATTCATTTTGAGAAACCAAAATGTTGTCTTTCAGCAGTGCAGATATGAAAAACTGAAATATGTGAGCAGAAGTTTTCCATGGAAAATGCTGATTTTCTGGAACTCATGTTTCCTACTGCAGAGAAAAAGTTATTTGAGTGGTATATTCCCAACCCACTCTAACACAGAGTCTGTCTAAATCTTAGTATTGCCATCTGGTACCCAGTTGGAGAACCACAACAGCATATGCTTCTTTTATGTTACTATTTGATATTTATGAGTAAGACAACTTGATAATATTTTTGGCTAATTACTTTTTAAAATTCCACGTCCTGAAAATTCATGGGAAATGTGGTTCAAAACTTTGTTGAGCAGAAGTGAACAGGAAATTGTTTTCAAGCAGAAATAAAATGGAAATCTGAAGTAAAGATAAATCACACAGCCACACTGCAGAGAAAAGTTTTCTCTGGGTTGATCATGCAAGGCTTCAGTTCCCAGGTGGGAAGTTATGAGCAATCAGGTAGTCAAAATCTTAGGTTCTCAACTCAGAAACATTTATGATAATGTTCTAGTTTAAAATTATTGCTTTTAAATATAGTGGGTATTGCCATCCTTGGGTTGGCCCACTCTCTTCCTTGCCTCTGAAAAATATATATGCTTTTTAAATGACAATGAAATATGAAATTCTAATTGAAAACAAATTAAAATAATTTTGTTTTAGAAATGGCACTACAGTGTTTCATGTCATTCAGGTTCCTCATTCCCCACACAGAGTGTTGCTCCTTTGAAAGATGACAGCTAAGGTTAATCAACAGGTGATGCAGCGCAGTAGGAGCAGATCAGTAGAGCAAAGCAGTTACGTGGAGGATCCTCCACTATACACATTTCACAGTTACATCAGTTCTGACTAGACTTAGTCTGGTCTCCTAAACCAAACATCTTTGCTATGTGTGTGACTTGAAGCTGCGCAGGGAAAAGCTGTCCTACAATCTGCGGCTTCTGTCCTGCTTGCCTCTGAAACTACCACTCTTGTGAGCAGCACACTATCATGTTTCATACAGATGACAGTACTATTTTGCTGTTCTTCCATCCTCACGGTATGAGGCCTCACACCTGAAACAAGCCTTATTTCTGTTCCTCTCCGTATTCCTGCCTTATTTCTGCCCCTGCTCATTCTGTTTCTTCTTGTTTATGGATGGCACAATGGCGTTTGCTCTTGAACCCCATCCCAGCTTCACGTTTGGTCATCAGAAAAACAAAGGAACATAACGGGGGAAAATTGCATGCTTAGACCTGCAGCTACAGGAGCTATTTTGCATGAGCATTCTGGAAAAACTGAAACCCTGCCCTCTGTGATGTCCTTTTGTCTGGGCCCTCCTGGGAGACTTCCCTGCTGTGGCTGCTTTGCTTCTGGCTGACTGGAGATTTGGAGCCGGGAGACAAACTCAAGCTGGTGAAAACACATTGTCCATGAAACACAGGATGAAAAGAAGTAGGTTCAAAATGTTGTGAATTTTGAGATGCACACTAGAGACCCTCTGCTGTGACCTGTTGGCAATGTTTCAGCATTAGATGAGGTTCTGGGAGCTACTTTTGTATTCAAGAATGTGGCTATTGCGCTGTGCAGCCACAAGATGCCTGCCTCCTCCTGGCTGAGGGCTGAAAAGTTTTGGGTAAGGTAGTCCTTTATAGGCAAAAACATGATTTGGGTTTTCCAAGGCCATGAGAAGTTGTTGCCATTGTATGTCATGGAGTAGTCCAAAACATCTGGGATGGGAGGTAACTGAACACCTGTGTCGGTCTCTTAGCAGTTCTGCCAAGTATAACTATTCTGGATTCCCCTTGACTCGTGCGGAGCTATCCAGTAATTCAAGGAAAAAGATGGGCATTTACATTTTTGCTTCACAAAGATGCCACCTTTTCTGAAATATTTGCTAAAATAACAGTAGTCCTTTGAAAATGTTCTGAACATCCCTAACAATTAAAAATATCTTCCATGTAAATTATTTTTTTACTTAAGAAAAGCCTGGTTCTCTTAACACAGTAGAGCAAAGACCTGTGGAGGTTGTTACAGTGCCATGTGAAAACTCCAGTAGAGGTCACTGGGCTGTTACTGGAATCCTGCTATAAGTTGTTATTAATTAATAACTGCAGATATATTTTTATATTATTGGTTACAGTATTAGGCACAAAAATATCAAACCCAGATTCCTTAGACCTGAAATGAATCCATAGATGTTTAGGAAAGGACAGCCATCGACTTTGCTGGGAGTTGGCTCAGATTCTGAGACTGCATGAAACTATATATTACTTTAATAGAGCCACATTTCACAATGCAACGGAATTTAACAGATTTAAATTGCACAACAAAGAATGCACTATTTTCTAAGAGCAGTATAAAAACTAAAGCTACCTTTGGTAGAGTATGTGGAGAGAAAATGAGAAAGGAACAGATGGGGAAGCATTTACATAGGAGATGGCAGGCAATTTCATTTTTTTTTTCTATTGGCATGCTAATTAATGATCTTTCCAAAGAAGGAATGCTGTATAAATCTCCTAAAGGAAGGATAATAGCAAGGTCAGATGTATCTGCTAAACTATGCAGGAATTTGAATGCACGAGTATTGCAAAATCCTGTGTCAGATTAATAACCTGTTCTAAAGAAAAAAATGAAGTACTTGGTAAATACAATTTGAAATGCAGATATGAGATAGGAAGGCGATGCTTTGGAATTTCAAGTTGCAAAACTTGAACTCTTGAGATGTCCTGGATCCTGCAATTTGTTTAAATCTATTGCACAGGGTGAATGTTGAAAAGCAGAGGGGGAGCTCAGAGCTGTTATTTTCTCCTCTTTCCTGAGCCTATGGATGTCATTGAAGGTCTGCATAGCTGAGCTGAGAAACAGTGATTCAAAGACTTCAAAGGGTTCAGTTTAGCTGAGATAAACATTTGAAATAGGAAGGCTTTTCTGTAGCTTAGAATAATAATCATGATATTTGCAGTACTTCATATAACAGCTATGTAATGCTAGTAGCTCTGTAGTGCCAGTAAGTTAGCAATTATTCTACCTGGTTCAGGGGTACGGCTCACAACTGCCTTGTACTCCTAATTGCAGAGCCTGGGATGCTGCTCAGCTAAGGAATGTCACAGTGCCTTATGCATACCAAACCCATGGCAGTGAAGGATTTTTCCCTTTTTCATAAAATATATGGTGAAATTGTCTAAGGTCACCCTGACAAGCTAAAGCAGAGAACAGCAAGCTGGGACTCTCCATCCCCAGCGTTATCAGTCTGCAAGGCTGCTCTACCTGTGTGAGATTCTGCAGTCTCCCCAGCCTCATCTCTCTCCTTATCTCATAGTCTTTGACACTTTTGGCTCTCTTCCTCTGTGATCTCTACTGACTTTCTGTCCCTGCAGCCAAGTCCCTGAGAATCCAGGGTTTCAGCATCTCTGGCTGTGCTGAATTATGTTTTTTAACATGTGGAGATTATAATCCTAAAATACACTGTTCCCAGAAACCACTTAGAAAACATTTTGAATAGTATGATTATGAGGAGAGGAGAGTTAAAAGATGTAATCTGGGGAAAAGACCACAGAGCCATCCTGTGACTAACGGGTTGGCTCAGGACTGTGATTCTGGGAAGGGTTTGATCCGTAATGCCTGTAGGAAATCTCCGCTTGCTCAGTGCCCAAATTGCTGGCTGTTGAACTGAGAGAGGAACTGCTTGTTCAGAGCACGTATTTGATTCTCACTTTGGATCAGTTCCACTTGTAAATAGCTCCGGACTAAATTCACAAGGAAGACTGAGATAAGCTCCAAAGGCCAAATTGCAGAGCAGGATCAGCCCTCTGACAGCCTCCTTGGAAGCCCTGTTGCTGGGCTTGAGCAGAGCGATGGGCACATTGGCAGTATGGAGCTACGTGGTTTATGTATCTCACCTTGTAGGACTCAGGGGCTCCATCCATTCCACTCCTTTTCTTGGTATTTTCCATACTCTAGCTGAGTCTTTTCTGCACAGGGAATTTTAATGACTTTTCATCAACCTTTAGCAGGAAGCTGAGGATGTGAATTTCATATGCAGAAATTACCTTTGCAGCACTAGGGCAAAACTCGATCTACTTCTGCAAGGAAACCTTAGGGAAACAAAGAGGAGAAGAGGTACAGAGTTGGAAATCAAGACCTTGAACAATAGTAGCCCAAATGTGATTGTCAGAAGTAGCAGCTGACAAAATAATACAGTAAAGTCTACTAATGAGTATTCGTATCTCATCAGGTGGAAAACAGCCCTCATCACAGCATTTTAAAAGAAAGAATTTAGGTGGAAGGTATTAACATCTTGATTTTGTTCTGTACTCTTAGTAATGGGTGACATAACAAAATGTGGCTTAGAGGAGTTGACAAGCAAGTAGGATTCAGACGAGTATGCGTACACTGAAAAAATGAGTGAATACAGCTAGAAATACAAGGCAAGCGTTGAAAATTAATTTTAACCTTGAGATTGCAGAAAATGTTATGTATTATGTATTGTTATATTTGTGTGAAAAGGTGCAAATTCTAAGCATCTCATGAGTAAAAGAGGCTAAAATCTCCAATAAATTTTTTTAAAGATATTTAAGAATAAATTTAGAGGTAAGGGTGGCTGTTAGCTTGGTTGGGTTAGCATCTAGCTTAATAGAAAATGAGGCTCTGGCAATAAAATAAATAATGCTGTTTAATTACAGTCATGACCTTTAGTAATTGCTGCATTATTGCTCGGCATTGGAAGAGATTTATTGTATTTACTAAAACAATTGGTTTTTTTTCTCTGCCAAACTCATCAAGCATTGGAATTAGAAAATATCTATTAGATTATCTGGTTTGTGTATCCCCTGCTGCGCAGTGTCTTGTCCGGTTCTGCTGTAAATATCTTCAAGTGTTGCTTTTTCTGAAATGCACTACAAGGTTATTCTACGGCCTGAAATACTGATTATTCTTACCATGGAAACATTTTTGCCTCTGATGAGTGGAGGTACAGGGTTACTTCCATCTTGTTTCTGCTGGCTGGGTTATTTTTGACGTTCCTCTTCATTTACAATTGTTTTACCAACCTATTTTTCACTGCTTTCGCTCTTCTCCTAAACCCATATTAATAGGGAATAGTTAGTAGTTGGTTCATGTGACTGCTTCTCTGATACTGAAGAAAATATGAGAACATGCATTTTTTTCATCAAATCTGCACAGCACTTGTGCAATTATTAATACTAAAAAGGCAAATAATGAGCACAGTAGAGCTGGTATTCTTTGAAACTGCAAACTCAAAGAGATTCCCCGCTGCCCCTAATTTTGTAACATCCTAATGACAACGGAAGAAGCTCTTGGGGAAAAAGGTAGTAGTTTAAAAACAAAAAATCAAACAAAATGCAAACAGACCGTCTCATATCTTTTGCCTGTCCAGGCCTAGTGAGTGTCCTGCTTTCAGCTGGGAAAGAGTTAATTTCTTTTCCATTGGGTGCTGTGAAAGGAGTGTCAATAATGCATGTTCTTTAGTTGTTGCTAGGTGATGTTTATACTTACAAGAACTCTTTTTAGCTTCCCATAGAAGCTGAGGAGGAGCAAAGACAGAACAAAGGAAAGGCCAATGGAATATTCTGTACCATAGATGTCATGCTCAGTATAGGAATGGGGATTGGCTGGGGGAAGGAATTTGTTATCACTGCTCAGGAAGGTACCAGTTCACCAGGTGGTGAGAGTGACTTGTGTCATTATTGTTATTGTTATTTTCCTTTTCTGTTATTGTTCTATTAAACTGTCCTTATCTCAACCCATGAGGTTTTTTTCCCTTTCCTCTCCTTTTCTCCCTCTTCTTCCTGCCCTTCTAGGGGGAAGGGGGAGAACTGCATGGTCCTAGCTGCCACCTGGGGTTAAATCACAACAGTGAGTAATACTGGAAAGGCTTTATAAAAACCGCAGTACAAGGGAGAACATTAAAAGCAGGCAACTAACTAAGCTAATGCTTAAGATGTATAACCAGTAAATGATAGTCTGGCATTCGTAATGAGCTCTCACACTTTTCCCACAGATCAAAACTGAAAGAATTATCAGGATTCTGCAATGATCTGTCATTGTGCCAACCAATGCTATAGCATTTGGCTTTATTGAATGGTGTCGTGGTTTTGGCTGGATTGACCAATCAGAATGACAGATGGCCCCTCCCTCCCCACTCTAAAAAAAAGAGAGGAGAGGAAGAAATAAAGAGATTTATAAGTTTAGTAAAAAACTAAACTAATGAAAATATTAATAAATAATTGAATAATAAGAAATAAAAAAATGGGGGGAAAAAAGTATACAGTATGTACAAAGCCATATCAAGCTCCCAGGATGATGATCACGTTGCCAGCAGGCACAGGGAAAAGTCTCAGACTGGACTCAGTGACAGACAGGAGCTGGGTTCTGGATCTGGAGCGAGGAACACGCGGATCAGGATCAAAGGTAGATGAACAGACAGGGTCCTCCTCAAATGGTGGCCATTGAAGAAAGAGAATTGACCCTTTGATCCCTCAGCTTTTACACTGAGCATGATGCAGATGGGATAGAATACCCTGTTGGTCAGCTTTGGGTTACCTCTCCTGTCCGCTCCTCCCTACAGGTGTGACCCCCCCCTACAATTTTCCACTTCCAACCCTCCAATGGGGCAAATAATGAAGTTACCTGACCTTGGTTGTTATAGCAATAAGTATAGGCAAGGGCCTCTCTGCATACCATTCCTTCGTATAATCAGGTTTTATCACTGTGAGTGTGAATCTGAACAATATGCTGTTAATTTCAGAGTTTGGTTAGTTGGAAGAGGCCCAGCTGAAAAATAAAATTACTGAACAGAAAATTAGTTCTGTTTTACCTCAAACTGGGACAGATGGTCAGGTGAAATATATAAGTAGCTGACTATATGGGGATAGTGGGTATATGTACAGGGGTTGACAAGGGAAGTGTGTGTATATACCTCCAAAATTAGATTAAAAGAAGCACTTACTAAATGTATCTAGCTCATGCATCAGGTACACACAGGAAATTAATTTCTGAACCTCAGGGGAAAAAAAAGAAAGAATAATCAACAACCTCTGACAAAATTACCTGTTTTCAGAATGAATTAGTGTGCTCAAAGAGACAGTGTTGAATGGACACCGAGTGGTTATTCTGCTCCCTCTGCTATCACTCCTCTGTAGTCCCTCCTGCCTCAGTTCCCCTTCATCCCTTCCTTCTCACTGGTTTCTTTCTGAGGCATGTGTGAATGACTGAAGACAAGGGTCATTTGTATGGCAGAAGGCAGATCCTAACCTTGCTGGAAGCTTAACATCTTGAAGGGACTTAAAATTAAGTAATTTACCCATATGAATAAAATATCAAGCGTTATTTTTAGAAGCTTGACTGTTCTGACAGACCCAGTAGTTTTTCAGCTAATCTCACTGCTGGTCCTCCTGAGCCAAGAACTATCCCCCATCCTTCAGAATTCAGAAAGTAACATCATTAATGATAATACTATGATTTTGATGGAAATTGCTACCTTTTAGCCTAGCACATTCTACTGGGGCCTGGAGGCTCATTTCAGAGGCAGTCTCTCTTAGATAAGCTACCTTGGCCAAACTTTCAAAAACTCATTCAGATTATTTAATTGAACCTCTCGCTCTTGCAAGGAAATATTGCTTATACTCAAAGACTTAATAAGTCTCCTGGTCTAGATAGTTCCCTCTCTGATCATTACAAGAGGCAGGGCCATTAATATCAGCTTATCAAGCTTTGCTACCCTGTCATATTTTCCCTTCTTTTAATTTTACTCAAAGTGTTATATTAGCACAGTGCTTCTGAAGGAATATGAATTTTTTTGGCCTGATTTTGCTCTTGAGTGTTCATATTTTCACAACAGGTTATTTTGTTCATCAGCCCATTGTAGCAACAAGCCTTTTATTTCTTTCTTAACAAATGAGAAGCACTCTTCAGCTGTGCCAAGGGGATCTTCATTGAGGTCTGACAGATGCAGCCAGACCTAGAAATTCTTCTGACTCCCCATTTTTCAAATCCAGACCTTGAATTGCATCTTGCCACTGCACTGAGCTGGGGTTGGGAGGTCGCAGCACCCCATTCATAAGGCCACATTGCTACATGGTTGTATCTCAGCTGTCTGCAAATTTCTGGTTTTGAGCCCTTCTAGGCTTATCTGACTAACATTGCTATCCAATGTTACCTCCAGGTATCATGGGCCATGTGGGTGAGACTGTCTGCAGGTAGGAAAGCTCTTTAAAGAAGCCCATGCCAAATTTATTGTACCAGGCTCCAGAACTTACCTGACTGAATCCAACTTGAGCACATATTCACTTGTCCAGTGGTTTGTATGAGTAATACATTTGGAATTTAAATAGAGCATAGGTGTCGCATGGTCTCTTGAGCCATTCCCAAACTCATCACTTACAGGGGTAGAGCAGAGTGGGCTATAGATTCCAAGGACAAAAATCTCTCTTAGGGCAGTCTTTCTCATTGAAAATTGCCTGGATTAGTGATACCATTTAAACATTATCTCTGATAGACACACAAGAGGCACTGAAAATCTTGAATTAGTTCACTCAATTCCAGTGGTAACAGAAGAGTGACAGCTTCAAAGAAACAAACTGGCCAAGAGATCCAAGAAAGAAGCTTTTTTTTAATCACCTCACTTATGTACTGAATAGATTGCATCCATCTTTTGATATTTGTAAAAATCAACAAAAGTGGTAAAAATTGCCCAGTAATACTTCTGATATTATCTTTTAAGAAAAATGAAACCTGTAGCCTTTCAGAGAACTCAGCAGGACATTGCCTTTTCTTTGTTCCCCTTATTGTTCATTGTACTCAAGATGGAATTAATGATTCTCTCAAAGGCTTATTTCTTTCAGAAATCAGTTCAGAAAAATCATCTTTCTTGGCAAAACAGCCAGAACTCTTCCAAAACAGGTCTTTCTAACTAATGGATTGCTCCTTGAACTTCGATGACCTTCACAAGCACTTCGGCTCTGAGGAGATAGCTCTCATCCCACAGAAATGTCTGCCCCTGTGTGCAGGTGAAGGCAATGTTACAAATGTGCATTACCCCACACACATAATGATAATTTTTTTCCATGAGAATATTAGCATAGTCTTGAACTTGCCAATTGTGACTTCAAATGGTTGAAGATTTTGATGAAGGCAGCAGGGGGAAAAAAAAAAAAAGGGGAAAAAATGTGGAAGTTGTTAAAATATGTCTATAGATAGGAATTGCCATTTCCTACTCTAAATAGGGGAGAAGATTATGTTCTATTTTGGGAGCTACTCTGTCCCAGATAACAACATTTCTTCTGTCTGTCCTCACTTTGTCAGGACCAGGTATCTTTCCTCTTGGCACCTCTCTTTGCCTTTCAGCAACCTCCCCCTCCTGTAACCTTTGCTTATTCATATCCTTCTCACCAGGCTGCTTTATCACTGTTTCCTTGAGATTCTCTGTTTCTTTCTTCCCTGGCCTTCAATCTCCTCAGATGTGCTCTAAGAGGATCTTTCTTATCCCATATCTTTCAGCTCCAGGCTTGCTTTCCTATCCCTCTTCATAAATTCCTTCTCTCTCGGCCTCATCTCCCTCCCTGCTCTGTGGGAAGGCTCAGGTGGAGGCACCCACGTGGTGTATGGTCTTGTGCCTCCAGAGGATACCCAGCACATCCCAACCTGGACATTTATTGCCCCAGGAGCAGCAATCCTGGCAGGTTACCTCCTGCCCTTGGGCATAGCAGCCCTGCACTGCTGCCCCAGTTGTCCTCCCATATGCACTGGGTCTTTGCTGCTGCTGCAGAGGTGGTTTTGGGGAAATATGGGATGGCATGACAAGGTAACCACAGACATAATGCCATATTTTTCAAAAAGTCCTTGAACTGAATTTTCCATACCCCTCGGTATGAATGTTACTTTTTTGCTTAATACAGGCTCTGTGTGTCTGTGCATCCTCTGCCCCCTTTCCCATCCCCAGGCTCTTCCATTGCTGGAATAGCTGGAATAGCTGTTTTGAGGGCTTGCTATGGAGACTGGGAACTTACTGTATGAGACTGCATTGGTCCAGGCCTTTATTTCATGCTACTGTGAAATAAATGCAGTCAAAATATCCAATCCAGTGCATAGCAGACACTTGGCTAAGCAGGTAGCACAAAAAAAATCTCCAAGTGAAATTTCTGAGATTTTTTGAGATTTCTGATTCTGACATCTATTGGACGCTGTTCCCCTGCTCAGGGCTGCCTGTGCAGATGCGCTCTCACAGACTGGGTTTCGTCCAACTGGTTTCTATTGTGAAGCAGAAAAACAATTCTGGAAAATGCCTGTTCTGGAAGCGAGGCCACACAGATGTGAGAGGTCAGCTGAAAAAGAGGCATTTCAGCAAGATAATATGCTCTGTCTGAGATCTCTGAGCAATGTCTGAGCCCTTCTTTTATAAGGTGTACGGAGTTGGCAGGACACCCTCACTCCTAAAGCTTGGCTTCTCTGGGCTCCAGGCATCAGGGTGGCATTTGCCTTTGGTTGCTTCAGAGTGCTCTGCTCTACCTCTACTGCATTAAATGGGAAGGACAGCTGCGTGTCTGATGTCACTGGTAGTGCATCCAGATGCACTGGTAGATGCAGCCTTTTGTCCTCTCTACTCAGTGTGATATTTTATTGCTACAAAACTGTCCCAGAGTAAGTTCATGCAGCAAACTCCATTTAGTCAGTGACGAATATGTTATTGCTGGTTCAGCCCCATGGAACTCAGTGGCAAAGTCACCACTTTGGCATTTCATCACTGTAACTTAAGGGAGCAAAAGCCAGCCAAAAAATGGCATGAATTTTCCTATCAACCTCTCAGTGCAATCATAGTATTTATTTTAAAAGGCTGTACAGCATCAGGGAATCCTTCACGGACTCAACTGGAAAACAACAAAACTATTTCTACAGCGTGTTTTCAGGCCTTACTCAGTATATAACAATTAATAGAGGGAAATTATCTACTCTCCTGTGTTATTTAAAAAAAAAAGAAAACTCATTCAATTTCTCAAATTGTACTAGCCTGTTCTAACAGAAATTGAGGCAGTTTGCCAAAGGCTAATGATTCAGTTTTATATGATTAGTTTCTTTAGCCAGATCCAGATATTTAGAGGAACTAATAATTTGTTATGCTGCTAATCTCTATAATGCTTGCAAGGACTCAGTCTAACTACAGTACTTGAGTCATGACATTCTTTTGTTCATATTTTTGTCCTGTGTTGTTTGGAATTAATATGTTAATGTAGGAACAGAACAATGACAAGATTATATGACCCATATAATTTTTCACAGCTTGGCATCATAAGGATGTATAAGCAAAAACAACATAAGGGAGATGCACCTAGATAGAAGCTGGAGGTTTAATTAGAGAAAATTATGTGGCTATAAAATTATCAGTGTTATATATAGCTGACCTTGATCAATCAAACTGTCCTTAAGTGGGGGCACAGCCTAACCTTCTGACTGTATTTCTGCAGTTTAGAGCCAACTTTGGTGTTGCAGGGTGGTGTTTCAATGTTGCCTGATGATTTGGGATGCCTTTAATCTTAAGTGTAACATGGAAAGAAGTGTGAAACTCAGAAATGTAGTGAGAATCAGTTCCCTTTATGGTCGCTTGTGCTGGACTTTTGGACTCTGGTATGCTCAGGATTATTGATCGTTGCTAAAAATGTAGCCTTATTGCATGTTGTAATATAGTCTTTTTTCTTCTGAATCCCCCTAAGTACCAGCCAACACAACTGGGGTTCATAAAGGAACATTCAGAGAACAGTACGATGCTGACAGTAATAGTGCTAAACACTGCCTTTACTGGTACATGTCATGCAGTATTTAAGCTTGTAAAAAGTTTAAGACATTTGCCTAATCTGTAGATAAAAACTGTGAAAAATGTTCCCCTTTTCATTGTGTGTTTGAAGTAGCAGTGGGAGCCCAGCTCTTGATTCCTGAAATCTGCAATACCCCTGTCTTCTCTCCAGGTACTGCGCTGTGAAAATCTCCATTAAAAAGTAAAATACTTCTCAATAGGAAGAGAAGAGGGGGCAAAGTCATCCTTTTCCTATAATAAAATTGACTCAGATTTGGTTCTGTGGCCAATGCCTATCTAAGTTCTTGTAAAAATTAGCATAAGAATTACCAGATTATATATATATATATATGCACCAGAATGTCACAAACTAATGCTCCACCTGATCCAGTGTTCTGTTTCCAAAAGTGACTTACACCAGATGCTTCAAGGGAGGAATAAAATATCAAACATTTAGAGAGTGCTATAAGTGCCCTAACCAGCCACTAACGTGGTCGTTGGGCAGCTGCTACGAAATCTAGTGGCAGAAGGAGCCTGCCAGCATTTCTGCTTGTCTAGTAAATAGAGCAAAGAAATGCACTTCCCTGTGGGATATCAGTAGCTGCGATATCCAGCCCTGTGTGCATTCATCATTCCTCCTGACCTCACATGCACAGCTGCATCCAGATGCACACACAAATCCTGTTCTCTAAGTGCAAAAAATGTGGAAGGGTTGCAACGTAATGGATTTCATCTGAGGTGGAAAGTTGCTCAGGAGACTGAGGGCGTAGAATTAGTTTTAATCAAGCTAAGACATTTCCATCTGATCTAGTCACCCTGGGATCCCTTTGCAATCAAAAGAGCAATACCAGCACTTTCAGGTCATGACTTGTCTGACTGGGTTTAGATGTCTGCTTTAGGAGACAGTGACTCCACTGACTTGAGCTCTGTCGGCTGCAAAGAGTCCAGGTTGACTAGCTCAGATGGAGACCTCTACCGGGCAGATGTCTGTGTTTTGCCAGATGAGTCCCACCTTTGTTGGAAAAGCTAATATTTTTAGAATAAGGGAATTTAAAGAATTAAGATCCAAAATAGTGAAGGCACTTGGGGACATATTTCAGTCTGCCCCTCTCCTTAGTCTCCCTTCTCGCCTGGGCAGTAATTACATGTAACAGAGTCTAGATGATTATGGGAGTGGGATAAGGAGCTTTTTACTTTTAACTAGCAGCTCAGAATGATCCGTCTTCATAATGGTCAAAATGTGTTGGCAGTGGATGGCCGTGAAATGGGTTGATTGCATCCCTAATGGTTGATCACACAAAATGCCCTCTGGATTAACATTAATTGGTCACCTTGGTGGAGACTTAAAATGAAAAATCTGCCTGAACAGAGACAGTGATTGGGCTTCTATTTTCATTGTAGAGTTTGTTCTTTAAAGGAGGTGGAAAAACCCTGAGGGGATGGTTGCACAATCAACCTCTGGTGTCTTCCGAAGTCACTGTGTCTGTGTTTGTCCTAATTGCTTTATATTTCTATGTTTTTGATAATTCAATATTTGTTATCTAAAATGCAGATTATATTTTTAGGGATAGAAACCGGGTTTTTGTTCATTTTCTTTATGTCTATTTTGTTAATCTTTCAATTTATAAATCTTTGTCTCCCATGAGGGGGGACAAATTGGCTTTCGGTGGCTAAGCAACAATAATGGAAATAATACCAGGGCTGGAAGCCTATTACTGTTCCTAACAACCTGTGTCTACACAGGATATATAAACAAAAGCAGAAAACTGCAAGACACAGTATTGTATCACCAATCAATGTCAGAGAGCAACGTAATACAGAAAGACAAAACACACTCCTCCAAAGAGCCACACACCATTAAATACTATGTAGAAATCTTTATCTGTACCTAATAAGGGAGAGAAACTGAAATTGCCTGTATAAAAGAACGTATTATCAGGTCTGAGAATTAATACTACACCATGGATAGAAAATTAATTTGTGAAGCGTAAACTCAGGTATTGTTTAATGCCTTCCTTCACAAGGACACGCAGTAACAGTTTTTATTTATCTAAAGAGCAACTGCAAAGAGGGAAAAACTATCCCTGGGTCTTGTGTAGGCATGGCATAGAATAACAAGCTTGAAAAATTAGCTTTTTGGTGGTAGAGGCTGGGATAGATTGCCTAAAAAGGTTGTCAAGTCTCCATCAGTGGAAGCTTCTAAACTAGAGTTGGACAAATATCTGACAGGAATGGCTTAACTCTCTAGTCCTACTTTGTAAGTGGTTTTTTGTTGTTGTTGTTGTTTTATTTTTCTTTGGTGTGTTTTTCTTTTTTTTTACAAAAAAA
>JAOXJM010000012.1:7725379-7745466 GCA_026413425.1 Tringa solitaria
CAGGGGATGCAGCTAAATCCCTTTGCCATTATATGAAAATTTTCAGCTGACCTAGATCAAATATTGATTTAGGAGAACAGTTTTGCATCAGTAAAGAGGTGGTCTGAATGATCTAATGTTTGGGGTTGTTTTCCATCACTAATTTCCAGGATCCATGAATTTGGCAAGATCTGCAGAGAGTAAACAATCTCAGAGATGTAATTTTAAGGTTTTGTGCTATGCAGTGAGGATAAACAGCAACTGCTGCAATGAATTCCAGCCTTCTTGAGGCTATGATAATATCGCATCTAATTGCTTCACCAACTATAGTTTAGCTTGATGCTGCTTAGGGAAAAAAAAAAGGTTTCTTATTTCCTTTTTGCACCAGCAGTGCTTTAATGGAGAAGTTCTAAAGTTGTTCTAGCAGAAGCAGTGTCTGTTTGGTGTGGCTGATACAGTTCCAGAGAAAAAACCCAGTATCAATACAGGCTGAGGGATGAAGAGGTTGAGACCAGCCTTGTGGAGAAGGACTTGGCAGTACTGGTGGATGAAAAGCTGGACATAAGCTGAAAATGTGTGCTTGCAGCTCAAAAGCCAAACCATATCTTGGGCTGTATCAAAAGAAACATGGGCAACAGGTCAAGGGAGGTGATTCTGCTGTTCTACTCCAGTCAGTTGAGACCCCACCTGGAGTACTGTATCCAGCTTTGGAGCCCGCAGCACAGGAAACACATGGAGCTGGTCAATTGGCTCCAGAGGAGGGCCACAAAGATGATCAGGGGGTTGGAGCACCTGTCCTGTGAAGACAGACTAAGAGAGTTGGGGTTGTTGAGTCTGGAGAAGGGTCAGGGGAGACCTTATAGCAGCCTTTCAGTACTCAAAGGGGGCTTATAGGAAAGCTGCAGACAAACTTTTTAGCAGGGCCTGCTGCAATAGGACAGGAGTGATGGTTTTAAACTAAAAGAGGGAAGATTTAGACTAGATATAAGGAAGAAAATTTTTACAATGAGGGTGGTGAGACAGTGAAACACGTAGCCCAGAGAGGTGGTAAATGTCCCATCCCTGGAAACATTCAATGTCAAGTTGGATGGGGCCCTGAGCAACCTGATCTAGTTGAAAACATTCCTGCGCATTGCAGGGGCGTTGGACTAGATGAACTTTAAATGTCCCTTCCAACCCAAACTATTCTATGTTGGCAAAACAATCTATTCAGATTACCTGTAGCCAAATATATCCTTAGCCCTTCCACAATATTTAGGCATTTCACAGGACAACACAAGCAGTAATGAATTCTCCATCAGGCCTCTGAGGTGGGCAAGCATCAGTATCCTCATTTTACAGCGTGGGCTCCTCAGAAAGACCTTAAATCTCTGCCAGAGCTAGAGGCATCATGTCAGCCTCCGCTGCTGTATGTGCTGGAGTTACCACCTTTCAGAAACAGCTTACTTGTGTCTACAAATGGGTTTAGATGTCCAGCATCAGTTTCCCAGATTAGAAAACTGTATCTTTACACACAAGCCCAAAGAAATTGATGGCAAAGCCAGAATTATAATGTAAAGTGCTGTTTTTTTCTTCTAAATTTTATCCTGTCTGCTTTTGAGCAGGCATTCCCCATTCTAGTGCCAGTTTTTTCAAAGGTTTTTCAACAGCGTCTGCTTGTCTTGCAGTCTGGGTGAAGCTTTCCCTTCTGCATATGCACTCGGGAGATGAGGGAGATGGACCCAGACTGCAGGTCCATGGGCTGTGATGATTCCCCAGCTTTGCGTGGGTCAGAGCATTTTCATCCTCTGTGGCCTCACCAGTACCTGCACCAGTGCATACCTCCTGGAACCTCATCACACATTTGGGAGCTGGCGCGCCAGCTCCCAAAAGCTTAAGTGTGTTCCTCTACAGAGGTCTAGTGCTGAGAATAGTCTGGGGTAGCATTTCATCTGATGGGAGGTGTGCCATGATAGAAGGAAAGAGACACGATACCTGTGCACGAGGCTTTCAAAATTTAATCATGTTTTGCATTATCAAAGTATATATAGCATTCAAGATAACATACTAGTATGCAATTTGCTGTGTAGACTCCAGATGTGAGTTGGGAATCATGAGATTCAAATGAAGAAATGTTTTTCCAAAGAAATGGAGCTCTTACAGTACTAAATATAAATAATTTTATTTTGAATGTTACATACTTAAGATGATGATGTGGCAGATTTATGTATTGCAATCATACAGAATATATGAATGCATAATTATGTGGATAGTAAGTGATAAAGAAAATAAATATAAAACAGAAAAGAATTTGTTAAAATCAAAACAGAAAGAAAACAGTAGCAGGCATGTAACCTAATCAAGGAGAAAATCTTCCCTGACTTACCTGAGTTCAGAGGTATACATTAAGATTCAGGAGAGGTTTCAGGCCATCTGCTAATGTAAAGCAGGTTCAGTGCCAAGGAACACCATCTTGGTATGAAAACAATTTGCCTTTTATTATCCTATAACTTGTATGAAGTTAGTTTAATCTCTCTAAGGCAACTAAATATGGTATTATTAAATTATCTTAATACAGGCATGGTAAACAAATATCCATACTGCTAATATGAAGTTATTTTACTCTCTGTAAAGTAATGAATATATTTATTCAGTAATTTGGAACTCAGCTGGCTTTCTGACTTTTGCCCATAGAAAGCTCCAGGCCAGTTCTTTTGAATCTCTTTACTTCTAATGTTTTCTGGAAATCTTTATTTTCTATTAGCATAACTAAACAGAACAGATAAAGCCTACAGTTATTACTTGTCTATGCTAAGCTCCTTCATGTATTCTTACATGATTAGGTATTTTATTATTGTTCCTTGTATTATCTTTTGCTAAGTAATACACATAGGACTAAGAAAGACTTAAGATTAAATGATAGTACTGCACTTAGCTTAGTCTTTCTGCCATTCTTCAGCATTACTTGGGATTTAGGTCAGTCATCTAAGGATTCATCTCCTAACTAGCAGATAGGTTTTCTTTGAATCATTAAGTCTTACAGGTCTCTTCTTCCCACATCTCTGAAGTGGTTCATGAGAAGCTCTTTCATTTATAAACTCCTGGCATGCTCAGATAACTTTCTTACATGGCTTGACACAGTATCAAAGTCCATTATTTACTTACCAACCTTAATCCCTCCTCTGACCTCCCTGCAGTGGAATACAGCTGAAGCACCAGCCTGTCTGGGACTCAGCCGAACCCTGGCTGAGGGATGCTGCATGCAAAAGAGCTTCTCATAACAGCAAAATCCCCTCATTTGCAAGCCCAGTGCCAGGCGCAAAAATTCCTCTTATCCTCACAAACTCATTACAGGGGAAAAATAGAAAGGCAGCAAAGAAATTACGTACTCAAAACCAAAATAGCAGTTTGGTATGGATATGGAGTTCTTGGTACTAAATGTGATTCAAAGCGATTCAGAAGCAGATTCCCTAAATCTTTTTAATCTGTCTTTATGTAAAGACATACATATACTTAAATATACCCTCAGACATGCCAATTCCGTATGTGCCACAGTCTCATTAAGCATGGATATATATGTGGATGTATGTGTACAGTAGTTATTCTCAGGGAGGAGAGCTATATTGCTTCACCAAAAGGTGTTTAGAGAGAACTTTGAACACTGTAGTGGTAAAGCCATTCTGGCAGTACAAACTTGGGGAAGATGAACCTCTCTTAACTTAAATGAACTCTCTGTAGGTTGAAAAACCTCTTTTCAACACTGCCAAATCTTTGAAGTGGAAATCTGCGCGTTGTGAGGGAGTGATTGAAGTGTGAAAACCACCTGTCCATGAGAAGCCTATAAAGGATACCCACCTGCACCGATCAGTGCGACTGTATAATACGAGCTATTGCTGTATAATACAAGCTATTGCTGTGTGCTGGTCTTTCTTTACTCTGCGTATTTCTCCAGCACCAATGTCAGCATACAGCTAATGCTGTAGCAGTATGGAGTTGCCTATCAAATGCAATGTCAGAAGACCACACTGACAATGTAAAGGGCCACGGGACACAGAACTAGGGCAGCCAGCTTTGCTGGTGGGCTGACACAGAGTAAGAGGATAAAAAGCTTTATAACTCAGGGATGGAAAGGAAAGTCTTGCAACGAGGAGAGACTGGATGTCTGAATGGTTCTATTTGGGTTACAAGAACATGGCAAAATTCATGGGGAACATAATTGGGCAGAGAAGTTGACCCAGGTGAAGGTTTTGTCTGGTTTTGGATTAAGAGAGAGAAACCCTCTTGTTTTGGTTTTGCAAAACTCCTTGCAATAGTTTTGTGTCCCTGCTATCCCTTTGGTCAATGGACCAGTACCTTCCTACTCCCATCTCCATAGGCACAGGGCACTTGCAAGGGTCCCATTCCAAAGCACCAAGACTGTGCTTGAGACCTAAGGCTACGTTTCCCGGGGATGTGCACGCCCAGGCTTGTGACTGGGGTTTGTTTTTATCAGCTGTTCTCCATCAAAGTCACAAGCCACATTTCAGAAAAGTCTAATCAAGATGAAATGATGGTGGCAAGCTGTTCGGGTTGTGTGATGCCTGAGCAGAGAGTAAAATAACACTTGGGTAAAGGTGCTATTAAGCACTTGAGGTAGATATACATTTTTTTCTGCAGGGAGAAAATAACCCTTTATTATTTCTTACTCTTTTTTTTTTACAGTACCCTCATGCTTCATCTGTTACCATAAAGCAACCGTTGCGTATATATAAAATGGAAGGCACACTATGATGGCTGTTCAGAGAGTTTGACAATGTGATTGGTTGAATGTCCTATAACTTGTGAATTGTGAATGTCCTATAAATATTTTAAAACTCTTGCTGCTGCTACAGCCTTACTGAAATCCATATTGAGGCTTTGCTTTTCTGACAGCTGCCTTTGGAGTTGCAGTTCTGTCTGGTCTTGCCGTTGCAAAACTTGTCTTGCTGTTGCAAAACAAAATCGAGAAAACCAGGTCATTGCTGGCTTAAGCCTATTCTTGAAGTATTTGGTTTAAGCTTGTATTGCAGTCATCACCACCTTCTTACATAGTCTTGTAATCTCAGACCATTCTTCCCAGACCAACAGGTGCTACGTCTGTCTTTGCAAATATCTTTACAATATTGTCAGGGATTAATTGCACCAAACATTTATTCTGAGGCTGTAGAGAGCTGTTACTTGGACTTTACAGCCCTCTGATAAAAACAGTGGCTCTTCTACCCACTTCTTCTCTTGGGATATGTTGTGTGCAGTGTCCTCCATGCCTCAAACCTAAGGCTCCATGAGAAGTGGGCGAGGACAGTCCCCAGGAGAAGGCACAACTGCAGAGCCAGGCCCAGTTCCCTCCTTAGTCGCAGATACTTTGACAAGCATTTGCTTTACCTTGCAAACTGATTATTCCTACTTTTTGAAAAAATGGTTATAATAACATTTCCACTCTGTGCAAGCATGCTGGTAAGATAATACCCACTGTGGAGGGAGAAGTGTTCAGACACAGCAGTGATTGGAATTGGATTTGTGCATAGATCAATGACAGTGAAACACCCTTGAATAATCTCTGCCTCAAAGCAAAATTTGACTTGCCTAATGATCTCATTTTGTCTTATTGGGTGACTAAAAGGTTATGATAATCTCAAGGGATTCTGTAGTTTCTCAGCTGAATGACTATGTGCAGTAGGGCTACTTTTTCTACACAAACATGAAGAAAATTAGAGTTTCAGGGCTTAGTGGCTAGAGAAATTTCCGTAACAGTCTGGGGTACAAAAGGAATACATCATCTGCCCCACTGTCATTTCCATGAGAATCACTGGTAGAGAGGCATAAATTAACCCTGGCCTATGTGTAGCAAGTCAATAATAGCAAGACTAACAGAAAGAATGGAAGTGAAGTTTTCAAGCAAACATATGATCATATGATTCAGTATAATTTTCTGGTTGGTTTACATATTATAGTCATAGCCACCAATACCTACCAATTATCTAGAAATATTTGCTAGAAAGCTCCTAGACTAACCAAGGGCTTAAAAATATATTTTACCATTAACCGATATCCTGTAATACGTACATGGTTTTTACTTTTGCAGACCAAAAAGATGGTCTTCCACCATCTCCCAAATCCTGCACTTTTCAAAGAAACAAAAGCCCTTGACTGATGATCTCACGGAAATATTTCAGAGAGTCACTCTGGTTGTGTCTTGTTTTCTGCACTTTGTAAGTGCCGAGCAATTACTCTGTGGTTATTTAATTTGTAAAATTGATCTGCTAACTAAAAAGTCTGATTCACTGACAAAGAAAAAGTAAATGCAAGAGAAATGTCTTCTGTAAAGGTTAAGTGCATATTTTATTTGCAACAGAGGATTATGGACTTTCGCAGCAAAGTTTTGTGTATCTGAGCAGCCTTGTAAAAATGAGGTTTGTTTATATAAAAGATGTAGTTCTGTAGTTTGTGAATTTTCTGAATCCTGACTGCTGTAGGTGGTCTCTGGAATAGATTATCCAGTGCCTACTAGCATGTTCATCACCTATCATTTTGTTCTGCATGGATGTTAATTCTTATCTGTCTTCCCTACCGGGTTGCCCACTTCCACAAAACTTCTGGGACCTTTAATATATTTGTTAAACTTTACTTTGTGAGATTTTGTTGAGTAACCATAAGTCCAAAAGCAAGCAGGGCAGACACACATACAGCATAGTCTCATCAGATTTGTTTCCTTAGAAAACCTGGCTTAAAAAATGAGATTAAAATAAGCAGCCAGTAAGGAGTTCTGTGAATCCCGTGTCCAGTGGTTTTGAGAACATGATGATGCTCCGCAGGGTCCCAGCAGAGTTGGCATCCACAGCCAGAAGCATGTGCAGTGAGAATGGGTTTAGGTAACAATTCATGAACTGTTCAGGATCCTCTGAGGCAAAGATCTCTGCAAAGAGAGTGGGAGATATGGCAAAGAAAAAAGTAGAGCAAAACTTGTCTGAGAAGAGAGCAACTGCAATGTGAGGTAAAGCTGGAGATGACAAAAAGTGTTTGCCCTCTCACTCTGTGCCCTCTGCTTTTTGGGGCTCACGTGAAGAGAGGACATGCAGAGCTCTTCCCTGTTTTTCGAGCTTTGCTGGTACAGAGGTTCTTCCCTAAAATACTGTTGCCTCTGAGGGCAGGTGGGGCAGCATTAGTTGATATTGTGCCCCACTCAGTAAAGCACATCAAAATCATATCCTGCAAAGAACAACGTGGTTGTTGCAGACAGCAAATCTTCCTCAAATATTTAGTGTGAAAATCATTTGTGAAACTTCTGTATGTGGTGTCTTAGTCTCGCAGTTTGTTACACCCCTTCTAGAGCACTACTACCCCTCCTGAAAGACCACAGGATGGAATTGGAGGCATTAATCTCTAATCTTTGCAGTCAAAAGAAAATGTTCTGCCTATCACATGAGATTCAACTAAATACAGATATGGATCCTATCTTAAGCAGCTCTCAACCTGTAAGCCACCCTGTAAAGCAATGGCACTAAATTAAGCAGCACACAACCTTTCCTAGAGCAAGATGAAATGATGTTTAAGCACTCTGCCAGTTAATGGGTGATTAGTGTACGCCTTTGCTCATTACTCCATCAAGAAACTTGCTCTCAGTCAAATGACAAGCGATGAGAAATGCTTTAATTGTTCCTAAATTATTTTGTGGTAATTAGTCAGCTGCAATCCTAAGAGTAAGTCGAGGATAACGGCAATATTTCCTGAAGAAATACTTGTACCCAACAATGATTACCTAAAAGCAGGATGATTCTTTGCAGCCCTGTATGGATCTGGGAAGGTTTGTGCTGATACCACATCCTTGGTCTTTACTGAGTACTTATCAGCTCAACACAAATGCCCAAGTTCTGCCCCTTTTTACATCTTGGGTCATGTTTCACACTTTCTCCAAGAGTTAATAACTACTAAAAGTATAAATAGGGGTACTTTATATATTCTTTAGGCTGTATGACCTCTGTCGTAAGGTTAAATCATGTAACCGCAGTTGTCCACCCCATTGCCCTCCATTTACATTGATGACTTGATACGTCTGTCATTATTCTGTTGTTAACTGTTGCAGCACGGCTCTTCCTTGAAGATTTCTTGCCAAAATTTGAAACCCACAGAAACAATGAGATGAATTGTGGCTGCTGCATCTTAGACTATCTAATGGTAACAGGGATCAGCAGGGAAGCGAAAACCACCTCTGAAGTGAATGTGTACAGCTAACACTGTGAATGCATGAAAATGTTTGTGTTTGTGTATTTGCAGGCTTATACAAGTGGTTTGATGTTATTTCATTGATAGTAATTAATCAGAAATAGGTAAAGGCATGACTCAAGAAATTGTTTAGAATCAGAGCACTCCATAACTTCCTTAATAAATTTTATATTTCTGGGCATGAAACATATAATTTCTTCTGTACAGAATCTTCCCAAAATCTTCTATGTAAATCTAATAAATGTGTATTTGCTTTATCTAGTGCTAAATACTATGTGAATCGAAAGTAATTCTTTTTTCTTTTTTTTTCCTGAGTACAGTTACCAGTGTCTGTTCTGGACAGATAATTGAACTGCTGGCACTAGTCCTGTCAATGAGTACAAAAGGCACCACAAAGTGTAGCCCAGCAGCTTTTCTTCTGTAGTTGTAACTTGCACAGTGCATCCTGTTTTTTTTCTCCTCTGTCTAAATCAGGCAGCTGTACAGCAATTACTGTCAGCATAAATTGAGCAAGCTTGCAAATTGTCTTCAAAGTCATCCAAGAAAGCAACTTTATCCTTCAAAGTAACTGGAATATTATGTTGATATTATGTACAATTATTCAGATAATTTATAACTTTTCTTTGGGACAAGTTAAGTGCACTTTATGTGTTTTATCTGGATGACTCCTAATGCATGGAAATGTGAATTATTCATAAGTTGCCTTTTGGTTGCTGGAGTCTTTATATAGCTTTTGTTTGCTAATGCATTTGGTAGGCTATTTTGTGCACTAACACATTATATAGATAATGCTAGCAATAAAATAAATGCTAAATTATACATTCTGTAGTTCTGCATTAAGAGCTAGTACAGCGTGCTTCATCAATTTTCCTCTGTTCTACTTCACAAATCTAAAGATAATTGATACTGTGAAACTATCATCTAACTCATCAAAATTCCACTGCTGCTGAACTATTACTCTATATATTGATGTAGAACTGGCATTGTTGACCAATTTGTTTAAGGCAGTGAAAACCTGAATATCTAACCTGGAAACTTCCCTATAATACCCAGAGTCCATTTGGGGCTTCTTAAATTTATAATATGAACAAATAGAATTTATAGTTATCATCCAAACAACCTAAGTGATAATCTTGAGTGCTTGTCTGTGAATGTTGGCTTTTAGCTAAACTGATGACCTAATTCCTTCCACAAAGAAAAAGAAAAAAAAAAGAAAAGGGGGAGAGAGCAACCTCCTTACTTTTTCACCCCAAAAGACACAAGATCGAAAGGACTATAAACATTTTTTATCACAAAAGGTTTCTTATGGGTGAAAACGTTGCCAAAGCAGCATCCATGAAAGTCTTCCATTGCAAAATAGTGAGTTTTTCCAGGGAGCCTACTTCTGATACATTGAAGCTGCTACGTGGACCAGAGCTACATTTTATTAGCGCCTGTTATGAACACAAAAGATGGTTCCTGGTGGGAAGAGCCTGCCCCTTGCTTTCCTGACATGTTGTTTACAGTAGGAATGAGCCAAAATGATTTAGGGAAGAGTCTGCAAATTCAAAGACCCCTACGTGATGTGAGGGTGGCACAATAGTTGGCCCCAGCTACGTCCCGCCATATCTTCTGAGGGAGCAGCTCCCTCATGCCTTTCCCCAGTCAAGTGTAGCTATGACAATAATTAACAAGCAGCTTTAATACAGTATGGAGTTTCAAGTGCTTATCATCAGTTAGTAACCAAGTTAACAGTATTCACTTATGCTCCAGGGCACTTTGCACTGCTGGATCTCCTTAGAGACATCAGTGCCATGGCTGTTCAGCAGGGCTTAGTCCTTTGCTTTGGGTTGTTCACGCTCTCCTTGGCGTGCCGGCTAATTGCCGGCAAGTTAGCATTGCTCACCGTCATTTTTCATGAGCAAGGTCTTCTTAATAGACTTCTGCAGTCTCTCAAAGTTTTTATTAAGATTTATATCTCCTCTCTACTGGCCGTCTTGATGTAGGATTGCCCTCCAACTCTGGGTTTGCACAGCCAGATTGGGTGTTTCTTTCCCCTCAAAGGTCAGCATTCAAAGGGACTGTTGAATGACTGAAACCCTACTGCAGTCTCCATACACACTTGGCAGTGCTAACTCTGCCCCAGGTATATAAAGCAGACTCTTGTGGATTTGAACACTTTGGGACCACAGCATCATTCATCTTAGTGAGAGTTCCTATTATCAAAATGTGGCTGCTGTGGCAGATATGTGTCCCTGAAGTACTCTGAGGAGATTTTTCACTGGAAATGGATATTTCAGCAAGACAGCAAAGAAACAGTAACCCTAGAGGGCAAATACCAGACACAAAAATACCTGAATTAACAGCAGACGCAGAAGCAGGAACCGTCTTCTAAATTAGTGAGATTACCTTTTAAGTCGAATTTATAATTCTGACTCTAGCATAGCGTCTTGGACATTTCTGTAGCCGTTTGGATCCTAAAGTCATGCTCTTCTCTACCATATGTAAGGTACATTTCCTCACAGCTACCTGGGGACCTTATAGTGCTAGAACTGTATTCCTCCTTTACACTGTCGTTGGGAGGCACTGGAGTACATGGATGTCCTGGTGCATATGTAGTAATTGAATCACAGGGGAAAATATTTGCAGTTTTGCACAGGTTGTGTTCATCTTGAGCCTGGCACCGAATCCATGCCCCAAGTCCAACCTGAGTCCCCCTTAGTATCTGGTTTGTTAGTTCCTGTCAAGAAAGTGTTCATCTATTAGGTTTGTAAGTTGCCTCTGGCAACAATCAATATGTAACATTTCAGAAAAGGGACTAAAGGGAAAAAAAACCCAAAACATAATGCACTAAACCAGTTGTACAACACTATTAATTCATTCTCAATGCCTTATAAGCATTTTGGGGAATTCTCCAGCCTAAGTTGAGTCTGGCCTCAGGTTGCATAAACAAAAAATAATTATTGTTAATGAATATTTTTAGCATCTGGATGCAAGCTAGCCTGTCTTAATTAACTTGGAGCTGCTTTTCCTTAGTTTTTCAAAAAAGCAGCAGCCTGTAATACAACTAAAAGCCAAAGAGGATTTGCATGACATTTTCTTCCAAGTTCATACATGCCACCAGAATTCTCATTTCATTGGCACCATTCAGATTAATGTATTAAACTTCTCCCATTCCCCTTTTATGGATTCACATACTTCCCACTCTGATAGAAACCAAAGGGATCCCATTAATGGCATCTTATCATTCTTTAGGATCTCTAGTTATCCTCACTTGTGAATTAAGCTTTTAAGTAGTTGAAAAACAGTGCATGTTAATGTTTCATGAGTTAGATTAACAGTTATTACTTGAAAACAGTCTTTCATTGATTTTTTTTATTTACTAGTGTTTTCTCAATGATGTGCTGAAAATGTCCTCCTTCCCTGTTGCATTCTCTTTCCTTTTGTTATGGATTTTTATTGCTTATGATAATTTAGTTTAGTCATTTGAACATATTCATTCAGGGAGCTATGCTTATCAGAAAAAAATGCAAGAGATAATTTATACTTTTGAAAAAGTTATAAAAACAGTGTTTTGTTTTGTTTTGTTGTAAAGATTGTTTCATTTTTGTCTTAGAATTTCACAGCTTTTCTGAATTTCCAGGGGAGCCATTGGTTAAAAGTCATCAGAGTGTACTTATTAAACTCTCTTGAATTAAGAGTGTGGATGGATGAACAAATCCAAATCTTCATAAACTTTGTGAATTAGGATATAAGCACTTATTAAAACATATAATTATTAAATTAATCCTTAATATAATGGGAGGCTTGTTTGTATATTACTTAGTCTTTATGTTTATTAGTCTACAAAATATTCTAAGCACAGTATACTAATAAGGATTACTGCTTAAACTATCTTTTAGTAACTTGTTTCTCTGGGACTTGAGTGGTCTTTTCACACTAGGGAAGATTTAAGGTGAAATGCTACCAAATTAGAATTCTGCATTCACATCACTTGCAGTCTAATGTTACCCTGTACCTTTTTCATTGAGATGTAGTTATATGACCAGAGCTGCACGCTCACTTGCTGCACAACTTCCTGGGGTTGAGAAGAGTGTGGAGACACCAAGCTTTAGCGGACCTGTAGGAGATAATATGGTTCAGGACCAGAGGTACGTAGAATATAATCCCAGTGTAGGTCCCACTGAAGTTTTAACATGTGTTGCTAATGGAAAGGGGTGAACACGGTGTCTCATTGAGAAGCTTTGCCCCATCTTTTCCCTTGCAGTCCCTCTAGAGCATGTTATAGCTCAGAATGTAACAACAGAAGAGGAGTAGGGAGCTCATTAAGCTTGTCTTGACTGTCAGCATACCAAGACCTGCTGCTAAAGGCACAAGTTTGATAGAAAATTTCATTTACCCAGTTGTACTCTGTCAGCTACCATCTTCTTACAGAAAAGACTAGCCCTAATCACATAATATGTTTGAAAAGTCATTTTTCATGGAACAGGATAAGGAATGGAGTGTTGGGCACCTTGGATATCTTATGGTTTAGATTTTGCTTGGCTTGGTTCCTGATTAAATAGGCTCAAAATAAGAGACTTTGTAGAATCACCTGCAACAGTTCATCTGCTTTTAGAAGTAAAATTTCAGGTAGGTCAGCTGTAGAATGACAGCATATGGACAATGATAGAGTGAGCTGGGCAGCTCTGAAGAGTCAGGACCAGTAAGCAATATGCAGTTAGGAAAGCAATTTCCCAGATACTCCGATTTCTTCAAGAAGTAAGGGGACTGTGTACTTGTCCCTTGAATCCATCAGCAGAGGCTATTCTGTGTCTCTTTTTGTATGTCACACACTTATCCACATTGAAACCAACGTGGGTTTGTTTTGGTTTGGTTGTTTGTTTTTTGTTTTTGTTTTTTCCATTTCCTGCTGCTTTCTTTTTTGCTTCCCTTGTAGGGAAAACAATTTACAGAAGCCAAGAATTGTGTATTCAACTCTCCAATCATTTAAACATAACACAACTACCAGACTTTTCAAAAAGACCAAATTAATCTCTTCAGAAGCTCTTTCCTGTCAAGATGTAAATTGCAGAAGTTCCCAAATATAGTGTACAGGATCATTGTTAAGGAGATTAGGCCAATTTGTACAATTGGTTCTAGAATCCCCTGATTTAATAAAAACATGAAGGAAGTGTGGTCATCCTGAGAAGAAGAGAGAATATTAATGAGGCAATCATAAGATTTGATCTCCAAAAATAATATGATTAGTTTTTATTTTAACAGTGTAATTAGAAAAAAACTATTCACATTTTACTGATTTCATTTCCTATAGCCTGTATAAGGACATAAAATATATTAATAAAATGTCTACATGGAATACTAATTTAGTTATATCTCCTTACATTCCCTACTTAAATTTTGTGTTCGTCATTATTCTTCATGTATTGCAGTGCTTTACAGCTGAGATTTCTGAGGTCTACACTTCTCACTGACATTAATGGGAATGGTATATCAAAATCCACTAGGTGGCTTTGAAAATTTCAGCTATATTTTCAGTGTTCTGTGATAATACTGCTGAATTTATCCTTACACCACCCCTCAGAGACAGGTAAATATCCGTTAAATATATTTTATTGAAGTTGAACTGTGCAGAACAGAAACGTGAGAGACATAATGGGCCTAATCCTATTGACTTAATCTGGCATTGGAGGCCTAATCATGAGCCAAAACCATTAAGCATTCATCAGCAAAACTAGCCTGATACTATATTTGCCTAATAGTATTTAAAAAGATGAGTTAGGAAAAAATCTTTACCACTGATTTCTTTTTTTGGTGTGTGAGGGTGTGGAGTCCATTTTCATTTATTTTAAAATGAAAACCAAAATATATATTTATAATTGACACTGTAATGCCTCATGGGAGATGTAGCTCTTGAGCTGCCTGTCTTCTCTTTGGCAGAACTACATGGTGTTTTATTGTTTTCTGTCTTGGCCTCGAGCATCTCTCCTCATGTCTATCACAAAATAAATCGCCTGGTTACTGTGTGTAGTCCAGGTCACCCATAGGTAAAGTGGTCAGTCCTCCAAGTAGTCAAACCATCAGTTTTCAATTTCAGTCATTTGGTATTAAAATTCACATTTGTTGCAAAAAACAGAAACCCATCAAGAACATTTTCATTGTGTTGAAAATAGTTTCTCATCAAAACAATGTTGCCAAGCTGATTATTTATCTAACAGATCTCCTCCAGCTAAGCCAAATGCAGAATTCTTCCTCCATTGCCTTTCATTTTTGTATAACTTCTCTGCACTTTATTACTGGTCTTCCCCTTGTGTTAACCACTTGTGAGACCTCATCTGGACTGCTGTGTCCAGTTTGGAGATCCCTGATAAAAGGAGGACATTGATAAACCGGAATGAGTCCAGGGGAGGCCACCAAGATGGTCAAGGGCTGGGAAAGGGGCTGTGTGAGGAAAGACTGAGAGAAATGGCTTTCACCAGCCCGAAGAAGAGCCAGACTTGCCCAGGTGAAAGGATGACAGCCTAGGGACACAGGTTACAGCAGTAGAGATTAATGAATTGCTGTAGAATTTCATTTAAATCATTGTGCAATACATCTTCATATGGGAAATAATAACACTGCAAAGAGGTCTCAATTAAAAGTGTTGGAAAAAAGTTTACGAAGCATGGTTTTGTGATTATGACAAGAAATTACAGGCTTCAGTAATGTGTGATTGACATCAGACATTAGGAAATAACAGCAACGTTAAGCAAAGCGGAGATAGGGTCACCTTTCGGTACTGTGGGATCTGCATTACTGGAGGTGTTTCAAGACATCCTGGATGAACATCTTTCAGGAATGGCCTGTGGGGAGTTTACTTAGGTTTTTGGAAGGACAGTTAGACAAAACAACCTCTCCCAGGCTCTTTCACACCTGTTTTCTGGGGTTTTATGATAAAGTGTAGGGCAAAACTTGGGGTCGGTGCCTTGACTTAGCCGCAGTCTTCTTCTTGACCTTGGGTACATCAGTTAATTTGAGCTGTGTTTCAACTCCATCTCCAAAATGGAGATTATTATTAGTGTTTAGCATGAGAGGTGCAGTGAAGGTATAATCCATTAATGCTTTTAAAGCGCTGGCATATTACATTAATGATAAAGATAAAGAAATGTCCTGGCCCTGCAGAATTTATAATCTAAAAAGGTCAGACAAAGAATGTGAGAGGAAACATCAATATCCTTGCCGTACGGATGAACAACAGAGCCACAAGGAGAAGTGATTTGTCAAATGTGGTAAAGCAAGACTGAGACAAACACCCAAATTTGTCGTGTATCCCTTAAAGACAAGACTGTGCTTCCTCTCTTAGCATAAGCAATCACAAATATTGTAAGTGATTTCCTATCTTTAAACTCGTCTGTCAGTGTTTCTTCACAGGAGTAATTTTTCCTGCCAGATTCAGTAGGAGTAATACAACCTGCAGCCATTCAATTTGACTTTATTTTAAGACGGCATCAAGTATTTCAAAATTAACAGGACTGACCCACTGGCGTAACACAGAAGATCCTTCCATCTTCTGCCCAGCCACAACCTTGTTTGCACTGACGTCTTTCTCAAAGGGTGGCTCACTTTACACTGTGCAGGCACTGCTATTAATAATCCATATGTTACTCCTTTTTTATGGCTTCCTGCTATTGCTTGGCATCGCTTGGTGCTTTTTGACTTCAAGATCTTTGGACCAGAAATTCTGCCGGTCAGTTTGATCCGACATTCACTCGTGCTCAGAGTAGGCGTCCTCCAGACTGCCATGAGTGCTGTATCTGTCCTGCTCTTTTTGTGTAAGTAAAGATGATCTCTACAGCTTTGCGGGGCTTTGTAGACTTTACTGAGGCCTGAGGCAAACCACATTAAATAACGTATTAATTTTTAAAAAATAATTCATCCAAGAAAATACATGAAAGGGCTGGAGAGCTCTTCACCTTCAGATGAGAGCTGTTTTCTCTACACCGAGTGATGACGGCACACGCAACCGGTGACTCATAAGATTATTGTGCTGTTGGAACAGCCTGTCAGAGGCTGATGCATGATGCCACGGCAGGGACACTGTCTCCTAGCAACTGCCCGGAGTTGCTGTCTTTACATTTAACCCTTCCAAATTTCCAGACACACCAGGATGCCACCAGGATGTATTTGCACAGCAGCTTCTGCTGCAATTTAATCAATACTTCTCTTCCACTGTTCTTTGAACAACGCGGGACAGGCCAGAGGGCTCCAGTAAATTGACTTGGCTAAATGGGATGGATGGATCAATCTGCGATGCCAGCATCACGGCATGAAACTTTCTCCCCTTCTTTCACCTTTCCTTTTCTTTTCCCTGTGCTTTTTAGAGGTGGGATTGTTTCTGCTTTCTCTTGTGTCCAATAGCTGCTATGTTTTCACTGAAGTCTACTTTAAAACATGCTTCTCTGGAAGGCTCTGAGTTCATGATATCCAAAAGGAATATTTTAAAATGATCAACTGGTTTAAGTAAGACTGTGGAAGATTCAGCAGCAATCTGAACTTTAAGACTTTGACTTTGTTATTTGCTGGTACTGCATGTCCGTGATGCAGCAGCTCCTCTCCCGGTTACAGTTCCTACCCCATGGAATAGGACAGGAGAAAAGCTGTTTCCATGTGGAGAGGAAGACTGGTAATGAAAGTCTCTGCTTTAGGTAAAAGAGTATAGGCAGATTTTATGGAACTAATTCAATGTCAGCAAGCTAAGTAAAGGAGATTATAGCGTCAGTGACTTAGAGGTACATAAGAGTTAACAATGCGAGAGAAGGTACTTAACAGTTGTGTAATGGTGAAGGGATGGCTCATGCCCAAGTTACAGTGTTTAGCAAACTGGCTCGGATCAGAAATGAGCTTGGACCTTTTAGCTTATGAGCTCTTTTTGTATGTCTGTGCATTTATGTTCAAGAGCACTTATCTGAATGAAAAGAATACTTGTCATGTTTTGCTGTGGATCTAATTTCTGAATCACTTAGGCCTTTGTTTAAACAGCATTAGGGAAGTTGGCACAGTCCAGTTGCTGTTGAAAGTGTGCTGTTTGTACCCATTGGGTGTACCAAATGACATTATCCCTGTGCTTTGGCCTTAAGAGTTTGCCTGCCTGTTGTTGTCTGTCCCATCTGGAAGCACACATGGCATTGAGATCTCTTCTTTGCACCCAAAGTCGGTGGTGCTGAGCAACTGGCACTTGCTGAGCACATGCTACTTGGAAAATGAATTTGAAATTTGAAAACTAAGATCAAACAGAGTCTTCACCCCTCAAAGTGTTTCTCCATTTCCGGGTCAAATTGTGAATGACTGAGAGGGGTGGCAAGTATGCAGAGACAGGGTGCATTAACCGTCCTACCATAAACTCACAATGGTGCCATGATCAAAGCTCCTTCATTTATCTCTACTGACCAGCACTAACATCCCCAGTACAAATCACTTTGTAGTAGCTGCCATTAATTTAGTTTTGTGAAGCGCCTCATTGCAACCGCCCCGCTGCTGAATGACAGTGCTTTGCTGTTGTGCGATCCATGCTCATTAAAGAAAAAAAGTTTCAGACTCTTCACAGGTTTGTGTAATATTGCAAATCTTTCAACATGTATTAGAGCTGAAGCTTGGGGCTTGAATGCTAATGGTACTGAAAGTTAACACGGAGGTGATCTGACAAAGTCGCCTAAGGAGGTTTTCATAAACCTTTTGTACAATATCTCTGCTTCCTTGCCAGTGAAAATTAACCTCTACTTGCACAAAAATGAAACTTCACCTAACTCATTTAGAAATAGCAGGGGAAAAGAGAAAATCAATTCATAATGAACAGTATCACATTAAGAAAATCTAATTAGAAATGGCTTCTCTTTTATTGCACTGATAATGGTAAGCTTTAAGAATGACATCATTACAAAATCCAATAGCTTATAACTGAGTGAATTTTTTAAAAAGTGTTTAAACTACCAGATCAATAAATTCACACACCACATAATTAAATTGTACAGAAATTCTCAATAAACACTAATGTTAGAAATGTGGTACTCTATTTTAAAATAAAATATATATGATCTTGCGCTGCATGTAGTTCTAAAAGATGTCCCTGATATTTCTGAAGAGTGAGAATTTCTCTTTAGACACCACACTGAGGACAAAATCCTCTCTACTTAGTCTTACTTACTCATGTTCACCTGGAGTTGGGTGGAATAGTATTCTGGGTCTATGCACCAACTTCTCCCTATAAATGTTATTTAGATTTGCATGGGTCTTTTTTAAGACTGGGATTTGAAGAAATAGTAGAAAAATTCAAATCTCTTCAATGTAACTTCAAGTATTTTCTTGTCTAATAAGTCTCTTAATTTCTTCAGAAAGAAACAAAACTAAGAACACTTCTACTAACTGCAAATTGTAAAATTCCAGGTTCCCTCTGTTCTGCAATCTCCAAATCAACTTCAGTTTTACAAAAGTAATGAGTTTTTTATTCAGCCACTGAAGAATTTAATACTCGGAATAATCCTTCAAGGTTTGGATGCAGCTAAGATACAATAACGTGCTGCATACCTGTTATATCCAATAGCCCAAGGAATAATTTACCAGCGGCAAAATTATTTTTTCCAAATGTGCACAGATAATCCGCTCTCACATGTTGTACCCTCTGAGGGAGCAGTATATCTAATGTGTAATCTTTTTGTAATGAGCCCATCACTCTGGTTTCTAGGTAGAGTTCCACCAGGCATATCTGTGGGCAGTTTTGTTTGTACGCTCATTAAAAAACGCCTTAGTAAGATTAGCTGCTGTTTGGCAATTTGCATGGCTAGATATATTTGTTTATAACAAGAGCAAGAGATAATTAATACACATTATATGGAAAGCTTCAGCCATGAAAATAAAGAAGAACAAGATGAAATCAGTTCAGTTTTCTTTTTAACCAGTCAAGTGTTGCAGGAGTTTCAAAAAGTGTAGGAAAAGGATTCAAGGTTACACAACAAAAGAATTTCGCTAGCATGGAACTTGCAGATAAGAAACAATGTGCCGCACATAATACTTCTGAGATTTGAATTAAAACTGCCAGGGACATTGGCAGTGGAGATGAGCACTGTAATGCACTGTTCTGCAAAAGGAGTTCATCACTGGTAACAGAATTTGAATTATGCTTTACTAGATTTCCTGCATATGTCAAAAATAAGTAATTGCCAATTATCTTGCTCAAAAGAGCTGGTGGGATACAATCATTTCACTTAAGCATAAGTGCAGAGCTGCAGAGTGCTGAGGAAAAAGCTCTGCAGAGGGAAAGCTTCAATAAATAGTTTCTGATAAATCGAGATAACTTCAACTAAAGCAAAGGTTAATTTTAACTTCGTCCTAGCATGCAGATGTTCAATAGTACTTAATAATCTGCAGCAATGCACCAACTAAAGCAATGGGTTAATTCCAACAATACACTTGCTCACTGAGGTAGTGCCATTAATGTTATTGTCCAGGAAGGAAATATCTACAGTGACTGTGGCTTGATCAGAGTAATTGTGGAAGGCCAAGGATTAATCTGGGTCTCTTAAACTCACTACCCTATCCACTGGAGGCTGCTTTCTCTGGATAACCAGAAGAGAAATAATGAAAAAATACAGTTCCTTATATAATAGGTACCTTTTTTTTCTTTCTTTCTACAAAGTTTATTAAATCCTTATAGGACCCAGAATATTTAATAGTTAGATCAGAGTTCAGAGCCAGAGCTCCAAAGTTCTGTTGTGGGTTCTGCTGTTCCTTCATTTTAGGCAGGTCACTTCTTAGCTTCCCCAGTGGTTAAAATGGAAATAATTATATGGAGTTTATAGTGGTCCTATGAGACATACTTCTTGTTTTAGATTACTTCGGGCTCTTTGCAAGAGAGATGATAAAGAAATGTCAAATATTGA
>JAOXJM010000012.1:7761901-7778589 GCA_026413425.1 Tringa solitaria
GAAGGACTGCGGCACCTGGAAGTTTGAAGCCCTTTTCTCTCACAGTAGAAGACGACGAAGGAAGGGGGTGGGATCAAACAGATTATCAGGACATCTTTTCCCCTTCTCATGCAGACTTAAGTCAAATTTTTAGTAGGGATGAAGGCAAAAGCTTAGCTGGAAGTACAGCATCCTTCCTGGCTTTTATGATTTCTGAAATTAATTATGCTTTCTACACAATTAATTCACCCCCTTGTACTTTCTAGTCATGTCTTCTCTGTACTTCTGTGTTTATGTGAACAAAAAGCATTCACATTTATAAGCATAAAGATGAGAAATCTATAAAAAGAACTTCTGGAATGAATATTAATATCTCTTAACAGTGGAAAATTTGTGCAGGTTTGTGAAAGTCTTTTTTGCACTTTACTCCGGCTGATTCTGGCTGTTGTGTTATAAGGTGTGCTAAACTGATCGTTGGTTTCATCCAATGTGAAGTGTTTTGTGGTTTTTATCTTGCCTGCTGATTCAAAGATATCCTTCATTCAGAAATGGCTTCACCTGTAAGGTTGGCTGTGCTTACAGACTCCAGTTTTATTACAATATTTGACAGGTTGATACACTCATTCAACTTAGTATTGCTGTATGACAGATAACAGTAGCAAAACTAACTGCAAAACCAGAAAAGAGCCTTTCAATTTTACATATTCAAAACTAGCTTAAATTTATTTTTGGCCAAGTAGCTGCCTTCAAGCTGAGGAGAAAATGTATAATTTCATTACCCTGTGTTAAACTGTTATATTTTCCTTTGGAGTTTCTCCAGTGAAAGCAGCATGACCAAGGCCTTGTTCACTTTTGATTGTTGGGTTTTTTTTCACGAGACTTGAAAATGGGTAATATTTCTGTGATTTCTTCCATTCTGTGATTTTTATTGCTGGGACAATATTGTTTCTGTTACGGCTTGTGAGCAGTACTTTGTTCTTAAACAGATCTGATGTGTGAAATGATGATGTTCCTGTGCTTTCTCAGGCTTTGAAGTTATTAGAGCTAAGTATTATCAAGTTTGCTAAATATTTGGGTGGACAAGCTGCTGTAGTGTCAGACCTGAACGTTCAAGAAGTATTAATACATATTAAAAAGAAAAAGAGTATCAGCATTTAAAATAAAGAAAAAGAGTATTGGTATTTTGAAAAGGAATGTATTTTGAGGCTTTGTTATCTCTCTCCTGGGTTTTGTACTTTTTGTGTGAATGAAGTCAAGTTTTTCTCTTTCCTCAAGAAGGCCAGAAATTGATTGTTTTCTTCTTTTTAATGGAATTTGGGCTTCTTGCATGCCTCGCTGAGTGAGGAGTTTAATGAAATTTCTGTACATCATTTGTTCCTGATGATGTAGTCCCACCTTCTAGCAACCTCTCCAAACGTGCTGGTCTGCACAATCCTTTATCATAAATACTTCCCTCTTTGCAGATGTGTTTTAGCCCTGGGTAAAAGGTTGGTAGCTCAAGGAAATTTGGGGGAGGGGGGGGGAACAAACAAAACAAACAAAAAACAAACCAACCAAAAGCCAAACCCACAACTGGCCGGTGCTGTTCCTTAGTTGCTGACTAATTTGTCATTAGGGACTGCTGTGATTTAGAAAGAGCTGCCACAGGTCACCCCATCACTGGCCGTGTTTCCATAGTGGGTAAAGCAATTATTGTCACTTTGCCTTGTAAATGTTGAAAGGCATCTGCTGTTCCTCTGAGGTGAATGGTGAAATGAAAATTGATGCCGATAATAAACATAAAGAAGGCTGCTGGAAAGACTCCTGATCTGTAAGGGAAGAGTGACATTTTAAGAGCTGTGCTGTGGATCTAATGAGAAATGGTATTGCCTTTTAAACCATTGTGCTGAGGATGGAATGATACATCTGATAAAGTTGCACACGTTATGTGATGCTATATTGCAGAAAGTTCTAGTTATATCAAATGTCCATGATGGCACAATAAACTAGCTTGGAAATTCTTTCTCCTTGTGTTTACTTTTCAGACATCTGGGTTTGGGTTTTCAACGGGTTTTGGGTTGGTTTCTTGGTTTTGTGGTTTGGTTTTTTTCTTTTTTTCTTTTTTTTTTTTTTTTTTAATATAGAAGGGAAAGGTGTCAAAGAGGTTCCCTTTGAAACCTTTCCTGAGTAGGGCTTAGACTGGCCAATCCAGACCATCGTCAGGGAAACTGTAAGGTTGCAAAATGCAAAGAAATACTCATGTCTGTTTGCTACAAACCGTCTTGCTTGATGTGCCTGCAGGGTCTAGTCCTGCAAACTATAATGTTGAAGAGGAAGAGAACACATATTATTCTAGAAAATTCACACTACCTGAAAGTTTGTGCGAGGTGTCTAGACTGAAGTTGCAAAATATCAGCCTTGAAATTAGTGACAGCTTTGTGCAAATGTCAGTGGGAAAAGAGTTGAGTTGAAAATAACATTAAATAATTACTGTGAAATTAAAGGACTATTTTGAAGTTGTAATTGAGTTTGATGCGTCATGATTATGTTATTGGTAGCAGTTCATGGCTCATCCAATGTTGTTATTGTAGAATCGATGTATTCATATAATGTTTTCTGGATCATTGTAATCTTCTGTGGTACTTAATTGAATAAAACACAAGACTCACTCAGAATAGATGCAGATACAAAGTACTAAATTTCTCAGAGGAAGAATGTTTTCACTTTGTTTTGCCCAAAGCATTAGTTTATTTGCAAATGTAATTGATACTGGCTTGAAGAGCATTCCTAGAGTACATTAAACGGGACAGCCACAACAACAGTATTAAATTTATGGCAGATGAGCGTAAATAGTGCAGTATTAACTGTAATGGATTCTGGATTGTAAATACGCCATTGTGTCCCACCATGTATGGATCAGGAGTCTTATTCATGAGTTACACTTTAGATGTGCATTGTACTAAAGGAAAAAAGCCCTGTACTTTGAATTTTCTCCTGATACTTAACACAAAGCTGTACATTTCTGTCATGCTGAGCTGCGGGGTAAAGCTCAGGTCCTGGCCCCCAGCAAGGCTGTGGTCTCGGTGTCCAAGCCCAGCCTTGCAAGTGGAAACACAACGCTGAGTTCAGCGGAGTGTGCATCAAATCTCAGCTGGCAGTGGAGGACTGATGTAGCTGGAAACCTGTGCAGGGAATTGCACCTTTTAAATCCTTGACTAACCCAAATGCAGATGGAACAGAAACGAAAGCTGTTGAATGATGATGTGAACCATTCATGATTTTTGTGTCTAGGAAGGGTACTTTGAAGCAGTTTTTGAAAGGATGGGGAGAGCTACAACGCCACACACACAGAAAGAGTCTTTTAACAGGGTTCCTCAGAAGTGTGTACTGGAAAAAGAAATGTCTGTCCTATGTGGACAGAGAAACTCACTAATAGTAAAAATGGTCTCTTCAGGAATAGATAATAGCGTGCTGGGCAGATGGCAAGCACAATGTTGTTCTTGGGATTGTAAGTTCTTTTCAGCAGGATCTGTTCTGTTGGAAACATCTCTAGACCAAAGCATAGGGAACCCTGGGCTGTGCAGCTCCTGGGTGCTGCTGTAATACAAATAATTTTTTAAAAGGTTTATTTTTCATTTAGTTTCATTACAATGAATTCCTAATATGTTGGCTATATTGATTGCATGGAACTATACTGCAGGACCATTTTATGAATAGATGCTTTTCGGTTTTGAATTCAGCACACAAAAATGGATTTTCATTTATACTGTGTCTGCATTGCACTTCTCTGCCTGTGTAAGGAGGCTTTAAAATTGATGTGCATTGCACTTAACAGCCACTTATAGCCACTTTACTGTGCCAGAGTAATGTCAAGCTGCTTTAGTGCCTAGGAGAAGATGCGTAGGATTTTGCCAGGATAGAAGCTCTATCAACGATTTAAAGCAATCAAGTATCTTTGATTATAGAAATTTAAACCTCATTTGCAGTGCAAAATCTGATGAATATACTAAAGTCTCTGTCACCCAGAAAAGGATTTGTACCAGGTAAATTAACTACCCCTTTTTTCCTCATGAAAAGAAAGTCAAAGTGAAGAAGTGGTCTGGTACCATGCTACACGATGCAGTGTGGGCTCCACTCTTCAGCAAAGGTCTTCATGTGTCATAAGGATTTATTCTACCATCTGTGTTTGTGTTAACTTCTGTTAACATGCCATACTCTGATTGGGGAGCAAACTAAATCTTTAAAAAAGGTTTCTCTAAGGGAACTGCTGGAATCCTCTAACCATGTTGCTAAAAAAGGTATCTGTACCAAAAAAAAGGATATGGCAAAGTTTACTTAGCAAGGAGATACAAAGGATTTCATTTTTACTACAATTCATGGCATCCTAATAGACTAGATGATAAGAGAGCATTAAAGCATAATGCTGGGTGGACTGTAAATGAATATTTATTTGCTTTCCTACAACTACCGCATGGGTACACCAACGATCTCAGGCTAGTGCCTTTCTGGTAAGACGAACTATTGAATTGGGTGTATCTCATTCTGCTGCCAATAATATCTGAAGTGAAATCAATTTGAAGAAAATACCAAATTAAAGCATCCTTTCAAGACTATAGTTGACTATTCTGCTATTCTTGTAACTTCTAATAACGTGTAGACTATCTCTGGTGTCTATGAAGGGGAAAAATACTGAAAATAGATTAATCTGTTTTGGAAAGCTTATTCTTTGACTTCATTTCTGGACATAGTTAAAAGCCTGATTTGTTGGTTAGAATTTTCCAATTTACTTTGACTTTTCTTTGACTACTACAAAGTGATCAGGTGAAGTACTGCTGAAAAATCCTGTCCATTAAAACTTTGTACAATAGTTTCCCTTTCATGCTCAGCTCAGATGTCCAGGCAAGCATGAATGTGTATACTTTTCCTACCAATCTATTATACTTTCTCCTCATATTAATCCTTCAGCATAGCTGTTACTTTTTCTGATATCACCAAACTACAACATGAGGTGAAAAGTAGTTAGGCAACTATTCAGTATTCTGAATTGATTTTATTTATTTATTTATTTATTTTCCTCTGCTGGCCAGCTTCTCTTTCCACTATTCCAGGGTCTTGTAGCTTAAGCCTCTAAATATCTCCTTCTGTGGCCACTTCCCACACCAACCGAAGTCTTGATCTATAGAGGACAAGGATAGAGATGAAAAGACTGATGATTCCATGAATAAATAAAAACCCTTAGCTGTCTTGTTTTCCCTGGAAAATATGTCCAAAAAACTGTCTTTTGGTAATATTTTCAATAAAAGGCCAATCGTGTTCCCAAGTGTGGTGAAATCTGCCCTTCTTGTTTTAAAAGGTCTGGTATGATCAACAGAGTGATGGGTTTTTTCTTCATGTATGAAGTTCAGGCTTTGTAAGCTTCCCAAATGTAACACATTGCAGTTGCAGATATTTCACAGGTAGAGCTGGGCAATGACCCAGAGCTTTCCAGAACACATTGTTCACAGCAAAGCCTGATCCGAGCACATGATATTGATCTGCTATTGCCTTGTACTGCTGACATTTAGCCAGTAGGTTTTGAGTCCTTCTACACTTCTCCTAACCAGGCCATAGGTGAGGATAATGAAAGGCTTGTCTGACAACTGGAAGCAGGAGTGGGTTCAGCTTTTTTCTCTTTGTGGACATTGTTGTACTACAGCATATGTAGGCAGTCACGTGTGCCACTTGTATCTGCGAGGTACATGTGATCTGATTTTTTTTATATGTGTATATATGATGGGCATGAAACATGTAATGCTGTACATAGATTTATGAGGTATGTGAATAAGATGTGCATTACTTATTTGTGACAAGCATATGGTTCTGCCTGGTACACTTGTGCTCAAATTTCATACTTGCATGGTTTCACAAGGGAGAAAGATGCGCGTTCTTGCATAGCTTTCTTTTAGCTCATAGCATTTGTAGGAGTTGCGTAGCAATGTTTTGGAGCTTTCCATTAGTCTGCAGTCTTCCCATTCTTGTGCTATTTTCTAAACTAAAGAAAATTACAGATTTTTTGGGGGGTTGGTTGTTTGGGGTTTTTTATGCAATAATTCAGAGATGCTCCTTTATTCAGCTGTGGGCTAATTTGAAATCTTGTGTCATTATTTCTTAGTCACTCTATTTAGAATATGGTAAAATAGAAAGGTCATAGATATTATATCAAACAATAATATGGTGAAAACTCTGTTATTGGAGACCAACTTGTGAGTGGTATAGAAATAACGCATTTGTTGATTTGGGTTGTGTGGAGGAAAGTATGATGAAGTACACCATAGTTAGTAGCTGTGTAACGTTTTAGGGATGCTGCCATGTATTTTAGTCATTTTTTTCACAAAAATTAGTGAAGCTCTGCAAACTGTAGTGGCACGATCTCAAAGTCATATTGAACCACTGTGTGTTAAGCAGAGGTCCTCAATCCCCTAATGAAGGCTACTTACCACTCCTGGGACCCTGTGGTAGCATGTAGACATCTGGATATGTATGCAAATCACTGTCACTTCACCCTTCTTCTGCCTGGTTGCTAGACCTCAAAGGAACAAACACATCAGATGGGTAGACACAGGGAGTAGTCTTGAACCCTGGAAAGATACTTTTTATGATCCCTGTACATTTTTGACATCCCACCTCTGCTGCTGCTCTTGTGCCCCTGCCATCTGCAGCCTTTTATAGCCTCATTCTTGCTTCCAGTATGGACAGGTGGGGACAAAGTTGAGATACTCTGTCATTCCAAGTAGAGATATGAGGGATTTCATGCCTCCTCTGCTTGTGGCACACCAGGTGCTGTGCAAGTTGCCCTTGCTCCGGCTCTGCCTGAGTGCCTGATGTGGCATTGCTGAATACCTGCTATATCTGTGTAATTAATGAACGTTATCAATGCTAAGTAAAGGATGTCTTATCCCTTTTTAGAGGTCTTATGCTGTGCTCAGAGCCCTACTGTTCTCCAGGTTTCAGTAAGATGTATAGGATATATAGATCTTAGCATCCCTTCTGCATCAGTTCTCTTGCATTATAAGCAGATCAAATAAATAGATGGGAGCAGGATCTTGCTGCTATGTTACTTGAATTATTTATGCTATTTAAGTCTGTATTCAGGCAGTTGTGTATTGCATGCATTTGCACATCTTGCAGTAAGATTTCCACTTTCTTTCCCATGTCATCTGGTTTCAAGGGAGTTGGGAATCTGGTTTGGTACAGCACTCTCAGAACTGATGAGTACCCAACTGTGGCAGCTACACAGTGCTATCACCTCTCATCTGCTGAAGACAAAACCTCTCAGAGGTGCTCCAAGTGGTCCATCAAAACTGCTGGTCAATTTTTAAAAATTAGAGCAAGGCATTGTTCTGGTTTCCCTTTGCTTTCATCACAAGGGAAAAAAGACTATTGAGGTTGTACTAGTAATAAGTCAACTCTGTTTATCCTCTTCTTTCTCTGTTTTAGTAATAGACGTACCTTTACCTCTGTGTTAGGGATTCTGGCTAGGCTTTTCCAGTTGGCCCACTTTCCAGAAATAGCACTTGCACTATGGGGCATTCAAAACACTGGTAACAAGTTTCAGCTGTCCCCTGCTTTAGCACGTGTACTGTGGAAGACCTGCCATCCAGAAAGGTGGATGTTGGAGGGGTACTGAGGCACAGATGGGCAAGTGAGAGAAGTGACCTGTGTCTGTGCACCAGTTGTTTCATCCAACTAGGGAAGTACAGTTATGCCCAAGTGGTGTTTTCTGCCTCTCCCGTGCACCTTCAAAGACTCACGTACAGGAATCTGAAAATATTTTGGTTTTGCTTTCTCCATAAATAAAGAGGTGAAGCAGACAGGAGGGGGCCTTGGATCCCTTTGTTCCTCTTTTAGAGAAGACAAGTGTCTGCAGTGTTTTCATTGTTTGGACTCTTGAAAAGGCTATTTTGGGCTGGTAGAAAAGCTTATCTACCATAGAGCTAGTAGGAATACAGCAACATATGTTTAGCATAACAGGCTTAATCCCAAGAGATCTAGAAATACTTGAGAAAAAGTACACTAGTGTACAAACACTTGCGGCCATTGCAGCCCCCACCAGTAACTGTGGACATTGACCACTGCAAGCCATCCAGCTCCAGTAAGCATTTTGGGGGGGGGGGGAGGCAGTGAACTCCAGTGAAAAAAATAGTGCTGGTGGCAGAGCTGGCACCTTTGCCCCTCTAGGTGTTGTTCAGGAGCATTTGTGAGAAGTTATCATGAGGCTACTGTGGTGTTCAATGGGTCACTGCTCATCAGGGCCCACCCTTTGCTACAGATGGTAGCATCTGAAGGAGATTCTCCCTGAAGGAGCTCCTTTTCACTGTGTAAAGCTGGGCTCGGCTCTGCCCGGACGACAGGATATGATTGCAGCCGCTCATCAGGTTTTACCTTCAGAAACTAAGGACATTTGACTAAGGACATTTGATTCTTATGCCTGCATCGCTTCTGAGACCTCATCAGTTGTGGTGGTATAACCTCCAGCTAAATTGTTAAAAGATGGATGTATGTTACGTACATCTAGCTGCTTTAACAGTATCAGTATTTTGCATAACCTCACTATTGAAAGTGTACAGACTGTGTTGTAAGTTCAAGTATTTTTCCTTTTTTTTGGTTAAAGCTGATATAAAAGTAAATGAAAAATAGCAACTGTTGAAATGAAAAGTGTACTTCATAAAACAAATGCTTAAAAGGCCACTTGCTCCAGCTGTGGCTTTTATGTACGAGGTTCTCTCAGGCAATTGTATGTGCTTACATAAGAAGTCTTCCACAACATTTACATTTAAACCAGTCATCATCATATATGCAGATCATTTATTCGTTCTATAAATTACTGCTGCAGCTAAAAATGAAGATGAGACTCTCCCTTTTCCAAGCAGTAGGCTGCTAAATAGCCTAATGTGTTTGCAGCTGTTTTGAAGATGGGGATTCTCTGTTTGACAGCAATTTGGGGAAGGGGGGGTATTTTGTTATCTCTGTTTTCTGATCACTGGTGATCTCTTTTACATTTTCTGACCCTAGATATTTGAGTCCCAAAATATATATAGTGTCTATTTTGTAAAACTTATATTTAAATAAAGGGGGTGGGGGAAGAATAGGGAGCAAACAAATAAATACAGCAGTCAGAAAGAGCCCGTACTGAATCAATGAGGGATTCAGCTGCTACCCAGAAATAACCAGAGAGGGGTGGAAAAATGTCAGTGAAGATTGATCCCTAGGATCACGGGGAACAGAAATACTAAGCCAGAATGTGAGGAGGCAAACTTTGAAAAACCAATTTGGAGACGATTCACAGCTGGCATTGAAGTTGGGGCCTCAGAAGTCTCTCTCACATAGATAAACAAGTGAGAAAGAGGCATCTGTTGCATTACAGCTGCCAAGGCCACACCAGCAGGAACAGGCAGAGGGGAAGAAAAAAGCCAGCAGTAGGGTCTGTGTTCCTTCCAGGGATAACACAGTGCCAAACAACAATGGCACCGCTAATCATGCACCTTTGGGGCTGGAATGATGTATTTAAATATATATGCTCACTCAAAAAATAACCCTACAGTGGAGTAATAGCTTTGAAAAATATAATCCACTTAAATAGGAATGCCTGACTATCAGTATGCATGTGTGATCTTTGGGGTAAGCAAACCAGAGTGGATACGTAATCCAGAAGTGAGAAGGGTGCAAGTACCTGCTGTGTTCCCCAGAGCCACACTCCAATTTAGGCAGGAAAGTGCTATGCAAAACAGCTTTAAGCTGTGCACAAGTGAGCAGACTTCTTCACAGCTTGCATCCCAGTGTTGCCTTATTTGTTTACCATGAACCATGGGGTCCTGGAACTTGGAGCAGCAGTGAGAGACAGGAAGCGGCAGAATATAATGCTTCAAATAGTGTTTTAAAATGATTTTAATAGATTTTTTTCTCATGCTCAAGTTAAAAAAAAAAGTAACTAAGTACAGCTTCAGTAATGCACAAATAGTAGCAACACTATAGGACTGTTATACAGATCCACAAGTTGTTCTTTCCATGCCCGTTGTCTCTGTGTCCTCTGCTGCACGTATCTGCTGTCTCAGCAGGAAGTTTCAAGCTTTTTTGAAGTGTATCCCCTGTAGGAACGGATATTCATGCAAATAACTAATTAATGACATTGACTAAATAAACTGGATTTGATCTGCTAAATGAAAACACCACACCAAATTGCTTTCATAATGATCTTTGTCATGGGCAATGGAAATGTGATATATTTTTTATCTGTAACTATATTCATAATCTGTTATTGTCTCTAGTGTGTTCAGAGAACCTTTGAAATTGGAAAATTATCTGATTGGATCCCCAAGTCATAGAGGTTCTCAGTGGAGCCCCTGAAAATTCATCTGGGCATAGAGACTCCCCTATGGCTAATCCTTTTCAGAACCGAAATGCTGGAGGTAACTGGAGAGAGGTGACAGTAGCAGGGCTGGTGCAAGATAAAGCTAATTAATACATATCCTTAAAGGTCAAAGATTTTACCCTCTTTATAATATTTTTTGGATGCTCTTTGACAAGCTGAGAACTCTTGCCAAAGACAGGGATTAAGTTAGAACAAGATTAAGTGTTTTCATGGCCTTCTAATAGGGACAAGCTTGAGAAGCATTGCTGGGGATGGTGTGTAAGAATAGAGGTGCTCTGAAGCCTTCGTAGGAGTAGGGCTGATATCAACTTATCCACTAAGTGTTTCCAATTCCTAATTCAAACTGGGGACTCTGCTGTGCAATAATGTGATGTTACTGTAGTCACATTCTTGGAGAGGGGCAGGGCATAAATGTTCTGTGCTTTCAGAACAAAGCAAAATTAAAATCTTCCTCTCAAAGCTTATTCAGATGAGCACAGAACAGAGACCTCCAGAATGAACAGCCAGGGTGTCTGGCTGCTTTTGTAACATCTAAAAGTGTGAACTCTTGTAAAGAGAGTTTTTAACAATGCAGCCCTCGTAGTTTTACAGCTCTTTGTTCTGCTCTGGCTTCCTTCATATGAGGAGTACTTTACCTCCAGAAGGATCTTCAGTGGAGGAGCACAGATCCCTCTGACTCACTGCATTTGAGCCACAGAGGTCCAGAAGAAAGAGGGACTGTGCCAGTGCTTTTTGTGTGGGTGAGATGTTGGCACTGGGACTGAGGAGAATGAATTGGTCACCAGGATGCCTTGAAACATCTGCAGGGCGATGATGATGCCGTGGACAGCCTGCTTTGTAGACACCTTTCCTTCTTGTTCATCATTCTTTGATGTTCTCTAGGAAAGCTGGAATAGTGAGGCAGTAGGGCAGCTGCAAATGTATTAAATCAGCCTTGGAGATTAAATGTGTCTAACTCTTTGGGAGTATGCCACTGGTCCTAAAAGAGCATGGGTAAGTTAGACCTTCTTACGTAATTGCTGCAGGAGCTGTTAGCTGTTAGCCTTGTGTACCCACCCTGCTGTCTCCCCCCTCACCCCAAGAAAGCAGCACTGATGCATACTGACCACTGTTCCCCTTGCATCCTGTAGGCCTCTTATGATCCAAACTACATCAATCACCTTTCAAACAACTGAATGCCAAAATCCATGGCTACAGCATTCTTACAAGCTCACCTCACTTTTCTTACAGTGGATGTCTGTGCTAGCAGGCTCTGTCTCTCTTCCTGAGGTATCTTACTAACATCTACTACCTCTAGAACACTAAAACCTGCACCCTTAGGACTTTTCCTGTGACATAGCTAGGTTTTTCCATTGCCACAGCTTGCCAGAGTATGTGCTTTCCTGGGCCATGTGTTCTTCCTGAACTGAAAGCAAACCCTCCAAACCAATGGGAACTGGTAGTGAGTGTGAAGCTCGGAGGGACTGGCTGTAGAAAAGCAGATCATGTGGTGTGTTCTGCTGGAGGTACCACATTACCACACCCCAGGTACTAATGGTTGAGACCCACTAGAAGTTTCAGATATGTAGCTCTCCATGGGATTTGGTGTTTGTCTGGGGAAGGGAGAACATTAGCAGACTGTGCAAAGGTATAGTTAATCAAGTAGAATTCATTTCTACCCATTCTTCCTACTGGCTTCCACATCCTCGATGTGCTAATGAAGGGGAAATAAAGAGCCCAGTGTGGCACAGCCAGAACCTCAGGTTTCAAAGGAGCAGGAGGGTTCTGCATCTAATAACTATACTTAGCAGCTGCTGCTGTAGGCTTCTTATTGCCCTTGCTTAGTCTATAGTCCCTTGAACAGATGTGTGCAGCTGGAGGGCTCCCTGTAAGCAGAGGCTGGTCTTGAATCTGGCCTCTGAAACATGCAGGGCATGGTAATGCACTGACTCTTGAGACCCCATTGCTGCTTCCTAAGAAGGGGCTTCTCTGCATCTATGGGCAGCAGAGACCTCTACCTACTTGGAGGGGCAGGATCAAGGATGGTCTGAGTAAACTGATCTGCTTAAAAATGTTTGGGAGCAATAACAAACCTGGCATGCATTGCTGTAACGCATGGTCATAAACAATGGTGACTGTGCTTTAGCTTCTAAGAGTTTATAGGTCTTCATGGTGATGACTTCTTAAGGTTTTAGTTCACCTTGTCTTCCAGAGACATTGCAGCATTATTTTCTATTCACAATGTGTGAGGTTTATGACAATCTTTGAGCATTAGGAAACTTGGTGGTGGTAGAGATGCTCTCCAGAAAATCCTGGGAGTGTTTTGAGAATGTCAGGAACAGAATTGTGATCTGTGATCAGTCTCAGGGGAATGAAGCACTTCCCTTCTAACAGGAAAGGCTCTAGGATATGTGTGACTAATTTGTTATGAGGTAATTAAAACTTATCCGTCTTACTGCAGGGCTGCGTGATTTTGTTGAAATGAGCACTCTGGGTGAAGATGAGTTGAGAAGCTGGGAACAGGTTCTTTCATCTGTCAGTGTTTCCTCTCCTGATGGGAGGGAAATGGCTGGCTGTCCCGCCAAGGTGCTGGAGGAGCTAATTGGTGTCAAGTGTATCAATGCCATTCACATGGTTGTAGCTGGCATTTTGAACATGCATCTTGGATAACAGGGAGAGCTGGTGTCTGTGCTCACAGCGGTGCTCCTGAGCTGTCCTGCAGCGTGGACTACGTGGTTTAATGGAGGATGCTCATGATGGGAGTGCAGCAGGGAGTGAACCTGGAGATAAACACTGCACGTAGCTCAGGCAGTCAGTGGAGACAAACCTGTTGCATATGGTGGGTGGTAGGGGATGAACCACCTGATGCATCTTCAGACTTGGCAGGTAGGAAAAATGTGCTGCCTGTATCCCTGGGATCAGCTGGGATGCTGTGGGGTGGGATGGATGGGAAGGTCATGATCTCAGCATCCTTATGTGCCAGTGCCTCCTGAAACACCCTAAATGGTGTTTCAGTGACCAGCTGTATAAATAGCTTCTCCTCAAGCAGCTGTTGAAGTTGGCAGATACTGATTCTTGTCCTGTGATAGGGATGTATTAATCTTTCATAAGTGATGACTCAGCCAAGCAATAAAGTTGGTACCCTAACATAGCACAGAGGTCAGGATGGATGGCCTGAGCCCTGTTAATATGAGAGCAGATTATTCTGTGCCTTTTAATAATGAGTATTTCTGGATGGCAATGGCCACTGCTTCCTCCTCTAGTGTCTCCCCAAGAGGTGTTTGGCAATCTCTGAATGCCTTTGACCAAGGAAGGATGGTCTCAGAGAGCTGGAAGATGTGACTGTCCCCTGTTTCCACGTCTTCCTGGCAGTGACCCTGAGCTCATGGCCATCTGAGGGGATGAAAATCCCCGCACAGGTCAGGGATGAGAGGGGTACCACCAGGCAGAGAGACCAAGGCACTTTAGTAACCCTGGGGTAGCTGTGCCAAAACGCTGGGACATGCAGTGAGAACAGTCAGCATCATAATGCACTTATGTAATGAGGCTAAGCCATATTTATTTGCATAGCTAACTGCTGGACTAATTAGCACAATTAACTTCCTATGTGTTCAACAACAAGTTTATTGGAAAAAATCTACGTTGTAAGGAGAGTGGCTATTTCCTGACAGATTGAAAACTGTGGCTCTTAAATGGTTAACTATGGAAGAATTGAATATGCATGGAGAGGGCACGCAAGGGTAAACAGGCAGGTAGAAATATGTTTATTTTCAATAACAGTGCAGTTAAGTTCAGTGATTGCCAGTGTAAGTACTGAGGGGTCAAGGACACAGTGAATGGTCTATGTTTTGAAAGGGACCTGTTTTGCAGAAATTTCTAGGATACACTCTAAGGAAGTAAATAAATAAAGATACAGTTTTGTTTTGTTTACATTCCTTTTCTAAAGAAAAATAGAAGTAGTGTGGAATAAAGCTAGCCTTCATTACTATCCACAATAGGTAGAAAAATAGACCAAACCAATTGGAAAATTCAAACTGATCCACTTATGCAAGACTTGAAAGCAATTGTGCTCTGATGGCTGGGGAAAAATGTATGAGCAAGAATAACCTCACTGTAAACTTCTACACAAAATATTGTGACTAAAACTATTGGGACCAAAGAGATGAAATTGCAGTGTAAGCTGGAACTGTGTTTTAAAACAACCCAGCAAGAGGTTGACACAGGCTATTAGATTTAAATGTAAATTATTGCTTCTTGTTAGAGAGGTGCTCTTCACTTTTTTTAATGAGCTGTTGCCTGGATCCTAGTGCCTGTGACCAGACAAGGTTGTCCAGTTTCCTGCCAGCACAATTCCATGTTTCAGATCTCTTATGTTGCAGATTCTATGAACTGATGTGATAACTAATGGTGAAAATGCAGAAATGCTTAGATGGTCTGAGTAGTGGTTACTACATAATCTCTAGTAAAACTTGACCTCACGTTAATCTGTCCTGGAACCAATAAGGATGAAATTCATCTCTGGTGTAAGGAGAGGTTGCCTCCAGCAGAGTTGTGCTCCTGGTGAACGTGACCTTGTGTAATAAATCTGTGCTGTAAAATTTAGGATCAAATGGGGCATAATCACTTCCTTGTCAGATAAATACTCTGATGTTCCCTTTCCTTAGCTGTTTATTTGCAGACTCAGCAGAGATCTCAGTGTCACGTGAGTGAGAAAACATTCAGCTTTATACAGCATTACAGCACAGAGCTCTGGGTTCCATCCAGCCCGGTACGTTGGGTGCGCTGGGAAGTAGGTGAGGAGGGGAAACCAGCAACGTGGCAGCTTCATGTCACCTGATGTTAAGGTGAGCTAGGGCTTGTATCAGTCCCAAGCAAATGTTGAACAGCACTCATGCTGCTCCAAGTTTTGTCCAACTCTGTAAAGTCCCCTGAGGGTTACTGGAGAGCGGTAGTAGCTCTGTGCCTCGTGCTCAGGCACACCCCATGTCACCCCATGCCGACAGCAAGATGGGCGAGCGGGCCTAGGAAGGCTTCTTGGGCAGCTCTGCTGTGTTGGAGAGATGTCTGTTATGGCAGGGAGTCCACAGGGAGTGAGCTACGGCAGCTCGGAGCGGAGCAGGCAGCACTTGCTGGTGTGTCACCCTGCAATGTGACCTACATGGCAGCTGCGAGAGCGCAGGAGGCAGCCACAGCATCAGAAATGCAAAGTTGCCCCCGTCACATCAGGGACATGGAGAGCACCAGGGCGGGCTGGGGGCATGTTTTACCCTGCTGAAATTGCCACCTTTTTGGCAGCGAGGCAGCAAGCAGCTCCCTGGGGGAGCGTCGGTGCTCTCTGCATCCCATCCGTGGAAACCTGCATCCTTGGGAGTGCACACTGCATCCTCTGAAACTGCCCTGGCACAGCTTTCCTTCGCAGCCGGGGGCTGCCAGGGCACCGAAACCTCTGCGAGTTGGGAGAAGAGGAGAAGCTCGTCTGCCTGAACCTCTGCATCCGCGGGACTTCCCACCACCAGGAATGCGGGATTTAATTCCTGAGCCCTGGGTGCCTGTGGCCCCTTTCCCAGGGCTGCGGGGGGGGTGGTGGTGGGGTGGGGGATGACTGCTGAGTCCCAGGCTGTGCACATCGCCAGCCAGCGGCACATTGTGCTACGGGGCGGCCGGTGCATGCGCATCGCGCCCGCTGCCGCCGTGGATGGAGGTGGGGAGCGAGGACCACATCGCTGCCTCCCGGCTCCGAGCTGCCAGTTGCTGGTTGCCAAGCAGTTATCATTGTTTCTGTGACGATTGCAGAGGCTGTTGCTAATTGAAGAAGCCCCCACAGCATCCTTCGCTCTGCTTCTGCTTTTTATTTTAGAGGCTCAAGGGGGAAGGCAGCTAGACTAGTGCTTTTTTACATTGCATTTTTATTTATTTCTTTTTGTGGGGGTGGGAAATATCTCAGCTGGTGATTAAGTGATGGACTAGTTACTCATCCTTATCCCTTTAGTCTTTGTGTGTGTGCGTGTATGTCTGAACACACACAGACAAGCTTACACACACACTGTAGAATCCAGTTTGCCACTGCAGTGGGCACAAATAGGTGAGCATGACTACAGCCAAGGAGCAAAATGCATCAGGGAAACAAGCCCAACAACAAGAACAGGTAATGCTTATTTTCCTCAATTTCAAACAAATACAGATTTGCATTGTATCACTCTGTTTCTTGTATTATTATTTTATTTTTTTTATTTTCTTGGTGTGCATTTTTAAAATTGTCAACTGACTTGCCAGTCAGTGGCAGGAGGAAAGTACCGTGTAGCAGGGTTCAAGGTCTGCTTTTCTCGATGTGTGTGGGGGTTGG
>JAOXJM010000012.1:7787323-7801926 GCA_026413425.1 Tringa solitaria
GTTGTTGCTTTTATTGATTATAAAGACTAAAAAGAGGTAAAAATAATAGTAAATTTTACACAAAGATTTGCAATGCTTTGACTAAAGTAGTTTATATTCCTGCTTAACTGCTGCTGAGCTTGAAATTGGAGAGATAATAAGCCCTCATCTGAAGCAATTAGTCTGCACTTTTTGACTCCATTACCTTCGCTATGTCTGTAGCTGAATAGTTACATGCAGATATTTAAGGCTTAGTTGTAGTATATTATTGTCAAAAGTGAAATCACAACTTAGACATTAATTTATTGTTAATTTAGTCTGTTCCAGATACCATAATAAATATGCAATTGACTGGGGGTGAATGTATACAGTGCCTATTATATGGAATGCATTTTGGGCATTTAATTTAGTTTAATCAGACACTGTGACCAACCTCTCAACTCTTTTTGTGTAGGGTTTAAAGGGGTCTGATACTTAATCTTAATGTGGTTGTAGGAATTAATGAATGGTACATTAAGTTGTAACCAGCCTTAAGTATGCTGACAGCCTTACACTTTTATCTTTCTGTTTTCATGGCCAGGAGCAAACAGGTTATTTTCAAATACATATGCAGCATTTTGTGGCTACCGGTAGAGAGAAACTCACAGATGTGTGGGGAAAACATAATGCAACTTCTTGCCTCTTCTTTCTCTCATTTTAATAAGGACTAAGTCATGGGTTTTTAATTGTACAAAACAGTCTATGGCAAAGCAGATGATAAAGCTTGAAGGATGCAGTACACAAAAGCTTCAGGCTTTTTATTATTCTGAGATACTGTGGTACTAGATAAAATGGAGGAATTACTCAAGGTGGAGAAGGGTAATGAAACATCTTTTTTTTTTTCCCCCTAATTTTCAGATTCTGTAGATGCCATTGCACTGAGTGTAGTAAGCATTGACTGCTCCTCAGAGCAGGAAATTTGTATCAAAACTTTCATCTACTTAAGAAATCCTGGCACTTCATAGTTTAGTAGGATTTAAGAAAACTAGCAGCCTTCTTTTTTATACTTTTCATGTCGCAGTATCTTTGATGTAAAAGTTAATTTACAAACGTTGCTGAGAATGCTGATCCATTGAACCTAATGAGTATTTGAGATTAATCTTTATGAGTTTAATCATTGGAGGCTTCAGTTGCACTAAATTGAATTATTTTCCATGGTCTTTCCCTTGTAAGGTATAATACATGGTTTTATATGGTTTATATTGATGCTTGACTTTGCTGTTGCAAGTTATGCTATAATTAGAAGTTTTGTTCCAACAAAACCAGCCAGATAAAATAAAGAGCAGCTGTGAATGTATGGGACAGCAAAATCCAAGGAGAAATTGATTGAAATAGCCCTGGAAAGTACCTAGCACATAAGGTTTGTGCATTAGTAATATGTATGATTAGAAAATGTTTTGACTTTCCTTGCTAAAGGCTTTTCAGTTCTCTATTGTTCAGATGGATATCTCTTGGTAGGACTAGATACTTCAGTTACTGCTCATCTGAACAGAAATGTTATCTTATTTCCCATAAAGTCTTTAAGGTTGATAGTAAGTAAATAGACAATGTCTTCATTTGGTTTTATTCCTTGTTTACATCCTGGGCTTTCTAATGCCCTTCTGGGAGAACTGGAGACTGTTGTTATCTCCTTGGCATCTTTCACTCAATTGTGTTGAGGAATTCAGCATTGATACCAGGCTGCATGTTGGCAGAGTATCTCCATTTAAAACAGAGAACTTCTAAGGAATTCTGGAAAGTGAATGTATCTGAAATATGATGAAGAGATGTTTGGAGAGAGTGGTCTAATTGAGAATAAATCGATTGCCTTCATCAAGCCTTGAGCTGGCTTCTCTGCTATCTTTCACTACTCTGAAAGCCCTTATGTGGAAAACTGAGGCTTTAAATTGACAAGAGCAACAAACTTGTAACTAACAGTTTTATTCCAACTGGACCACTCTGTTTTTGTGTCGCTTTTTATGACAGAAAAAGCTAAATATTGTAAATGGCTCCTCTCTGTACAGTTCTGTCATGATGGGGAGAAATGCTTTTTTCAGAAGTCAAATTTCTCTTAGGTCCTCTGAGTGAACTCTGATGGAGCTCTGCCTGAGAATGGACTTCAGGATTAGGACCACAATATATATCAGGCCATGTTTACATGCTGGAATAAGGCTGCAGGCCTGGTATCCTCATCATTTGTTTCAGGAGATTTATTTTAACACTCATTGGCTACCATCCTCCTGTTAGTGAGGAAATACTGTTCACGCTGGTCTTCTCCTGACCTTGAGGTGGAAGGTGACTAGAATGCACTTGGGGACCAAGTAGGTCCACTGTCAAACCTCCATACTAAATGGTGTCCTTCCTATAAATTCCTGTAGGTTCCTGTAGTGATTTTTTTGTTGTTGTTGTTCCAGAAAGACTACAGTGACCAATACAAACAGCTGCTGTTACAGGCCGAAGCCCAGATTTTAAGTCCTCATTGTTTACATTGCTGTAAATTAGTGCTGTTTGAAATAATGATGTGATGGTTTTTTTCCTGTAAAATGCAGTTCACCCATGCAGGGATATTCCTGCCAAATCACCTAATTAAACATATTTTGAAGAGACCTTTTGAATCTCCATGGGGAACATATTTGGATGATAAACTTAAGTTTACTTACGAATTTATGTGCATCTACATTAAAATGGAAAACCAAAAAAGATTGGAACTGAAATTTGATGGGACTCGGAGTTACCAAACCAAAAAATTCTCATTGTTCTAAAACTTGTTTCTGCTGCCAAAATATGTGATAAGCTTCTTGTTTTATTCTTGAGGGTTTAAAATATCTGAAAAGTGAAACGTTTTGTCTCAAATTGTGATACAACTGGAGTTAATTGCACCCCTCAATATCAGAAAGCTCTTCCCCATCTTGTTCTAGGAAAGAAAAGAGGGCTTGGGCTTGGCTGGTTGCTACTTCTGTAATAAAACATTCTGGAAATAGTGTTTTATGTACACAAAGATATGAAGTAATTGAGCTCAACAGGCCATGTAAAATACACATGAGAAATAACGTATGTACTCGAGGCTAAAAATATAAGCTGAAATGAATCCTAGTGGGATGCTCGGTGCTCATGCTACTTCTGGTCCTCTCACTGAAACTAGAGCTTATTTTTCTTTGCTTTTGTTTCCCAAATAGAGGTCAAGGAAAAGATGAAAAAGAAGCTATGGAAAAGTTTGAGCCAGAATCAATTCTTTCTTCAGCTACATTGCTGTGGCACAGGCTACTGCAATACACAAGTTGTGTGTAATCCTTCAGAGATGAAGAGATGTGCTAGAGGTTTGGGGAAGCAGTTAATGAGAGATTATAACAAAGCTGTACAAGTGTGCTCTCTCTCTGGGGAGTCACTCTACAAGGGAACAGTGATATGCATTTTTTCAAACCACATTCTGTATTACGTTTCATTCTGTTTTATCCATGCTCTTGTGGTTTTGGTCACAAATGGCTATGGGTTGCCAGACACACAGCCTCTAATATCCACTGAACCTATGTTTTGTCTTTCCTTGGCCCATTTCACAAGTAAATGCTTTGTATCAAAGAGAAACTGTTTCTGTGAGGAAAAAGAAATTAACTTGTTGCCAGCTATTCACCAAATACTGTTTGTACTTTTACGTGTGGTTGGCTGCTAGTCAGGTGTAATGCGTGACTTTTATTTATTTTTATTGCTGAAACTGATGAAAAAACAAGAGATGACAGTTGCTCTGAGGAGACTGAGTTTAGATGACACTCAAATGTTTATACTTCATTACTTTTCATTATCTTGACAGTTTCCATAGAGTTTCTTTCAATCATATAAGCCTTCAATTACCAACTGAAGATTAGTCTATGGCCCCAAGCCAAAAAACTGTTGAACAGTACTTTTTATATCAATGTGGATAGTAAAAATAACTCAAGAAGATGTCAACTTTAGTTAAAGGTTTCTTCAAGACTGGTTGTGTTGGCAGTGTGCAAAAGTGAAGATCTAAGTCTGTCTGAAAAAAGGGTGGTCTTGACTTGTCCAGTTATGCTAATTGTCTTTGCAAATGTCACCTATCATTGCATTTTCCTTTTGCTTTCATATCCCGAGAGGGAGGAGAGACTGTACAAAAAACCCTGTTTTAAACCAGACTATTAGCTTAAGCAAACAGACCAATAAAATCATTGATGTCTGCTTTGTGAAATTCCAGTGAGCAAGAGAAGGCTAAGAGCTTTCTTTAAAAAGGGGAAAAAAAAAAAAAAAGAGAGAGAGAAAATCCACCTGTAACTCTTTATTCCCTTAAATCTGTAATTCCTGCAGGCAAGGTTTTTTGCAGCAGTAGCTGCTGCTGTCGCTGGTCTCTCCGATTCCCTCCTCCCCACCTGGGAGGTGATTTGTAAAGGGGTCGGGAAGGAGCCGCATCCCGCAGCCTGACTGCGGCGTTCATCCTCCCGCTGCCTGGGTTGCAGCGTTCCCTGTTCCCTGCCACCGCAGCAGAGGCAGATGGCTGAGGGTGACACTGAAGGCTCCCCTCCATTTTTAGCAGCAGATTTCAGTGCCTGCTAGCCGTTTACTCTTTTTATCACTTAGGCAATACTTCAAATTTCGGCCACATATTCAATTTTTAAAAAGCTGAGGTAGCTACTGAGTATTTATTTCTTTTTAGAGCGTTTGGGACAAATATCCTCTGGAGTTTTGACTGGGTAATGCTACTGAAAGATGCGATCCTGTTTGTTGTGAAACGCGCTCTGCATGCTTGAAAAACTACTGAACAAGCTGCGGAGTATTATTTAGATCACTGGGATTTGGCAGGAGATGACCAGTTAACAGGAAAAGCCAGGAAGAAAATCAAATAGCTGTGGGAGATGTTGAAAGTAACAGATGAGAAGAGGTTGCTTACAGAATTTTGATTCTACACAATAAATTATTGCTGGCAAATTGAACTGCTGCCTGCTTTTCAGTGACATTAGAGAGCTGGAAATAATGCATACTTTGGCCAGGCAATCATCTACTGTCTTTTATTGACAGGCAAGTAAAACCTGAATGGGGAAAAAGACTAAATAATCATTACTTTATGTGGTCTGTACCAGCATGATACAGTTTTGACATTTGACTCCTAATGTGCAGTGTTCATTTAAATTAAGGTTGTGATTTTTGGCGTAAGATCCAGGAATAAAACATGCAAATACTTGGGGATGTTTTACTGGAGCCTAACGGAGTTAGACGTCCGAGTCCAACCGAAAATGACAGTCTCAAACGTTTTAGCTTTCTGTATGCCACATAGCTGGTAAATAATGCCCAGGGGGGAAATTGTTGAGTCGTGATAAATTGTTGAGCATCCAAAAGCTATTGTTGGTCTCACTGGGGACCGCTGAAAGCTCAGTGCTCTTGAAAATCCAGCCAATTATGTAGGTGCTTATGCACCAGCTTTGAAGGCTCACTTTTCTTGCGTATTAAATAGGATGTTTTTTAAAAGCTTTCTGCTGTTACTGGCCATTTATTTTTCCCTCTGCTTTCTTTTGAAAACACCTGAAAAGGTAGCACTCTTGAAACAAACATGTTAGAACTGCTGTGTAGTCAAATTATAGCATTTCATTCTGGGAAACTGAGGGTGATCTGCTGGTCAGTATTGAGAAGGAAAAGGGAGCAGTTTGTCAGATACTAGGGCGTTAGATAATCCTGTTCAGTTTTGTCTTTTTTTCTTTGCATCCAAGAGATAGTAATGGAACTGAATTGCCATTTTAGTGATAGAATATAGTTTGTTTTCTTTTTTTAATTGGAGTGTAACAGATTCTGAAAGACCTCAGGACAGGAAATGCTCTAAAATAGCTATTTATACTATTGATGATAATGAAATGTAATTATAGGGTTATGTTTCTTGACTATAGTCTCCTGCAGAAAGGTGTGTGTTGTTAAACTGGCACTTCCCACATGTAATAATAATACCTAATGCATTCTTTGTGCTTTATATCTTCAAATTGCCTTTAAAAATATGCCTTCTGACATGTCAGTGATGTAGGTAAACTGTACTACCCACCTGTGGCAGAAAGAGAAGACAAATACAACAATGAAGGGACTTGCCCAGGGCTAAATTGCTCCTGTGTTCCAGCCTCCAGAGCCCACGCGATGAAACTTTATTCAGTGCTGTGGGGACTATCAGTTTGGGTCAGCGCTCTATTTGGGCAGTTTGTTGTAAGGTGTAGACGTGTCTGACATTGCTTAAGCATTTTGGAGATGTAAACAATGATTCATTCATTCAATTACTCAGGTTTTGTTTCTTTTAAATAAGATCAGACACCCTTGGGTCTTTGGATCTCTGTGGGCACTTCTAGAGATTTGACAGCAATTTAAAGGAACTCCTACTAAACCAGGCTCTAACAAGTAACTGGGTATCAAGACTCTGGCAGTAACACTTGTGCAGACTATGGTTATATATGTTCATGCATACATGCACACATACACTGACATACAACCCTACCACGAAAATAATTAAATGAATCCTTGTGCCTGCCAGCACCCTTTGAACTCTGAACCTGGGAGCAAGAAATCACTGCCTTAAGGCCAAGATGCTTCCAGAAAGGTGTTGAGCAGTGTCTCTTCCCTTTGAGAGGCAGCATATTCCAGCTCCCACTGGATTTCTACTGGTGTAAGTAATAACTGACTTGGGGAAAAAAAAATCCGACTGGTACACCACTCGAAAAATATCTCCTCTCTAGAGGGAAGAATAGTGCCCTTCATCTGCATATGGCTTAAAATTTGAAGTGGTTTGTTGAGTGTTTTTGAAGGAAGAATTATTTTATGATATATGCTGGTTTCTGTCAAAAAATATCCAAGAGCCCTCGGTGAATACTTTGCAGTGAGAGGAGAAAATGAGCCCCAGAACTACCTCTTGGATGCACTGATAGAGCCTTCTCCCACTTCTGAGTGCCTCACAACTGTTAATGAATTTAACCTCAGTGGCAGGGATGCTGGCATAGCTTATGAAGGCTGAACATCTTGGTTACCTGTTTAGTCTTCCTAACTATCACAGGCTGCACAGTTACCTTTAATTCGAGCTTCTCCTTGTTACAGGGAGGAGGGAGGCACAAAGAGATGATCCAGCCCTGTTTCAGACACAATGTTTAACCCTTGCTTCCCAAGTCTTCAATGCTTTCACCACCAACTCACCTTGCTCCTAGAAAATTCACTATCTCCTGTCCTCACCTGGCAGTGACAGCAGTATTTTATTACCTGCAAATGTCTTTCATTCCCTTGAGGGGCAAAATGCATGTCATTCCTTAGTGGGCAAATAGCAATGGCATGAGGGATGTGTGAACAGGGCTGCTTTTAGGTGTCCTACTAGACAGATAGTTCTGTAGCCGCAGGTCACTGACCTGGGAAAAAGAAATATGATGAGATTTTCAGTAAAATCCCTTAAATTTTCTGGTTTTCATAGCATGGCAAAGCAACTGTATTTGCAGTAAGCTACAACTAATGAGGACAAGGAAGGCCTAGAGAAAGTGTGGAGGCTGGAGGAAAGAGAGCCTTCCCTTGAAAATAGATGTAGTAGTGTGTTAAAAATATATATGTGGAGAAGAGGAGAAATCACTAGTGAAATAAATCATCATCCCCCTCTGTTTCCTGTTCTTTCTGGCAATCCTGCATCTAAAATTATAGTTTCTGTCCTGAAATTCTCCAACTGGGCTTTCCCCTTCCGTGGGGCTCTAGCAGTGTTAGTGACATTGATCTGGCTAGTCCTGCATTTTCCAAAAGACAAGGATTCTGGCAATCAGTTGACTGCAATAAATGCTATTTTCAAGAAATATTTTCCAATTAAGAAAGATAGTAATTTGCCTCTAATTTTAAATTACTCTCCTTCTTTCAGCTTAATAGTTAAATTTTAAATGTATTTATAATACATATACGTTTGGTTGTTTGACTAACTTTGACTCCTTTGTAAAGGTTCCAAATGTGAAAAACTACCCAATATATTCCTTTAATTTTCATTGCATCCATGTATTATCAAGCAATGCATACAAATATGAACATATAAATGGGCATACTCACCCACCCAAAGCCAACCTCTCATATCCAAAGAAACAATGAAAGACTTGAACCAAATGCTAGGAAATTTGGGAAAAAAAAAAAAAATTCCATATGTCTAATTTAAGGGTTTTCAGCAAAACAGCCTTTGATATTAGGGTGAATTATGGGAGAGTATGATTTTGGAATGTAATAATGATGAGTTTACTATGTAGGACTTGGGTTCAGTTGTTGGAGGGACCAGAAGGGGTGTAGGGAAGAAGAAAGAAAGATAGTCTGGTGACTGAGGAGGTTAAATGCTATCATGGGGCCCCTTGTGCCGTAATTTCTATCTGATGCTGACTGGTCTTCTAGCCAGTTTTTTTACAGGTTCCATAGTTCTTATTTGTCCCATTTTTTTCCCAAAGCTCAGCTGGATGTAGTTGCTCAGTAAAACTCTGGTTTCTAAAGCATTCTTCTTTTTTTTTTCCTGGCTTTTAGAAGTGCTGGGCATTTCTACCTGCAACTGAACTAGATAGGAGCTATACCTAACTATATAAAGTTATGATAATTACTCTGGAAAAAAATCTGATCTCAGGCATCTGAAATTGGACATCCTAAATTAGCAAAATGTTTGACCTTAATCATTCTCTGACTCAGCTCCCCATCCTTGCAATGGGATAATATCTTCCCTTGACCACGTAGAGGTGCTGTGGAAAGAAAGTGATGAATATTTGAAGCGCTCACATATTGTAGTGATGAGCTCCATAGAAACTGCGATGACAAAATTGACAGCTCTGCCTTTAAAGCTGGCTGGGATTGTGTGCTGCAAATAAGTCCACATGCACAACGGTGAGGATCAAATGAAAAATTGAAAAGGCCTCATTACATGTGAGCACCAGCCACTTGGTGCAACATCTGAGGCAGCTGAAAGTGTGTAGGATTTGTAATTAGACTCTATCACAGTACATGCACACAAGGGGCTGAATTACAGCTTGTGGACCTTGAGGCTTTAAGTCTGACATTCCCCAATTTACTGCTTGCATGCCAGCCTTAACCTTAAGGTAGATTTCGTCTGTTATTGTTGAATACAGGTGAGATTTTTAAAAGCACTTGGCTTTGTCCTGTCTCTGTTGCCAGTAACAGGATGTTATGGATGACTTCAGTGGGAGAAGAGTTAGGCCACTGTTGAGTACTTTTGGGTCACAAACCATGTTTTATGTTGCAAATTGTCTGAAAAATACACCGGGGAAAAAAATGCTTGAACTTAGTGAAGCTCTTGTCATTCCTAAGGGCTGTTAGCTTTCTCTATTAGGAACAACCTTGTATGTGAGATGCTAAAATTAGGTATTGGCAGCGTTTATTGTTGTTTGCTAGGGCATAACATGAGTATGCACAATTTCGCTTATTAACCTTGAATGCGGAATTCCATTGACCTGATTCTGAACATCAGAAACATTGAGGTAACCTACAGAGGCTTTTATCTGACATGCACCGAGTGGTATTTAAATGACCCAGAGTTAAGTTTTAGTATTATTTATATTATGGCAAGCATCAGAGATCAAGACCCTAATGTGTCAGGTTCTTTATCAGACACTGCCACGAAGATCTGGCAGTTTAAGTTGACATATCAAGTTATCTTATTCCTGTTTTACATGCAGAAGAGGAAGAATCTGGCCTGCAGGAAGCTGAGCTTGTTTTTCATTTGCTGGAGATGAGGAGAGACTTCCTCAAAGTCAGACACAAAAATCTGTAGTAGAATCAGTACTAGAATCCAGAGCTGTTGGGTCAGAACTGTAATTTTAGCAGCATTAATTCACTTATCTGCTCCTTTGCAGATACAGTCTTCCAGCCAGTATGCTGAAATTTTGCTGCTTTTTTTTTTCTTCTCTATTCTTTTAAAGACTTTTTCTATCCTTTTTATATATGCAGTATCTTATGCTAGTAGCAAATGACTGTCGTCCTCTGCAAAAGAGAAATTTTTTTCATCATAGCTTTGCTCATGACACCTACCACGTCTCATTTGGACTTTGCAAATCAGAGTGTACTCAAGTCAGTGCTGCAGTTTATTCCTCCCACCCCCAGCATAATTTTCTACCGTACCCTTGGCATAGGCTCCCTGATCCTGCACATTTTCTTAGTGGTAAAGAAGAAACACTTTAACTGCTACAATTTATGAGACCTCACAGGGGAAAACATTATTTCCTTAGAAGTTGCAGAGGCAAATAGAAGTATTCTTCACAGTGAGACTTCAAGTGAGCTAGCAATTGAATTGAAATTCCTGTCTTAACTCCAGGAAGCTGTCCGCTTTCACAAACTAAGGGAGTGCTTTGGAAAACATGTTAGATTTCTCTCCCATGGCAGCCCACTGGTCTAGCACACTTCTTTTTTTTTCATGTATATACACATATAGAGGGATGTTTCCTTACCATGCTTGACCAGGTCTGTCATGCTGAATGCTGTTTTGGAGATGACCACATTTAGAGGTGTCTAGAATAAATGAAGATACCATCCTTTCCAGGAAATAATTGTCTAAATTTTTGTCTATTTTTTCTAGTTCAATTGACTTTCCAACACCCTTTATTCTCTCTTGGCTATCAAATCTAAATTCTGTTTTTAGGTTATAATGTGTTTATTCATATTATAATAACATCTAGTAGCTCTGGTCATTATGATGGTCTCTGTTTCCAAAGAAATCCAGATTTAAATGTAAAGCAAGAGATCACATTGATGATTAGCACAAACAGTGAAACAGAAAGAAATAAGATGATGACAGAAAGGCCTCTGTCTTACTAGGATTTGATAAGGATCCTAAAGTATAGGGTTGTATATCAAGCCCATTATAATACCTAGGATCAATGAACAGAAATTAATAATGTGCTCATCCCAAAAGAGTGTGACTTTTTGCAAATCAGTGTTTTCTTCAGTGGGACTCTGCAAGGGAGGAAAAGTGCACTTGCAAGCTCCTTTCCCTATTTTTGTATTCAGGAAGGAATTTCAACGTGCAGCTCAACAGGCCTGGCTGGATGGTGGCACTAAAGAGAGACTCTGCATTGCTTATTGCCTGCAGTAGTTCTGGCAACACAATTCAGAGGGGAATTCGAACAAAGTGATCTCATTATTTCTTCTCTCCTAGTATGTCATCTCTTTCTGTTTTATGAGTACTGAACTCTCCGCTTTAAATTCGTTTTAAATCATATTTCTGTATTGTTTCATTTTTTTTTTATTGCTCTTATTATTGGCCCTAAAAAAATTCTAACAACCCTAATGAGATAGTAGCAGTCCATATGATGATGAGATTTTAAATGTTAGATATAAATTAGTTTTAGGAATAATAAGGTTTTGTTCTCTTACACAACAGGAATGTATCACTAAATCTCTAATATTACATGTTAAATGTGCTCTTAAGAGCAGTAGGGATTCCACATGGTGTGCACTCACATAAGCCCATCTGTAAGAGATGAGTCAACTTCTTGAAGTCACTGTGTGATTTGATAGCTTGAAATCTCACTCTCTCTACCACACTTCAAGATTTGTTCTTACAAGGAGCAAATTTTTATTGCTGAAAGGCTAAGACCAAATTCCTTGTGCTAGTCCACACCTAGGGTTTTTGTAGGCATCTGTAAGATTGCTGTTTATTCCTCTGAGGGGAAAAAGTTCAGTCCCTTGTTATAACAGCTGATTTTGAAAGGGAGAGAGTAAATTAATCCCAGTAAATTTCTATAAGATAAAGAAAATGTATGAAAATCAGATTTCACCAGAAATTGAATTATGGTGTATACTACAAAGCTCCATTTAATAGTGGAGTTAATGACTACTGTATTTTCATATTCCATTTCCTCTGAGACCAGCTGTTTTTCTAGAGCTGGATGGAGAAGCTATTCCTCAGCTGAATAGGAATAGCATTCATCATCACTGTGGCAGGATGACTCTTGGGAGAAGTTTATAGGAAATAACTCTCATCAGCTTCTAGAAGGCTTCTGCAGCTCTTGAGCTGCTCCATTTCTGCAGGTCAGTCCATTGAAGGATCTGGACAATCCCACTCTTTGCAGAGTGCCTCTTCTGTGTGAGCCATTGCAAATGGGTCCATCACCGCAACTATTTTGTTAAAGTGAACAAGATATGGCCTGCCATATCTATAGAAATCAGTAGAAATACTCTGGTTACAACCTTGTCCAAATCATAACAGACAACACTTATAGCCAAACCATTCAAACAAACAAATGAATAAACCCAATTTTTAATTCTGGAAACTGGGATTTCTAGTTATTAATAGAAAAGGGATGTAGTGTAACTAGTAATTGCACATCAGGCTTCCTGAAATGTTAGTATTATTAAAAAAGTACCTACAAGGCAAGTGATCTTTAGAGCCACTAAACCCTACTACTTGAAACACTGTTGTTCTTTTAGTTATATTGATTTCTTTTGTGACTCTTGGTTTCCTTTCCAGGAACTTACAATGCTTGCTAAAAGCTCATGTTTTTTATCTTCCATAAACTCGTGCAGATCTATGATATTTCAGCAAAATTCTGTTTCTTTGCAATCTGCTCTAGATGAAATTTTCTCCAGAATTTAACCACAGTCTAGATTGAATCATTTGGATATTGGATGAAGAACAAAGAGGTGATCTCTGATAAATGCTGTGAGCAGTAAAAGGGAAGGATTCTGGAATCCTGGAGTGCAAAGCTAGTAAAAATTGGGATTATTGTTTTTTTCAATATCTCTCTGAACCTTCTTTCAGCCCTGTTCTGATTTAATATTATTCCATGCTTTCATCCTTCCTTGCTCCTCTCTTGAGCTCAGATGTAGTCATGCCCTTGTGGGAAAATGTCTGCAATCCACTTACAAATGTCTACTAGCAAAGAATTCTGGGATCAGCTTTGCTCGAAGTGTGCCCAAATTATAGGAGCTATTCAATAAGTCTCAAATTTACTACTCCTGCATCTAATACTGTCTGTTCTGTTGGTAACTGTGTTGCTTTCATTTGGTTTACTCCTCAAATACCTTTCTGATGGTGAATTTGGGTGAGGCATCCTCTCTGTGTCTGCTGGGGCAATGTCTACTCCTGAGGAAAAGGAAATAAACTGTTGGTTTCTGGAATTTGCAACTAATGTATGTATTTCTCCATTGACAAATGTGCAGGAATGAGCACCTTGGAAGCATTTTCTGTTGTGTACACATCATGAGCATTTTGTTGTGTAGATTTAAGAAAATACTTCTTAGTGTCAAGCTTTTAGCTTAGATACATCAAAGACATTATTAATGTCTCTTGATAAGCAGACTTCTAATTATGCTTAGTGGCTGCCTTTTAGTATAATGACATTTTGCAACTTTTTGTGTGTATGACATGAATCGTTCACCACATTTCAATGAGTTATTTCTATCTGTTCAGTTTTATTACTAAAATTAGAAAATGTGTGGTATTTAATATTTTTATTTGATATCTGTAAACAGAAGAATGGTTTCTCAGCACTGCATGTACCTTGATAAACATTTTTGGATTAACATTATTGCACAGGAGAAGACATTGTTACACAAAGTGTGAATTTGCTAGAATTAACAGTAGGACATTGGAAGTTCTTGTAGAAATAGTGACTTGGGCATGCTCTTTGAAGTGCTGTGTTGGAAGAAATCCTCTATTTCTGATAAAGGTATTCTATTTGAAATTGTACGAAACAATCATTACACACTTCAGCCCCTTTGGCCAATGAACCTGAAAACATCCTCATGCATTAAACTTGCATTCTTCTGAACATCCCTACCATACCAAGGCAAAGATGACGTTGAGAAACTTCATTTCTGGTTACAAGCATGGGCTATCATTAATCATCAGTGTCATCATTAAATTGTATGATTTATTTAATGGACCTATAGTAGATTTAAATTGCCTAAAAATCAATTGTATTTTTTTGTACGTGTGGGGAGGTGTACCAGAGGGCCTACAAACACACATAAATATAAATTTATGTGGAACTGTTCTAGTAGGAACTAGATTACAGACTGAATTACTGTGATAATTGCTAACTGTATAAAGCTTTTCTTATTTCTAAGAGCTGGAACCTAGTCCAGTTGAAAGAGAACATTTATGTCAGACATATTTATACTTTGACCTTAAGTCAAAGCTTGAAGTCAGGTCAAAACGACATTGCATGTAAGTAGTCATTACCTCACAGTTATTCATTGTGCCTGCAAATGACTTCAGATATGATTGTGGTTGTTTCCTAGCACTAGGAATGGCATTAAATTATTTAAAAGTAAATGTCTAGTGCCATTTTTATGCCCTTAGCTGTCCAAGGCACTTGCTTAAGGTTGGCATCTGCCATATACAGAGAACTTAAGGTCTGCATCTTCCTAGAGTGGCAGAGGGAAGCCAAGCAGGATGCCCCATGCCATCTAAAATAGTTTGTGACATCTGTGATTAGGAAACAGAATCCCACTTATATCCTTTTAGTTATATTCAATTTTTTAGTGATCTTTCATTCTTTCTGGTTTCCTGCAACGCTCTCTAACAGGTGGTGTTATTTGCCTTCCATGCAACCCTGCAGATCCTCAACACTTCATAGAATCATCTAGGTTGGAAAAGACCCTTGGGATCATCGAGTCCAACCATC
>JAOXJM010000012.1:7802026-7830373 GCA_026413425.1 Tringa solitaria
ATGGTGACTCAACCACCTCCCTGGGCAGCCTATTCCAGTGTCTGACCACTCTTTCGGGGAAGAATTTCTTCCTGATGTCTAGTCTAAACCTATCCTGTTGCAGCTTGAAGCATTTAGTTTCTTAGGAGACTGTTCCAGCCAATAATCTTTCAGAGATCTTACATGAGTTTTCTGTCCTGACATGTTTTATATCCCATAGCTATAGTTTCATATTAAGTTCTGTATACCTCACCTCAGATGATAAGTGTATATGTTTATGAATGACTTAAAGACAACAAATGTTTTTACAAAAGATATACAGGCATTATTTCAATTTCTGTTGAAATGAAAGAAGACAGCTTGGCATCTACACAATATTTTTTGTCTGCCTGAAAGAATTGCAACTAAGGTTACCTGCTGTATTCCAGCTTCTAGTATGCAAAAGTGATTTTGTGTCCTATATTTATCTTAAGCTAAACATTGCATCTGTGAACAATGGAATCTGAGATCTGTTGGTTCAAGAGGATGTAGGCAGAATTGACTAAATGATTATGAACTAAATCAAAAATATATGCTATTTATGCAGTCTTCTAGAAAGCAAATTTTTTTCATTTTGCAAGAATGATAGCTATTGTTTTGTATAGCTCAGGAAAGGACAGTGATAATTGCCAAAGATTACCTGCTCGCTGTAATTCATATAGAAGTAATGTCTTAAATGCTAACATTGAAACTGGATGAAAGAGAGCATGCAACCAGAGAGCATCATGAAAATAATTCTAGTGTAATTTCAAAACCCAAAATTCCAGAACTACTCTTTATTCAGGAATGCAGCAGGATATACAAAAAGTGTATTTCTCAGAAGCTGAGGAAAGAGAAAATGTATACCAGGGTCATTCATACAGACAGCTTGGAACATGACGCACAAAAAAACCAACAAAAACCAAACAAACAAAAAACAAATCAAAACCAAAACAAAAACCCCAGGTATAAAGTTATTTGTGAGATTAGTTCCTGCTTAAAACTATACATTCTGGTAGGACAAAATCTTTGCGTATTGATACCAAAAACTATTAATTGAAGAAGAACCTCTAGGCTTAATTTGGAAGGATATGTGCAACCATGCCCTTTGTCTGTGCCTTCACCTTTGTGTCCATCTATGCCAATAACTGTGGAATCCAGCAGATGATTTCAGCCAAATGTGAAAGAGCAGGCAGTCATCTCAAAAGTATTAAGTCCAAATATGAAAACTAGTGGCTGCATAGGAATAAAACTCAGATTATTGCCTCTGCAGGAAAAAAGGATGGAGAATGAACTTGGTGGTTGCATGGTCTAGCTGTCCTGCCAGCTGGCTGATCAGCACACACAGTAGTTTCCTTTTCTGTGGCCAGTTTTCTGGCTTGGACTGTAATTCTGTCCAGATCACAGCTGTAAAGTTCCGTGACCCATTTTTTTGTGGATTGGAAGAGATTTGATACTCCCTTTTCAGGAACAGTAACTTTCAGGGGAACAAGATGACAGAATTCATAAAGTGCATAGGCCAACGAGTTAATGTTAAAAAAGTGTCTAGATGAAGTTTGAGCAAAATAGCAGTGGAACTTGTTAAGTTTTGGCTGCAATCCTCAGGATTCCTGTGGGTTGTAGCACTTGTCCCACAAGCTTTCCACAAGTAAAAAAAAAAAATAAATCAGATTTCATAGTCCTTAGTGACAGAAGTATTGCAGCTTGGGAAGTGGGCTCTAAATCCTGGGTGACTGTAGGAATTCCCAAGGGAATAGCATCTGTCACCACAAATGAGGTGTGAAGTTGATAGCTTTTCTGTCTCAGATACAACAGAGAGAAAACTCATGTGGTAAGGACTCTATGGCTATGTAAATCTCCACTTGAAAAAATGTAGTTTGCTTGAAGGACTCCATGCAGACTAATGGCTTCTGTCTGGAATTGTATGTATGTGCATTTTATGTATGTTGGATAATGTTATACTAGCAGAAGTAATGTTGTGTTTTGTTTTTTTTCCTGTGAAGGTTAGAAAAGGGAAACAGGTTTAGAACTTGACAAATCAAGAATCCCCAAACAGAATATAGCCACTTGAGATTTTCAGCTGTCATGTTTAACTTTCCTTAATATCCATAATTTTCTTTCTTTATCAATCTGGTCATCTCCCTGCATTCGTGTAACAGAAATAGCTTTCTTAAGTTGTTTTGTTTTTTTTAACCCTGTCATAAACTCTTCAAAGCTCTTTGATTCAGCTCCCTTTTTTTTTTTCTTCCTTTTTTGCCCCTAAATAAATCATAGTCTTTTGTTGCTGGTGGGTTTTTTCTCTTAATACATAAAATCAGCTTTGCTTGTATCATCTACACAATCAAATTACAACTTGTGCCCAAGGTTTCCAGCAAAAATGAAGACAACTAATGTTGGCCTTCAAGTGAGTGTGCAGAAGTCACTGTCACTCCCTTTGCTCCTGAAAATTCAGGATTTCCCCAGTGCCCGGAGCTGGCAAGTTGATAATCACTCATCGGGAGAGTTCATGGCTGCAGACCTTTTTCCTGTAGCTGGCTTCTGTCAGGCTGGATGTTTGTGCCCACACAGCACCACGTGGTCTTCGCTAGGGCTCTGCATAGAGGAAAATGTGCCTCTGAGCAAAAACTATTGCAGGTGTCACTAATCCTCCTCTTTAATTCATGTATACCCACAGGATATACTCCTGGAGATGCAGCATTTGAAGTCATACACAATCTGAATTTCTGTTGATTTCTGTAAAGCATCCAGGATACTCCCATCCTGTATCAACATGCATATTGACATACTACCTGAAGACCAGGGACAATTTAAATTGTATGGTACTGGGCATAAATAAGAATAACAGTAAGCAACAGTCATGGCACCCAAAGGGCTGTTGTCTGAAAGATGGCATGGACTGTGCAGAAGAAAAGGTACTGAGGGGAAAGAGGAGCATGTAACTACTAATGAGATGAATACAAGCACAATAAAGACTAATATCAGGTGTGGAATAATTCCAATTAAAGACAGAATTTATTTAAGAACAAATATTGTTATCTTGACGAGCTGCTATCTCCAAGAAGACAAGTGTGGTAGAACGAGGATATCTCTTTTCATACACAGTATTGAGATTCCATATGCATAGCAATGCTTCTGATTTCTTGCAAATAAAGTAAGACAAGGAACTTAGAGTTACTTCAGAGCCAGATAAAAGTGTCACCAGGAAGCTAAATTTTTCAAGATGTTTTAAGAATATACATGATTTAAGCTGTAGACTAAGGCATTTATTAGATACCAAGTTGCTCTGTGCCCCCTTTTTCACCCATATCTCTTGCACTTCTTTCCATTTCTAGTTACATAAACATATTAATTATGTATCTGTAATGAATAAAGTATAAGTTGCTATTGCAGTTACTACTTTCTCAAGCCTTTATATTACTGGTTGTGTCACATTTATGGGCAAATCCTGCACACCTGACTCATGCAAGCAGATTCATTAAGTTTAGAGGAGGTTTCTTTTAATTAAAAATTGTTCATATAATAATGACAGATCAAAGAGTGGCATTCATCTGAGAATTTTTCTGGCAATAATCACTAAATTTTAGAAGTGCCGATGAAAACACATTTTGTTTTCTCTGACTCTCCTCCCTGTATGAAGTGCTGAAGAGAGAATCATAAAATTCTCGGTAGTAGGGCTTTAAATCCTGCATCACTATTGGGACATCATGGTCTGCACATCTTTTGTACAAGGTTTCTCTGCAGTCTGCAACCCGAGGGAAACAACTCACTGCAGGAAAAGCAAACCTTATTTTAAACGCTCATGTAAACTCTGCATAAAAGACCATTTATTTTATGCATAGATGTATCTATACTTGCATTTTCTGCATTTTTTTAAAAATGTTTGAAATATCAAGAATTTTAGGGTTTAATTTTGTACTTTGAAGGGCTACAGAAAGTTAATTGTGCTGCCTCTTATTTTATTAAGAGGGGATCCAGACTATTGGATCTATCCCAAAATCTTCCTTTACTGAAAGTTGTAGGTAGTCATCAAAAGACATTGTAATAGCTGTATAAAGCACGATGTTTTCACGGGCTGTCTGTTTATCATAGCCACTGTGCAACAGAAGGACCTGTACCAAGTAGAGGATAAGAAAGGATAATGGAAAGGGAAGCAACCATTTTAACTCTTTGGTTGTTTTTTCAAAAAGAAGCATAACTAAAGTGTTGAGGTAAAATAAAATGCCTTGGTGTGGGAAAGGTTCACGTTCATGCGTCCATCTGTGTGTGTACGTGCATGGGCATGTTTACATACATGTATATGTTTTACATGCAGCATTATTGAAATATTAGCTCTAAATTCCTATGCATTATACACATATTTTTTTTCAACATAGAGATTTTTAAGTCGTATTAATGTTGGAGTTATTATTTGAACTTGTTTTCAGTACTCTGCGATATGTTTGGGACATCTACTTTAAATACTCTGCTGTGTATTTACTGCTTATTTAATAGGTTTGTCCAGGTGTAAGACCCTTTACAAGCTGTATTTTGATTCAAGAGGGAAGCTCTTACTCTGGTAGGTTGTGTTTCTTTCACTGAGGCAGTAGGTGTTGGCCTCAGGGCACTCATTGAGCTGGCAGTAGCAAACGGGGTTGTGATTAGGTGTGTGTGAGAATGATATTTTACATGTCTGTGTGCAGAATTTAGTTGGAGATTATTTCTTCCCCCCCAGCACATTTTAGGTAAGAGACCTTTTTTATTATTATTTTCTCATTTTAACTGCTGGCATTTTATCCTTCTCTTCTGCAAAATAGTTACAACTATCTTACATCATCTCTTAGTAAATCTGTTGTTTTGTGTCACTGTCAGTTGCTGAATTATTTCTTGACCAAGCAAATCAGCATTATGAAGACTGAAATTTCATCCTAAATTTACTAGGAGCAAACAAGGGGACACCTCGTAACCTTAAATGACAGTATCATTAACCTTAATACACAAAGATAAATACACATAACCTCCCTTCCCAGAAAGCAGATTAATAAGGATACGTCTCTGACATAAGTCCTTAACTTTCATCATAAAATCAGAACTGAAATGATGCAAATGGCCTAAGAACCTGAATATACTGAATGAAATATTCATTTAGTGAGCCTGCAGTGTCTCCTTTTTATTGAAGTAAATAATATTAGTAAATTATTTTTAATAATCACTCAGTTTGGGAGTTTTAAATTAGCCCTCACAGGGCCAGAATTTCTGCTTATCTAATTCTGCCTGCTCTCTAAGGCATAGCTCTTTATACTGAAATGTGCTCTTATCAAAGAGTTCTACTTGTTTGGGGTTTCTCATAGTTGTCTGTGGAGCCCATGTGCATCTCTCTGCGGTTAAAAGTGTTAGTGACACTTGGAAATAGGGTACACACTCAGCTAGAGCATCGTTCTGATCCTCAATATAGAATCTAAGGTTCACTTTGTTGTTTTGTTCAGTTTGATTTTTCACTTGACTGGAGTTTGAAAGTACTAGGGGAATTTTGTCAGTGTCCTATTTCAAGGAAACCTTATTAATCACTTTCAGTCACGCTGCATAGTTTCCTGCTGTGTATTGTTGGTGAAGAAGGAAATTCTAGCCTGATATTTTCATTAATAATTGCAGAAAGTTGGACTGGCACTACTTACAAATGTTGAACCAAGAGGGGTTATATGAAGACTTTTCATAATGTGAACTACGTCTTCAGAGAAAAGTTCTGCCATGGTCATATTCTGTCTCCATTAAGGGTTATACTACATGAAAGCAGCAACTAAAGCAGTTACCTGCAGAGAATAGTAGCTTTAAGAAAGCACTGTTGGTATTTCTATCTGTCTTTTAATACATTGGAAACTTGCAAAAATATAGAGTCAAGCTCTCAATGTATTCCTACAAAGGTTTGGTGGTGGTTTTTTTTTTTAAATACAGACTAATGAATGATAACCAAGGTACAGCAGCACCATGTGAGCATCTGCTTCTGTGAATGTTCTGTGCATTTCCATGGACCAGTGTCTTTGCCCTTTCTTGTTCAATGATTACATACTCTTAAAAAAAATTTCCAAACCTTCTTGTGCCAAATTGCATGAGAAAATAAAGTTTAAGTTAAACTTTGAATTTTCATTTGTTCCTGGTATTTTTCTCTGTTTTATTTGTGTTCTCATTTACCCATGTGGGAGTCTGTATTACCTTTTGGGAGGCTGTTTTGTGAGCTTCCTGCTGGTCAGAGGTGGACCAGTACTGGCCCAAATGCTATTGAGTGACAGTACACTCTCAGACACCCTAGTTTGGGAATCTATGAGCCAAGCTATTATCCAGTGAGTCATACCTCATGAATGCTTGTTCCTCTAAAGTCAGAACCCCTCAAAATCTTCTGAAAATATAGTTCAAAATTAGATGCCTGCAGTTACTTAGGATAGCTATCTTGCTCTCCTACTCATCCTTACATGAAGGATCAGGATTTTGCTTCTACTTATAGATAGTTATATATTTACAGACTCCTGATTCATTGCTCATATTGATACATGACATGAGTTGGTTGTTCAAATGTATTTCAAATCCTATTATATTTGCAGCAAGTTCTAAGTATAGAGCTTAATGCAGTGTTTCATAGTGATTCAGAATTGATGCAGGTGACTCAGAGTCAGGGAGAAGTGACTAAATTATTTTGACTGCTCCTGAAGGCATTTCTGTCATAAGGAGATACTGGGAAAGGATACGAATATTGCATCAGAAGGGTACAAATTAAGTCAGAGAAAGAAAATGGAGTACAGCAATGGAGAGTATTGATGCTCTGGATTGGATGGAAGATAAAGGAGCTTGTAGAACAGATAAAAGCCAGTGTTGACGTGCTCCAACATGCTGTTTGGAGAAATATAAACTACAGCCTCAGAGATTTTAGAGAATAAAGAATTTAGAGAGCAGTACTTATGGAGGAATATTGAAAGGGAAAAGAATTTAAAGTTTCTCTGTGAAGCCAAATATAACTCATACTACATAAAGCAAGAAATTCTATCAAATGTATTAAGAGCTTGTTTGATGTAAATTAGGTTCTGTATCCTCCCTTAGCATTTGAAGTATTGCATGAACTGCAAAAATACTTTTAAATTCTTTATCATATATAAGCTCTGAAAGTTGTCTCATTTTTTTTAATTTCCTCCTGATGAATTATTTGCTTAGCTTGTTGAAGCAGGACTTTTTTATTGAATTCTGGTGGAAGCCTCCATGAATGATGTATAAGGTCTCACTTAACTCGTCTTTTGGTCATTCCATTGACTACTGAACTCACTTCACTTCCTGACTGAGTTTAATGAACTTGCTGTAGGGAACATTGATATTAACACTACGGTGATGCTCAAAGCCTCAGGCAGGGCTGGTTTAAGGTGCTGTGCAAACACACAGATGTGATAAGCCCCAATTTCATTCTGCCAAGCTCATTACTTAAGTTTCACACATGCAGCAACATCAACTAAAAATGTTTCCTTTCAAACCACGTTGTGGTAGCATGATTACTGCTCAACAGTAACAAGGGCCATCCCTTGAACCCTGTGTGGTAGGATTCAAGGCACTGAATAGCTGGGACCATTAACGTTATGTCAGGTCTGTCCATGTCCTCAAGTGGGAATTGTGCAGCAATAAGAGTAACAAATCCTTCTGTATTGGCCTCAACAGCTCAGCGTTCTTGATTGGAGGTGGTAGATTTAGTTTTCTGCATTGCCTTGCTCACTTCTGTAGTATTGCATGGAGCACGGTGTTGTGTGATGAAGGGGACAGGAAAAATATCCTTTTAATATTAAGCAGATATTAAGGTCTTGCTAGAGCTCTTATTCTCCAGTTTAATAAGAGAGTAGTGTGGAACAGGAAAGTGCTGGAAAGGAGAAGTCATTCTTCTACTTTAATGAGAGAAGAGGACTTTTACACATTAATAGACGCACAGCTGTATCCAGGATGCTTGTCCGGGGCTCACACCAACTGGGCATGTGTGATCTAGCCTTGTGGGACCCCACACCTCATGTGGTAAGACAGTGCTACGACACTTGCAGACCTCGCAGTCAAATGGTTATTGCAGAGGCCAGTGTGGACCTGGACAACTGCTCTGGTGCCAGAGAGTGGTGATGATATTCTTCCTTTAGTTCTCTAGATGTAAACAATAGAGCTTGCAGGCTCTAATTAGGAAAATGCGAAGATGGAATTGATGTGCAGAGAGAATTAATTTTCATTAATTTAAATTAATTTCTAAATTTCTAAATTAATTAATTTTAATAAAATTGTTTCTATTAGGAGATCTGATGGCTACAGTCAGTCATTGTGATCACCTCTGCAACACAGCTGCAGAGAGAAGGACTCTTGAGATTAATGTATGAAAATTATCTTTCAGTGTTCTTATTCCTGTTTCCAATTTTATCACTGATTATTACAGTAGCCTTGGTAAAATCAGTTATTCACCCTGGACCTTCTTTCACTTTTTTCCTTCTAAAAGAACTCTGTAGAGTAGCTTTGCGTTCACTGGGGTAATGTAGGTTAAGCTTCGCCAAGTATTTTAAAGTGTTTTGAAATTAGTAGATGAAAACAGGTTATCAGTGCAGGGTATTGTTAAATTATTTCACCACCAAATGACTCATCCCGAGAAGTTAAAAATAGGGTGCCAATGGGTTTTGTCTTTCAATCGTGTCGTGACTCTAGCATTATATTATTGCAGTTGCACGGTCAACTTGGAGGCCACGTTGCCCTCATCTAAGACTTGATAAGCATCCTCCCTGCTCTGATGGTCTGCAGGCATTTGTATCTGGGGCAGACGTTCACAAGAGACTTTCCACTTGAGCAGGAGGGAATTGATATGATGAAAAAGAATTTTCTACACTGCTGTGAGGGAGACTCTACAATTCCTTGAACTCTGGTCTCACACTCAGAAATGTGTTTTATGACTTTTGTAACTGCAGCTGGAAGCTTTGCAGAGAGCACACCTTACACGTGTTTCTGCTTTCCTGCCTCAAGTCCGTTTGATGAAATACTCTCAGTTATTCACCTCTTGATCAGATTTATTTCCTCATTTGGGCTAAGCAGTTTCAGTGTGCTCCACAGTTAGACACACTGAGCACTCAGGGTAAATTTATGTCTACTTCTTCATTTTTGATTCATATATTTGTGCTTGTTTCTTGGTTTTGTTTTGTTGAGGTAGGGGAGAGGAGAGCAATCGGAAAACAAAACAGGAAAATGTGTGATTTCCCACATCTGTTGGGGTTTTTTTGCTTGTCTGAGGTCAGACTATGATATTTAAGCCTTTTTGGTTTGGACAGGAATACTAAAACCCATCAGTGAGTGCTTTCTCACTTGACACAAGCACCTTGCACTTTGCATGTGATGGGCAGATCAGTTCAGCATTTCCCTGCCCCTGTCTCCTCCATCTGACTGTGATGCTGAGTCCCCAAATTCACAATCTTGGTGTAATGCACATCCTAGAGTTTCCCATACCTGTGAAGGCTTAGAGGCAGCAGAAAAGAAGCACTATGTGTTGGGATCTGTATGACATCAAGCCTGTGTGAGACCTGGGTCCACAGAGGGATCTGCCTTTTTACAAAAATTTCTTACCAGTGAGTTTTGCTGAGGGCCACCCTTTTCATTTGTGCAGAGGCAGTGCGTCTAGTGATGCTTTCTATCTTTCAGCTTCCATCTGTTATTTGATAGACCTTTTCTCAGTTCTGAATAGGTGAGGAATACCCAAAATACTGTTTTCATTGTCCTCCTCCCAGGTAGTGGGATGTTTAGAGTTAAGCCCTGATGCCTTCTGAGGTGCTTAAGCCCACAAGCCTCCCATGAGCTTTGTGTCTGACCTTTACAGCTCACTTTCTGAACAAGTTTTCAGAAGATATGATTTTCTGTACTCTCTGGTTTCAGTAGCAGCTCTGATTGCTGACTATTTGGTATGAGGCCTAAAAACTCGTTTCCTTTACTCTTCATTTTCACATTCCTCAACGGTGACAGGTCAGGAGGTGCTTTGATTCTGTATAGAATAACACCTGTAATGTGAGCTCAGTTATTTGATGTGGTAGGGCACGAAGGAAGATGGGGACTTCATACATCTCTGTAAAGTGGCCTGGGAGGGGATGGAAACTGGTGGCTGTATTAATTTGAGAGTGAGATTTGGTGAATCAAGTTGGTTCAGCCAGGGAGGACTAGCTTTTCAAGCAGTGAGTCTCATGTGAGACTTCTGAGGAGGTACAGCACATGGATTGCGACAGGAGAGAGAAAAGCAAACGAGAATGATGGATTGTCAAAGTAGGAAGCAAGGCAAGTGCATCTTGGCATGGTGCAGCCTGGTTCCATGTGAAGAGTTAGAGCCTTCTCAAGGTCTTGCCTTGTATTTTTGTAAACCAATTATATTTCGAGTTTTCTATGATCTCTTGCAGAGCCAAATTTGGCCATAAATTTCCAGGCTTGCTTTGTTATTTCAATGTCTCTGTAATATCCCTGGCCTGTCCTCCAGGCAGTTACCAGGAAATATCCCCAGGCTTGCCTGACACGTCCTTTTTCTCCATGGTGTGAGATACTTTGGGTGTACGAGGTTGCTTGACTGGAAGGACTATAATAATAAGGTACGACTGGAGAGCCCACCAGCTAGCTGAGGTCCTCTGAAGATGTGCCAGATCCTGTCCTTACAGTGCAGTACAACTCATAAACAGTTGAAGGACTCACCAGCATCTGTATCAGGCACTGGGGAAGAAGTGCGAGAGAGGCTGTAGAACGGTGTAAATCTAACTGCAGAAGCATGGGGTGGGGTACGAAAGTGTGGTCTCACGCTGAATGTACTGAACTTCACAGGTCTGATAACCCTTTTAACTACAGCTGGATAATGGTTGGGTGGAACATCTTGCAGCTTTATGGGAGTTTTAGATGGCTTGCTGGAGATCTTGTATGCATCTCTGGAGACCCAACAGGTATCTCATGCAAAAGCATATTTCTAATACAAGTAAGAGGTGTGTGGTGGACTAAAAACATATTTGCATAACCTTGATAAGTCTATGTAAGAATTAGCTTCTACATCTGGCAAATATAATCCTGTGTAAACTTTCTGTGACCAAAAGATGACATTAACACAAAATGAATAGTAATTAATCTTAGTTGACTGCAAATTACCTGTAAAATCTGATTAAAGGGAAAACTAAATTTACCTGCAGTAATTAGTGTTTCGATATGAAGTCTACATCCATGTAAATATGTCTAGTTCTCTATGCTAATTTATTACTACTGATATTTATGAGCTTTTTTTTCTTTTCTGCAAAGGTTACAAAGAATGAAGGACGATATTAGAATAATGAATCTTCATTTATTAACACAGCAACGAAGCAAATATTGTGTAGACATTTTATAGACTCCAACATTACGATATTGTCAAAGAAACGCAGCGTTTCAAATATACTAACATAGAAATAGGTTTGTTTCCTATTACTTCAAATAGTTCTGCTTGCACTGGTTTGTCATTCAGCTGTCAGTAGAAAAGCAACAAACATTCAGTGTGAATTGACCTCCAAAAAAGGACTGGTGATTCTGCTATTCATTGACAAATGGATTTTGAAATATTCACATAATGAAATCCCCTGAGCAAATGGACTTTAATAGCTGGTATGGTTTCGTAAAGCAACATAAAATCACAGCTGGACATCTAGAGTGAATTTTCAGTAGGGAGAGTAGGCAAGTATATATCCGCTTACTAATGTGATTGAAAGGAGTAGCACATGTAATTCTCCAGTCTGGCAGGTAGTAAGTCTTTGTTTTTAGCACATATTCATTAACTACCTTGTCCTACATCAAATTCTCTTAAGAATATTCCTATACCAGGGAACCTCTGTAAGTATCATATTCAACAGCAAAAAGAGCAGTCTATAAAGTATTCTTCACAGAAAATTCACAAACCTACGCTCTTACCACTACACAACAAGGTGTTATTCAAACACACCCCAGGCTCATGATGTAGTTAGACATCGCTGCCTCTGTGCTGAGGGGAAAATGCATATAGTCTGTCTCACTCAGCTAAGTACCACTTTGATCCAGCAAGACAATTTTCTATGGAAATGATTACATCTTTGAATGAACCACCTGAACAACACACTTATGCACACTACTAGAAAATGTCTAGGAGCTTTATGCTACTGCCCGATATGGGATACAGAAAATCACTCCATGATTACCTCCTGCATTAGAGAAATAGCGTATGCTGATCCTCTTCCTTCTATGCTTTAAAAAGCTCTCCCAAACCTCACCAAACTGATTATCTAAAGCTTTATAGAGTCAGGTTGTGTGAGAACAACAACTGGAAAAGCTGCCAAAGTATCTCCAAAACCACCACAAAAAAATTGTTCTTGACAACCAAATCACTAGTGAGCTCTGCACGTGGAAGCCTTAGAGTGTGATATACTTTCTGTAATGTACCAAATACCCTCCTGGAGTTATGTGAGTGAAACAAAGAGTGACTTTGCACCAAAATAGTTCTGTGTTGATAATTGAAAAAGGACAGAAAATCCAGTACTCAGAGAAGAATGTTTCTTGCAAACAACTATATCTCTGACTTGCTGAGCCTGGTTCTCAAGGGGGTTGCACAAAATACCTTTGAGGGAGGTGAATTGGGATAAAATGCATAACTTTACTGGATATTAGGAATACAGACGCAATAGATTCATTTTTACTTTGAATTACAGGTTTTTTCCTAAGCCTTCCTTCTTGATAAACCCTTTCCGTTCCACCTTCTGTCCAACAGATAAGGAAATGAGCCTTATCACCTCTCCCCTTGGATACCCTTCATGGCACTCTTCTCTCAAGTTCTTTAGCTGATTAACATACCTAAACGAAGTTCAGAACTGCATGTCCCAGTTTGTACTGAGATTGAAGTTTGCTGCCTCTGTTTCAGCCCAAACTTTATCAGTTGCTCTATAAAAGGTATTCAGATCTTCAAATCTTGCCAGTCGTACATGGATTAAACACGGTATTGAAATGTTTACAACAAGACTACTTATAGCACTCTCCTGAAATTGCTCTCCCATGAGAACAAGGAAGCAAAAATTGAGGGTAGGTTTCATCATTCAAATAGGAACTGGAAGGGTATTAAAGCAACTTCCTGGATGTGATCTCCTTTCTCTGTTTCTCCTTGGAGTGAGGGTGAATGGACGTTCTCCTAGCAGATACATAGTCACACTCTGCTTATACAAAGTCAAGTAATAAAACTGTAAAATTTTTCAGCAAGATCTCCAAAGAAGTGCAGTTCTGAATTAGGCCCTTAACACTGTCTGAAGATGCCCAAAGGTTATAGTATTAATGTTTAACTACTAATTAATCTTATGACACCGTCTGTGTATGCTCCTCTGAAACTTTGTAGTGCCACATAAATAAATGTGAAGCAGAATTTGTTCCTGTACAGAGAAATTGATTAAACAGTTATGTAACTTAAGCTTGATATCCTTGATGATATCCTTGATTATTTCTATGCAATCTCTTAGTTTTCATGGTCTAGCCATTTGTTACAGAGAGCAAAATTTATTCAGGCATACAAATAGACAGTATATACAAAAAACCACAGCAAAAATAATGAGGTAATTTGTGGCCTGTACTTTCTAACATTGAATCTATATTCCACTGTTGTAAGTTTAACTGGACAATCCATAGTGACCAGAGTCTCACCCGGTGACTGTTTAGTGGTTTGTGTAGTTCTTAACCAGGCAAATGTCCTCGAGGGAACTTCACATGTCTCTTAAACTGCTATGCTGTTTGTCACCCTGGGAACAGTTTCAGCAGAGGTGTCAGAGATCGTGACTGTGAAGCCTGAGCTGCCCAGTTAGTCTTTGAGTGAACATCTCCATGCTCAGAGAGTAATGAAAATCCCAAGGTATGTGAGGATGTGTATGTAGCGAAGTAGATGATTTCAGTCCTTTTTGTTTTCTGTCCATTACCATTAATTTAGCCGAAGTGATACTATCTTAGAAACTAATGACTTGACTACTTAATTTTCTGTCATAAAAAATTCTGTGATAAAGTTCACACTGAATTTGAAAATGGTCAGGTTGTACATCTGTGAGACTGTGTTATTCTATTCCTGTTACCTTTGTTCTTTCTTCCTTTCTTTTCCGTATTCAATCATTTCATACAGTTCAAATAAAACTCTACTTATCTTTAGGCTGGGGTCATACATCAATTGCAATGCCTGAAACTGTGAAGGCAGTTTTGACTAGAGCTGCAATAGAAATAACGATGCAGTGGAAACCTGTCTGATATGTACAAAACATTGCAAGGGCACTGTAACGGATCCTTTGTGGCAAATTTGTAGTCTACAGTATTTGTTCTTATTTTGGGATGAGAAGGTGTCTCTCATTCATTTTATTGTGAGGAATAGGGGATTAGCTCAACATCCTTTAAAGGAATGCTTAATTTTTTCTTTTCCCAGCTATATTTCTCTGTAGCAGTTTCCTTTGATACTTGATCATATTTAAAATTCACCCATTTGGTTATATTTTTCTTGTACTATTGGGTCAGTTTCTATTATTCAGTAGACAGAAGCCCAAACACTTTTGGTCATTAGGTACCAAAGAAACTCTTCTGTCTATTCTTCTCTAACACTTACTTCCATCTTACAGAGAAACGGTTATAAAATTACATCTTTGCTTTAGCTGTTTATCTATAGTTTATATTTGGTGTAATTCTGAAAGGCTGAAATGCTGATGCGTCTTTTGACAATTCATGCCAGCAGAAAAGCCGACAGAGATTTTTGCCTCTTTAGAGGGCAAGGAATGTTTCTGTATTTCATTCCTGTGGTGTAATTCAGTTTCTCTCGAGAAGAAGAAGAATGTCTGAATCAAAGCTCTCATGCCAGCTTGGTTTTGTCCCAATACTTCTAAAACAACCTAGATTCTCTGTAAATAGGACTGGAGTTATACAATAGTAGCTTACTAGGAATTGTGTGTCACTGATTACTCCTGTAGTGAAATCTGTGTAGCGGATCCAAACTTCTTCCAGCCAAAATTGTTTAGAAACCTGAGACTGAGAAAAATGGTAAAAAACCCATTAATTGCATAACACCTTTTTCTTGCTCAATGTTGCAGAGCTTTTAATCCTCTTGTCCTCAAGCCTTCCACTCTTCCATGGAGGCAACCGCTAAGTCCTGCAGTAACAAATACTTATTTTCTCAGAATTGCTAATTCCAGTTGATGGGAGATGGAGGAAACTGCCTGTCCATGTGCCATAGTCCTGAGCTGGACCACTGGCTTGCTGCAGTCTTTCATGCCTGGCCTCGCTTCCTTGTAGCTTGAATTTCATCTAATTCTCCTGTTATGACAACCGAATGTGTTAAAAGAACTTGAAAGACCCCCAGGAAAAGAGCAGAACTTAGTGCATTTCCATGAATAGCATTAACTCTCCTTGCCCTGAATGATGGAGCTTTTTGCTTCTGGTAGGAAGCCCTGACGACGTTGTCCAATTCACTAACGCCAAGAGCTGTAACTGTTATTTTTGAAATAAGGTGCTTTCATTTCTCTTTTCCTGAGCCCTGTGTGCAGCAATGATTTCTGAAACTAGTATCCCAAGTTTCAGAGAATACAAATCTTCATTAAAAATACACCCATCCCAATGAGCAGATGGTGCTTCCTCTCCAGCTATAGGCTGAGATTCGTGCTGTTGAACTTAGGGGTGTCAAGTAGTAGGATGTTACTTTGAAATGTGCTTGAGAAATAAGGTCGTGCACCTTTCTCTGCTGCAGAATATTTTGCACCAGGGTGATACGTGCAAATGGACACGTCTGTCTGTCATGTGGAAGTGTGTCTCCTAATGCAAATGTAATTGAAATGCAGCAAAACTGTCATTTATAGGTAAAAGTTTTAATCTGAATATGGAAAAGAGTAGATTTGAGAGCAAGGCAAACCAGCAGGTTTTGAACATCTTACAATAATCAGAAAAGGGAGTTTATAGGATCAGATGAAAAAAAAATCTCTTTTTCCTTATGTGAGAACATGTGTCTGAACATTTTTATATGGTAAAAGGTGAAAAATACAAAATGACTGAAACTGCCAAGTGAATTTTCCTATGGACAATCTAGGAACAATTCCATGGTAACGTAATAGGGGTGGAGTATGCCTTTCTTCTGGTGATCATTATCAAAGAGCTGGTGAAATACGTAGCCATATTAAAAGATCTTTGGTTATTAGGCATTGGCTTAATGGATTTTAACAGTGCTCTCTTTATGCAGTGGGCATATGGGGCTTTTGGCACTGGGAAGAAGAGTGTGGTGTGTTGTTTTTTTTCTCCTAGTGTTGAGACTTAGCTCTGATTACTGAGGCTGATTCTTCTTTTATGTAAGAGACAAAAGCAGCCAATGATTCAGTCTATTAAAGCCAAACTGTATCGAAATGACTGGTGATTCTGTGTTGGAAATCAGCAATGGGCTACTGCTTGCATTAGAATAAAAACCGATCCTGATAACGTCATTGATTCAAGACTATCCTGTCTACACCTTTAAAATTCACAAGAAAAACAAAAGGAGACTCAACTGCTGAATTAATCAACACAGCCTGAGCTTCTCTCCAGAAAACAGATTATCTTCAAAAGAAAAAAAAAAAAAGAAAAAAAAAGAAAAGAAAAAAAACTGAGCAAGCAGATAAGAAAGACGTATGACAGGTGTGTATAATGTAAGCTACAGAAAACCACAGACCCTGAGCAAGCTTTATACACTTCTGTTGCAAGAAGCCAGGTAAGATTAAATCTCTCAGCTTCATAAGAAAAGAGAAGAACAATCTCTCCTGGCTATTGCAACAGCAGAAGGAGGTGTGAGGGTCTGAGAAAAACTTGCATATCTTTCAGTGCTCATTTCCAAGTGCTTTTTTTGCTCCTAATTCCTCTAGGCTTCTAATTTGCCTGTTACTTTGACTCAAGTATCCTGAGGGCTAATCACATGCTTGAACCATCCCTTAGAAAATGAACTGCATAGCAAGACAACTCAGCAACGTATGTTGAATGAATGCTGCAGGTAGAAATAGTGTGCATCTCCACAAATCCTAAGGATAAAATAGGTGAAAACAAGCAGCCCTTGCAGCAACAGCACACTTCAGTCTGCGCCAGCAAGTTCTCTTCCTCCTCCCATTCCCTGCAGGAGCCAGGGCCCTGAAAGGACTGATGCTGGTTTTCACTGCTGGAGTTTTCTGGAAATCTATTGAGCATAAACTGTTCCTCTCAGCTGTTTTAAGTCTCTAAAGGAGGTGTGATCAATGACAAGTCAGGGTGAATGACAGGTTTCTTAATTCAGATCATGTCTGGTAGTGGATTTCGTATCACCAGGCTAATGCGTATAAATTGCGTGGCTAGATTTTCCTTTCCTTTAAAATACACAGATAATGTTAAAAATGGAACATTTTTAACTGAAGTTAGTAATATTGGGCCAGATTTTCAATGTGTACAAACCAGCTCTGACTTCTGTGGAGATGCTCTGAGCTGTCCCAGCTGAGAGCCAGTCTGAGAAGAGACAGCATTTTTCTTGGTGTACTGTCTCACTCTTCTGGTCTAGCTGGGATTATAACCTTGCCTAAAGGAATTAGGAAAGTTCATTAGTTGCCTAATTTCCTTTTGGTGTTTTGAAAACCCATATGCAATTAATGAAGTTTCTTCTGTTGTGGACTGCATGCTCTTTTCTTTCCCTGAGCTGTCCAGGTGCCACCTGCAGGGTATGGGAAGACCATAGGACCATGGATCGGTTCCTACTCCTTTCCACTCCCCGGTCTGTCACATCCATACTGCTGTGCAAATGATAATTTTTTTTCTTTCTACAGCAGTTCCAAAGCAAAAATGAAAAATGGTTCTTCACCAAGGACTGGGAAAATAATAGCTTTGAACCAAATTAAAAATGTTGTTTGTTTTGGTTTGTAACTAGTATAACTGTAAAAAGAGACAAGAGCAGATTCATTCTGGAAGCATCACGGGGGGGGGGTGGGAGGGAACCCAACAAATTTCTATTACTCAAATGTTTTTTTAGAACCCCCTTTTGTTGTTGCCTTGCTCCTGCCCCTTGGGATTGTAGTTCTGGCCCACTCAAGTCAATCTCAAGGCTGTTTTTCAGTCTCAGTGCTTCACCGAGGTCATCCAATGGTTTGTCTGTGCCTGCCCCACGTAAAAGTGCAGGAGGCTGGGAAAAGCTGCATTATTTATTTTTTGCACCACGGCCTACAATTAAAAGGTATTTAAGCTGTCTGTCATTAGCAAAGGTTTTCTGCAGTCCTCCATATAGTTATTCCAGCTGCAGCTTCATAAACTGGTGTTCTAAGTTAGAAAAATAATTTATTGAAGAGTCAGGTATCTGAAATTAAAGCTAAAATGCTGTTTGAATGCTTTTGTGTGGTGTCGTGAATGCAGATTGGTTGAAATACTACATCTATCTATCTATCTATCTGTCTAACCATATACCTACTGCTTGAATCAATGAAGTTAAGCATGTGGAGAGCTATTTGAAATACAAATCCAGAGAAAAGACACTTACTTTCTTTAATCTTGGACCAATACTTGTATAGAGGCTGTTTCATTAATATATTATCTCTGAAGGTAACTGGGTTTGTCAGAGTTGAAATAAGATTAAATGAATTGGCTATTGTAGTTCATCTGTTAAATCACAGCACTTTGCTCTCAGTTTGTAAAATAATCTCCAGACTAATGAAGTAGGGTCAATCACATGCATTTTTGCTGGAACCAAATTGCTATTAATTGTGTCACAGCTATGGGTAGGTCAATAAATGATGCCATTGTACATTGACTATTGCAGTGCCAGAAGGTAAGCCATTTTTTCATTATGTGGTGCAGATTTATTGTCTAATAAGAAGCTCCACGCATAGCTCACATTTCTTGCAGAAATATCACTGGCTACTTTGTCTGAAAGTGCCCCATTGGTGAAACGGCTGACTTAGCAATGGGCAGCTGATATTTAGCACTGTGGTAGATCTGGGAATCCCTCAACTCCTACAGGTCCCTTTGTAACTTCACTGTATTGAACAACTTCTGAAAAAAACATCTATTAGCCACAGTTGTGCTGTTTTGGCTGGTGGATGAGAATGGCAGGAGAAACATTTGTGATAAGTAATACATGCAATGTGTTGAGTAGCTACTGCAGTGATTTCTTCAGGGCATATATTGAGTATTTAATTTGTTAATAAAAAATAATCAAGAATGAGAGGGAGGGAGGAAAGGAAGGGGGACTGTGTTAGCTGGTAGGATCACACCTCCTGGTTGATGTTTCAAGGGATATCAGACAATGTTGAGCCATCTGCTTTGATGTACACCCCTGACACTCTCCAGAAGAGGTTTAACCAGGCTGAGAAGACACAGACAATAACAGTGACCTTGGGGAGGATTTAAAAAGGGCAGGTGAGATGAGGTGAAAAGAAGAGGAGAAAACAGCTGCCCCACCTCAAAGGGGATGGGGTAGGAGTGACCTACATAAAAAGCTAGGGTAAACTAGACCTCATCACAGATTTTTTTCTCTGTATTAAAACTTTTTTTTTTTTCCCTTCAGTCTTTATGCTTCTTTCTTTTGTGTAAGATTTGATAATCTTTGAACAATCTGATCACTTGACTAACCTTGGGTTGAAATCTTTGGAGGGAAAAGTGTGTCAGTGCCAAACCCAGCTGGGCTCTGGGCATAAGCGCTACCATGCAGAGCCTGCTGTGAGATTTCTTCAAATGGGAGGGAATAACTGGGTCTTTTCCTGAAAAGCAGAAGTGGGGAGAGTCTCACCAAGTATGAAAGTCCATTGAGGGACCAAAGTTGCACCACACTCTTTATATGTGGTTATGCATGGGAAGAAATATTTCTGTCTAACAAAAATGCTCAGTTTTGTGGTTTATTTGTGGGGCTTTTTTGTTTTTTTCAGGTTTTTGTGGGTGTTTTTTGTTTGTTTGTTTTTAAAAAAATATGCTCTTTTTTTTCCTGTTTTTGTCTAAGTTCTTGGTAGGAAAATAGAGCTTAGAAGAGCAAACTGCAGAGAAAGGAAGGTATTTGCCATTCTCCCATCTCCCCAAGGAATGTGTTAACCATTCAGCAGTTAGCTGCTCTGGACTGGATTTCTCTCAGTCTTTCTTGTTGCAGCTGCATAAACAATTAAATATTAATTGGACTAGAAAAACAGATTGAAGTAAAAAGACACTCACCTAGGACATGAGTGGCTAAGTTCAGCTCTCAGTTCTGAAACTGATAAAGTAAATTTTTCTGACCTACTTCTGAGTTGCTGGTCTCGGTCACTCAATTATATTTTATCTCTCTTTGTTGTTTTTGCTCATGGTCTCTCTCATGTTCAGACCATTCTAAACATAAAACACCATCTCTAATGATTTCATCAAAATCAGCACATTCCCAGCAGAAATGTTGGTTTCAGTGACTAGATCTTGTCAGGTTCAATGCTTCCCTTTCAAAATTTTTTACTAACTTCACAGTGTTAGAAATATTTCTTCAAATGGCCCTCCTGCTACAACATTTTTCCCCAGATGAAACTTGGAAGCTGAAGAATGAAGATACATGCCTGTTAACTTGCTCTGCTGTTTTTACTAGGAAGATGAACATTATGTTACCTTTGCCAAGTTGCTAGATGCTTTCTTAGCCCAAGACATAGCGTATGCTATTTCGCTGACCAGATAGATTATAGCTGCTATTGGGCATCCAAACACTGAATTTGTTTGTGCTCACAAACCCCTGTATTTTGTTGGCACACATACTGCAAAAGGGCCAGAGAGGAGTCCGGCACAATGAAATACCTAATTCAGAAAGCAAAGAAGAACAACCAGATGTCCAAAAATAACTCCAGGGAGGTTTGCATGGTTATACACTAGGAAGGAACAAAGCTCTGTTTTTTGGACTTTGAGCATAGAAATTTTTCATATACCAAATCACTATTATGTGTAATTTCTTACATATATTCAGGCTTACCTGTACCCACTGGAGTGGAAACTAAATTAAGAATATTGCTCAAAGAGGACTTTTGGCTAATATTCTTATCTTTCATTTGTTTCCAGCTTTGAATTTGATCCCTTTTGGTCTCAGGTTAATAATCAAATGTGATATTTGGGATGCTGTTCATCCCCAGTTTGCTTCTCATAATTCTCTCAAGTTTCTATGACTAAATCAGCTACTGGACAAAATTTAGCAGTGATGCTCTGTGCTGACATGGCATGTTTTGAAAACTGGCCTTAATTGTTCTCTGTTTCCTGTGCATCTTCTTTGAAGTTAGCGGGGCTGGTGTGGGAAGAGCAGCATTTCACTACAAATTGTGCTGCCTGCTGCAGCTCATCTTAAAATTTTAAACTAGGTAAGGCACAAGGGGATTTCTGTGGAGATCTCAATTGTGAAAAGGGCATAAAATTTCCAGTAATTCTCAGAGAAGAGCCTGGGTTCTTGCTGTCATCATTTTTAATACTGTTATAAGAAGTATGCTCTGTATTTTTCAGTATTGCAACATCTTAGTATGCTGTTAAATTCAGCTCGGTAGCAGCATTTGCCAAATATTGTTATCTAATGAGGCAGATAAATCAAGTGTGGGGTTTTTTCTTTTGTTTTGTTTTCTTGCTTATTAAATGAATTTATTAGAAGCCAAGTCACATAGACTTTTCTCTGAACTATTTTAATCAGTAAACCTGCAGGAGCAAAAGTGTTACAGGAACATGGAAATAATCGCAGAGAGGTTTGAATCATACAAGTAGGAATTTCGGGGGAAGGGGAAATCTTTTTCTTAATGCAGAGCTACTCTCTAATGCCAGCCCAGCACTGGAGATATAGTAAATGGCAACGAGGCAAACTGTATTAATCAGGAATCTGTTCTGATTTTTGTCACCCCTGCTGGTCTTTTGCATTAGGAGAGTGTGACTTTGCCAGCAGCACAACGTTAAGGACGAAACCTCAAAAATCTGCAAGTCATTCAGAGGCACTCTTGTTTTTCACTTGAGCTTATGGGCAGCACGTTACCATTTCCAGGGAGCTCCTGAGCAGTCCAGCTGCTGGGTCAGCCACTGGAGCAGGGATCGGAGAAATGCCTCGTGGTGAGAGATGGGTTGAGCATCATCCCTCGTGCCACTTCAGCACACTGGTAGATTGCAGTAACACTGCTGGAAACTGATATTGTTGCATGCAAGGTTCATTTTTTATATATTTTTGCCCCACCAAAGAAAGCCCAGCTGCCAGGGCAGCATTCACTGGCAGGTGCCTCAAGGTACCAGTATGTGTTTACTGTGCCAGTCAGCCAAAGCAACAGAAAGCTTTTGATCATTGCAAAGGTGTTGGCTTCTGGGGTTAAGAAGTCATGACTTCAGTTCTCAAGAAATTCAAGCTGGTCCTAGGTATCAGGAAATTTAAACTGTTATCTTGAGTTACTCTTTGGTTCTCTGAATCTCTAAGGGGTGTTAATCATGTTAACAAACTTTCCCTGCACCATAAAACCTCCCACCCCACCCTAAAAAGAAGCACTCTTTATTAATAAAATGGGTAAAGAAGTAGGAGCATTAAGGAAGTATCAAGAGTTTACCAATACTGGTGAGTAAATCTGCACACTCACAGCTCTTATTAAACTAAACAAGAGTTGTGGGAATTGGAAGACTCTGGGAAGGAAGTTTTAAATCATTAAATCCTTCTGATATCTCCATGGGGGCATATGTTTTCTAACTATTTTATTTACGGCCTTCTGGTCCCTTTCCCCATCACTGATCTTCACTCACAATGTTGAGGGATCAGTGCCCCTGGCTTAGCACTGGACTCCCCCAAACTGCTCCCAGGGTAGAAGACAGACTTTTCCAGCTTGTGCTGGTTCTCCTTTTCACAGCACAGGTCCCATGGGCTAGGAAAGCCATTCTGCCAAGAGAAAGACAGATAACAGAAATACGTCTTTGGAAAGAGTTTTAAAAAATAATGATCTGTAGCATGTTTGGATTGGACGTTACAAGGAACTGAAAGTGTGTAGAGTAAACCTCCACTGCAGGAGGACGAATTAGCTTCTGTAGCAGCTGGTCTTTTTGCAATGCATTTGGGAGCTCTCAGCCATGGCTCTTCCCTCTGGTCATATGTCTGGTTGACTGGTAATTAGGAAAATCTATTAAGTGTGAGCATGATTCCTGATGATCCTTCAGCTTTTGGGTCATTAGCGGATGAGAGAGTGACAGAGTTGACAACAACCTGGTTTTCTAGTAGGCATGCTGCCCTCAATGGCATGTAAAATACACACTTTATTATAAATTTGAGAGGGTTTTTTTCTCTGTAGGGGTAAGGGACTCTGTCTGGTGGTGTGATACTAACTGGAGACCTGGGTGCTGTACTGGGTGGCACTGGAGCAATCTGGCAGGTTGTACTCTTACTTCATTGGAGACATTATGTGATGTTTTTCCTGTTAGTCTTTGTACTTTGAGCCTCCTCCGAGCAGTGTGAGCCCACGAGTACTTCAGCATTTCATGGGAACACAGGGAGGGCAAGTCCTTATAATTTAAATAAAGGTCATCCTGACTAATGACTTAAAAATTAAATCAGACACTAGAGCAGATGAATGAAGTTGTGCTTCTTTTTTTTTTCTCTTAGCTTGAATTACTTCTATAAAGCATTTCTAAAAACAAGGAAACCTTCTGCTGATTAATCTTAGCAGGAGGAAACAGGAACACAGCCCCAGTGTTTCACACAGTCCTACAGGGCTGAACTGATACAACCTGTTTTGTTCCATCGCTTCAAAAGGCAGATAAGTAAGGAATTAATTATAATATTGATTATAGTTAAGTTAGATTAAATGGTTTGTTCGATACCAGGTGATTTTTAAAATGTATTAAACAGTGCATTATTTACAATCTCCACTTAAACAAGAGGATCCAAATATTTTATATAATTAAAGAAAATAATTCTGAGGCGTAGCTCTGCAGGTTAAAGGAGTAGACTTCTTGAGATTTTTGCTCTACAGAAAAACCATAAGAATGACCTTAGGAGGGCAGAGAATCCATCTAGTCTAGTGCCTTGTCTTGGACAGCGGTCAGTAGCAGATAGCTGCAGAAAGGTATAAAAAAGGGCAAATGCATAGCTGCATTTTCTCAAAACACTTTCCCTGCTTCCAGTTACATGTGGAGAAGGGCTTGCATCACCAAAAATAGCTTTCTCTACACATAACAACATATGACGTCACTGAAATCAGTGGTATTGCTGAAACAAGTATAAGGTCTACCTTTAGCTTCCCACCAGCAGAGTGTCTTCAAGAAATAAACAGGAAAAGGTGATTTTATTGAATTATACTTCAACAAGGCCAAATGGACACCTTTAACAGGAATCAGAATACAATAAAAGCCAGGAGTGCAGTAGTATGTCAGTGATAAAAATCACACATCAAGATTATGAAGATGAATTATACGGCAGTTTGCTTTTTCTTTGAGTCTAAAGATTTCTCTAGAGAATTTGACGTTTAGATATAAAATGTTTCTGGCTGATAGAGCTGCTCATATTGTTGCCATATCTTGCTGATGTTTTTCCCTGAATTGATATATTTAAATAACATCGAAGGTTTGTGTCCTGCAGTCCTATCTGTGCTGACTCCTTAAGCTCCAGAAAATGAAAGAAGATGAGTATCTCTGAGCTGAAAAGACTGGTTTTGACTTTAAAATTTCCAGGGGTATCCAGCATGTCAGGATTTCACTGTAACCATGATCAAGTATGTGGATCTCATAATCCTAAATCTTGTCTTTGGCATTGATGAGTCAATGGCTGGGTGCATTGCTAGGCTGAGATGTGTCCAGGAAAACAGAAAAACAGTAAAAGATTGTATTCTCACCATTCCCTGTGTGGCCTGTTTCTCATCAATTCCCTGTTACTTGTGCTCCTGTCCCATCTCATTAAAAATCCCAACCACACACAGCTACTACAAATACTGCAGTCTTCTCTCCCACTATTGAGGATGTTGTATAGCCACCAGCATCTCCACAACTTTCAAGTGATATTTGGAGAGCATCAGATCTGGGCTTTACTTGGCTTCCTCCAGCAAAATGTGGGTGGAGGGGAAGGCTTAGCTGGGTTGTGAGCAACAGTTTTTATCACAATTCTCACAATATTTGACATTTCTCCTATGTCTTACTCCAGAAGGCAAGTGACTACATGCAGCCCTCAACCTAAAGTAAGCAAGTCAACAAAAAAATCCATTGCAATGAAAGTGTTGGGAAGATCAAATCCAGAAAACTAATGATAAATTTTAGGTTTTCTGTTTGAAAATATTCATGGGTTTTTAACTAGTCTCATAATTTGCTGTGGCAATTTGGCAATGCTCAGTTATATATAAAAAAAAAAGGATAGTGATGCTTGTCTGTCCTGTTTGGCCATGGTATGCCAACATTTGAGTCTCTTGTGCAGAGCAGAGGTCTTCAGTGTATGAGGTTTGCAGGGAGGATCCCTAGCTTGCAGAATATTTCTCATGGGTCTGGGAAAACGTCCTAAAGGAAAAGTGTCAGAAGTGTGCTTCAGAGAGGGTTTATGTGTAGCAAGGCAGGGAAAATAGCTGCAGTCGAACAAGGTAGCTCTGTTGTGAAGACAGAATGCTGTAGTACAGCAAAGCTTCTCGCATACCTGTACGTTGCTATTTTCTTAGCCGTTTTCTGGATGAAATCCCAGCCAAATCTCTTCTCTGTGGTGGTGAATCAGTGGGAACGCTCTGTGCATACTCATTAGACTTCAAAATCCTCATGCATAAAGAAGGGCTCACAGTCAGGCAAGTGACGGTGTTCAACCAACTGCATTCTTACTGAATTTCTTTTATGTCCAGTGCTGAGAAATGTTACACTTTAAATTGTAGTTTGAGGGGGTTTTTTGTTGCTTTTTTTCCTCTCTTAGCATGTGTATTCCTACGTTGGAAATATTGTGCTGTTTGGTAGATGTTATGCAATTAATAAAATGACATATTTTGCATCCTGTTTTGTGGGCAGAATGACAGAGCTCTTCTTGTGTGTACAGATAAAGGCAGCAACAATAAAATCCCGCTGTACTACTAAAACTGTCTGTTCTGTGCTAGACCTGCACTGTGTGCTGTTGTAGGGTTGGGCTTTTTTTTTAGTGTTACATATTTTAGAATATCTTACATTGTGTGCTATTTTAAAGGATTTATTTTTTTTGTTTCATTATTCAAAGCTGGTAGCAAAGAATTTTTACGCAATTTTCTTAGCCTTCTTTTGAGCATTGGAAATCCTCTATGGGGAGTCAGTTTTGTCATTGGCTTGGGACACAAAAGGTCTGAGTTCATCTTCTTCAGCCAGATGTATCCTAATTGACTTTGGGTACTGGCTCTTTGTAATAGCCTTTTGCTATAAACTCACTAGAGACAATCAAAAATTGCTAACAAGCTGTCAGCTTGTAATGGCTTTAAGGCCTTGATTATCGTATAAAATTTGTTTGAAATATGTGGGGCAATTCATTTGGAGAACTTTGGAAAAGAAAAAAAAACACACCCTAATCCTGTAGTCATTAATTTAGTGCCACATCACCTTCATAGAACTCTATACAGAATAGTTTGAGTCTGGATTGAGAGCATCTATATGGGTCTCAGTAGAAGATATGGTCAGATCATCTCCTGAAATCCTCTGCCCAGGACTTCTGCTGCACAGTAGACCAATAATCAGGGAACCATATGCTGCATTTGAAAGTTAAACTGAAATAACCTTCATTTCCACCCATAAGAGTAGTAGGAAAAATGTCATATTTTTCATTTAATTAGGAAAAATGAGTTGAGAGAGTATGTAATTTTCTTTTATATGACAATTAGAAATGTGCCAAAAATTTCAGTTAGGAATTTATGTGCAACTATCCTTTGCAATTAGTCATCTTATTTACTGCCAAATAAATGTGTTTTTAGCAGAATTTCTGTGACACTGCAATTACATCTAGGGAACAAAAGATTAATCCCATCTGCATGTGCCGTATGGATCTTTGCAGAGATACTCTGCATCCCGTCCCCACATGCTCTATTTGTGGGTGACTTCCTGAGTGTAATAAGACTGGCAGAAGAAAATTCCCTGCTCTCTTCAAATGAAAAACTGAAGCAATATAACTTAACCTTATTTACCAAAGAAATATTACATTTTCCTATGCCACATACTATCATGGCAATTCTGAGCAGGCAGAATGCATCGTTCTGTTTTGAGGAGAATATTGGTTGGAGGTCAGGACCTAATCCTGCGTCCCTTCCTCCCTTTGCTAAAAACAGGGTGACTTCAAAGAGAAAAGACTTCAGGATCAGGCCATGACACAAGGAACAATTGAATTATGGCATGAGATAAAGGGGGTAATAAATCATGTCAGGATTAGCTTTTTGTTTTTCTCTTTCGGAGACAGTATGTGTTTACAGAACTTCTTGTCCTTTAAAATGAGTATGGTACAGAGGTCCTGTTTCGAGGACTAATTGGGATTATTTGTTGTAAGAGTTGTTAGTTGATAAATTCAGGTAATGATTTGAGAATGTCAAGAATTGTATTTTGCACTTGTATACAGTACACAAAACCTGGGTACATATAAGACTATGCACCAGTGAAGCATTGTAAGGCAGCAACACGTGTCTCCCAGAGATATTCATATACCTACACACTGCAGCACATATATGAACATGTGGGTCGACAGCAGGACTGGACACAAGCCTGAGCACTGACCTTACTGCTCCCATTAGCTGCTCCTCAGCACTTTTTTGGGTCAAGGCAGTCAGCACTCTCCCAGTAATACTAGAGGCACAGTGTGGGGAATAAGGTCCTTCCAAACATGATCATCCTGTTTTGAGGAGCAGTTGTGGCTTTTGGCCTCAGAATCAGAGATTGGGCTCTGGCCAGTTTAGGTAACAAGACACAGATTTTCAACATCATTTACAGATGCACACGTTGGTCTTGTGTTTTCAAACCCTGGCAGAATTTACAACTGTCTTAAAGGACAGTTTCTTCAATGTAAGAGTCAGACATTGAGCTTGACAAATTCACTATTACTAATGGTAGATCAGTTGTTTGTGGTCATGCTTAAGTTGTTTGTTAAATGACGTTTTGAAAGTGAAGAAATGTCCTCTGAAATTTTACCAATCTATTTCACTGAACCTACCCAATCAGAAGGTCCCGTTCACATCTGCAGGTTGATATTTCTGCAAATATTGCTAGTTTAACATGTCTTAGGAGTTAAACTGTACCCAAGTGATGATTACAGCCATTTGCTAGACCATCTGTCTTTCAGGACTATCAGAAAGTCTAGATGGATGATACCGTAATTTGGAACTCAGTATTTCACAGAATCAAAGAATTATAGAATCTTCTAGGTTGGAAGGGATCTTCAAGATCATCTTGTCCAAACATCAACCTAACTCTGACAAAAATAAACACCCA
>JAOXJM010000012.1:7839365-7867024 GCA_026413425.1 Tringa solitaria
GATATATGAGTATGTCATTGCCTGCGTCTCACTGCATCTGCCCATTGTAATTGACAATTCACCCAGTCATCCCATTACCTCACTGGGAGGCTGGTGAACTTGGAGGAGTCTATAAATGAATGATTAGTCTGAGGAGGAATCATATCTGAGAGAGGAGTAAAGAAGTGGTGCTAGTATATAAAAGTTTCTTTCTGAATAGTTATGTCAATTGTGGTTCTCCCACAATTGTGTCAGTTTTGTTCCCCCATATGTTTCTTGGCTGCTTTCAGGTTTGTTTTGCTGTTTTAGTTTTGCATTTCTTTCCAGGCATTTTTCAAATTATTTGGTGTGTTGGGCATTCCCTTTTAGCTCTACATGCAAACATTCCTCAAAGTAAGGACCTGTCTGACTATCTCAGGGACTAGATCTCTGATAGCTGCTTTGATGAGTGAGTAACCACCTGTCTTGCAGTAGCTGGAGTTCGTGTAGAGAGAAAGACAATTTAGAGCTACAAATCAAAATGAAACAAATAGCTGAATCCTACAACATTTTACAGCATGGTCCAGAAGTGCCTTGTTAGTTAAAGTGAATGAGCTGCCTGTTGAAATGCTTTAACCTCTCGGAAAACTCCCAGTCTCCCTAAAGAGAGGAAACAACAGAGGATGCTATCCTGCCTGAATAAGCATACATTTAAGGCTGTAAGTATGTGAAACTATATGTATATAAAACTGTTCTGAAGTAAGAAAAATACACTGTGAAACATGATGAAAAAAAGTAGTCGGGATGAATATGGAAGTTTGAGATCTATATTTCAGGTTTAATTTTTAATCACTATCAAGTCCATTAGAGAAGTGAAAATAGAGTATGATCAATTGAAGTAAAAGTATTTTTTCCAAAAATGTTAATGCCTTTATTATGAAGTAGCACCTGCTACTGCATTGGAAGTTATTAGATTGTATGTGCATGAAGTAATAACCATAGAAGAAGTTAGATGAATAACCCATAATAAATCACATACCACAAGGGTATGCAGTTAATATCAGGATTAATTATTGGCTGATTTGTAAGTCATTATATCATAGATAGCAACGTTGAGGTTTAATTTTTCTCTAAAAACTGATGAATTCTGATATAGCTGCTTAACTATTTATAAGCACCCTTGAGATGCAGGCTAAAGCAAGACAGGGAAACATATCACTATTTCATTGGTTTGCCTTGTATAACAGAGTGGTTAAATCTACAGTATCAATCACCCTGAAATTTAATTAGAGTTTCTGTTTTCTGACCCAACCTTGTAAACACCTATTTGTGTTTTGTCTTCTGGGTTGTGTGGCAGCAGGCTGTTTTTCTAATTTTTACTCTCCTGACAATCGCCTCTTTTAATGGTTACACTGTGGCATCGTTCTTATCTGATTTATTAAAATGAATTAAAAGCAGGAAAAACACAGGATATATTCTGCCATGTTGATGAAGTTTTATGAAGTGTTTAATATGTTGTGTCAAATATAATTTATATTCTTGAGTCATTAGCATGTGAAACACCATGCTATTTAATTCCCTTTCTTGATTAAGGGCCAGATCCACTTCGAGACAGACACCAATGAGTTTGGTGATGAGTTGGCTCAGCTCCTCACATGGTGCCCAGAGAGGGCTGGGTGCTGCAGGGAGGTGATGCAGGAGTTTCTGCATCCTCCCATCACAGAAAGAATACCCCTGTTATAGACACCATTGTTGCATCTCGGGTCTTTCTCTGTAAAGCAAGTGTTTACTTTGGTAAATCATAGTCTAAAATACCTAAGAAGTGTATAAGCACTCAGATCTGCATCCCACTGAAGTCCATGGGGATTGAACACAAGTTTAAATGGTTTCCTTAATACCATTAAGGAAAGGCATCCCATTAAATGCTTTTCTGAGTTCATTGGCAGCTGAGAGTCCTATGGGGCATGTGGGGCCAGAGGTAACCATTGCCCTTTCCCGGCAATATTTTCCCTGTGGATGGAGGAGAGCATCCTATCAGAAAGGAGGCAGAAAAGCCATAGTGCATTATCATGCATTAACTGAGAGCAGCATTTCTTAATTGGTATCAAAAGGATTTAGTCAAGTATTACCTGACTCAATTGCTGATTTTAGGAGCTGCCCATAATATACAGTGTTAAATTTAGATGAAGAAATCAACAATACTCCAAGGCAGACTGTGCAGTTATTTAATAAAACTTAGACAAACAAACAATAGCTATTAGAGTCATGTTTTACTTTTTTGGAAGCTACCTATTTTCTTTCCTTTGCTTAATTGCCCGTATTTCCCTTGAAATAAAAAAATAATTGCCGACATGCACACATGGATGACACTTGCAATCCAGAAGAACTGCACACATCATGCCCAGGCACCACGCACCATCCCTCTGAACTCAGAGCTTAAATGGTGCACGGAAGGTGATGAGTGCCATCTGGAATAAGGTAAATATCATCCCTCGTAGACATGGGAAGCCTTTCTAAGTGTAGCCCCATTATCAGGCAGGCCAAGCATCCCCACCTCTTGCTGATCCTGCGTCCACCCATGGAAACGGTCTTCGCTGAATCAGACTCTGTGAAAGATGCTCAGGCAGTTTGCTGTGACTGCCATGATCATCCCAGCAGCAGCAGAGGGAAACAGGCTTCTTCTTCCCTCTGCCACAAATGTTTTAATAATTGATAATGGAAGTGGCAAGCTGGAACTATATGTGGTATCCATTCATGCAGCATAACAGGAGCTAATAAAATATAGAGAGATTACATCTACCTGTGCAGAAGAGCAGATAACAAATAGCATGCCCGATGGTATTCTTCAAGTCAAGTTCAAATGCTCCTGTCCTGACAAGGCAATGAAGAAGCACTGATTGCTGGCTGTGCTGACAGTCGATTAGCTGTAACCGCCTGCTCCTCTTACTTTCAGTGGTGCCCTTGCCTCCCCCCTTGCTGCTCACACCACAGAAATGCTGCCTGTGGGCACGGATGCAAGACCAGCTGCAGCGCGGGAGCATGCGGTGTCTGGCCATGGCTTCAGAGGAGACATCACTGGAACACAAGAGCAGAGCAGGGAGGCTGGTGTGGCCTCTCATGCTGAGCAGAAATAAAGGGAGCTGTACCCTGGCCAGACCTCCTGTGTGATAGCACAAACCTTCAAAGGTTACTCCCCTGCCTCAAAACCCTCATGGGGGAATTTTTTTTTTTGCTGCATGTCAGCAAGGAACCCATAGGAATATGGCTCTTAAAGAGTGCTTTCTCAAATGGAGAGTTGCTTAGGAATCTGGCCATCAATGTTTTACAGATGTTTGGGAGCCTCAACTGCAGGGAAATGGAGGGCAATCAAGTGTCTAAATGGCTTTTAACAACCTAGCCCCGCTTTTGATGTAATTACCCAAATATCTTGCATAGATGACTTAGTAAACCCTCCTTTTTTCCCCACAAATCTCTGTTCCTAAAGTGAGGATCACATCTCCTCGCACAATGAAAAAGAAAACTATAGGGAAAATGTCAGCAAAGGCTACAAACCAGTGAGAAGGTAAGAAGATGCAGATTAGGGGGTTAGCATTACTACTAAGTGAGGTTAATAAATTGTCAGTTACTGGATCAACAACCAGATCCATACCATGGGCTCCCACTGTGCATGATTAGTCACTTCTACCATAGAGTGACCGATGGACAGGGAGAGGGATTAGTTCAAAAATAATAAAACTGAACTGGTACAAGCATGGAAAAGTCTACACAAATTAAGTTTTTCCAGCCTTTCTTCTTATTTGGGCTTTTGCACATAGGTTTTTTCTGCAACAGATGCATTTGTTGGTTTAGAAATACGAATTGTTAATATAAAGCTTAATATAAATGGGAAATTATTTGAGTTTTAATTACAAGGTATGTAAAGTGTGGATGGTATAGAGAATAGGAGGCTCTTGGGAAGTCCATGCTCAGCATGAACATCATAGACTCATCTTTTGAGGATGTCTGGGTTCAGAAGTCTTGTTGTCAAAGGATCAGCATTATATCAAGACATCTTTCATTCCCATGGGGAATAACGACTTCCTGCCTGGATGGCAAATGTTCTCATTTCCTATGAAAAGTTATAGGGCAAAGGTTAAGTACCTCCTGTAATTTCACAAAGGAATTTGATACAAGCCTCTACCTGGCTTTTCTACCTGTGCCAGACATTTTTTGTTATTCTAAAAGCTGACTGTGCGGTACAGCCTGTAACACAGGAGCTTGTTAGGACCTTGGAAGATTGATTATTTTACACTTCATGTCTTCAGCCTGCAAAGGGGATGTGCTGTGTGACTGCATAACTCATGCTGCGAGTACCTCCTCACGTGGCACTTACATCTGGACTCTTGGCATCACTGTAATCATGTTACCAGACCCCAGGGAAAAAAGTAGAACTGGGCTTATTCCCTGCAAGGGAATTTTTTTGTTATTATATTTTTTACAGAAACACAACAGAAGCAGAAAGATTCCAGCTCTTTGTCCTATTACCCAGGAGATTATTTTTTTTCTTTCTCTCAGGAGGGGAAAAATACTAAAATTACAAATAAATACTGATAAGACATTAAACAATATGGAAATTAAGGGAAAAGTGGGAATGAGATACTGTTGATGTGAATTTTAAGAGTCCTTCACAAAGGATTATACAAGAGAATGAACTAGATTCTGATTGGGGTGGGTTGTTAAATACTTACCAAGAAAATAAAAAAAAAAAAAAGAACAATCCAAGGTTTGTAGCGCCCCATTAGTTTGCTATGAGATTTCTTGAAAATAATAAGACTTTTTCATTTTATATTATAAGGCTATGATAGTGATATTTTATGAAGGCAAAATACTATGTACAAAAAGCAACGTTTTTTCTTTTCTATTTCAAGACCACAAAAAAAGTGTTGGCCACTAAGGCACAGCCTTATCGTATTTCTTGCTAACAAGGAGAGGTCATAAAACATACAGTTTTTCTTCCTCCCTCCTCCCCCTACTGAAAAGTAAATGAGAGCACGTCTGCTTTGCAGTCACTGTCAAAACTCCTAGCTTTAAATTAGCTCGCTGGGGTCCCAAGAGCAACGTGGCTGCAAAAGCCTGAAGCTTAGCCCAGGCTGACTGCCCCAGTGTTTATCCCAGCTTCTCAGGCAGGTGTTGTAGCACTGAGATCCACATTTCAAATACAACACAGGTCAAGGTGGCCCAATGAGCTACTGGAGACGTAGGGCAGATATATCTCACCAACAGCCACCATGCTCTGAGAAGTACACATGGCGATGCGGTCTGCTTTCAGATTCAAGGACCTCCTTTCTGTGAGTCCAAAGAAGCCCATGAAAAAAAAGAAAGAAAAGGAAAAAAAATACAGTAGAAAAACACTAGCTTTTACTTCTTCAATTCCTCTAATTCTTTTGAACTTCCGATCAGACATATTTGTCATTAATTATTCACTACAGTCATAGTCCCTCACCATATGGGAAGGGGATTATCTGAAATGATGAACCTCTGCTGCAGTTCACCACTGTTGCTTGGTCCTACCCGACGGGGAAGAGGCTGCATCTACCGACTTGTGAGCTGCTTCTTCAGAGGAGCCAGGGTCCAGCTCCACTCAGCTTACAAAAGGACGGTTTGTTTCACATTTCAAAGGAGATGAAAACTAATGGGTAAAAAAACAACTGACTTCTTGTACAGAGCTAAGTAGGTGCTTGTGCAGAGGGTGAATCTCTGCTTTCCCATGCCAAGAAATGGAAAGAAAAAAGGGGTGTGCATTTATGGATATATACTTCTCTGTTGTAGCAACATAATGCAGTGAGTGAATCTATGCAATTGTTTGGGGTTGGTTTTTTTTTGATCCTGCCTCCCTCATTCTCCTTCCAAATGAATGTGACAAAACCAATTGCAAATATTTTAGTACCATGGATTGCTTGTTTGTTTGTTCCGTTTCAGTTTTTAGGTGAAATGGTGGCTTTGACATTGCGTTTTATCCTGGCAACCAAAAGACTAATACTTGACACTCCCTTCATTAACAGCTCAAACAAGCTGTAGGAGGAGGGAATAAATGGTCTACAGCAGCCTGGCCAGATAGAAAAGACTGTAGTTATATATAGTCATATATTCTTGATATTTACTAACAGACAAAGAATTTCTGGAGAGAGAAGTAGAAAATCCCATGATACCATGAAGGGCAATGTGGCACCTGATCAGCAATGTGAGGGACATTTCAGGACTGAAAAATGTCAAGAGCAGAATCGCTTTGGCCTCTCTTCCTCAAGGCAGCATTTGGCAATGGCTGAAGATTCTTCTGTCATTAAATATCTGAGATTTTTTCTTCTGTCATTAAATATCTGAGATTGACAACCTGCACTCTACGTGGGGAGGTTTCAGTGATGGACCAGATGAAAGGCTGTAGAATACACACGGGGAGCGACACGGGTATTTGTGTCAATGAAGTGGAAGGAAAATAACACAGATGATTTATCTTGAGTAGCTCATACAACCTGTCTGTCCCTTCATTGTGCTGCTGATATCTTTTGCCAACCAGCACAGCAGCCAGTGTATGAGCACAGATCGGTTGTGTCATATACTTTCTTCACTTCATTGATGCAGAGCATGTCACAAAATCTTGCTCTTTTCAGCGCCACCTTTTTGCTGGTGACAGCAAATGTCACTTGAGAAAAGCACAAGGGCTATGACTGGTGTTAGTTTTGGGAAACATTGTGTGGAACTGTGTCACTTTGAAGTCATGTTCTTATTGTAGTTTTGGGTGTGAATGTCACTGTAGTTCTGGGTGTCCTCTTCTCTGCAGGCAAAGAGGTTACCCCATGTACAGTTGTTGTGAGGGGGACAGGAGTCCGTAGTTTGCAAGTCTGTGGAGAATTGAAAGCCTGTGACAATGCCATGAAGTTATGGGAACTGCTTTAGCCCTCTTGAAAAAACAAGCTTTCACATGACGTTAAAATTAGTGGAAACCAGAAAACTTTGGTTCAGATCTTCTAGACTGGTACCATGAGTCCAATAGCTTCATCATTTTTGCCCTTCTATTTCTTCGCGTCTTCAGCTGGTGCTAGGCCAATGTAAGGTCTTACTGAAGGGGATGTCTGGAATTCAGAAGCCATACTTTGCTTTTTCTGAGTATGCAGAGGTGTGTGTGACTGGAGGTAGAGGGGTTGCAATTTGGTGAACGTGAGAGTTGAAAGATGAGATTTCTAACCAAAATGACTTTATATTGCATTACAGAAAATGTTGAGCTGTGCAGGCTGGTAGGAAGGAGAGTCCTGCTTCTAATTATGACTCAACATTATCTTTCACTGATAATAGCCTTTTTGTAATCAAAGAAAGTAAAAATGAAATGCATGTTGCTGGGTTTTCTTGTGTGTACCAATGAGCAAAACAATCACAATGTAGTTTTAAATTAAATTCTTTTGTTCCTTTTGTTAATTTGAGTTTGATGGTTTTCCCTGGTGCCAGAGCCTAATTTACAGCCAGAGAAAATTCTCTTAAATTGATTTTTAAAAATGCAGTCACATACACTACATTAACCTTTTCATTCCCTTATGGTATGTGTCAGAGAAAAATGATCCCTGTAACTCTGCTTATTGGAGAGATGCATATGTGGAGTAGATTAATTGGTAGAGTTCCCATTCTGCTCAGGACAGATTTTTCATACGGTAAATGAAATCCTGGCTGTGCTAATGGTTGTCTCTCTCCTTAAAACTACCAGTGCCCCAGCCCCCATCATTTACCTTCTGCTACTGCTATGTATATGGTAATTTCTGAACTCTTATTAGTTATAGATGAGTTTTATCTTTGAATTTAGATAGGGAGAAGAGAGGCAGCCAGGTCCAGATTCTCAGGACTATTTCTGTGCCTGAATCCTGGTGAAGCCACAGGGAATTAAGGATTTAAGGGTGGATGTCAAGAGGATGGGGCCAGGTTTTTCTCAGTGGTGCCCAGTGATAGGACAAGGGGCAACGGACACAAGCTAGAATGCAATAAATTCCTTCTCAACATGAGGAGAAACTTCTTTACTTTGAGGGTGCACTAGAGCACTAGAACAGGCTGCCCAGGGAGGTTGTGGAGTTTCTTTCTCTGGAGATATTCAAAACCTGCCTGGATGTGTTCCTGTACAGCCTGCTCTATGTGAGCCTGCCCTATATGAGCCTGCTCTGGCAAGGGAGTAGGACTACATGATCTCTGAAGGTCCCTTCCAATCCCAACCATTCTGTGATCTAAACGCCTCTGAGAACATTGGCCTGGGCCAATGGGGAACCATATAAGACAGCTGGACAAGGTACTTGGTAAGGAAGTCTGTACTGGAAGATTTTTTGCAGCATCGCATGAGTTTATGATGTCTTTAAGTCCTTCAAAGTGAGTGAAATGGACTGGGAGAGGAAGATAGAGGACCTTTTTAGATGTGTTTAGATCAGGAGCGGATCTGAAGCTCCACTGAGTACTATAGGGAAATGTGGACATGGCGCTCTGCCCGTTGGGCATGCTAAGACCTCCTGATTTCAGAAGCCAGACCCTACTTCTTGAGAAAACAGCAGATTAGTGAGGTGCCGATGATGTTTTCTTGGCTACTTGCCTTTTTCCTTCCCATCTCTGGAGCATTTTTTCATGGGATGCAATGAAGCTGCCACACACAAGTTATTGTGTCTGCTTGGTTGGTTTTTCTCTTTTCAAACCCTGCCATATGTTTAAATCAATACAATAACCCTAAATTTAACTTCAGTTTCAAATACAAAGGGGACCTTTCTAACCCACAGTCTCTCACATATGACGTCAGAAGTAAGAGAGTCACAAAACTGAAGGGAGAATTTTGATTGCAGTGGAAACTTTACAGCTTGAAGCCAGTGAAAAGCAGACAGATAAAACAGTAGCAGGATTCAGGAGAAAAGGTGATTTTGTCAATGCTGTTAAGATAGTAACATGAATTGTGCAGGGAGATTAAAAATGATGAGGATAATGCAGTGGCTTTGCTGCTGGGTGGCAGTGACCCTCATGAAATAGATCCTCTGTGAGAAAAATATTGCAATTTGTGCATCAGTCGATTTTGCATTTATTTTTTTTTTTTGAGTAAGAATGTGGTTGTCTTAGTTCCATTCTGTAATCCACTTACTGAGTCTCGGGATTGTATTGTATTAAGGATATTTATTTCAAACAAAAAATGAGCAAGAATACTGTTCTTTCAGTTCAAGGAGCCATGCTTCTGTGATGTTGTTCCACTGTTAGCACAGTTCAGTATTGGAAAGTTGGCATCTTGTTTTTCCAAGGAAAAATGACTTACTGTTTGGTGTTTGTGTTTACTGCTGCTCAGAAAGTTTTGAAAATGAAAATAAATGACTTTGCAAAGCTCTTTGTAATGTGCTGTGAGAACCCTAGTAAAAATAGAAATCAATTAAAACAAGCAAAGCATAAGATTCGTAAACCTTTGGAGACCTTGGAGTCACTTTGCCTGACAGCAGCCCTCAGTGTTGAGCCCAGCCCACTGGCATCTCACACCAAAAGCCCAAGTACCCTCTGAAGAGCTGTAATTCTTCAAACTGCAGTTTTCCTAAGCTAGAGCTGGGAAAGGGCTGGGGGGGGTGGAAATTAAGACCTTCTTTTAAACATTGTGAACATCAAATCAGGATATCCGTGAAATGGTTTCTGGTTCAAAAAAATCTGAGAAAAGCCCAAGCAAATCCGATTAGAACTGTGATGTAGCACGGGTCTCCCAGCTATTTTGAGGGCAGTCTCACAGCCTGTGGACTCTCTGCTCCCTGCCTCAGCGTCCCGGCCACACTCACAGGAGTCAGCACAGGTTGCTGCTAGCCAGAAAGAAATAGTTAACATTATAAATGACAAAGACAGTTGTCCTTTTGCTGTCGTGTCCTTTGCTCTTTGCTTCTGTGTGAATAACTGGGCAAACTCAAGCAAATGATTTTCCTTTAGGTATTGCATAACTGGGGGTAAGATGGGGGCTGTAGCTCAGATTTAGGATTTGGGATTCAAATGGCGTTCAGGGCTACGTTTATACGATGAATTAACCTGGAGGGATGGAGGGGACCAAGCATCGGTGATCACTGGCGTGGTTTGTTAGCATGTTCCCAAGCATGGTTTTGGCCCGTTACTGCCAGGACTGTCCCAGGAATGCTGCAGCAAAGCCTGGGGCTCACAGTGGGCTTGGGACTGTTTTGGTAAAGTTGTGATACAGTGGTGCCGTGCTGCAGCGTAAGAGGGTTTGGCTGTTGTGGCTGAGAGGTGTGCTCTGTCAGTTGCCCTTGTGATAAGAGAACAGATTTTGGTTTGCTTTATTTAAAAAAACAGGAATAGAAGATTCAGGAGATGGGAAGAAGGGGAGAGAGACTAAGCAAAAAGATCTTGGCTGTACAGGCTGAGGAGAAGGGGACTTTAGCTGGGAGAGAAAAGCCTTCATACTGAGTCGTGCTCCAAAAACTGTTAATGTCTTTTTATTTAAATACACTGTGTAAAATACAGACCCAGACTTCCATATTGTTTTTCCATTGCTCAACATTGTTAAAATTTGTATAAGAGGTGAATATTCTTTCTATAATTTTCCATTAAAATCTTGGCTACATACTACAGACGGAAAGAGCGTTAAGAGATCCACACATCAAATGAGACTTGAATGTTTTGTCCTTTGATCCTAGAAATGACAGAAAATTAGGATTCTCTTAAAGGTAAAATTATAAGATAGTTATTGTCTTAATATAAATATTGCTACAATAATGAATAATGCAATTGTGTTGTCTTTGAAACATCTGTACATCAAACAATTCATATTTTCCAAAACAGTAATTGATTGGTGCTTGAAATAAAAGTTGTGTGAAAGATGCGTAGAAATAATCTGTGAATTTTAGCATCTAGAACAACTCTGGAGTTTGCATTTTACACACCTCCACTATACTTTGATTTTAATAGGATACTCAGGTGCTTGAGAAATCCAGCAGCATAATCTGATCAATTTATGACACGTAGAAAAGATTAAAGGATTCGGGCATGCTACTAGTAATGTTGTTATGGACCCCAGTAAAGGCGGCTTCTGGTTTGAAACAGGGAGCTCCTCCTGGCTTGTCTGAGGGATTATTTTTTTTCCTGCTGAACTCAACTTTTATGTAAAACACGCCTTACTCAAGTCCCATGGAGGACCGAAATATGTGATTTTTACTGGCTCTTTACTAAATTTAGAGGATGTTTTACTGAGCACATAAAACAGATTTTAACATCACATGGTTGTTAGTTTGGAGATGATTTTTCTTTGTTCAGTAAGTAAAAGCATTTTATGTTGTGTCTCATCAAGGAGGTTCAGGTAATTTTCTTACTTCTGAAATCCCATTATTATGGGGTCTGATCAAATGTTCTCTCCCACCGCAAAAAAGCCCTAAATTGTCACTGCAGCTCCTCTTCTGTAGCACCATCCCATACCATCCACTTGCCCCTTGTTCTGTTCCCATCCCTCCCCTTCCCATGTAACTCCAGTATTCTTGGCTCAATCCTGTCTCTGACCTGGTCTGCCCAACTACTCCCATGGCTGCGGGACCTTCAGGAACCATCACCTTGTATCCCTCAGGCCAGCCAGGGACCTCATCTGAAACACCCAATCTACCACCATCCCGTAAGAAAGGATGATGAGAGAAATGTATTTTGAACAGAACGCAACTGATGTATTTCAGATAGTGATGGTAGATGGTGGTTGGCATGGTAGGTTGTACTGAGGGTGCTTCTCTCTTTCTTTCTGTTTCCTTATTTCCCCATATCTGCATGAAGCTTTGCTGTTTATTAATAAGAGTTAAGTATGTTGACCAACAGAAGAGCGACCCTCCCCTAGCCCCCAGCTGCTTTAATTCACACATGAATTCATATAATAATTACTGTATCACAGAAGTATCTGCAAGGAACCTGGGAAGGTAATTTTTACTTTCTTAGCACACGGTGCATTTTCTGCATCCTGGGTTTGATGGACACCTCAGGAGAGTGCAAAATGAAATTGATAAACCCATTTTATTCCCCCCCTGCTGTACACACCATTTTCATATCCCTCTTCCCACTGTCTATGCAGTGTGGCAGCCTCAAAACTTGGCTGTCGTCATGCCACTTTCTCATGTTGTTCACAAACAAATTATTTAGGAATTAGATTTTATTCACTTCTTGTTTTCCTTCCCATACCATTTAGAAACAAATTATTTACCAACTAGATTACAGAAAAAAAATGCCTAGGAGTTAGTAAAATATAATATCAAACAGAATTTCTAATGTTGTCTTTCTACCGGGGGAGATTAAACACCTCACTACTTCCCTTATCACAAATTCTTCCTTGGTGTTCAGAGTCATAAATTGAATGGTATTTTCTTTTTTTCTGAAATATAGTTTCACTAAAAATTGTAATTGCCTTTTTACAAATGTAAGCAGAATGGCATTTTGTTGGAATTAGAGGAGACGGCAAAGCTGAGAGGTAGTTTTGCCAAGCTCTCAAATCTTGCAGAGGAGCTTCTTTTCCCATTTCTTGAGATCATAATTCTTCAAGAAACAGAGTTGAGAGATGTCATCGTGCCATGCCTTGGCAATATCACCTTTTGCAGATGCTTTCTGCATGGGTATGACCTGTTTCAAGGCTCCTGTGTGCATTGTGGCTCGGTTTGGAGAGAGCCAGACTGTCAGAGCATTATAGTGGAAAAACCAGAGCTAAGCTGTGGCATAGAGGGGTCTTGGGATGTGATATAATCTGTGGCATTTGGGCTTGCCAAGTCTTTTCACAGATTTGATGAACACACAGACTCTTATGGAATAAAATCCTAAGCATCAAACCAAGTTTTACTGGTGCGGTGGCAGATATTTCACCCCAGAAGATGATTTGGTTCTGTTTTAGTGGATGAATGTGTGTGCTTATATCAAACACTGAAATAAAATCAAAGAAATGCTGTTGATTTTATGGGCTCGGTCACGATTGGGAATGGATCTTTAATTATGACTTGAATTACAGTAGCAGCTAAGGGCCCCTGTGAGGATTCACAGTCCCACTGTGCCAGGTGCTATAAAAATATCTAGGTTACAACAGATGAATGAACCAAACTGGTGGTAGGAATGTGAAGAAGATTATTAAGGTGACATTAAATCCAGGCCATCACAATTCTTGGCTAAAAGTGTCTCTAATCACATATGCCATGTGTTGTACTCACGTACAGTGTTGCCATCTCCTTTCTCTTCAGTATGAGTCAGAAGGTGGCCTATGCCCTTGGCTGGAGCCACGCTTGATGCAACAGGTCCAGCTGGTGTTCACAGCTTGAATTTTTGTCACCTTGAGAATGGGCTCCTGGCAGGATTTCAGAGTTCACATTCCCAACTTCTAATTTATTTTGGAAATTCCATGTAGTCACTCTAAGCACTAGATATAGTTTGGTAATGCTTCAAATGGCAATGCTGCTTACTTATATGTTGCAAGGGGGTAAGATGTTGCAGTGTGGTTACTATACTTGGGTACAGAAGTCATGTGAGATGCCAGTTCAAAATATAGAGATGCTAAATTAATCTTTTAGTGCTGCAAGGTCTGGAGAGTGTCCAAAACTGTTTCATCATCATGCTTATAAAAATGATGGGAAGTTATTAAATATCCATTTCTGCAGTTCAGTAGAGTTAGGAATTCCAGATATTACTGTATTTAGATCTTTTTACAGATTTTTTTTTTAAATGTTGAAGCAGCACCAGGTTTCGTTTGTAGCTGACACAGACTGGCTTTGCTCCAGTGGAGCCACTGATCTGTGTCAGTCAATGCTTGCCGAGGATCTGGTGCCTTCTGCTCTAAAACTGTGGAAGACCCATCATCTGTTAAAGCTAACAGTTAGGTGTAAGGTACAGATGGCATTCATTTTCTCCTGTTGGCTTTGTAACAGAAACATGTAAGACTGAAAGCTCTATCAAAGCATAAAACATGCAAGGTATACTTTTACAAAGGGCCGTTACGGATACAGCCTTTTCCTCGCTCGCTCTCAAACACTCCCTTAATACCCAACCTCAAAGCATTTGCGTATGTGCACTTTGCAGAAAATGGTGAGAGGAGATGGAGCTACAGGGCCAAAAGGAGCTACTTTAGGGCATTCACAAAAAAGCCTCCTAGAAACGCAGGGCGGGACAGTGTGTTGCATTGTGTGTGGGGTAAGAGATTCTTCTCACGATGCCGGGGAGGAGACAGCAAAGATGTTAACTGTTAGTAAGTCGTTGCTCCCTATTAGTAAAAGCATTTATTATCAACAGAAGATGAAGAAAAACATAATGTAGTTGTCTCATCACCGCAACAGGCAGGATAGTTTTATTCCTCTGAATCTTTCTGTTGGGGTTTTGCAGGAAAGCCCACACATATGCTGCATCTTATTTGTGAAAACATACCAAGTTTTTATTCCTCTCACTCTGAAGTGTCACCTCTAGGATCTGAACAACTAAGTTTACTGTAGCCTCAGGCTTATGCTCTCTGTGTATATCTGCAAACCCATTGCTATTCAGCATCACGCTTCAGCTGGAGCACAGCTCAGGGTGGTCTGCAGCAGCGGAAGGGGAGGGAGGCAAAGGGAGGAGAAGGAAAGGAAAGAAAATAATAATAAAAAAAACCAAACCCACAAACAAAAGTAACTCAGTTTGAATTCAGAAGTAAGAAGGATGCAGTTACGTGCTTATTATTGTTCATCCATATTATGACACTGCCTAAGTTCTTTAATGATTGAGCTTTCCACTGTGCCAGGCAGGGTACCAAAAATAATTCCTGCCCACGAAGAACTTCCATCCTAAACTTAAGGCAGGAGAGCGGCAGAGGATCCAGACAGGTGGAGGAGTGTGATGAGACAGTAAGGCTGTTATTGATCAGCAATATAACCAGAGGTCTCAGCAAACCTCCTGCTGTAACCACTGCAATACATCTAGTTTACTGTCATTATCATTGCAATTAATATTTCTTTTTTGCAGCACAAGTTTAATAATCTAACCCTGTGGGTTACCTACTCCTTATCTCATTTGTTGTACTGTTTAGCACTTATAATCTGCAGCCATTTGTATTATAAAGTTCTAATTAACAGCAAGATTATTTTTGCACTGTTATACAAGTTTTTGCCAGGGACAACATAGTGTTTCCATACCTTAGTTGATCGGTTAAGTTTTTATTCTGGGCCCTGTTCTGAAACTGGTGAGCTGACTTGCCAGACACCTTGCCTTCACTAGGTTATATCATCAGGCAAAAGTTTTAACTCAGAAGTAGGTAGCCTGAGGTGAAGGTAGATTACATATCCCTCGATTAGCTGTGTATTGACAACCTCGCTAGAAGATTTTTTGTTTACTGTGTTTGTCAGTGTGTAGTATTTCGGATTATTTAGTTAAAATTCAGAAGTAAATCAAAAGAATCAAGAAGCAGAGCTTGAAGAATGGCAACTATGGAAAACATATAAATGGGAATTATGGAAAAGCTATAAACCCCATCCTGCCACATCTGAAGCCGATAAAAGACCTTGAAATTGTTTTTGTTTCATACCATTAATTTCTTGGGCTTTCTGGTGGTGGTGTTGGTTTTTTTTTCTTTTCTTTCTGATTTGCACTGGCATAACTGAGAGCAGAGCTCTGTCTCCTGTCTGCAGCTGTGGTCCAGGTGAGCAAGCATCACCTACTTCAGCAAAAGCCCCCACATACAGCACGCACGTCGGGAATGTTACGTATTCCAGTATAACACATCTAGGTTTTTTTGTTATTGTGCAAAAGTGGCAACTCCATATTGAAAAGACTAAGAGGCCCACCATGACCGTCCCTCTATTGATGCTTCACACATTTTGGTCCAGGGTGTATAGCTTTTATTAAATAATGCCAGTACTTGGCAAGTGATGTCTATATTGTCCTTCTTTCCTTTAGCAATATAGATATAGCTATTAAAAAAAAAAAAAGTTGTGCCTGATGAGAATTTGTTTTTGGAAACTATTATATTATTGTAACATGGCCACCGTGCTGGCAGACTTTTGGCAGGTTTCAAATAAACATGCCAGAAATAATTTTGTTGACAGCATCTTGGATTGGAGCACATCCAGCCTTCATCCATAACATGTCAGTACAGTGATTCTTTCACAGGCAGGAAAATATGTCATCACAGATCCGTATTTTAGAGTCTTAAAATACTGTAGATGTCTGGATTTATGGCTTCAAAGTCAACTTCACAGGTGGGTAGTGTTATTTTTCAATCATAAATGAAGATGAAAGTGATAACATTTACAGTTTTTAATATGCAGCATCACTGAAGTGTGCTTATGTTAAAACCTGTGGTAACATCTGTTTTACTTTCCTAATCCAAAAACAATTAAGGTTTTATGTAAGAGAAAGAAGGGGGTGGAAAAACGAACAGCAAAGGAAAAAAGGAGAAAAAAACAGGCTGAAGGGCTTCAGCTCACTTGCAGAGGTCATGTAGGCGTTGCATTCGTTCTTCATGAGCAGAGAGCAGGTGACTCCTACCGATGAGTGACTTTGTTTTAATGTTTCCTTTTATGCTGTTTTTAGTAGAATCATTTTGTCAGAGCAGAAATTGTGCATGCTTGGTTTATTTCCATTTGTGATATGCTAAGATTTCAGTATTAAAAGCAAAGTGATATCTTTAGGATTAACAACCATGGTTCACGAAGGGTATGTGCTTGTAGGTTGGTTTAGATCTCTGTGTTTGCATCTGCAAGCTACGATCTTTCAGGAATGGGCAAATTATAGTTTTGAGCTGTGTTGGAAACAAACACTTTGAGGTGCCACTTCAAGAACATTATTTACATGCTTGAATCTATACCTGCCTTAATTAAACACCTTCCCGTCTTCGGTCCTAAGCCCGGGGGCTTTCCTGAGCAGTGTGAGTAGGCAGCTGATGCCCATTTGTGGGATCTCCTGTTGAAGGGTTGGGAGTTTGCTGCCAAGGGCTTGCGTGGGCTATCACAGACTGGTGGTGAGGCTCTAACCTCCTGGAAGTAAAAGCTGGTCACAGTGACACAACATCATCTCTCTGGGATTGACAGAAATACAGATTGGAAAGATCTAAGACAGGGCCACTATCATCTATATGTCCATGCAACAGTTTTACTGTAAGTGATTCCATCGAAAGAGATTTCAAATGACCGAGAACAAAAAAGCTGCTTTCCAAGCCTATGCTGAATAAAGCTGTTTACATTTCTTTGAAATTTCATTTATCTCTTCTTGCTTTTTATCAGGGGAAATATCCTGATGGAATTTTGAAAATAAAGTGGAAACCTTCCTTTCTGCTTCCTTGCAGTGTATTAAATCCCAGAGTTTTTTTTATGAATAGTTTTCCTCCTCTTGATACACTAGAAATTCCCAGTCTTTTTTTTTTTTTGCTGTGATTTTGCTCAAATATTGATTGGATGAGTGAAGAATTAATAGGATTATGATGTGATAATAAATTCAGTGAAAGTATTGGTATCCTGAAAGCTTAAGCACGTGTGTGGATTTCTATCACACTGGGACCCATGGATGGGGAAACCTCCCTTAATACAAGGTTCTATTAAACTTTTAAACTACATCTGGGTTTGTAGATCTAATTCAACTCTGTGAACTATTTTTTTTTTTCAATTTTAAATCTTCTGACCATTTGGGAGGAAGAGGGTTGTTAGATTATTTTCAGGAATGTGTCTGTTGCCATCAGTCCTGTAGTGCTGCCTGTGTCTTACCTCTGTCCTTCAGGCACTTTTAAGGCTTGGCTGGGTAGAAGCACCGTGGTTTCTCAGCTGCTTTTCCTCAGTTCTGCTGCCATCCCACTATGTCCTGCCGTGAAAGGGAGAATATTTCTGCCACTTACTAACAAGACCTGGATTCTTCTCCTGGCTTTGTTTTTTGATTTGTATGTGACCCTGGGAAAGTCACAGACTCTCCTTTGAGCCTATTTGCATCACCTCAAAAATAGAGAGCGTAACAGTTTCCTAAAAAAGGTGTTAGAAGACTAAGTTAATTAACGTTTGTATTCGTGCTTAGGGTGAAGATGCTATAAAAATGCAAGTATTTATATTCTTTCTGTTTGTTTGTTAGCAAAATTGCATTTCTCAAGGCTCCTGACCTACTTTTCAGATTTTTCTCCAGTAAGAATAAAGGAGAGGAGGAGTTGCTAATCTCTACCCCTCTTTAGCAGAAGGAAGAGAACCATCATGTCTTTTCCAGAATTAGAATAAATAAAGAAATACATATGTTACCTCAGATGTTTAATGTCTCAAAGATGACTTTCCATTGCAGGTGTATAGCCTGTGTAATCCCCAAATATATAGGAAGAGAGACTCAACGTTACTTTTTTCTGTGAAATGGAATCTTGATATGGAAAAAGTTGAAAAATATTTTCCAGCGTTTTCTGAAATCAGAACTCTGAGGTTTGCCTGATGTCCCTCTGCGGGTCATGTTGCTGTGTATAAGAAAAACTTGTAGTAGGTGAAACAAACTTTCTGAATTACAGAAGAACTTAGTCTATTATAGAGCACTTTATTTTCCTGCAAAAATTAAAAAAGAAAAAATAATCTCTTCAAGTACCAGCAGGTTTGTCTTAGACTCACCATCCATCATAATAAAAGAAATGAGGCAAAAATTCTAAATTGGTGAAGTTGTCAAGGCAGAGGAGCATCCAGAGTTGTTCTGGCTGTGAGGCCAGATCCCTTGAGTGAACTCAGCCTTCCAGAAAAGCAGAGTGCACTGATATTTCATACAGTTTCTGGGGATGCTTCAGTGCATGCATGAAATCACATTTAATGCACAGCACTAAGAGGAATCCAGCAAAACGCATGAAAGGGATAAAGTGCAATAAATATTTAAGAACTTGTGAATGCGAACACAGCACTTCATAAAAACCTCAGTCTCGAGAGCAGGGGTGCTATATACATCACAGACAGAACATATGGTACAACCCAGTGAAGTCAAAGCTAATCAGTGAATAGTGATGGAGCTTTTAATCTAAAGTTTTATAGACACGATTAAATGTAAAGTATATGCTAGACGTGAAGCCTATCTTCATTTCCTTCCTTAGACCTACCAACCTCAGAATGCATGCCAGGTGGCCTGAGGAGATGGGATGTTCTCTAAGAAGGCATAAAAGTTCACCATGGGGATACCCTAATTGACTTTAATCTCTATACATTCCCTTGTGAATTATTTGTCTTCCTGAATTCCTCTTTACCATCTTATTATAAAAGTCTCTTGAAAGTTACGTTAAAGGTCTTTATTTTTAGACTTAATGAGGTTTGGTAGGAACCAAACCTTATTTGGATGAGTGGTGCTGTGTGCTGCTGGTGCCCAGATGTGAGGAGGCCATAGGGAGTGTGGGCTTTGCTACTGAGGATCCTATGGATGTATTGCATTTATCCATTGTATAGTATGACTTAGGATGGATTCAATTAATGCTACAACATATTATAATGGCACGAACTATATTTGGTTTGTGGGCTTCACCCACCATGATCGCAGGGTACATGGTGTGGAAATAGGTTGCTGTTTGGATTCTGCTGTTTGTTTCCTTGTCTAAGTGCCTTTTCTAAATGTTTCCTTTCCTTTGATGTTTCTAGGAGCTGGTGGGGAGTAATCCTCCACAAAGAAACTGGAAAGGAATTGCAATTGCCTTACTTGTTATTCTCGTCATCTGCTCCCTGATTGTCACCTCTGTTATACTCCTGACACCAGGTATTTATAACTTTTAACTCACTTCCATTCTGTTTTTCTTCTGTAATTTTACTCTTCCAAGGCTAAAGGGATTGCAAACTGACTGCAAAGTCAACATCAAAAGAATCATCCTTCCTGTTCTTTAACTTGATGTGAGCTGAGTTCAAGGCCATTCCTAAGTAGATTGTTTAAGAGTTTTACATTTCAATTCAAAGATCAGGGCTGCTGCGCTGAAGGTACAAAGGTGAAACCTGGTTTCCTAAACATAGATGGGGAATGTCATTTTAGATGTGCCAGGGTCTGAGACACATCTGTGTAGGGCAGTCTGTTAAGACGCAGGAATTGCTGAAGTTAATGCCCACATGGGGCAGCAGCCACCAGTTGGATAGCATATCCCAGAGCACCTAAAATGGCATTAGATGCTTATGTGTAGGCACCCAAATCCCATGCTATTCAGCTGTATTGGTTTTTAAATCAGACCATAGCGTTCCAGCTTTCCTAAGGAATTCCAGATAACTATGTGCCAGATAGCATTTTACCACAGCAAACAATTAGTAACTTTCAAATAAGAGGTTCTCTAAGTTAATCCCCTTACCAAGTTTCAGCACATAGTTCTGTGCACATAATCTCTGTAAATTACTTCTCTTACAGTAGCTGCTGAGGTTGTAGGCTTGAATTTTAATGTGGTATCATTGTGATTATTGATTATTACATATTTATTCAGTCCTGTAAATTTCCATGACTACTTACAGTATAGAAATAATGTGCTTCTGCGGCTCTTGAAAGCTTGTGATCTGAATATAAAAAAAACAAACAAATGAGAGATGAGACATAGAAAGGAGAATTCGGTGTCAGAAAGGGTTGGGAGCCGCAAACATAGAAGGCAGCAGAAGGGCCCCTGCAGAGGGACATAGAGGAGAAGAAAAGGAGCTCCTTTTTGGATGAGTACATACGAGTGATTCTAGGGGACAGCAGGACAGAGTGCACAGAGCTGAGGAGGGAAGTGAAGGCAAGGGAGAAATGAAACTACAGGAAATGGAAAAGCACAGGATGGTGAAGTGGAAAAATGAGATGGAAGTTGTAGAGCAGAAAGACCTAGCTCATAGTGTGTGAAGTGACACGCGGTTCAGCAGACTTGGGACATCTTCCCTGACACAATTCTTATCCCTGCTGTATGGTAGATTGGAGACAGTGATGAATCAGGAAATATAGGATTGCACAGAGTTAATATGAACATGAGTGAAATAATCACTACCTTATCCTTTTGGTGATTTATCATCATGCCACGTTCAGTTTATTTCATGCTATCCTGAAATTTTCAATGTAAATGTAAGTAGCACATGGTCATGCCAGAGTAATTAAGCAATTAAAGGAATTACAGTTAAACTTAAATAAGGATAATTTTTTTTATTTACTTTCGCTAAGGTTCAGATTTAACATCTTTGGACAGTCCAGTTCATCTGTGAGAGGTTTCAGGGCATGGTCTGTGGACTGTACTCATATTAGGCACCAATTATCTGCAGTGACAAATATTGTCCCTTACCCATTTTGTATGGAAATGTTGCCATCTATTTTATGAAAGTGCAGTCCCAGACTTTTCAAAACTGTATGTTGAAGCCTGGAGTCCTAAACCCATACTTGTAGGCTTCAAGAAGCTGTCAGTGGCTCACACTTCATAAATGAGACTATGGGTACCACTTCCATTGAAAAGCAGGATTCCATATAGATGGATATATGGGGAGAAACATAAACATACCTGTACAGTCACAAAGATGGTCTAAGTCACAAGTCTTTCCTTTTATGTCACCACTTGTAATAAGGATTTATTTATAAGGCTGGTCAGAACAATATCTGCTAAGGACTTAGAAGCTCTGGTTTTAAATCTGGGCTCTTCTATAGACCCCATTTTGGACTTCTGCTGAACCCTACTCCCACTTTTCCATACAGAAAATCACACATAAAATCACTAATGACTGTTATGACTATAGTGCTGTTGTCCAGGTAAGTGCCTAGATAGAAAAGGTGTACTGAGCATTGAGACCCTGTAGTTAATGTTTTCTAATTTAGGAATACACAAGTGAATATGGGTTATTACGATGAGTATGAAGTAAGAATGTGATATATCCACATTCAGTTATAAACAAAATGTACAAGTGTATTTGCGTGTTTATATTTGTGTATGCATGCACAAAGAAATTTTCAGTTTGGGATATGTATGCACACGCATGTATATACACATAAATCATACAGTTATTAGTATGTACTTAGCAACAACTCCAAATAGCACTTTTGAGAGAGTCTCTGTGCTTAAAACTTACGAATATGCAAACCAGTTTTCTATACTAAAATTTCCATTCATGTTTTTTGAGATTTCTAATTACCTGATTTGATGCTAAACAGGGTTTGGGCTGGGTTTTTTCCCCTGATGGTATTTCAGAACTGTGTCCTACATGCAAATACAAAAACTCTGAGCTCAGCACTGCTTTTGTTTTTATTATGGATCCAGACGGCTTCATGGTGAGACTTTGCCAAGGGTAAAATAGATAGCTTAGGTTGCTGCTGTGGCTTGGCAGCAGCTGAGTTTAGTTTTCTCTTGGTCCACTGGCCCTGGAGCTTGTTACGAGGATGCACTATGGCAGAGAGTACCTGGAGGCTCATTTCACAGGTATTTCCAACCAGTCAGTGCTAAGTGAGACACTGAGACTGGCTTGACAAACACAAAAAGTATTACATTGCTAATCCTGACTGGGGATAGCACATCCCAACAAGGCAGAAATGAGGAAGATGGAGGAGCCTGTTCAAAAGGAGCAGCAGAGTCTGCATTTACCTGCCATAAAATAGCTCACTGGAAGAAGAAATGTTTATCCTTTGATAGCCCAACTGAAAAAATAAATGGTGGATATTTGAACAAGAGGCAAGGAAGGGACAGGAGGAAAGGGAAGGAAGGAGGGGAAACAATTTTGTGGATGTTCATGGGATGAGGAGCTGCTTCCAAGTGTGAGTGGCATCAGAAAAAAAAGGAAAAAAACCCTCTTCACTAGAAATGTTTTGAGCGGGGTGATACAGTCTGACATGGGCAGAGCACAATGCTTGAGAATACTTCAATTTTTTTGAAATTTTCTTTCTGGTGATAGCATTGCAGTTCAGCCTGACGCTGTCCTGCTAATACAAATATCCTTTTGCATTTTATCCCTGAATTCCTTACTTGTACCTGTCTATCTTTTGCAATTCAGCCCAAACCTTTTAAAAAAGTTTTTAACTCCAGATTCAGCTTCAGGAAGGCTGAAATCTCTCTTGGTTTGGGTTTCTCAGAGGCAGGTCACTCACCCTGTTTTAAGATAAGCTCATAAATTAGGAACAGTGCTCTTTGCATTCAGCAGACATTGCAATTGCAATACCAGTGCTTTATTGCTAGCTGACGCTTCGGTCTTATTTTATAAAATCCTAATAAAATTTCAGCACGTCTATGATTTGTATATCCTTTGGTATTCTAGAACAACATTCTCAAAAAGCAGTAACTGGTGAAAGCTTGCAATTAATGACACTGTAGTATGCACACAGTTGCCTACGCTGAAAGACTGATTTCATGTGTGTGTGAGCCCTGCCGTTCCACCCACCTTTGAAAAACGTGAAGCTATTTACAAAAATGATCAAAGTGTGGGACTGAGCCTTTCCTAATCAGTGGTTGCTCACTTATTGCAGCATATGGCACCTGGACGGGTCCTGTCCTAGCAGTGTTGTTTGTGTGTTTATATAAAGACATGCAAAATTTATAGTTATGCATGTGTGCACACACACACACATCTCAAAGCTGAAGAGAGGACCCAATCCCACAGAAATCTTGATTAAAAAAACCTTCCCCAGGTTCTGTTAGACATTTTTCTTTTGAAAAGGCTGCTTTCTAGTTCCATCTGTTTGGAAATGGAGGCAAACAAGGACTTTTTGCACATCAGTTTCTGATATTTAAAGCTTTCTGGAGATATACCTCAAGTTTGCTCCTTTCAAATCTGACCTTTAGCTGAAAAAAAAAAAGAACGCACACCCAACTCTGTTTTAGAATTCTTACAAAATTCATAGGAAACAGTTTTCAGAGATGGTACTGAGGTAGTCATTGCATAGCATTAATTCACAGCATGCTGTCAGACAGCCAAATGCATAGTCTAGTAAGCTGTGTATGACTTTTGCTAGTCAGGAAGCCCAAGGAAATATCCTGTGACAAGCTGTGCAGGAGTGTAATTTGTTTGTTCACAATTGTTATATATAAATGTATATTTATATATAAATATGCCATTAAAAATAGTGGGATTTTACAGAAGGGAGAAAGACTGCCTGTTTGCCTATTCTGGCCACTGCCTTTTAAGTACAGGGAGTACCTGGGGGAAAAGGGGCTCAGATTTGCCCAGGTATCAAGCAGGTACACTGAGGTGGGAAGGGAGCTCTTGGTGTGCTCAGTCAGGTCTGCCAAGAGGTGGACATTTATGGATATACACTCACCCATGTGCTTGCAGTACGCAGTAGCCCAGAAGGTGTGTGAGAAGAGCATCTGATACTGACCTGTAGCGGAGCCCCAGGGATGACAGAACAAAAGGTGGGCATCCAAAGGTGAATGAAACCTCCTGACTCATCAAGCAGCTTGTGAGCATTGCTGGAGTTGAAAGGAAGCTTGAAAGAAAGGGTTGGTGTTGCAAAGGCAAAACAAGCAGGGAGGTCACTTCATAGCCCTTCTCTCTTGTTTTCAGTTTTCTGGATTTTTGGAGGATCTTTGTTCTGTGTTCCGGAGAGCAAGGCTTTATGAGTTTCAGTGCTAACTTCAAGGAAGAGGTGCAGACAGATGAACCCAAAAGGTCTGACCAATGCAGGGTTCCTATCACGCCTCTAATGTTGAATCAAAAATAAAATGGATGTGTTTTTCTCTTGATTCTCTCAGCATGTAGCTTTGCTGTTTGGATGGTGGGTTTCTGTACCACCTGTACCACTGCCATGCTGCTGCGCTGTCAGACCCCTGGCTGGCAGCTGCTGGCTGGATCTGATGGGGGGGGGACGGACATGAATGCAAAAAAGGTGATGGCACACGATGGATCCTCTTCTTTCATAAACCCAAGAAGGCCCCAAGGTCTCTGCAGCTGGGTGCGGACACAACTTGTGTCTGCCACCTGGCTTAGACACTCTAAGGCTGCTCAGGAGAGGGTGGGCTACCTGAGACCCTGCAATTGCATTTCTTCCTCTGTAAATGTCTCCACTGGGGTCAGAGAAATAGAGTAGGTGTTCTTAATGAATGCTCTGACTTACCTATGTGTTAGATGAGAGGTCAGTAAACCTGATTTTTTCCTAAAAAAAATCATTCATTGATTGATAATTTTAATTAAATGTTTTCTCCCTAGCTCTGTGGCTGAGATTGATGTTGTCCATGATCATTATAGGACCTGTTACAGTCTATTGCAGGAGAGAGTAAGGGAATCTCAACAACATGCTGTAGGGAGGCTCCTGGGTGTGTGTGTTTCAGTTGCTACCTCTTCCTCTTTCTCCTGTCTTTTATGAGGAGTTTGAAGTGCTGTGAAGGTATCCCCAGACTGGATGTATGGTGTATCCCCCAGACTGTCTGTCTCCATCCTGCACAGGAAGAGGGAATGAGAAGGGCTTCCTGCCCTGCCCCTTCCCAAATCTCCAGCACAGAGGCTTGCTAGTGTCTGTCCTTGTGCCCTCATGGTGGGGCATGTTCCTCGGTGTGGGAGTTGGGAAACAGACCCTGAAAGAGCCGTAAGGCCAGGGCTGTATGTGGGCTCCAACCTCCTGCTCTGCACCCCACGATCTCCCCAGGTATCCAGAGCTGGGAATGTGCACCACGGTGGGAACTGATTGGAACAGTTTACTGGAGTTATTCTGACCTATATTATCCATTTTAATAAATAAAATTATGCAGGAGAACTTGATGTAATGCTGTCAAATGGAGTAATTTAGCTGAGGACTTGTATTAACGTGTCTCGGTATTTGGAAGCCACATTGAGCAGCGTGATTGAAACCTCAATCAGACTTTTTAAAAGTATGAAAATTGAAGAATATAATTTAATTTAGTAAAAATGATAGTTCATATTGAAACACCTTTTACTGAAACAAAACATTGTTCATAGGTAATTTTCAGTGGTCCCAGGTAGCTGAGGAGCTTCAATTTAGAAGAAAGAAGACTTTTTTTCCTCAAATAAATGGCTTCAGAAAGTCTGTTTCCCCTGTTTCTAATCGCCAGAGAGTTGAGTTAGTTTAGTACTAATAATGTCAAAGATAGCTAAGGCTGCATGATACCAATAGACCTCAGGCATGAGGATGCTGTGGTGAGGAGAGATACTGAAGCACACACACCTGCTGTGGAAAAACTCAGAATGTGGCCTCACGTGTTCCTTTAAAGAGCAAATGTGTCTAAAGTGACTGTAAGGCTTCCATGAAAATATTTTTTTAGCAAAATATTGAGTATCAGAAACAAATTGTTCATATAAGGTGATTCCCTGTCATAACAAAAAAAAAATTACTGTTAGGAGACAAAAAGAAAAGAAATAATATGTTAATCAAAATTGGTGGTTTCAGTTTTTCTCTAAAAAAATCACGTTTGAGAAAAAGAAATCCATTTTCATATTAAGTAAGCAGCCGGTATGGGGTTCTCTGATGTAATATATATACTCTTCATCTGTAAGGCCCAAGATTCCATGGGTTCAACATAAACACATCAGTTGCAGGCCCAGGAGCCTCTGCGTTGTGTTTATAAGAATTGTTACATAACAGAGAGGTGGTGGTAGAAATGAGAAGGTATAAAATTTGGCACAGAAGATAGCAGATGCAGCAAACTTCCAAGTGGTTAAATTCGTGCTTTAGTTTTATTTGGTTTGACTCACGTGTCCAGTCTTGGTGGCATCCTCGAGGAGACAGATTTCATTTTAACACTCATATATACGCAGACAGAAGTCAGTTCTGTGTCTTCTTCCGATTATGCTTTGCATCAGAAATCTGTTGTCAATCTCTGACTGAATCATGAGAAACGTGAAGAGGACTCTATAAAAAGGAGTGGAGGAAGACATACAGCAAGTATTTCTTTATGGGGAAAGTGGAGTGTTAGTAAGAACAAAATAAATGAAGGACACTGTTCATTGCAAGTTGATCTTACAGTATCTTAAACTGGCAGTCTGGTTCTTCAATGTAAAAGCTGTCCAGATTTCCATGTTTGCAAATGAAACTGTATATAATTTCACTAAAAATCAAAATTATTAATGGCCAGCTATGCAACACCTAAGGATTTAGAGGTACATCTCATAGAATTTTCAAAAATATTTCTATAGTCAAGTGTCTGATTTCCATGGAAAAGCTTTTGTGAATTCCTGAAGTAGTCTGTATGAGCCCTTATAGCACTTTCCAACTGTGGTTCTGCATGACAGATTTAAGGAAATAAAAATATGAACTATAAAAATTTGGAACTTTAAAATATTTTTTTAAAATTTAACTGATTTTAACTAGTGTTAAGTAGCTTGAATATTCTTCAGAATAGTTGGCATTATATAGCACTATGACATCTATAGTTGTGTTTTCGTGACCTTTAAAATCTGGTTTTGATCAAGTAATGTCCAAAAATATGTGTTTTGGATCATTTCTTGGTCTTTTTGTAGTTGCTGAGCCCAGGCATAAATAACCAGCAGGTTTCTGTTTGTGAACCACTAAATGGTCCTTTTACAACACTGACAATGGGATGTGGCTGACATATGATATAAAGCTTAATGTGGACTGGAATGAGATATGATGTGGCACTATTCACAGTTTCTGCACTTTCAGATACGTTTCGAAGTTGAAGTAATGGCAGTTTTGTTTTCGAATTTTTTTCAGTTGAAGATAACAGCTTGTCTCAGAAGAAGAAGATAACAGTGGAAGATCTCTTCAGTGATGATTTCAAAATTCATGACCCAGAGGCTAAATGGATAACTGGTGAGTGAGGAACAAATGTGTTGCAGTGTCTTTATTCAGTTCCTCACCCCCTGGGCACCTCTTTTTTATTTTGTTCATTGTTC
>JAOXJM010000012.1:7873804-7886126 GCA_026413425.1 Tringa solitaria
GATGCACCCCAGGATGCCATTGGCCTTCTTGGTCACAAGGGCACATTGCTGGCTCGTGGTCATCCTGTTGTCCACAAGAACTCTTTCATAACTTCATAAACCCTCTGTGTGATTCATGAAGATGTAGGTGCTGGTTCAGTAAGGACACAATGAGCTTTTAGGCAGTGTGGGTGTCAGTGGAAGAGTCCGTGTGTTTTAGAGATGGTTGATTGCTTTTCTTAATCTAAATGCCTTCATGAAGTGACATCCTGTGTTGCCAAAGCAGGCAACGGGGTGATGCTCTGTTAGACTGTTACAATAAGAAAGAAGAGAGGAAAATATTAAACCATTTGAACCATAATTTTGATTTTAGATCCCATCCCGAATCATATTCTTCTGCCTATCTGTGTTCTGGGAGCACTAAGGAGAAGACGCCCGGCTCCCTGCCTTTCGGCTGGTGGGCAATCGCTGAAGTTCAGTAGTGACACTAACCTCACTAAAGACAGGAAACATGGGAATTAATGCCTTTTTAACATACTGTAATAGACCGTGGAGGAGAGCATTTCTGCCATGTAGCTGTTTTGTTCATTACTGCTAGAGAGAATGAGAAAATTGAATGTCCTCCCAAGGTACCAAAATAAGTACCCTCAGACATTGAATGCAATAGCTTTATATTCGTTACGTCCCTGCACTGTGCTAGCTTGAGTGAAGAGTCTGGCCCAGGGACAGGGCTGGTGCCAGGAAGGACACCTGGGGGAAGTGAGATGAAAGGGAACAAGTGATGAGGAGGGCATTGGCAGTGTGATGTTGCACAGGGAGGACAGGCTGCAGAGTCACTCAAGGGAGAAGCCCGGGCAAGTGGGGAGGTTCCTGGGGATGTGCAAGGAGGAGCAGGAGCTGGAGTTGTGCAAAGAGTGAAAATGAGCCTGGAAGTCAGTACTGTGATGTTACCTAAGAAATGCCTTCATGGCCGAAGACAAAGCTGGAAAATACATTCAGTTGCTTAGGTAATATAATAGGGAATAATTTATGAATCAAAGATGGCTGAAAAAGGCAGGAGATGTCCTTGGACTTCACTTCTTGTTTGGGTTCTACTGGCTAATTCTATTCCCATTGATTTTTTTAAAAAGAGCAGGAAAAATAGACTTCCCCTCACAGGGAATGTGATGGTCACACTCTCACAAGTTGAACCAGCAAGCTTGTTTCCTATACTTTTTATAGCCATTAGAAAAAACACATTCCCCATTTCCCTTTCAAGCCCAGCTGCACTAAAATTAGTGCTTTTCTCTCAAAGTAGCTCAGAAGCGCGGCGGTGCCTCCTGGCGTGGCCGTGGCTGTTAGCAAGGAGCGGCTTTGGGGAATAATTTGGAGATGTAACAGGTGTGAAAACTAGAACCACTTTGGCTCCTTTGTGTGTTAAATTTGTTTGCAGATTTGAGGTAAAAATCCATGGGAATTAGGTAGAAGCTGCCCTCTCTGCTCCTCCCCATCGTCACGCTTTATGTTCCACCAAGGCGCTCAGCGGCGTTTCCCTGGCTCTGTATTGCTGGTGGCTAATACAAAGCTGCTAAATTCAGTGCTGGGTCCTTTTACCCTGCCAGCCAGGCAGACTTACTGCAACTGCACCCAGTTGGCAGAGGGGAGCCTTTTGATTAAAGAAAAGGAGAACAGCAGGAACGGAAAGGGGAAAGAACCAGCACGCTGCCCCGGGGAGCGGCTGCGCCCGTGGGGGACTTTTGAAGATGCGGCTCAAATCAGCGGTGTTTCTGCTGCTGGAAGAAAAGAAACTCACGCGGCAGTTCTGCCTACGTGCTTAACGGTTTGAATCCAGTTAAAAAAGGATCTGGGGTTTTTTCTTCATCTTGTTCAAAGCGGTTTGAAATCAAAACCTGCTGCTCTCTGCGCCGAAGGACAGGCACTGGTTTTACAGGGGTTTAACTGGGAGAGGGATCAGGTGTTGCCTCAGTGGGTGTTAGTTAAAAATCCAGGTAAGCAGCTAGAGGTACAGTGTGACACTGCTAGGTGTGCTTCCCAGGTTGACACCTGCAAAGCGAGTGATGGTGAGCTCCCAGCAGACCCCAGCCCCTGGGGAAGGGGGAACTGCTGTGACAGAAATTGTCTTAAGCCATTAAAACAATGGTCACAATTGCAGCCGAGCTGGTTGAATTCGTACTAAAATAAAGTTTTGTTTTGTTTTGTTTTTTTCCTTTGCCTCTTCAGAGTAACATAACACAGGAAAGAGGAGGGAGAGAAACAATGAAAGACATACTCCGGGGTGATGGAGCAAGCTGGATGCAGCAGTGGGTTGTGGTCTTCTCCCTTGCCCAGGAGGTTGGCAGTGTCTCACAATAAGGAGGGTTGCTTTGGGAGGGAATAAGAAATATATTTCATTTAGATCCAGCACTGCTAAGAAAATCTGGGCAGATAGGTGGGGAATTCCATTTTGAGCTGTAGGAAAGGAAGGTCAGTAATTAGAGTTTGCATGAACTTGCTGAAGGTTTTCCCAACAATCGGGGTGGTCTAAGGGTGGAAAAGTTTTGGGAAAGGAGTGTCTAGGAGTGTCCTAGCATCTAGGAAAAATCAGAGGGAAGAAATGAGGTGCATAATTGCAGGATATGCTAGGCAAGAAGCACATTCAATGTAGGGATGATGGAGAAAGGAGAGATCTTCAGATGTTTGAGCCTCTTGTTAAGAAGCTGATCCCGATTATAATCTACTACTGATACCTTCAATAGAGTTTTCTAGAAAGGTTTATGTGTTTCAACACAGTCTGCCTTTAGGTGCCCTCTATTCTGTAGGAGGCAATTTGCTTACTTTTTTTTTTTTTCTTTTAAATCAAGGCAATTTTACATTTTTCATACTGCCCTGCCTGACTTTGATTCCTGGTTGAAGATTTTTACTTGGTGCAAAGCATATTCTCCTACTTCAGGAGCTTTCCCTGAGACCTTGCTCCACTGTACTTGTTGAACGTAGAGTGCTTACCAAGGATAATTAGAGCAGCATGTATTCTTCCACTTGTTCCTTTTAATGAACATTAAATAAATTTATGCTGAGATACTATAATTTCATAATTTGGAGATGGGAAATACTGTATTTCTGGTGATTAAACTGTATATCATATATTTGTAATTGAAAATTTAGCAGGCAAAGATTTACTTATCTAAGAAAGTCTCTTGTGAATTTGGATCTCCTGACTGTATTAAGCTGTTAAACATACAAGAAGCAGTACTTTTTTTTTCCTTAGGAGAAATAGTGCCAGATGTATATAATTCATCAAAAGAAATTTAGAATGAGATAATTATCACTGATCAAGGGAATATAATTATACTTTAAAATGTAGATATACAAATCTCACATCAGTGAAAATTCAATTAAGAGCAGAAGAGACCAAATGTTTGCCCAGCCCAAAATCCTGTTTCCATGAGAAGCGATACACATGTGCCCAAGGGTGAGTAAGAGTCCAGCAAGCTTCACACACTTTTTAGATTAGAGAATTACCAGATCCTCATGTAGTTTCTCTATTTAGTAGTCCCAAGTGTATTTCTCTTTCAAGTCACTTGCCAAGTGTCCTCCAGAGCCTCTTGCATCCACCGTGTCCTGCATCAAGTAGTTTCACTGGCCTGAGTTCCATGAGAAACTGCTTCCTTATGCTTACTTGAGTGTTTGCTCCTATTTACTTTCCTTGATGGCCCTTAGATCAGTATCTTGGATCATCCTTGTAATTTCTTGAATGTTTTCCATCTCTAATGTATCATTTTAGAGAGGATGGGATGGGAACTACACACAAGGATTACGTGGAAATATTGGGGTTGTCTTCTCAAATGTGTTCAAATTATTTGAGTTTCATGGCACTTTAAGGCAAGCCCGTGCATGTAATATAATTTGCTTGACCCCAGAGAAAAGCCAGAAGATTTTGTACTGTGTTACAGTTAATATCTATAGGTTCCAGTCCCAAGTTATGCAGTACAATGCCATAAAATCATGCAATATAGATCCCCAGCAGGGCTTTCACCGCTTTATATGAAAGAAGTTCTGGGTCTATACACATGCCCTGTGTTTTAAAACTTACTGCTCTGCTGACATCTCTTTCCATTGCCAGTTATGATGAATAATCTCTGATAGAAAATAAGGTGATTCTGTAAGTGATCCCAAGATCGTGCAAGTGGTCGTGCACACTGTGAAATAATCCCTGATTATCAGTGTAATACCTCTTAAAAGCCACTTCTAGTCTCATGCTTAGCAGGAAAAGAACTCAAGACAACAAGTGTGAAGAAATGAAAGAAGGAAAAAATAGGTGCATGGAAAAGGAGAGTGGGGAACATCTCCTTAGAACATTTGACTGATGGAGAGAAAGAGCTGAACATGTAACCAGGTTTATGGATGGCTGGGCAGGGAGTTTGCCTCTGCAACGCTGCCAGCTGGGTATGATGCCAGATTTTCATTTTGCTACTTGACTTAAAGTCCCAGCTTCTGGGGACAGGTGACTTACAAAAATGCTTAGATTCCAATAGAGAATAAAATAAGTCTTTTTTTTGTTGTTATTTTCAAGATTATTAAAATTCTATCTAAATGGCCCTCCAAAGAGTACACATACTTGGAAAAGAATCCAATGTTTAATTTGATTAGAAAAGATATTTTTAAAAATCACCTTTTTGAAGCTCTACTCCTGACTTGCCAATGCTTAAGATTTTTAATTCACAAAATCTGAATAATGAGCGCAGAGGAACCAGCGGGGTCTGAGCCTGTCCATCTACACCGTAATGGGGCTCATGCACATACACTGGGCCATGGAAAGATTTTTTCACTGCTGTTTGTTACTGCTTCAGGTGATGACATATTTCTTGGAAGACATATACATAAGCCAGAACCCTTATTAATAATTCGGAGGTATCTTTTACTTCCTTCTCTCCCAGTGGGAGTGGGGGCTGCGAACTGTGATGTAAAATATGTCTTAAACTCTTTTTTTAAAATATCACCAAAAGTGTATGTGTACATATATACATTTGTTCCATGTGTTCCGTATTTTCCCTCTTCCAAGTTTTAATTTCAGAGGCAGCATTTGTGAGGCTTTACTATTACCTTCTGCCTTGCGGCATTTAGCTAATGCTGAACTCAGTAGAATGCATAAGATATGGCCTTAAAACAAATTAACCTTTAACACTTATTCTTTATTTCTTTTCTATTTTTAATGCCTCGCAAAGTAAGATATTTTTATACGTAGAATTATATAACAATAATTGTAATATTCCTGTTTGTTTGTTTGTTTGTTTTATCCTAGTGTGCACAGAATGGCTGGTATGGCTAAATTATCAAGACAGAATTGTATGAGTATGAGAAACAGGAGAGGGTTTATTAGAATTCCATATTTTATGTTTGCTTTCCTTCTCCTAGGGCAGAAAACTGAGAACATGTAATCAATTTTCTGTTGCAATCAATTTTTTTTAGGGGAAAAACTATTGGACTATATTCAGGAGAGAACAATACTGAAAATAGCATGTTTTTATCCAGTTTGAGGGACATTATCACCTTGATCACTACGGTGAGTTTCGGTTGCACCATCCAAAAAAGATAGATTGTAATGGGAATAGACGTGGTCCAAAGAAGGATAAAGACTGTGACAGAAGTATGGAAATGCATGATAAGAATTGCCCCAAGAAACAAAGAAATTATGTAAGGATATAGAAAATAAAGAAAAATATGAAGAACTGGGATTCTTTTCATTGAATAGGAGCATTCTTTGGTTTTAATGCCACCTGCTGAAAGTTGTTAAACCATTGAGAATGCACTGAGTAGATATTTTTGGACAAAAGGTTGACCAGGATTCAAGAAAGGACCCATCATTCTTTCCATTTAACCATTTTCCATCCATTACACTTAAGCCAGGTGTTTGTATCAGCTCTTTTGCTTCAGCACCTGCACCAGCATGTTTGCCCTCTTAGCAGCAAACCACTGCTGATTCAAGACCATTATCACGCTGGGCGGTGAATGATGCACGATGTCGGTTCCTTGGCAGATAGAGGAATAGGAACACGAAGATGTCAAATAAGAAATTAAGGAATCATTTCTGGGATTTGGTGTGGGGGTCCCTGCAGGAGCTGGCCCAATCCCTGCAGTCAAACTGATTTGAGGCTTAAAGGGAAAGCTATTTATTTAGCTGACACTAATTTTTCATTCCCTCATCAGTTAGTTAAAAAACGACGGGATTGTAATTCTAATTGAAAGCTCCTCCTCCTGTTAGCGGTTCCCTTGCAGTTTGGTGTGAGGAGTCTCTGCTCCTTTCCAAATGCTGTTCCCTGCCAGGTCCACTGCCCAGCATCACATTCAATTATTTATTAATGGCTCTTTTCAAGTGTTGAAAGCGTTTCCATCGGCTCTGTAATATGATGCCCTCTTGTGACCAGTCCAAAGCCAGTAATCACACACCAGTAACCAAAATGTGTAGGGTTTTAGATTTCATGTCTTATGCACCTTGATTTTCAGAAGTCTGAAGTCAGGATGATGGCTCTGCCCGACTCCTTTTGCAGTTGGACTTCAGCAGAGTCATACTTTGCCAGACATATCCGAAATGATAGAGTAGCATAGGAAGGGGTCATGAAATATTGCGTGCAAACAAGTTAAAACTTTATCCAGAGCTGTATACACAGAAAATTTGCTTGTTAGTACACAAAGATCTCATTCACTCTGTACTGAGGTTTCAGTACTCTGCCCATTACAATAATAAAGAAAAGGAAAAAAACAACCCACCACTTTATATGTTCTTTCTCTCCATCATGGCCACTAATAAGCATAATTTGGTTGGGAGCAAAGAGAAGGAGGCAAGGAAATGCACAGAAGAATTAAGAAAGCAAGCTGTGGAGTCACATTTTAATGAAAATTTATTCATGGATTCCTTTTTTTCATCCGTGTCAAATGGATTATTACATTTACGTGTAGCACTTTGGGTTATGCACACCCCTGCGTGAAGCTGAACTGAATGAGGCAGGTGAGACCCGGTGTGCTTGGCAGAGAAGACAGAGGTCGCTGAGCGATGCTGTGCTTGGCCTTGGGGACAGCCACTGTGGCAAAAGCCCTGGAGGTTTTATACTCCTGATCAAGTCCATGTCACTGTGTACTTGGGGCTGTGCCACCCACGCCAGCCACGTTATTGAGCTGGGATGAGCAGCTACACACTACCTGCTGTCCTAAGAGCACTTTGTTTTGCTGTTTAGGCACGTGGTGAGACCATGAAAAAAAAACAAAAACCACAGATAAAGGCATCATGGACTGTTTCCTGGGAAATTAGGTTTTTTTAGGGTTAAATTACTTTTGGCCTGTGCTGAATGTGGGAAGTTTCTGGCAGGGAATCAAAGGGATGAGTGTAATCTGGTATCGCCAGCTGTCCAGACTCGGGTAACCTAGGGGTCATCTACACTTTTCCTGTTATAACGTCTAGGGTTTGAAGGGCATGTGGCAGGAGCACAATTGAACAGGAAAAGAAGATGGGAGAGAATTTTTGAGGAAGATTTCTCAGCTCTGGAATACACCAAAGTCGCTTTGGTGTGCCGCAAAGTCCCCACGCTGCTGTCAGTCATTACAGAGAGATAAACTGAGGGCAGCAAGCAACAAGATGTACGTTTTTACTGTTGTTGTTAAGATTTTGCAGTAGTTTTGTAATCGGGATGGTTTGCCCTGGATGGAGTCAAAACAGATTTACTTGAAGGATTTCTCATTCACTTTTCTTAATGGTAGTGTCTCTCTCTTTTCTCCCCATGTGTTATAGAAGCAGGTAGAAGCAGGGAAGAGGAGTTATTTGAAGTTGAAATGCATTCTCTGTTTCTCACATGGACTTCAGCTTTTCATGCCTGTGCCACTAAGCCGTGATCGGAGCCTACAGAGTTCCCAGACTGGGGCTCTTTGAAGCAGAGTTCAGTCTCGCAAATGAGAGGCAGCCATAGAATTGTGCCTGGTTTCAAATTTGGGACTGAAATTTCAAAGGTGTTCTCTGCCTGGAATTCAGGCTTGGTGCTGAGGTCAATGAGATTGATATGCTTCTTTTTTTTGTGTTTGGATCTTGAAAGATTTGGGATTAGACAGAAAAGAGAAACAGGCTGGCATTAGTGACTTTTATAGTTTTAAGTATTCCCAGGACTCGGCCTTCTTTGAGCTTTTGACAAGTTGATTTACAAGCTTACTAGAGATGTACACTGATATGGGAATTTTCCTAAGCTATAATTGTGTTTTATTTTACTAGTACTACTGTGGAAGCACTATAATGGTGCACCAAGTGCAACCGCATTGAGATGACGAGCAATTAAAACCACTTGTGCATAATAAGGCATATTCTATCATGTTGTGCTTACTTAATGTACCAATGCAATGTGTTATACAGCATTTAGCTAAATTACAGTAAATCACCTATTTAAAGAAGTTTTCCTTTCAGCCTCTCATGTGAAAAAAAAATGCTGGAAACAATAAAAGGATAATGACCCATAATGCCAGAAAGATAAAAATGGGATTTCAGTTGTCTCCTGGAATTAAAGACTGTGGCGATGTTGTTAAAGGCAAGCTGTTCTCTTCTGTTGCTCCCTTGCATCAGCATCTCAAAGTATAACAGGCTCTTACTTATTTCGGCGCTGCAGAGAAGCAAGGCTGAAGAAAAAGGAGTTGCTGGTGGAGGGCAGGTGGCTTGAAGACAAAAAGCAGGGGGCTGAGATGAGTTATAAGTGCCAAGGTCTATGATGACAAAAGAACCAGCTCTCACTGCGGGTGGGGTGAAGCTGTGGGTATGGAAATGGGGTTTTATTGTTGTTTACCACTCGTGCTCTTTCATTCCCTCTCTCTCTGTTATCCCAGAGTCAGCGGCTGCAGCACCAGGAGACAGGGGGTGGGAAGCCTTCCCTGCATTGTCTTTCTGGGAAGCAACTCGATATCAAAATAAGCTTGACTTTTGCTTTAGGGAGAGAATTTCAGATTCAGCTGTACATGCTATAAATATCAAATACATGCACTGCAGTATGTCTTGAAAGAACAACAGATCGTAGTATTAAACACATCATCACAATGGTCATCTTTTCCGCCTGAATCTGGGATTGCATCTGTCTGGACACCTGAACAGGCTTCCTTTGGGGTTGGACTGTGCTTTTATTTTGCATTATAATCTACATGGTTAAGTTTTACAGCAGTTAGTGGGCATGCATGGTCCTAGCATTTGTTGAATATCTATTCCCTGTGCTTTTCTGAGGAGTAAACCGTACCTGCCCCAGGGAGTGCAGGTTCTGGGGGGGCTACATGACTCCAGTTAGGCAGATGTTGCCGTATGTGAATCAATAATCCTTCAGGCCTTGTAAATAAGATGCAATTTCGCATTTCATGAGAGCAAAGTAAAACAAGTATTTCCCTAAGCCTGTCTGTATTTGTCTTTCTCCCTGCTCGTATCATGCTCCACTTCTTTCCTCTTGTTTGGTGCTTTTGTTAATGTTTGCTGGGGTATTTTTTCTGAAAGCTTTTATTTCCTCTGTGAACTTACTCTGTTCTGTCATTTTTCTCTCCACTTTCATTATTTTCCAAAACCTCAGCCTTTCTCTCTCGAAACCAGTCTCTGAAGATAGCAGGCCCGTTCTTGTGCTGCATCTGGCAGGATTAAGGGGGTTTTTAAGGTCTTGGTAGCCTGTTAACCTCAGCTAGTCCTATGTGTCACTCAGAAAGCACTTTTTTTACCGGAAATCTGAAGTCTCCTGCAGTTTACTTTCCATGCGAGGTGCTCACGTGAGCTGTGCGGGTGACGGTACTAAACGTGTGCTCCTGGTGCTTTGCCTGGTGCTGACGGCATGCTCTGCCCCTCAGGGCTCTGCTGGGCATGGGCTGGCTTGTGGGTGCGAACGCTGATAGTCACAGCGGCAAACACCACCGGCTGCCAAGCCCACAGCCTGCCTGGCTACCCAGTTTGGTCATGATGCTGTTCCCACAGAGAAATACTGTATTTCAATGTAAGCTGGTAGCCTCCCCTGAACCTACAAACGTGGGTAATCGCTACAAGCCAGTATTTTTTTTCCTCTGTGCTGCAGGTCTGCTGTGGATAGTCTAGGTTTCCTTTCTCTAGCTGCATCTTTCTCTTTGGCCCTTGTGTGTGTGTGCTGGGGATGAGGGCTGTGAGATGCCCTAGCCCACCCGAGGAGCCCACCCACTCCTTTCCCCACCTTGGTCACCATCCACTGTGCTGTGGCTCTCTTGGCCCTTCAGAAAACTTGTTGGGATGCTAAACGAGCAGAAGTAGTTTTTTTATTTTAATTCCACTGCCTCATCCTCATGTATTATTCCAAATGAATACGACTGTACTCATTTGTACTTGTAGTACATGCCGTTTCCAGTCTGAAAATACCAGCTCTGTCTGAAAAATACATCTGTCCTACTGCTGCAACCTTCCTGCCCATCGTCTTGTTAGATGGTAAGTGCTAACCAGTTGTGTCTGATCAATACCTGCCTGGGAGGGCTCCAAGAAATCCTTGGCTGGTTCAGGCACTGCTATCGCATCAACAAAGGGGGTCTCAGCCTGAGTGAGTGTGGAGTGATGCCCTACACCACAGCGGGCAGGGCTGCAAGGTTGGTGGAAGGCTTGTCCTTCAGATATCAGATAAAATTCTAAAATCATAGAATCATGGAATCATAAAATAGAGCTGGAAGGTACCTTAAAGACCACCTAGTTCCAACCCTCCTGCCAGGGGCAGGGACACCTTCCATTAGACCTGGTTGCTCAAAGCCCCAAATCCCCATCCAGCCTGGTCTTGAACATTTCAAGTGATGGGGCATCCACAACTTCTCTGGACAACCTGTTCCACTGTCTCACTACCCTCAGAATACAGAATTTCTTCCCGATATCTAATCAAAATCTACCCTCTTCCAGTCTGAAGCCATTACCGCTTGTCCTTTCGCTACATGTCTTTGCAAGAAGTCCTCCTCCAGCTCCCCTGTAGGCCCCCTTCAGATACTGGAAGGCTGCTATAAGGTCTCCCCAAAGCCTTCTGTTCTCCAGGCTCAACAACCCCAACTCTCTCAGCCTGCCTTCACAGGAGAAGTGCTCCAGCCCTCTGATCATCTTCGTGGCTCTCCTCTGGGCCCGCTCCAACAGGTCCACATCCTTCTTCCACTGTGAATTCCAGAACTGGACGCAGCTGTGTAGAGGGGCAGCTGTGTAGAGGGGCAGAATCACCTCCTTCATCCTGCTGGCTATGCTTCTTTTGGAGCTGCCCAGGATATGGTTGGCCTTAAACATCCTGCAACACCTTTTATTTTTTGGAAGAGAGAGGGTGATAACATCAGGCTCTTTGCTGGTTTCCTGTTGTGGTAATTGGCTTCATTGGGTTGAACAGGATATGTTGTTTTCACTTCTTGCAAAGCTCAGAGGAGTTCAGGGTTTCTAACCCTACTAACATCAAATGCAAACTGCCTGCCAGCTGGGTCATGCCTGAGGTCAGGTCTAGCAAGAACCATCCTACAGCAGCAGGGATGAGAAATAACAGCTGAGTGCCCAGTCCTCTTCTGGTGGCCCCGTGACATTCGCCGTGCCAGCGCAGAGCTCCATCCCAGCAGTGCATGTGGCCCAGTGCAACGTGACCTCGGTCCCTGGGGAGCAATGTGGGCTCGCTCCCACAGGGTCTGCTACTGTCTGCTCTCTTGACACAACATAATTTATTTGCCAGCCTTGCTGGTTATGCTGGTATCTGGAGGCTCATTTATCTGAAATGGTTCAGAACAACCTCAGGATTTAAATTTTCTTTATTCACCAATCTCCCTTAATCTTAGGGATTGAGAACGATAATTCCCCCGATGCTGACTTTCATCAGACTGAGACTCATTCAATTATCTTTCACGTCTGTTGATCTGAAACTACAGGACTTGAGAAGGTGCCTTTTCCTCTACGTCTGTGTCTCTGAATGACTGGGGCTGTCCTAACAGTCCTGATACTACCTTCTGCCTTTCAGTAACTGTCACTGCTGATTTGCTGCATGTGAATTTCATAACCTTTTTTTTCCCTGCTTTTCATTCGTCAGTTGCTAAACTGACAGAAAATTACAATTTTAGTAAAAATATTTTTTAGAGTTGGATTTACATTCTTATTCCTTCCCATATTTTATCACGTAGTTCTGCTTTCTGCTGTCCATGATCTCTGACAAATAATGAAAATTTTCCTCAAAAGCATGTGCGTCCTTCAATTATTTCATAAGCCAGTCTCATCTCTGATAGTGTGTACTTACTTAGTCACATCAGAGAAGCTGCACAGCCTTTAATTTTTGAGCACTGACACAAAACTGTGTTTCTGTAGATGGATGTAATTCCTTCAGCTTCTTTGCACCACCAGCATTCGAAC
>JAOXJM010000012.1:7932847-7944571 GCA_026413425.1 Tringa solitaria
TGGCTTCCAAGTATGTAAGTCTGTTGACCTGTAATTCAGCTGTGTTCCCTGTTCTTGCATTTGGAATCAGGGTAGGTGAGGAGAATCTCACGGGTAGTTTAACCATTATGTTCAATACCTCTAACATATGTGCCTTTTTGCTTTTTTTCTTGCCAGTCATTTACCTTAAAATAAAGTTATAGCTGTAGTTTATGAAATAAGCAGGCTTTTTCATGCATCAATATAATCTATTTATAGCTAATGATCAGTAGAGAATTGCTAGAGAAAAAAAAAAGCTTTTTTTTAAAAAATCTGCAAGCACAAATTAGAGAAAATATACAGTGCTCACTGTTGTGTATTTCAGAACTAATTGAGTCACTCAGAATATAATTTCCAGTGAAATTCATGTCTCCTTCTGTGGCAACAACATTGAGTGCAAAGGCAGAGAAAAATTAAAATCTATTTAAACTTGATAGTGTGTATTTGCTGAATGTAGGCTGAGTTGTGTTGTGGGAGGAGGAGGAGGAAAATGGCAAGTGGGATTGAAAGGAGTAACGTGCTAGGAAATAAGTGTCAGCTCCCCTGGTTCTAGGTGGTTCCAGAGGCCAAACACTTGTTATTTGAGGATGGTCCTACAATTGCATGAAGATGTGTGAGCGTGTGCCAGCTCCAGTGCTGCTCACAGCAGCCCCCCCTGTACACAGCCTGTAACCCCACTTCGTGCTGCAACTCTCAGGAAAGGTGGGAGCAAGGGGTGGGTGGGTTTTCGATAGCCTTGGAGATACCTCGATTTTCAGGAAGTGAAAAGCTTTCCTCTTGAAATCTCCTGGTTTGTTCTTTGGCAACACAAAGGAGAGGCTGAGCAGGAGAGTAAGAGGCTTTGGTTCCAAAATTTTATATTCCCTTTGTAGATTCTATTTCATCCTTCCTAGGGGAACTTTTGGTTAGTATAGCTGACCTCTTTCTCTCTTGCATATCTAATAACTAAAAAAAAAAAATATTCTGAAACAGTAGCAGCCTGAATGATCTGCATTCTTTGCGATTAAGAATAAAAAGTGGAACTTTCCCAGGAGCAATTTTCTATTTATCTTGTTTTCTTTTGTCCTTACTCATTAGATTATATGCCAATTTTGAGATGATGAATTCCTCAGAGCATGGTTCTTGACTTCTTACTAGCATGCAGAATGCCACACATGCCAACAGAGCTGTATAAATAATAGAAAATATTAGATCTGAGAAAATCTATTTCAGAAGATCAGAATGCAAAAAAGCCCTCACTTCTGGCACCTCCGTAAAATGTTTCATTCTTTCTCAGATCACAGCCCAAGTCTTAACAAATTAAGTCTTCCAAAGCTGTTGGAAGAATTGGGTTCTTACCAGTGTGAGCTCCTGAATCAATAGAAAGGGAGCCACTAACCTTCAGTGAAAGCAGGAACACGTTTCCTAAATGTGGCTGTCACTAAAGGGCTCATTCCTCCCACTTGTCCTATCACTTGTGCCATCATTTACGCATTTGTAGAATGAGTGAAAACAACTTTACATTGGAATAACAGTGTGATAAATATTCACTTTTTGTGGGTGTTAATGACTATGCAAAAAGTCTATGAAAAAAATCCATCCTTTCCATGGTGAACCTGACAGCCCAATAAAGCCCCCCTTAGCATTGATGGCATCAGCCCACGGGCCTTCAGCATGGGACTTGGTTGTTTTCAGTGAATAGGCTGTATTATCCTCAGTTTGTGTGATACTTCCTATCAATATGGGGATGATGGTGGCAAAATAGGACTGCAAAAAAAGTGTTAGGCTGTATCTTTGCCCTGTTCTGTATATGCTTATCTTTGTAAAAATCTTCACTCCTTGGATTTTCTCTCTTTTTCTGATCTTGTCATTTATGACTCAACAGCTACCCACTTTTGAAGTTTCAATTCTGCCACAAAAAAAGCGCTTCTTTTAATTGATATTATTGGAATATTTTACCAGATGCATCATGTTACATATTTTAGAGTGAGGTTCTGCCCACGAGCAGAGAGCTCATGTGAGATTTCCGTGGTACATTTACCCCAATAGCATCTATGCAAAGATTAATAGTTACTATGACCCTAAACTCAGTTTTCATAAGACTTGTGTGGCCGACAGTCTTGGACCCCTCTATTTATCAAAAAGCAAAATAAAAAAAAAAGGACAGTGTGAAGAAGTTTCCTTCACTGGTTTGCTTGGCAACACAGCTGAAATCAGGGAGTGCTTCAGGAGCAAGAGACTATCTGTAGCTGAAGTGCTCAAGGAATCCAAAAACCCTGAAGTTTTGGGGATACTTTTACCTAAGTTTTACCAAAATTATCACATCCAAGTTGAAAATATTCACCTTAAGTGCAAGGCAGGTCTATATGTGGGCCCCATTGTGAAAAGGAAGGAGCAAGCAGTAGGACTGCTCGAACGACATTTAGTGAATATTTGCCTGCATTGGCAGCACTAAATTACAGTTCACAGGAGTTGTTAAACTCCAATTTCAAAAGCAGAAGAAGTTCTGCTGTGCTGCTATTTTCTTTTTCTTTTTTTTTTTAATCAGGATCTGTAACACCACTGACAGATACTAATGATAATAGTGACACATCAGATGCTGGGGGAAGCAGTTCTGTAGAATTTCAGAGGCAGCAGTTATAATTCAAAAAAACCTCTCTCATAGATCATAGTATTTATTCTTCAGCAAAGAGAAACATTTTTTTGAGGTTGTCCTGGCCAGTCAGTCTTCTACTGTTTCTTTAAAGTACTAAAAACATACAGGAAGAGGGTTATAGCTGCTGGAAGTTTTGCACACCCTTGCACTTACTGCAACCCCACAGAATGATCAAAACGGGTTTCTCCTGCATTCATAGTCAATACACTTTTTCCATGGTCAATTCTTCTGGAGAAGGAACTAACTTTTATTCTTGTAGATTGTGCAGCAATCAAGTCTATAATTGGTTCTAAAGTAATAGAAGTTATGTTTCACAGCAGCTGCAGAAGTTGCATTAAGAAATCTCTATTTCTGTGAAATGCAAATGCCAGGCAAAAAAAGAAGTCTTTCAGCCCCTCTCATGTTAGAGGTTTGCTGGTCTCCTCAAACAATGAATGCTAATGCTGGTAAACAGCTTATTGACATAGATATTACTGTCTAAAAAGTGCAATGTGGTTTAGAGAAATACTGAAATTCATTCATGTATAAAACATTTGAATGATAGATGCTGCTGCATGGGGCCAGAACCTATCCATCTCATTTGTTGTTATCATTTTTTTTTTCAACACTGTAGCACTATGTCTTGCTAACAAGGATATCTAGATGCAAAAAGCTGGTTAAGTGATGACACCTGGAACTGAACTGGAGTGACTCCTCTAATTAGCAGCTTTTTCCTTGCCTGAATTTGTGCCTGTCATGCCAGCTTAGTTCCAGGCAGAAGGGCTGCATAGATATCAAGTGAGGTGGACTATTTTCACAGGAGGGATGAACCTTCTGCCGTTGCTCCTAATCCAGCAGGGCTTTTGAACTGCTCTGTGTATAATTGCTGTAGGTCTATTTGTCTTCACCATTATTTCATAGATTTTTACATCATTATTTTCAAGCTGTTGTTCTCTCACCTTTTCTTTTTGCAATGACGTCTGAATCAATATTTATCTGTGGTCTCCTGTATGTAATTATTCTGGCTTGGTTATTGCACTAGTTACAAGGAAGAAAAGCCTCCACCCACTTCCTAATGTCTATATAAGCCCTATTTAAGTGTGGTGAGGCATATTCAGACAGCTTCTTACATGGTTTCCTGTATTCTGGGAAAACAAGATTTTTCAGAAAAATGATGTGCTGTCTCCCCTTATCCCCTTATCCCCTTTTTCAGTGTCAGAATATGATTATTTTTTACAGAAACTGCAGTAAGATATATTGCACGTACACTGAATACTTGGGCAGGTTACTCTGGTCAGGAATTTCCCTTGTCCTCTTCCCCCATTTTATTCAAATAATTCCACTGGAAATGCATTGTGCTTGTTTTTCCCTTTGATGCTCTGCTCTTTGGCTACAGTGGCAATAGTGTCCTGTTTTTATTTTTGCTTATCCCTGATGTCCTTTGCTTTTGGCCATTTGCTTTGGGCTTGATGTGCGCAGTCCTTGTTCACCAAAGGGAAACTTTGACACATTCAGTGTTATGAGCTGTGCTGAGACTGGATGTGTCCCTTCCAATCTCAGCATTCTTGGTATTGCATTTTCATCAGTGGCAAAAGAGCAAGATATTTAAGATAATTGAAGATGCTACAATAAATTTTAGTGAAAGAAGACATAGGTCCTTTTATTGTGAATAAGATGTTGCTCTTTTTGTGAGTGTGAAAGGTTTCAGAGGAAAAAAATGAAACTGATTATTTGCCATAGAAATTTCACCAGTAAATCAGAAAAAACATTACTGCTCTTACATCCAAATAGGAGACGTAGGATGACATAGTGTTTAGAACATCACTCCTGGATGTGAGACACTGCCATAGGCTGCCTCTGTGACTTCATCTATGTCACTTTGGTTCTGGTTAAATTACAGCATGAAGATCACAATATATTTCTACCTTACAAAAGAGTTACAGAATTAATATATTAAACCTTGCAGACATTCACACTCTGCATTAAGGAAACCGAGTATATGCCTAGAAGAAATGCTTGTGTTGATAGACTTGCTAGTTCAGAGCTATTCACCATCTGGTTGCACTATAGAGCGAGTACTGAATTCTCTTCCTTTATATGTTATCACATTTTTTTATATGCTACTGCAGTTGCATAAAGTGCAAAATTGCTAACAGTGCAACACTAACATAGGGTCAGTTCCACTGCAAATAATTCTCTCCTATTACAGAGATCTAAAATGTTGATATTCCTTTAATTTCAGTTGTGTTTTATGGATATTTAACATGTATCTTTTGTTAAGGGCATTTTTCATTTCAGAGGTCTGGCAGTGAGAAGTACCTACTTTAGGTCTGTGCATAAGGGTTTCTGGCATCTTACAAAACCACATTTGGTAGATCATGTCCATTGAAATAAGTGCTTTTGAAAAATAAGTGCAGTTCTTGGAAAGCTGCTATTTTGCGCCATGAGAATAGTTACCTTTTGTTTTAGATAGAGCAGTCTTTGGCAAGTGTGTTTTTAAGTGACAGTTGTGAGGATGCCACAAACAGGACTAAGCCGAGCCATCTAAGGGACTGTGGAGTAGCTCACCTTTATTTATGGTGGTGGTCTCTCCTTCCCCAGAAACTGCCATTTGTCAGAGCCATGAGAAAGCTTCAGGAACAATTCTGTCACCTCTACTCTTCAGCTGCTGGAATAAATGTTGACGGTTTCTATTATTAAACATTGTATTAAAGAGCAATGTTACACCAGCTAGCTCACTGTCCAAGGACAGATGTGTACCTAGAGGAAACCTGAATCCCACTTGCCAGTTTCTTTATGCTGACAAGTAATCTCTGTGCTCTCTTTAGCCAGATAGTCATTCTATAATGCAATAAAATATTAAAAATGAAACACTGTATCATCTTACATTAAATAATCTAATTTATAGTGATGCCCTACATAACCATCAGTGATATTAGGTTACAGAATACAAGATAATCCATCAAGCAGAACTTAAAAGCAGAATCAGAGTTCCATACTAAATGGTACATTTACTGATACATTCTTTAATATAACAAGGCAGTTATAAATTAAAATAACCCCATTAGAATCCAGGGCAAGAAAACCCATGCAGACATGGTTCTCTTTGTTGAGGTGAAATAAACCCTCTTTTCTTCCCTGAAGAACAGAAAATAGGACAGCGTATTTTTCTTGAAATGTACTTTTAAATATCCAGAATCATGATAATTGCTTATTTGGCTGGACTCTGGCAGATTCTAGGTGTTACTAGAATCCATACACGTTGTGGACTAGCATGCTCCCAGAATACAAATGGAAATGCATTGCGTTTGTAATGATGCAATGTCAAAACGTAGAGAGCTTGTAGAAACCTGAGAAGAATATTAATGCACTTAAGGATATAAGCTGGGAGAGGCAAGACAAAAAGTCTCATCTGTGCCCAGTTTAAAAGTTTGGGAATGTGTCTCCAGATCATATAATCCTATAGTCCATTATATGGGACTTTACCTTGAGTACTGGGTTAACCAAATTTGAATTGTCTCTAAAGACCTTAAAAACCACAGGATCTTACAAACTCTTCTGCTTTCCAAGGGAGCCTTAATATTTATTGGAGATAAGGTCTCCAGACTTTACTGAATACTGCAGACACACCATAATGATTTAGTAAGAATGTTAATCTTAGAAAAACCTTAACTCTTCCTAACAAGGAATTGCAATATATAGGCTTTATAGAACATGCTTAACAGCTAAATAATATTGCTTGCAGCAGATCCACATAGACTTTCTGTTGCTGTTGATGTACCTAATAGAAATCATTCTTATTGCAATTGCATTTTCTCGCTCATTAAAAAATCTTGGAAATTAGGAAATTTGCACAAATTTCAAGTGGTGACTCTTGTACACTTCCTTTGCTAGATATGTAATCAAAGCCACAGAAGACTGCAGATTTTTCATTTGTCTTTTACAGAAACTCTGACGGTTTTCCTTTGCAGAATCAATTATATTTTCTTTCATTGCATTGATTTCCTTGCAGTTAATCTCTTACACTACTGATATCAGATGCATACAAGCCTTCGATCTCCAATGAGAAGTCATGAATACTGGGTTTGATGTGTTTATGGATCAGCACGATTCTTAGATGCATCAATCTGTACTACTGTATTCTCTGGTTTCAGTGGTCCCCTGGGGTGCTTTCAGCTTCTCTGTCTTGAAAGCCTTCCTGCATAATCATTTAAAAACTGGTCTAGTTCTCAGTTTGGTCTAAATGCCACCTTTTGCATCTCTGGGCAGGACAAAACTGAATTAAAATAAATCTTATCTATTTATGGTGTACCTTCACAAACTGCCAAGTCCTGTAAATCCTTGGCTTGGTAAGGAGTTATCTTCATACCTTGAATTAAAGCAAAGCTAAACCCTTCTATGAAAAACTGAAACTGTAGTCTTTTCATCAATAATTTATCAAGATGTGATTCTCTGGAATGTGTTGATTGTGTGGAAGAGTTTCATTGGTTCATTGCCAGTTTTAATAATGGCATTTTGGTCTTGTAAGTAAAAAAAGATGATTTTAAAATTCTTTATCTCACTCCTCCATCATAATTGTTATCTGTCTCTTTCCTAAATTGCAAACATGAACCATTTGATGGAGGGAATGAAAATATTTTGAAGATTTTTTTGTATTTCTTCTTTATTCCCCACCCGCTATCAAGCTATATTTAAATGGTAAAAAGAAAAGCCTAATTAAAATATTTGCTCTTATTATGTAAGCTCACTGGTGAGGAGCAGTTTATGGGTTTATTACCCTTTTTGAAGAACTGATAAGAGTTGGCGTAATCATGTCATATGCATTAAGAACAACACTCATGACAGAATGCATTAATGGAAGCTATTTGAACATCAAAGGTTGCATTTTATGAGATTCAAAAGAAGAAATTGGCAGAGTATTCATTAAATAATGCATAGTCAATCAGCAGCAAGCTTTAGAACTGATTTTGAATTGATCATACATTTTTCTCCTGCAGTAGATGTAAGAATGATAACTGCAAAATGCCAAGACATTTCCAGTACAATGCTCGTCAGATTGCCTTGATATCACGAAGTGAAAACACAATTATCATATCTGCTTCAAGACGCTGCATGGACAAGGATGGGCATGCTAATGCTGTGTAGTAGTAAGGACAAGTTTTAACTTGGATAAAACAGCAGGAAGTCTTTCTCTCTTTACAGTTTCTCATTTTCACAGTCCAGGTTTCATATGACAGTGGGGCGAAAAAAAATGGCTTGAGAAGGGCTATCTCCGCAATATTAGGATAGAATTAGAGAGCCCTAGACATGGAGGGAAGAAGGGAGATGTCTTTCTGTGTGTTTTACATAGTTTTCTAGAGCACCTCAGGTGAATAGTGTTAAATGTATGTGGCCTCTCTGCTACTCTGTGAGAGCACAGGTTTCCCGATATCATATCCACTAGATGTTTTAGTCATATGAAGGGTCTTAAAATGGCTCAGGGTGCCTATGTTTGGCAACTGAGTCTTGTCTCTGGTGCCCCTGTCTCTCATTTTCTCATATCTTGAATGGGGACTATAGTATTTCTCTATCTATTAAAATTATATGCTGTTGGGGTAGGGACTGTTTTTCTGTGCATTTGTTCAGCATCTACAAGTGAAGTTCATGGATAATTGCCTTTACAAGGATATTTTGTACTGATTCTGCAAATATAAGCATTTCTGAGAGATGCACAGCATTATAAAATGAGTCTCTTACTTGATTTATTTTGCCAGAATATACCCTCAGGTAAACTAGTTTGCCAGCAAAAGAGCAGACTTCGATATGGGGTGGGAGAAAATAAAAGAAAGCTTTAACATTAAAACCAGAAAACAATGACATACATTATGTTGGAGAAGAGTAGCATGTTGATTTGTAGTTATATTTCCCCATTCACTGAGTCTTCCATTTTCTAACTGTTTTTTTCAGACTCCAAGGAACTTTAGACTGATTTGGAATTTAAAACAGTGTCAAGGCAAGACTTTGTGACTGTCTGTACATGACCACCAGTTTTTGATGACCAAACTCTCCATGTTAAATGGCTAAACTCTTCATGTTAACTCCTCTCTTGTAGTTAAATACTGTGAGCTGACCTTGCAGTGTGGAGGGCTGCCTCCTAATGTGTAGGAAACACTCATACTTCTACAAAGTGCTAATAATTTAAAGTAATAAGCATCCAGGCATTAACTTTATGCTTGGAGATGCTAAATTTGAGTGATGCCGCTCGTTCAGTTGAAAAGTTATGCAGGTTAGAAATCATGCGGTAAAGAGAACATAAACTTAGAATGCCACCCTACAGTTGGAAAATAAATAGAAGCAGTAGAAATGCAGATTAATACACATGAATTTATATTCTCTTGGTCTGTGAAGAAATAGGAATTTTATTCATTTCTTTGGCTGGAAGGAAGGTGGCTTGAACAACTGTAAAAGGAAGTGTAGCGTTCATCTGCTCAATATAGTTGGTCACTGTGACTTTTGCAGTGGGCTTAAAGAGAATTCCTGAAAAGGTCCATAAATTAATCCATTTAAAAGCACCAGAATTTTATTTACTGCAGCATAATTGCTTAATACCACTCTGGCTCAGTTTGGTAGAGAACATAATTTCAGAAGCCTTTAAGGAGTTGCAAAAACATTTTAAATGAATCCTCCTTATATCAGTCAGTGTTGTTAAGGCTTTTGTATGTTTTAAGTGAATTAAGTTTATTTTGTTGATAGTTTAAACATTTACCTTACTGTAAAAATTTATCTTACAGAATAAATATTTAATCTTTGACTTAAAGTTCTCCTTCTCTCTCAGGCCTGTGGTCCAACCAGTCTAGTATTTTTCCTCCAATATTAGTTGTGTCACATAAGGACGTCAAACAGTTTGAAGTAATCAGCTCTGATACAAGTTGCAAACAGGCAGAGATTCCTTCCTAGCCCACAGGAGTTAGTGGTGTGTTGATACCTGAGGCTAACAGGGTTATATCTTATGCTGAAAGTTTCTGAGCCACATAAAGCCAACAGCAAAATCCCCATTGATTTTTATTACCCTCGGATTAAGCAAATGGATTTAAAAAAAAACAAACCCAAACAACTTTTTCTTAGTCCCCCAGGATGTTCCAGTTATCTTTGTTGAGTATCTAATCTTTTGAGAATCTAGTCTAACATCCAGCAGGAAGAGAATAAAGTTCTTGTCTTCTGTGGGCAAGAAGTTCCACACGTTAATTCTGATTTCATTAACAAAAATATTTTTGTCCACTTTTAAACAGCTTTCGTCCAGGTTTCATTGGTTTTCTTATGGTTCTTTTTTTACATTTCCTCTTCTTTATCATGTAGAGCTTATGTCTTCCTTGTCTATTTTATAGAGTTACCAATTTCAGTTTCCTCAGTCAACGTATGGATGTTTCCATTTTTCTTACTTCTTTCAGAGTATCTTTTCTTTCCTCTGTTATGTGTGTGTCATGACAAAAAAATGGACATGGTGTTCAGTGTGGGAATATCTTCCTGACACAGCACAGCTTTATTTTCCATGCCATCAGCTGTGCTCAGTGTTGGACTTTATGTGCTGTCCATGATTAAAGGCATATATATTGCAAGACTCTTAGGGGTAAAGTCTTGCTCATATATGAACACCAAAAAAAGACACCAAAAATTTTGGGTCTGGTCTTTGCCTCTCCTTATGCAGAGAGGCATAAAACTGAGCTTGATCCCTTCTGTTGTCATTTTATATTAGTCTAGAACTGCTAGGTAAAGCAAACATAAAATAATGTGAAAGTGATGTCCATACATTTTTTAATTATTTTTCTTTGCTAAAATTTCTTATCCTCTAATTAGCTGAAAGTATTGTGATCATTTGGTAGAAAGCCCTGCTTTGATGTCATAAAACCTAAACAGTAAAAAATATTATATATGAAATATTATATATTTCATAATATCATCTAATATCTTTCTAACCCAGAATATGAAGTAATCCAAAGACATTTATTTTTGATGAATAACGGAACTTCAAAAGCTTTTTCTTAATTTATAAGATACATTACAGAGAAATCTTCCTTGCGCTGCTTCAGTTATCTTTTATCTTGATTATGGTTGACGTTTTTAGGGTACAAGGCACTGTAGTTAGGAGGATAATTTTAAATTCTCTATGAGGTGCTGCAGTTTGGCTCTGAATTATATGGGAGACAGTTTGAAGTCAGAGCACTGTATTATTTTTCCATTGCGGCTACTGGACACCTCAAGCAGCCTGATTAGTGCAATGAAGTTTTGAAAGACAAACCAGTGAAGACAGAAAACATTGCAATGCTTTAAAAAGCAAAAGGCAGGAACAGGTTGTCAACCCTTCTTCTTTATTTTACCTGTAAATTCATTTAAATTTTAATACAGTACAAAATATTGCAAAGCCTTTATTTGCTTTGAGAATCTGGGCAAGGGAAGGGTTGCATCACTTGAATAACTCTTCTTGATTGTGTGCCTGTCACAGAAGAGCCCCCATCCAAGCATCCTCAGCATGTTTGTCTCTTGGACACAGAGACTTGGATTTGTTTGGGCCCAAAATATTTTATTTTTCTTAGTCTTCCTGATTTTTATATGCATTTAAGCTTCAACAACCCTCCCTTATGCAGAATAGGTAACACATAAAATTCTTGGCATCCCTCATCTGCCTCCTCTGCTTACTAAAAATCAAGGTAGGAAAGAGAATGTAGTATCTTCCACAACTTACTTTTTGCTTTCAAAAATAATAATTGGATGCAGCTTTTCTTAGTTTAAAAGGAATAAAAGCGAGCTAGAATTTCAGTCATACTTTTTACCCTTTAGGCAAACTTGCTCTAACTGTTACCAAAATTAAATTAGGATCTATACTTTCTGCTGGAATCTTTCCAGCTCATCTTTAGGTGAAACACATACCATAATAGGATGTGAAGCAGAGGCTGAAAGCAAATATTTTTCCCAATTCTGTCTTTTCATGAGTGTAACATGAGAAATTGCATTCTACTCTTGTGGTAAAGATACCTAACATTTATTTCCATATAAAGTTTGAGCAACCTGGTCTATTGGGAGGTGTCCGTGCCCAGGGCAAGGGGTTGGAACTCAAT
>JAOXJM010000012.1:7959889-7995185 GCA_026413425.1 Tringa solitaria
ACCCCCCTTTAGATTGTAATTCTTCGTGGTATGACAACTGGTTGCTGTAGAAGTTATTGGGATTCAAGAGCATGATTTCACAGCCTGAGTCGGATGAGCTTTTCACAATCCCCTTTTTGATCAGATTAACACTGGCCCCTGAGCTGACCCGCAGCCAAGGAGAGCCAGGCAAGCCTCTCCACCACAGCCCTCCCAGAGCAGGGATTGCTGATGGCTTCGCTTCGGAGAGCTCTGTCCTGCTCCACTGCAAGGTCCATTTCTTGTACTTCAGTGTAGCGTGAACCTTTCTTTATCTCTAATGTGTATAACATCACTCGGATGGGGTTGTTCGGGTGTCAGCGTAGCAAAGTGCTTAAACTTCAGGCTGAATACAGCAGTCACCTTTGTAAGAACAGCTCGCCTCCTTAGCACCCACACACTTGTAGCTAAAATACAGGAATGAGACTAAATGAGCATCACCGACGCTCAGCTGTATCTCTTGGTATCTCTTGGTACATGTCTAATTATGACCTTCACTGAGGCAATTATTCTGTCTTGATCTTAATGCCTTCTGCAACCATCAATTAATAAAACTTCACATAATGTCCTGGTAGAACAGGAATTATTACCGTTTTTTTAGAAACAGGCAAACTGAGGCACAATTCTTGACCTGGTTTTAGATCAGATGAGAGAAATTGGGACGCAAAACTGAGTTGAAAGTCTCCCCTTGGCCACTAGATGCCAAATAAAATGAGAGGATTGCATGAAAACCCAGATCTGGCTATTGTCAGCATGTTCCTGCAATCATCTCTGGCACAGACCCCTGGCAGGTCCCCTTCAGGTTTGGTCACAGGACATGAGGGATGCATGACTGGAGAGATGCCTCTACGTGGGTCACCGTGCAGGAAGGCTGGGCTAGTCCCAAGTGATTTCAACAGGAGCAGGAGCCCAGCCAACCCATGGGGCACCCTACAAGCAGAAAGAAACACCTGCTGCTAACGCTGTTCTGCACCATGGAGGGGCTGACAGACTCTCACCTGACTTGCAAACCCCAGAAAATAGAAACAAATCACCTCGGTCTTTCCCTTTTTACACATATGACTCACAAACATTTGCCTCCCACATTAGTTTTGCTTTTCCTCAAAGTTGAGTCATTGTCTTGTATTTGATGTAACAACAATAGCAGAAAAAAAAAAAAGAGAAAAAAAATCAGCATCAGTTGCTACTGCATAAGACTAGATCAAAAGCAATTCTTTAAAGGAGGCTTTCAAGATAGCTAGATTAAAGATTTGGGAAACTGGTAGGAAATAGAACTGAAGAAAAACAGCTCCTAAAAGCAAAACGTTATGTTTTCATGCTATTGTGCTTTTAAAATTGAAGGCAAGAATCTGAAAACAGACGTTGAAATAAATCTTGCTTGATGGGAATTATTTGTATTTATTGCATTTGTTTTGATTTTCCAGTCTCTGCCTCAGACTGTAGGCACAGAGATGACTTAAACGATTCAATATCTCATTTTAAAAATTAAGCTTTACTTGATTATTGAGCTGACCCATGGTAACCTGGAGACTGTTATGTATTATTCTGGAGTATCATTGGCAGGCTAGAAATCGTGAGAATAGGACCGGAGGTAAGAGCTGTGTCCCCAATAGCTTAACGATTTCAGGTGCGATAGCTGAGGCTGTGCTGCCCCTCGGAGGCACGGCACAAAGTTGCAGCCCATGGGGAGGGAAAGGATTAATTATGGTGCTTTCAGATTATCCCGGTTTGTTCCTCTCCCTCCTCTCTACCCTTCTCCCCCAAACACCCTGTGTGTTGCCCGAAGGTCTACGTATGTGTGGAGGCTCCTGATAAGGGCCTAAAAGCCCTGTGATTTAGCACATCTTGCCCAGATTGTATCATGAGCGATGATACCCTGGAGAAATCACTTTCCAGCTAAACGTAGTTATTTTAGAAATCTTTCCTGCTTCTTGGTTCTTTTCTCTAATATTTGGCATCTGGAGCAACCATGGAGGTCTCATAAAATATTGAGGATAAAAAAAATGTGGTGGGATGGGACGGTCAGAAGAAGGTTCAGGGACTTGATGTGTTTATTTTCTAGCACTATGGAGCAGGGAGCAGTTTGGGAATTCCTCTGTGGATTTCCCCATTTTAACCAGGTCTGTCATTGAAGTTGCTGCTCTGGTTCATGGGCACCACTGATAAACACCAGACGTGGAGCAGCAGAGGGAGAAGTTGGCATCCTTCTGCTGGTATGGCTCAAGCAACAAACAAGAAGTTCACTTCTGCCCACTCTCAAACTCGAGTTTCTTTTAAAAACCCCTTTCTAGGGAATGCTGGACTCAGTTAAAATGTTGTGTTGTTTAAGTAAAAACACCGTAAGTCTGCATGTGGGGCATCTCTTGTTTAAGAGCCTCCCTATGAATTTTGGTCATCTGATTTTGACCTTACTAGTGAGAAGAATTTGAACTGGATGCTGACGGGGCAAATAGTGAACCAGGAAAGCTTGGCATGCATCAGAAATGTTTCAGTGCTTTTGTGAGATTTACAAATGATGCAAGGAAGAATAATAACCCCCAAAAGGAGAGGAGATAACCTTCACAGGGTTGCTCTGGCTCTGTCAGCAGAGCACATGTGGTGCCAGATGAGAGGTGGGAGTAGTAAGACAAAAATGCAGACATCACAACAGTTTTCTTCCAGTGTGAGCTGCCATTCGGAAGAGTTGTAGTACATGATCTACTCGTTACTGAGGCCCAAGATTATCTTTAATGAGCAGATCACACAGCACAACACTGCTGAATGATGCCTCAGCCTGAAGGGAAGTTACAGGGAGAGTAGAGGAGCCAAGAGATATGTTTTCCTCCATCCCACTGAGTCTTCAGAAGGGCCACTGCAGATTCCAGTCCTGGCACAGCTCCTTTCCCTGGGAGAAGAGGAAAGCAGCAACAAGATGGATGTAGCCATTTTGCTCAAAGCTCAAGCACTGTCCCTGACTAAGCATGTTAGGGTTAAAACAGCCAACCTTTCTGTTCCTGTCCCAGAACTGACATTCTCCTGTATGAATGATTTGCCTGGACTGTGTAGAAATTACAAATGCAAGTCCACAGAGTGCTTGGTAGTAAGCAGCAGATCACAAAGCATTTGGCTTTGGTTCCAGCAAAACAACATTCCTGGGCCATCCAGGGGCTGTCCCTGACCAGCTCCATCCATTGTTTGACCTGTTCTTCTCCTCTAGGAGAAAGTATGGATTTGAAAGCACAGCTGAGCTATGGTTTAGAGAAGAAACTAGCCCTTTGCCTTCAATGCAACAGCTAAAATGTGCCTGAAGATCAAGAGTCACGTCCCCTGCCTGACTTTACCTTATTTTAAGCTAGTAGTTTAGATTAGTGGAAACAGTGTGCACTTTGCTGACCACTTGAAGAAGGAAAGCAAGCATAAAACAGTTGCTTGCCTGCACAGCTTTCCTGGGTAAATGTCTATTTTTGGTTTCAAGTGGAAAATAATGAATCATGTAGTGCATTCACCAGTATGAAAGAAGTGGATTTGGCTCCTCCAAATGTCCTTAGTGGACAAGCATAACACTGTTACATGTCTTTATATTTAATTGCAAAACAAGACCTGGATCCTTAGTTAGTGTGTATCACTAGATACATTATTTATAATAGCTATGGATTTTTTAAAAAAAAAAAGAAAACAACCTGCACTAAGCCAGCTCTGAGTACACAAGGCACAGAGAGATAATTTACGGGCAATTAGTCAACGAGGTGGTTGTGTTTATAGTGGTATATCATGGTCCCTTTTTCAGTTTGTGAACATGGATCTGCAAATCAGAAACCAGACATCCTGTTAGCACTCCTTAAAGAAGTGTTCTTTGCGCTGTAAAATAATAAAAATCTGTGTAATCATGATGTAACCATGTTTTTAATATCTTCACATGCTGGTGGAATCCTGCTAAGCCTGATGAAGATGAAACCACACCTAATGAGCCAACAACTTATTTGGGATTTATAGCTGCAGACTGGAGCACACAATTTTCACAGGTTGGAGGCAATGACAGAGAAATATCACCCTGAAGAAGCCTGAAGAGTAAATTACAACCTGCCTCTCTGATGGACATTGCCACACGTGGGCCTCTGTCCCCACAGGAAGAGGGCTGAGTACCCACCTCGGGGACTGCCACAGCCACGCATCATTGGTGGGAAGGGACATTCAGCCAACCCAGAGCTGTCATGGTTTCCAGGGGGAAGGTTACCATGAAAAGGTGAAAGGAAACAAAGGAAGCTGTGAAAAAAAAGGGCAATATATATATTAAAATTGGCATCTGTGAGTGTAACCCACGTCCGAACATTCCAGGAATAACATGACTTAGAAAATGTCTGCGTTTAGTGATAAACAATAGAAGGGCAAGGAGAACTCAGCACCTGGGGTCCTACTCAACAAGGATGATGGTATTTTCTTTGTAATTTGCTAATGTTTCCCATCTGAACATTTTAAAGGCATTTCAAAACGTACACTTCATACTCTGGTGGTGGGAAACTCCTTGCCATCTTGGTGTGTCCTGTGCCCTGGCTGTGCCTATTGTGTGCCAAGCAAACACCCCACAAAACCAGAGCCAGTCCCCAGACTGCTGCAGGGAACGGTGAGGTACCGGACGGCCATGGTCTCAACCCAGCAGCGCTGCTAACGTCATGGATGTCACAGTAAAAATATACCAGCAGAAAAAGGAGCCACTATAAGGAGTCTTTTTTATGTGGGAATTTTCCTCAATGCTAAATAGGAAGTATTTAAGAGTCGAGCAGGCTATGAGGCCTTAGAAATTAAGATTAGTCTAAGTTAGATATTGTGAGCTGTTAGGTAGATAAAAATGGAGCCATCTCCATCCTGCCAATAAACCCAACAGATAAAGAGGGGAAAGGGGGAGGGCATTTTTTCCCAAAGCCACACTTAATCAGCAAAAAACAGCAGACAAAATTATCTTTGGTAGATGGGGATTTGTGGGGTATGGGTTACATTTATTATCTGCTAGGTTATAAGCTTTATTATAATTTCCGGTATTTGCCTGTTACATCCTAAGGAACAATAGGAGCTGGATCTAGTGCGTGTCATTTCTAACTCTGTGCATGTCATTTATATGGTAATGGGGGAATTTCCCCTCATCCCCAGTGATTTCAGCAAAATTCTACATGCTGGTTCTCAGTATGTTTAGCTTACTCCAGTGTAAATTAAAATGCACATTCATGATCTTTGAACAAAGCGGGCAGGGATAATTAGTAATTTGATACTCTTCTGTACAACGCAATTCAAAGTAATACTTATAATTTGCAGTTAATTAATCAGGGGTTTTTTTTCCTTAAAATTCTTAATTGCCTTTCTATGATATTCATTTTTAATAAGGTTTTTTCCTACCGGTTTTAGATCCAATTATGCAGACAATTTCTTTTTGCTCTTACTGCATGGCTCTGTGTGTGTGTTTGTATCTAAATTTCTCTATACATTTTGGTATTTTTTTTCAGCAATTTTTATGTGCTGGTTTATGGCTAGGGGTTTTATCAGCTGAAATTAAAAAGCTGAAAATAATGGAGTAGGTGCATAACTGTGAGAAAGAAGATACAACAGAGAATAGAAAACTCAAATCAATGCAACAAAATATATTAAAAAAAAATTAAATCTCTGGAATTTCATTGCCAGTATGAATAGCGATGGTTTTTGTCAGTGTTATGTTGATGGTTGGACATCATGATCTGATAGGTCCCTTCTAACCTAGACAATCCTATGATTTTGTGATTCTATTCTAGTTAACCTCATCTGGTATTTAATTCACTATCCAATTAAAACTTATTAGAAGACTCTAATTGTTTTAGCTTTAAAGTAAAGCCAGCAGTCGTTAGAGACACAAGCTTCAGACTCTCCAAGGAAATTAAAATGGTCATAAATTCAAAAATAAAAATGTTAGTGAATATAGACACGTTGTGGGGGTAGTGCTTGTGATGAGAAACGTGTCACATGCCAGACCTTTGCTGGGCGAGGTGCTGAGTGCTCCGGCCCTGACAAACCCTGGCAGCTCCCCTCCCAGGAGCAAGATCTGGGTGATGACACCTTGCTCACCCTGCTGGTGCTCTTTCAGGGCCCTTGAAGGCCTTTATACCCTTTATACTCCGCAAATGTGGAGGAAAACGCTCACAGCATCTTTCTTTCCACCTCGCTAGAAGAGGTGTTTCTCTAATTCGTCTGTCACTGTCTGTGCATGTGCTTATTGCCTTAATATAAAGGGCTTTAAAGTGGTTGTTGCAGAAATGTTCTTCACTGAGAACTGATTTATACTTTGCCAATGTTTCCCTATTCGCTGTTCTGCATACGCAAAATGTTGGGTTTTATTTACTATCTCACTTCTGGGAGTTTCTGGGCTGTGGATGTCAATCGGAGTTTCACAGACGTGGTATCTTTGCCCCAGGTGCTTTCCCTCTTGTAGTGCAGATGGAGACATCATCCATACCCAAAGCGTCTGTAACCAGCTTCTAGGCATTACCAGGGTTTAACCTGAGGCCTGAAGTTCCCTGGGGAGATGTAGGGTAATTCCAAGTGGTCCAAGCAATGTGACTATGCAAGCTTTTGTTAGTAGATTGAGAATTACTACGCGGTAGTCCACAGCTTAAAAATATTGGGGAAAAAAATAGAATTTCCTAGTAGTAGAGAAATCAAGAGATTTCAGTGGGTCAGGTTATCCCACAGATGCATTTGTCTTTTCTGTGTGCTTACCTGAGTCAATAGTGGAGATCCTTCAAGACTTGCACCTAGAATTTCACAGAAATTCTATTCTATTCTAAAACAGAATTTCTATTTGACATGCAAGTGCCACCACTGATAAATTCAGTCAAACCACACTGATCCAACAGTGGCATAAACTTATTTATGCCATTACCTTTATTAATAATAAATGTTTGTTATTTAATAGAATGTTCTTCTGAGATATTGCTATAAGCTAATTCAGACTCTGTTTTTATCCTGCTCTCTTTTTTATTATTCCCAGGTAACTCTATTGATCTCAGTAGTTCCTCTGATTATTCAGTCCTGTAAAATCAGATTCACCCTCTGAGTCATTATTGAGCTAAATCTCTCAGCCAGATCCTGAATCACTGTTCGGGTTGAAACCTCTGGGAATATTTCCATAGTAGGACAATATGAACTCTGAGTGAGTTTCTAATGGCTGTTCAATGACTGTAGCAGTTTAAACTGGGTAAGAAACTTGGAGCTAAACTGAATTCCTTCAGTGTGCTACCGTTCTCATTCTATAATGCAGGGCTGTATTTTGCAATATTAACTGACGTTCATTAGCACTCATGCTAGGTGACTAGCAGGTGCTGCTCAGAGTGAATAAATCATGCAAGTAATTCATGTGAGAGACAGCTTGCACAAGAGCTGATAGAAGTCCACGGGGTTGAAGAATCAAGTTCTTTAATAGCAATGTCAGGCTGTTCGGTCTTCTTATCTCTCATATTTCTTTATGAAATATTAAAAGAGATTGCTTTTGGGCACTTGTGTTCTTGAACTATTGCAATCGTCTAATGAATTTTTGATAGTCAAATTCAGAGGGTTTTGTGATCACTAACTTTCTTGATACATCTGTAGCTATTGAAATGCATCCCCTGTGTCAAGGTTGGTTGTCCATCTTTCTCCTATCATAAACCCCACAGATTAGTTGGGAAGAACGTGCAACTTTTAATTTAAAGGAAAGGTGAAGTGGAAGCTACTTGAGCAGGTTTGAATAGAGTAATATTCAGCATATAATGAAAGCCTTGATTTGCTCACTGCATTGCATAGATAAGCAAATTGTATTTCCAGCCATAGCAACCTGTTAAGTGGCAGGGGAAAAAAGAGAAGGGGGAAAAAAGGATATTACTATTTGGAGCCCTACTGCATCCAGTCAATTGGGCAACATGGATTGCGTCTTGTCTATGTTCTTAGCCATTGAAAAGGTATGATATGACCTTGCAATGAACATTTACCCCCAGCAATGAGCTACAGTGCAAATTACTCAGAAGATTTTTGCCAGGAAAAGTTTCTACAAATTTAGTGCCTTTAGCTAACAGGCTTTCATGGAGACCTGACAACAGGCTGTGGGTTTATGTTTATATCAGGTGATGGAAAAATGCGTTCTTGTTATGCATTAGGGACATACAGGATTGTGCCTGGGCTTTCTAGATGCATTTGCTCTTTGGAGTGAGTGTTAGAAACGGGAATATCTGATGATATGTTCTCTAAGTAATATTTCTACCTTCATAATTCAGTCCCCATTTTCATTATTACATCTGGGCATCCTGACAGATCACAGACTTGCCTGCATGTCAGTCTAGCCAGGATGGTCCAAGAGGTTTTTCCTGTGGCTGCGTTTGACTCACACTATGAAAGGAGGAAACCTGCTAATTGTTAGGAGCTACTGTGAACATTAATCATTAATGATTTAGAAAGCAAACAGCAAGGCTTGCTAAGGATGGTGCACAGAGGAAAAGTTGGAAGGACAGAGAAGGGAAACTTCTGAAAAGAGCAGAAAGAGGATGTGAAGGCAACTCAGTGTTGTTCTGACGTTTGTCGGAAGAGGTGTATATCTTCCTTTATGTTTTGCAGCACTCGCTGTGCCTTGAGGATAGTGTGGCATTGCATATGGCACCTGGTAACTCCGCCTGCCATGGATGCTTCATGGAGGGGGTACCAGACCTCTGGGGGAGCTGCTCCTTGCTGCTGGTGGAGGCACAAGGTCCATGTGAGATCCAAAGGACAGCCCCTCTCCATGGCTTTTTGCACCTCAAGTGGGATTTGCACAGCTGAGTGCACTTAGCATGCCAGGAGGTGAAGATGGCCTGGAGGAGTCCCCAGCCCCTCTGGCCATTTCTGAATAGCTGAATTCTTCTCTTATTTGTGAGAATCTGCCTGTACTTCTCAGATGACAACACGCACTTGCGTGCATCTATTTTGTTTGGTGGGTTTTGTTAACAAATCAATTTGTATAGATGAGGGAGATTGTAAGCATTCGTGATTTCTTAGTTATTACAGCCTGAGCCTGACCTACTCTGTGTGTTCTGGTAGGAGCTGTAGAGATGAACCTGAGGACATGATCAGGTCCATAGTCAATACTGCCAGCATTTTGAAGGCCCCAAGCACCCAGACAGCAAAGAACGTCTGACAGCTACTTGTCAATAACCTTGTAAACAACACCCCAATGCCCTGACTCATATAACAACTACAGGATCTTTTACTGTTGGAAACACAACAAATTAGAAGAATCAATGTACCAGGGAAAGCAACTCAAGTATTAAAGCAGCAGTTTTGATGTGAGTGAGATGAGTAGCCTCAGAAAGTCTCTTCTGTCTGTCAGTAGCTTGGTACCATGCTAACACAATCACAGTCCTTCTCTGTGGGGAGAGCTGTCCTAAAGATTGTCCTCAGAGTAACAATGGTGTGCACTCTGGCTCTACTGGAATTTTGGACTCTGTATAAGGAGACTAGGTTGAAGTGGTAAGGATTTGGCCAGGCTGGCTGGCAGAGCAGCTTCTGATGTCTGCACCCTGGCTCTGCTCTTCATCCCTGTATCGTTCCCTCAGGGGTCCTTGGCAGGTATCAGAGAGCATCCGAAGGTGACATGTCTTCTGCTGGAGCACAGCAGCTTGTGGTGTTGTTACACAGAGCCACCTTTGTCTCACAGAGCAAAGATGGACCCCAGCCCATTTTCCTTCATATTTGGTGGGGTTTGTCTGTTTGCTGAGCTTGGGTTTAGCTCAGGTCATGCAACAGCTTTTGAGAGATGTGGAGGTAAGAAGTGACCCTGTTGACCATGCAGAACACACGTAGAGTCCCATGGGGTTGTCCTCAGTGCCCAGCGTGAGCCACCCTGCTGAAATGAGCTTCCCTTGAGGACCTCAGCATCTGGGCACAAGGTGGAAGAAAGCACTGGCCAACACTGTCTCAACACAATGTTCTGCAGCACCAAGGGGCTGCAAGGCTGCATGAGCAGAAAACAGCGTATGTTCAAGAAATTAAACCCCATGACTAAGGGGAAATTAATGACACTTACATCCCACACCTTCTCTGTGCGTGAGGAGGTGCAGATCTGGCTGGGCTTCTTTCCCCAAGATGAGGGGATGCCACCTTCTCACGGCCACCTTCTCACGGCTACTGAACCCATGGGAGCTCCTCACCTGCATCTGTTAAGCTTTGTGGCTCTATAATGCTGCTGCCATCGGGTGGTGAGCTTTTTGGTTCAAGGATTTGATGTTTAAAGCATGCTCTCTAAAGCATGTCCTCAAAAATGCCATGAAAGCAAGTAATATTTTATTCTTCGTAAACTGGTTGCCAGTGGCAGAGGAGGCTGTGTGTTTTGCGTAGGAATAAAGGGTCACTGGGGTGGGTGTCGCAGCTCAGGTTTTCTTAAGAATCCCTTGGTCGATGGCATGAACACCTTGAGAATGACTGTTGTCTGCATACATACTGTGGGATCTGGCTGAGCCTGGAATTTGGGCTCAGCCAAAAAAAAAAATTTGTATTTTTTTCTACAAAAGATTGTTGAATTTTTTAGTGGCCCTGCAAAATGACTTTTTCCACCCAACTCAATTAGATAAGTGTGAAAGAGGATTAATTGCGCTGAAATCAATAGTGCTACAGGGCTATTGCTGACATCAGCATAAAATAATGTCAACACAGGAAAATGCAGATTGGATATAGTAACATAGAACAGTTTATACTATTTGCATACGCATAACTACTTTTACACCCATTTTATACCTATTAAAATGACTTAAAGTCAGTGTAAATCTAGAGTACAGCAACCAAGACAAAAATTTACTTGCGTACTTATGAAAAATAGCAGGGTGGTCTCCTAAAGCCATCTCTGAAACACATGTCAGTATAGGCCAATACGAACAATGTGTTTTCCCTAACTGGGTAAAAATACTTGCTTTCAAACTATACAATAGTAATCGATTTGGATGTGTGGTTGGTGGTTTGAGATGATCTAGTAATTGATTTTAAAACAGATGGCAGCTGTCAAATAAGCATTTGTATTTATTTGATGTTTCTATGAGAACCCTCGGGGTTTTGCTATCTCAGAAGTCTTTGTTTTCTCCTTTCCTAGACCCCCTTTCTGTTCTCTGATCTGTCTTCCTCTTATGTTCTTTTGATGCTTCATACTGACAAATTCTTTTGAGCTTTTTTTCCGAATGTAAGCCATGGCCTTTATGTTAGGCTTTAATTTCTTTTTGTTTCAAATTCCATTTTATTAACAGTTTTAATAAAACAGCAAAATGTCTGCAGCACACTAAGTACATAATGATCTGAGCATCATCTACAATACATCTCACAAACAAAACCATTGATTAAACTTTCTGGAATGGCTGCACTTTACTACATCAGCAATAAATAACATAGAAAGGGAAGTTCCCTCTGTCAAAAAAAATCTTGCATGATTCTTTGTGTAAAAATTAAAATATTCTGAAATTAATGGGTCTAATGACAGAAAACTAGACATGTTTGTGTGTGTCTGTGTGCATGTATCTGGATCTACTCAGAGGAGAATCAAACTCTATTTTCCATTTTTGTCTTCTGTGGACGCAACATTAATAATATTATTTTGATTTCCTACTGAAGAAGAAAATGCAACGTCTGGAACAAGAAAAAAAATTAATTATATAAGAGAAATGTATTTATTTAATAGGTAAAGCCTCCTAAGTTTCTCTACCCATTACACCCAGACAGTATCACAGTCCTGGTCTTGGTAAGGGTTTGTATGCCCCAGTATGATGGCTGGCAAGCAAAGCTGTGGAGAAGGAAGAAGCACAGAGCCACCAGCAACTGACCGTGAGGAATCACTGCAGCTCACTCACAGCATCCCTACATCATGTAGCCCCCAGCGATTGCAAGCTTTGAGGAAGAGAGCAGAAGTTTTTGATCAATTATCACTTTATACTCTCAGCTAGGAGGCCATGTGGAGGGGGGCTTTGATGTTTAAGGAGAACCTGGTTTCTTGTATGAGTGAAGTGGGTTCTGAACTGACTTTAGCAAGACCCAGGAGAATTGATGCAACTGATTTTCTGAGCACGTGGTAAATGCAAGCACAAAGAGTAAAACGTCCCCATGAACAAATTGTCTGCACATTGCATTTTATTTTCAGCTGAAAATTTCTAGTATTAGTGCATTTTATATTTCATAAGAATGTTCTCCAATTTGCTAAAACTAACTGATCTCTCTAATAATGGCAAGGTCCTGGCTTTATTTCAAGGCAAAGGTTCACGCAATTAAATCTCATTAACAGAGGACCACAAAACCTGCATTAAACCCTTTCTTGGCATGTGACCTTCCACAGAACTGCTTCATTAAGTCTGAGATCCTGGGGAAAATGTTTGCTGAATCAAGTCATTCCTAATTAATGTTAAAATGTCAAGGATTCATCTGCTATCCATTTTTACTCCTTTTCCTTTATGCTTTTAATTATCTCCTTAATGAGTAACCAATAGAAAAGTCAAAAGCAGCATGTTTTAAATGTACATGCAACAGGTGGTACAATGCAGCATAGAAAATTTGCCAGACATGGGCTTTCCCATGTAATATTTTCAACTTCCTAATCATCTTTCTGAAATCTCAAATATTTCCATTAAGTATTGATTAATTAATTTATTATTTGTAGAAGGCATGACTATCGAGGGTGATTTTCCCTTGAACCCTTTCTGAGATTACCTTGAGTTTTGTCTCAAGGCATATGCAAATCCACATTAACAAAGGTGTTCATTTGCTCTATGATGAATATAATTGTCTGTTCTCCAAGAATGACTCATCCAAGATTTTTTAAAAAGAAATAAAACAGCCTTTGGTGTGCTTCTACTCTTCAGACCAGATGGACATTCTGGTTGGATCAAGGGGTCGTCATAGGTTGGTGCACAAACCTGGTGGGTTTGCAAATCCTCTTTTTTTTTTTGCAATGGCCAGCAATAACAGCAAATGTTGGAGCTGCTTGGACTTCTGGAGCAGGACTTCAGTGACGAAGGTTTAGAAACACTCTGCAGCCTCCTTAATTCTTGTTCTCACATTAAAGTAATGAGACCTGTCTCCCTGCCCATCAATCTGTACAGCGTATGCAAGTCCTTCTGCTATGGTTTAAATAGGAATGACTCATATGATATTAAGCTTCTTAATGAAAATGGATTACATTATTGCCTTGTGCAAAATGGAGGTTTAAAAAGCCAAGTCAGTGTCTTCCGAATGTCAGTAACTGGAGACGCTTTGGACAAAGAATGAATTTTACAGCTTTTCTGGATATCTATAAGCTGAAGTCATCTTTTCAAAGAAGGGTAGGAAAACTATACAAAAAAATATTAGAAATTAGAAGTTCCTTGAATTTGTGTTTAATAAGAATTAGGTTCTGCAAGCCTTCAAAATAATTTCTTACGATGGGAATCTTGTTTTTTCTGTACATACTTGAACTCTGACGTGTTTGCATTGGCATCTGTCTGAGCACCTTTTCAATAGCAACTGCATTATTCAAATCACCAAAAAATCTGTAATCCTAAAATTCAGTGGTAAAAAGGATCAGTATCCAACAATTTATTAAAAAATGCTTCACAAAGATGTTTAAAAAATGACATAGGGATAAAATTCAAGATGGTATCCAAGCCACAGGCTCCAAAGCCTGATATCTTGTAAAGTGTTACAAAGTGCCAGCATTGCATAACCTATAGACAGTTGCCTTTTTTTTGTTTATTCCCAGCTGGCAACAGAGTTTGGGAAGATTTAAATTGTAGCTAAAGCACTTGTATCTAAGTATAAACACTGTTTGAATCCATTAATATGTCTCTGGTATGACTTTGTGAGGTCTTTATGGAGGAGAACTAAATCTCAGTCATTGCAGTTTGCTGACCCCCAGTGATGTGATTGTCGGGGAGGCAGGAATCCAAGCTCTGCCAACACGCCTACCTATAGATGTTCACATATCCATGTACAGGACACACAGGAGCAGCAGGGCCTTTTATGATGTCATCAATATGTGTATAACTATGAATAATTTATTGCTTCTTGAGAAAGATAATTATGCTTAATAAACTATATTCCGAGTAATTGTTATCAGTTGTGTTTATTTTTGTAATATGGCATAATTTAATGAGTATTTTTAATGGATATTCCTGTGGCATCTTCCCTATGCTGTGATTAGACTGGGATTTTCACTATGCTGTTTCATTTATTGGTAACTAGTAATTTATGTCTAATAACCTTTTTTTCTATTCACTCCTTTTTTTTTTTTTAATTTTTTATTTAGAGGAGATCTTGAAGACTCATATTGCTCATTGGTGGTCTCCTGATGGCACCAGGTTAGCATATGCAACAATTAATGCCTCCCGAGTCCCCACCATGGAGATCCCAGTATACACTGGCAGCCTTTACCCTACTGTTAAAACGTACCATTATCCAAAGGTAAGGGAAAATAAAACAAACAGTCCTTCCTGTTGCTTTATCAAAAAAATGTATTTTTTTTCCAGTAGGCTCAGACAGGAGACTTTGTAATAGTTTACATTCATAACCAGTGAAAATAAACAGATCTAAGGGGAGGTCAGCTGTTCCCCAGTGAATTACTCTCTAGTTCCATTTGTAAAATTGCAGTTTTCTGATTCAACTGTTAGTCATTCTCAATATAATGAAAATAAAATTTAAAAATTCTTTCTTTGTACCCACACAAAAGCAAATGTGCGTCCCTGCTAGACAGGTGTGTGAGAGCTTGGAAGCCAGCATTACTACATTTAGATACATTCCCTTGTATATAGAAGGAAAATGTAGTATTTGGGCTTCATTAGAATATCCAGGATGGCCTAATGTCAGAGGAGATATCCTGGCTTTGGAGTCATGTTTGCCTGAGTGTTACAAAGAACACAGTGAAAGAAAGAAAAGGCTTAAGAAGCAATCTCTCCTTGATTTCAGAGACCTGTTCAGTGGTCCTGCAGCAGGTACACAACACCAGCACGGCTTTCCACCAGTGTCAATACGCTGCTGCTGCTGCTGTTGTTGTAATTTTCTACTATAAGACAGTACAGCAGTGTACTGTGCTCCAGTCTCTTCTGGGTGTCTTGCTTTATGCCCTGATTATCTAAGACCTCATATGTTGGTCTAAATTGAACCATAATTTTACAGGATAGCTATCCACATATATGCAGGTTTTGTGGAAGGTAGCAGTGATTCAGCAGGGGATGCCCTTTTCCTACAATACAAAATGAATCAGTACTTTACTATATCTACCATCATCCTTTAGACAACCTCTTATCAAAAGATACATTAAATAGCAATATTTTTAGTCGCTATGCAAAGTAACATTTTTTTATCAAGGCTAGCGGTGTCCTAAGTGAAATCACCTCTTGGTTATGCCTATAAACCTCTCCACACCTCGGTGCCACATCACTACAGTTGCAGTTTTGTTGTGGACAACTGCAGCATTCCAGTCCGTAACCCCATGAGATGGGAATGCATTTTTATCATCCATGGGGACGTAACAAATCAAACCCATTCTGTGTCATATAAGAGATGGTAATTTTTTTCTTATTTTGAAATCCAGGCTGGAATGGAAAATCCAACCATTTCTTTGCATGTGATTGGTCTGAACGGACCTACCCATGACCTGGAAATGACTCCCCCTGATGATCAGAGAATGAGGTAGGTGCTTTCTTGCCCTTGGATGCCCGACCCCATTTCTGTCAGTGATTTAAATCAGCTCTTGACTTTCTTGAAGAGCATTTTACAGTGCCTTTCTCTGCCACTGTCAAGGAGTTTCATTTTGTGTCAATCTGTTTAAAATTTTTCAAATTATTTGTCTTCTTACATGTATTTTTATAGAACATTATTGGTGTTTTACTTAAAATGTCTGTGACCCAGACTAACTTCAGTGTACGGTTATTTTTAAAGAAATTAGCAGAAAGTCCCAAAATCTATAACGCATTCATTTCACATGTAATCACAGGCATTGTGAAGGGGATATTATCTGCAACCAATATGAAGACCATGAAGCAGAAACATGGCAGCTCTATAACACAGCAAACACGAGGTCACAGCTTCATGACATGCACACAGGAATGAAGCCAGGCAGACATTCTGCAAACACGTTGCCCAATCTTCATTAAAAGTAAAAAGGAAAGCTCTTTGCTGTTTTTAGGACAAGTGTATTTTAGAAGTTGGCCTGCAATTCAGCCAACTACTTAGACACCCATTTCTAATTAAGTAAGTGCTTAAGTCTGCATTCAGAAAAACTTTAAAAGTTTGGCTTGGACTTCAGCATGTGGTCAAAGCTTGAGCTACATTTATGGGTCTGTGAATGCTTGAAAGGAAGATCATGTTGTTCAGGAGAGAAGCAGCTTTAGATAATGCATGACACACCTCCCTGCAAATCTTGGAGATTAGAATCCAAATCCAGATTTCAGTAACTTTGATATAAACTTGAAATGGCTTTATAGCACGCCAAGAGAAATCAGACTCTGCTTCTACATCTAAAGTATCTGTAGTGACCTCTCCAAATGTAATTCTCCAAGATTATCCCTCCCAGGCACATCACTTGTTCTTGTAGGACCATCCAACCAACATATGTGCTCACTGTTTTATACTGATTGCTAAATTAGATTGCTGGATCCCTAATTCCAGTGCCAGCAAAGACTGGAACAACACAAAGTTAATGAAACAGGGCAGCTTGGAGGACAGGAGAGGGTGCAGGGGTATCATCATTGTGCATGGTAACTATATAAAGCCTCTAAACAGATAGTCTGTGTAGCCATCTGACGAGAGGATACTAAAGCAGTGGGATTATTTATGGTGAGAATTGCCTTTCTTTGCTAAGAAAGCTAGTGTCAGCCTCAGAACATGTTTTCACTGAATAAAATACTCCAAATCCATTTATGCAACAAAAGGTGAATGACCTGTGACCAAACCAAATGGTTGTAACTGCCCTTGCCTTTCAAAAAAACAACTTCAGATCTGTGTACAGCAGGCAGCAATTCAGGATCAAAGTATCCTCATCACAGCATCCCAATCATAGCATCAGATCTGCAACTCCTGGACAGTATCATTTTTCTATTGCAAGGATACTCTATAAACAGAGACACTCAGGAACATTTTAATTACAGTAATAATCTCAGACTTCAAGATCCAAGTGTTGTTAATAAATTTGTCCTTGGTGGTTATGGGTGGCTGTAATTTATTTGGTTGCAATCAATATTGTAAAGTGATGCAAAATATATCATAATTAATTGGTCTCTGTATATTTCATCAAAACCGTGGCAATTTCCATCCCTAGGGCATAATGTAAGTAGCGTTGCTAGAGCAGTAGGGGTGCATTTTCATTATGCATATGTTTTTCTGAAATGAGAGGATTAGTGTGATAACATTTCATTAAAAGAGGCAAGAGGGACGTACCGTACAGTTAGTTACAGAAAAGAGTTTCAAAGAAGCAGGGGAAGCTGGTGATATGGATCTTCAAGCAGAGTGTTCCTGTCTGAGGCATTTCAGTGTGCGCAATCTGTTCACGCAGCTGATATATGGACAGAGCGCTGCTTCTTGATGTTCTTTTTATCTGGAGCGAAGTGGTTTAGTACAATTAATAAGGCTGAGAATAAAGTGAAGATATGCCAGGGTCTCTTTTCTTTCAGAATTAAAGGAAGTCAGAAATTTTCCACAGAACTGGGATATTTTCCAGTTAAAAAAAAAAAAAAACACACCAAAAAAACCAAAGCTGATAATAGGAAAAGATTATTTGGGGGAAAATATATCCTTTTGATGATTTTTCCTTTTTAAAAAAATCTTCATTCTGAGCATTTTTGCCTCCAATGCCATTTCCTCCAATGACATGCTTTTCTGTGAGAAAATGAAAGTGAAGGGAAGGGATGGAAATTGCAGGGTATTATAACATTTTGTATCTGACAGGCAATTTTTTAATTTTTGTGAAACCCATTGAACCCAAAGAGTTACATCAGCAGGTGGTCAGAATTGGACCTGGATCCGACTTGTTTCTCACGTCACATTTGCATCCCAGGTAGCAAATTAAAGAAAGATGTTATCTCCTCTGAGTGCAGAAATAATCCCTGGTCCTTGTTCAGGCCACGAACAAATAAATAATGGAGAAACTCAGACAAGCGGAGTCTGGATCAGAGGCAGGAGCCGTCAGTGCCCCAGGGACCTCAGGCTGGGCTGCTGCCTGTCATTTGGCCACATAATATAACATTATCTGCTCTTTGTGGTGTTTATGGCTTTATTACTGTTGTCATATTTTAAGTATTCATATTGTAGGTTCATACCTTATATTTTAGATTCGTACCTCCAGAAAGCAGCCAATAAAGTTAGGGTATGAATAAGGGAGCTGCACAGTTACCAGTCTGAGATGACTGCAAAGCCAACCACCAGCATCTTTACTGGGATGGGGAAATAGATTGCAAAGCTCAGCGTACCTGTACCCTTCCTGAAGGGGCTCAGATAAGTTATCCCTTCCCTTTGGGAGGGTGTAACCCGCTCTGGTGTGGACGTCTACAGACGAAGCGGTCGGGTACCTGCTGGTCCTGATTTTCTCCATCGGAAGAAATAGTTTCTCCTAAAATCAGCTCTGTATAAAATCTGGTTCAGTTCAGGCAAAGAGGGCTTGGGAAACTCACTGTCTCCCTGTTTCTCTCCACTGGCTGCTCAACCGGTGCAGCTGCTGAAGCTGCAGTTGTGTAAAATTAACCGAGATGAATCACGTCTTATTGTCTCATTTCCCTCTGCAGAATGGGAAACATAAAACTTGGTTGTCCTACAGAAGAGATGTGAAGTAAATTAAAGACTTCACACTACTCTGAGGCTATAATAATAGCTATACAGCTATCTGCAGTTGTCTGCTGGCTGGAGGATCCGTGGGCTTGATGGCTGGGAGAGGCTTCAGAGAGAAATTGAGACTCCATGTCCATCTCCAGGGTGGTAGGGAAGATAACGGTTGACTTAAAATAATACTTAAAGGTTCCTGAAAAAGAACTATGGCTCCAGTGTTCAAACAGCAAGAGGCATGTAAAAATTGAATATATGTCCTTCAAACTTTAAATTGGATATATGGAAAAAATGCTCCAAGCCACAACATGTACTAAATTCACATGCCTTTTCTGGGGAGACTGAATCTGCTCAGTTAATTTTGGAGAGAAAGAAGAAATGGTTATACAGTTTAGTTTTGCTTTGTTGTTTGTGTTTTTTTTTTTCCTCTTAGGGCCTATACTGTTGCTGATAAAGATTCAAATTACAATTTTATTTCAGGCACTGAATTTTCAGACAGCTGTTGTCTTACCTTCTTTGCAGTGCAGTGGATGCAATCATTGAGGTCTTTTGTTATTTTTCCCCAGCCAAATTCAGGCACTAAATATTACTGAAAACTACGAAATCAATTTCCAACTTGTTATTTTGTGAGACAAACGTGCCTTTGTTGCTTTTGCCCTTTCTCTTCAGTATATGCAGGAGCACTTGCCAGAACACAAAGTACTCTCCAGTGACACAGCACATTAATTCCAATGAGCAACAATTCCTTATACATATTTTATAGCAAACAAATGAACTAATAAATTTTTTATAGACTGTATGCTGTGAAAGTCATATTATAATTTAAGGATAAACTATCACATAGCCCAGCAGTATATTATAACATCACCAGTTTTGTCAGCTCAGCCAGGGTTTTACCCTACAGATAAAGTGGTGAAGCCCTGAATTGCTGCGGAGGTGGACATCTGTGAGTACCACCGCAGAATGGCTCTGAGAGGGCAATCATCGCTCTATTTATTTGTGATCCTGTGTTTTCCAGCCCAGCCCAGCCCAGCCTAAGTGGTTCCGATGCTCACTACTGCACAGGACTTTGGCTAAAGACATTGATTACGGGACTGTGCAGCCCGTACTGGGGATTTACTCTACCTATTATCACAATCTGAATATGTCCAGCAATAGAGGATGGTACAGGGAGCGTGAGACGATGGTTTTGCCGATGCAGACTGTCATATTTCTGCTGACATCTTTATGGCAACCAGCTGCATCTGCTTTGCAGAAACTCTGTGTCTCTCTAAACTCTATCTTTTTTGCTATTTTCCTTTTAATGCAACACTCGTGGATATTTTGGTGTGCAGTAGGCATATTTAGATGCCATTAACTCTTCATAAGCATAAACAATCCAGCCATTGGCAGTGATGGGTCTGAATCAGCCAGTTATTGTGCTCAGAATGGAAATTGTTTTCAATTTCTATTCCACCTGTGCATAAATTTGTAGCTCCAGGCATTTCAGTCCTTCTTGGAAGACGAAATAGCTTGAGAAATTCTTTATCTCTGTATTTGTCTCTTCTCTGAAAATGGCTTTCAGAAGTGGCAGATAAAACACCTGCACAGCCCTAAAAGTGTCATTTTTAGGGGTTGAAATCGGTACATAAGGAAGCCTAGAGACATCAAGACACAGCATTCTTAATAACCAGAGATGTCTCCTGGACCGTTTGCCTGCAGCAGCCTCCGACTGCTCTGCCATGTGGCAATTCATTAGGATGTCAGCATTGTAATTTGTTTTACCTATGTCTGTGTTTCCAGGGACTACTACATAACCATGGTGAAATGGGCAACCAGCACCAAGGTGGCAGTGAACTGGCTGAACAGGGCCCAGAATGTGTCTATCCTGACACTGTGCGACGCCACCACAGGAGTCTGCACAAAGGTAGGGGAAATGAACCAAAATGGTCATTTGCCATCGATTTTCCTAATCCACACAAGGAGAAAGTATTTCCGTTATCTCACCTGGCAGCAAATCAGCTGGCACACATTTATTTGGGCAGACACAGAATGTAAACAATGTTTGCAATATTTCCTTTTTTCGTGCCTAAGAGAGTGATTTCTTGTCTTGAAATAACTGTAGATGTGCATGAGCACACACACATTGAAAGGGTTGTCAAGTGTTGGAACAGGCTGCCCAGGGGAGTGGTTTATTCGCCGTCCCTGGAGGTATTTAAAAGATGTGTAGATGTGGTACTTAGGGACATGATTTGGTGGTGGATTTGGCAGCGTTAGGTTTACAGTTGGACCCAATGATTTTAAAAGTCTTTTCCAACCTAATTGATTGTATATACATAGTTAATGGCATTAAAAATGGCTCATGTTTATGAACCCATATTTGAATTGTAGCTAATCATGTAGACACACTAATGTAATGGCATATTGACATAACCTGTGTAAGTAATAGCAAACACCATCTTTTAAACTGGAATAGGTGTTTCCACAGCAGAAAAGGGTTCTGATATATCTATTGCTTGGAAAAAATGATGCAGTACTGTGCATAGGGCACAGTGCAGCTTATTTTAACAACTTTAATTTCAACCTTTCTTTATTTCTTAACGAGCTTTATTTCTTTGGGAATAATATATCTTGTGGATTTATGTGTTTTGTCTGTATGAGTAAAATGTTTTCTCGAACGAGTGCATGCTTACTCAGCAGAGAGGAGGAGAAAGCAGTCATTGGATTATACTCCTGAAGCACAATTTAAATATTTCTTTGTGCTCCTGCACTTTTCAGATTCAGACCAACTGCTTCCTGCACTGATAAGTGAGATGTAATACATGCAAAGTATGGTATTTAATGATCTTGTTTTGTTTTAGAAACATGAAGATGAAAGTGAAGGCTGGCTGCACCGACAGGTAATAGTGATCTCTTTGTAGTCAAGTGTTTGGTAGGTTTTTTGTTTCACTGTTTTGCCCCCAGGGAGAAAAACTGATTTCCAGACCTGAGAAAGATACTTGGAAGATGGCATGATTTGGTCTTATTGAAGTTGCCATCTCCTCTGGTAGGTCCCATAGTTCTTAGCCTGCAATTTACTTGGATTTAAAAGATTTGAAGGGCTGATGCTAGTGGAAATTCACCCACTGACTTGTCAGCCTCAGAGGTAGTCCTTTTTACCCTGCTTGGAGACTGATGATGATTTTAAACAGTGCAGTGGTTGCTTTCTTATCCTCTAGACAGGAAAGAAGTCCACTGTCAAAAACAGAAGATCAAAGGTCATTTTGTTAAAAGTCCCAATGTCCACTTAGAGACAAACTCATGCAAATAGGACTTTTAAGTCATTTAAGCTAAATTTGACAAAATTATCTATGTTACTTCGCAGCTATTTGCACATGTAAGAAAGGTGAAAAATAAAATCAAATTGTCAATGGGGTAGTTAAAACAATGAGAGCTTACCTGGAGCACAGAATGGGGAGAAACTACCTGAAGCAGTTTAATGTCCTGTTTTGCCATCTGTGGCATGTAATTCTTCTGACACTGTAACTTGTGCAGAACCCAATTACCTTGTATGGCTATGTGCTCCCATCCCCCAGATGAAATAAAACAATGATGAAAATAAACCCTGAAAAAAAAATAGAGATAGAAGTTTTAAACCCCCAAGAAGTTTTGATTTATGGGACTTTTTCTTTTTTGTTCTTTTTTTTTTTTTCAGAAAAGGTTTTTTTTTAACATACGTCTGTATAAAACCTCTATATTTCCAGCATATAAATCTCTTGAAGATCATTTATAACACTTCCCCAGCAGTCAGGTTGTGATGTGACCTCAGATTTGATTAAGCTGTTCTTTAGAGAGAAGCTGCTGATACCTATTCAGCCACAATAGTGAACTGTTTTTCATGGGATATATAAGTGCCAGACAGGGAGTAGCAGATAAAGATCTTGTACTATATTTTTCCAAGTCCAGATTTAAAGCATTTCGCATATTTGGCACAGCTTGTTCGGAGGATCCAAGAACCTGTAGAAACTGCAATACACAAGTTCACAGCAAGAACAAGGGTCTCCTCTGTTCCAGTGGCTGTCCTACAGCAACGGGCTATTCCTGATCCAGACAAAAATTGATTTTACAGAGGAAATAGATTTTGTTCTCCAAGCATTTCAAATTTTTTGCTGGTATACTCAGGCATAGAGTAAAAATGCTGCTGAAGTATTCTTTAAATTCATAAAGGGAGTGTTGGCTTGAGTAAAAAACAAAAGCTTCAAAGACAAGCCAAGTCAAGAGAAAATGCTCATATTTTGTATCTTTAAAATTTAAAAAAAAATTCTTCACAGGACAGTTTTAATCTTTTCATTGCTATTTACTGACACCTCCATTAGTGCAGTGCAGTAGAACTTGTGTTTTTAAACTGCTGTGGTTCTTTAGCCATTTCCCTACTACATGGACAAACATATAAAGATGGTGCTTTGATAACTAAATAACTGTAGTAAATGACCTGTCAGTCTCTAACAGGCGTGCTCCAAGGAAATCTAGTTTGTTTTACTGCATCTACAGACATGACATACTTAGTTTGAGGTTAGAGAAGTGTCTTGATTACAGCCAAATGAGTCAGACATCTCAATACTAAACTAAGATAACATTTGCTATGGACTCTGGAGACATTTGATAGTACTCTCCAACAGCTTTTGTAACAGTCTGGAGAATTATAGACCTCTTTTGCCTGTATTTCTGACAACAAAATTACTTAAAATTCTAGTTTGACTGAATATGTGATTACTAGGATAATGGTATTTTCTATATTAACCTTTTTATCTATGACACATTCATCTAAATAACTGGAAAGTTATTTTCATGGCATGTGTGTCTGACTATGAGAAAGATGTGAAATGTTAAATGCTAGTGCAAATCCTGTAACCTAGCCTCTTTAGGGAGGAAATAAATTCCACATTAGACAGCTACTGAAGAAGCTTAGGAGTGTGACTCAGCTCAAGATGAAGACTCCTTGGTTGAGACATTTTAATAGAGGAGTACACTTATTAGCTAAGTGCCAAGTTCCCATCTGTAGACAGCCAGTACGGTGAGCAGTGTGGTGACACAGTTAATGGACCTTGAGCGTGAGAATCAACTTCTCCACCCTGGAGAAGACACTCCTAGTTGGCCAACTTGTTCTGTATGCTCCATTGACCAGACCTTTTTTGAGAAGGACACCAATTTTAAATCAATAGGACCAAGGAATCTAGCTGCTTGCCTCATTCTTTAGAATACTCTTTCATTGTACTTCATGCACCTGATTTGGAAACCGTGAAGAGCTTTACCTTTTTCTTGGGAGTCTAAGTACATCTGACCTTCCTAGAATAGGGGCCAACTTCACAGTAGGCTGAGAGCAGGAGTCAAGGAGAGAAAAACATCTGTGTCAGAGGATACTGACCAGGGACATGAGGATGTCAACCCTCCAGGGATGACAGGGTTGACGTTTTTCAGCTGCCTGAAATACTGGAAGTTCTGAGATAGGGCATAAGACCCATGAATTTGAATTTTGTTGTTATAGTAGCATCTCAGTGAGATTTAATAGTCTCTATATAGAATGTCATAGTAAACGATCTTGTGTTCCCTTCTGGGCTTGTGAATGAATTTTATTCAAGTTCAAAAACTTGCGAGAGCTTCTCTCCAACACAGGCAAAGACAAATACCGAAGTCACCATCTGCATAGCTGAAAAATAGGATAAATTATTCAAAGTATGTTGAGAAATATACAGTATTTATACAGGTTTTGCTAGAAAGTGTCTGTCACTCCTTGTCAGATGAGATGACCAGAATTTTCAAACCTTTTGCACAAATTCGAACAGCTGCGTATTCACTGAAGCTGCCTAGGGATTTTGGAAGTTTTTACTACTTTCATTTATATATTTGCTTTTGCACTACTGAGCATAAAAGCCAGATTGAACTTTACTCATGCTTTTGCATAAATATACAAATCCTTTGCAACAGTAATTATAGTTATAAACAATTTTGTTTCAATTTTTGTGAAGAAGCCATTTCCCGGTAGTGCCAGTGATGGTCATATACAGACAATGAGTCAGCAAGGGAGAAATAAGACAATTTCTGAGCACCTGCTGAAGATAAACTTTACTGGCATTTTAATTGGCTTATTTATTTAATTGTGAATGTGGCCTGAACAAATTTAATTATAAACCAGGGTGCAATTCCAACTCCATCAAATGCTATGGGCTTTGACATTGACATTGACAGGACCAGGAGATTACCACAGAATTCTTTAGAGACATATAACCTCCAAAACTGCCTGCATGGACTGGCTGCCTTCCCCTGATAACAGTTCCTTTGAGCTGAATCTTTCTTTCCAGTCCTCCTATTTCCCTACTGTTTCAGATCACCTAAGTCTGAAAATAAGGACATTTGCTCTGTCAAAAGGTTGAAGTGTTGAAAACCTCACACCATTTTTCCTTTACAACTCCCTTGTCTTAAAACTGGCAGCATGATAACCCAGTAATGATTGTCTCACAGGTGGTTAATAGTCAGTATGAAATGAGATTATTTTAAATAAAAATAGAGGTCAGAGGACCTTCCAAACAGCACTAGCTGTTTCACCCTGAAAGAATTTCTGTCATGTAACAACCACATCACTGACTTGAAGTTACCCTAAAGACAAAGGATGAAGCAGAAACAGGACCCAAAACCCCATAATTCAAACACCCAAATTCATCTGCCAGAGCTAACAAAGCAGCTTGTGGTTACAGCATCTTTGGCGCTTAAATGAAGAGTCCTGATTTCATTCAGTGGAGGCAGACAGATACCCGGAGGAATGGGCTCCTCTCCAGCTGATGACCCTGTATTTTGGTGGCAGGTTCCCTGGCTTCAGAGATGGCCATTGGTGTGGTGTGCCCAACCACAGATGAGCGTGGGGACAGGGATGGAGGATGAAGCTTAGAATTGACACAGGGGCTTAGTGTGGCAGAGGATGGAAAGAAATCTTCCCCCAGCACCCAGAGGAGGAGGTGACTTCATTGTCACAGTAATGCTGACATGTATTTATAATACTTCATTGGATTTCAATAAACTGTTTACCAAAATACAAAGAGTTAAAAGTCACACCTGTTTATCAGAGCTATTGCCCTATGACATTAAAGTATTGGGGCATTTCCCTGAAAGAGTAAATACCAACAGAACAAAGTCATTAATTCTGGGATCTGGACAAAGGTGGGTCAGAGAGACTGGCTGCAGATCCCTCTCCAATATGTCTATAATATACTCTTTTTTTTTTTTTCTTATTCCTTGTTCCAGGACTTTATGTCCTTCTCTAAGACCTAGAGAAGCTCAGACTACCCTTAGCATTGTTCCCTCACCCCTGATTCTGCCAAACTTGGGATAAGGCTCTGAGGCACTCCTTGGTTTTGTCTTCTCCTGACCATTTGCAGATACACTGTCCTGTGCTGCACAACTCTGAACTCCAGTGCTGATCCCTCCAGGAATCAGGGTGCTCTCCAGCAGCCTCCCATCTCCTTATCTCTGTCACAAAAGCTGAAACCTTTTGTGGCATCATTTTGTTCCACAGCAATAAACGAGTTGCTGGAAATGGAGTTGCTGTTGCTTTCTTTTACTGACAGTGATGCAGGTTGGTTGGTCCCACCAATTCCTTCTCCAGCCACAGAGTCAGACTTTGTTTAGTGACTATTCCTTCAACTCTGTGGATGACTGGATAGTCCACAGCTCCAGCCACATGTTTTCTTCCTCCTCCACCCTGGGGACAATCGAAACACATCTAGCCAGCTCTGGCTAGATCTGCTTCCTGAACCAGGCCACAGTCTGTTCACATGGGAAAGGCAAATGGGATCAGGGACTTACTTACATTTACTGAGGACACTTACTGAGTCAGAGTTAAGCTTCAATTTAAACTGCTGTGGAATCACACAAGAGTTACCTTACCTTTTTTTTTTCCCTCTTATACCTGAGTCTTGAGAGCACTGAGTTATTGCTACGCATAGCTGACGTGAGGACAGCTTTGTCCTTCATCTGCACAAAGCAGATGATTTCTGGAAACCAGCCTTGACTGTTTGGGTAGAATTCATTTGTCTAAATACAGAGATCTAGCTGAGCAAAAAAGACAAGCAGAGCTATAAGGACTTAAGAAGTCCCCTACTGAGCCTCATTGCTGCTTCCTCTGCTCCTTCATTCTGCCTTCAGCAGTCACGGCAGCTGATGGTATTTAAGGACAATGTTTGAGCTGACTGCTTTCTGCAGTCCAGTCCTCTCATATTTCACCACCATGTACAATAAAAAGATTAAAGACATTTGAGACTGTATCCATGTCTATTCCCTTTAGTACCTGTTAATGAATCATGAGTTTGTTCAACCCTTTTCACACCTTCTGATACCAGCTGCTTCCATAAGCCTCCGGGGGCAAAAACTTCCAGAAATTCCCTACCTGCTGCATGAGAAAAGTATTTTCTTTTACCAGCATGAAACTGATCTCCTGTTATTTTCAAGGAGTACTCTTCCGATCTAGTGTTTTGGATATTCAGGGAATAATAGTCAGCCAAAGGCTCGAACTTTTTGTGTCACATGCAGAATGTTTTAATGACATGCCCAGTGTAGCTCCCAACATTATAAAATCCTGTTCCAAAAGCCTCTCAGCCTGATGTCCCCCCCCCTCATTTACCATCTGGGATCAGTCACCATCCCTGTCAAGATCTTCAAGTTCTGGTTATCTTTCCGGCAACAGGAAGATGCAAACAGGCTGTCTCATAACATCAGCCGAGCGCTAAAGCCTCGCATCTGTCAGCCGCGCCGTGTACCTCCTTCCCTGGTAACTGAATGAACCTCAAACTAATCTGCACAACGCCTGCTCTCCCTGGCAGAGACATATTGCTGGAATATATAATGCAGTAGGCGCAGATATAGAAGTGTAGGGTGAACTCATTGCTGTTTGCCTCAGTAAAGGAAAGCCTGTCGAGCGGAAGGTTTGCCCAAGTTATCACGGCTGTTTTTCAATGAGGTGTCTCCCGTCAAGAAAGACATTTGGAAATAATACAGAGTTTCACGTTTCAAGTTCAAGAACAATGTCAGAAACAAATGAAACCATTATTTCGTAGAACTGCAACAAGCTGCAAATGGGCATAGTTTAAAATATACTGAAAACCTAAGCAGGGAAAAATAAAAGGAATAGCATACCATTTGAACACCTAATAGTGTTGATAAATCTGATAAATAGTGGAAAATAATTAGTCAGTAAAGAGCTAGTAGCAGAGGAACATACAATAAGAATAATGTGTTAGCTCATGAGAAACAAAAATGTTTATTTCTTTGTTCTAGGTGTTTGCATTAGCCATAAGTCTCCCTGTACAATCAAGTTCTGGCTGGTTCAGTGTGGTATCTTGACATGTGCCAAGCAGAAAGCCGGGGTGTTTCATAAACACTTAACCAAAGGATGACCCAGAAGAGGCTGAGCAACGATTTCCCTGTTGATTGTTCTTGAAGAAGAAGGGGCCATGAAGCTCCACGCAGCCAGGGGCCAGGGCAGGCAGGGCTCAGCCACCCCCTAGAAAAGGAAGGGTTCAGCAGAGGTTCAGCTCTTGATTTAGTCCCAACTATTCAAGATGTGGAGTAGAGGAGCTTCAGCTAGCAGTTCCCTTGATACAATGCTTCCGTGTCACACCATATGGACCATCCTTCTGCTTTCCCTTGTAATCTGCTGTTCAACCATCTCCTGCAGTGGAGACTTTCCATGTGCCCCGGGGTTCCTGTACAAAAAGATAACAAAGACCCTTCCAGGAAATGCTTGCTTGCCACATGTGATGTTTGATTTCCTTTTGCTGAGTCTCTTCTGCCTCTGATTGAAAGTTCTAGTCACTCAATAAAAGTCAATCATCACGTCCACCTGGGAGCTCTGTGTCAAAGAGAGTTTTGCAAGATTTCCTGCTTTCTTACAAATGTTTATTTCACTGAAATATTTACGAAGGGGAGGATAAGACAACAGTTAGTTGTGTTTCCTCGAGGACAGGAATAGATCAGTTCCTCCAGCAGGGTAAACAGGGTTTGTCATACTTTTGCCAACAAAGGTTCAAACCATTTCTAAAGGCTTCATTCCAACTGCCCCGAGCAGCCAGCTGTATATGTGCACTTTTTGCTTTGCAAAAGGGAATTTGCTTTATAGCCGAGGGACTCTCCTTACTGCCTGTCTCCCTGTCCGCTTTCCCAAGAGCACAGAAGCAATAGTTTTCAAAACATTCTTCAGTTTTCAGTGGGTTTTTTGTTTACCAAAGGTTGCTGTTAAAGAGCACTCTCTGTTTCCATGGGACTTAATTTCATGGGGTTTAGCGGTGCTGAGCAATTTTAAATACAATAAATTAACAGTAATACAACCCTTAAATTTGCCACTTGCAGAATGAAGAGCCAATTTTTTCCAAGGATGGTCGGAAGTTTTTCTTTGTGCGAGCCATTCCCCAGGGAGGACGTGGAAAGTTCTACCACATCGCCATGTCGTCATCACAGGTGACTCACTTGCTCCCACTCATTTGGGTCTTACCTGCAGTAGAAAGCAATAAAAAGTAGTACCTGCACTCATAGGGGCCTTACAGGAAGGTACAAATGTAAAATGTGGGTCTTGTGCATAAAGTGAAACCTTCAATCGTGGTTTATTGGGCATAAGATAACATGAATTTCCAAATGAGATACTTAAAATGAAAAGGTCAACTGTCTCTTTCCAGACAATATCATTGCTTTGTTTTGGTTTTTTAATGCCTTCTTAGTTGTACATAAATAAGTAAATCCCTGAACTGCCATAAAGGATTAATCAGAAGCTCATGGGCATGCTGGATTAGAGGAAGGGGTTTGAAGCTGTTCTGTGCTGAATTCATCCCATTATCTTCCGTGGAGTTATGGTTAAGACGATTCTGACTGTGTTTTTTCTATGCCTTTAGATTCACAGAAATAGCAGGGGGAGGGGTGAAAATCACACATGCATGGTTTACTTTTAATAGGTAATGGGAGTCAAAAGAGCTCCTTTCAGCAGAGAAGCTTTGCTCAGATATCTTCATTTAAGAATAAAGAAATATAATTGTGTTTTCTTTCTGGCAGCCCAATACTAGCAGCGATAACTTACAGTCTATTACATCTGGTGATTGGGATGTGACAAAGATTTTGGCATACGATGAAAAGAGGCATAAAATGTAAGTAAATTTTGGTCTAACAAATCAATCTTCCCGTGTTTAGCCCTGCACTGTAGTGACCATGGTGTTGTGTATGTATCTGAAATGTATGACCATAAGGAGATGGGGATAAAGCAGCAAGAGAAGCTGTATGCATTTTGGCTTAATCTCTCACACCATTCCATATATCTTGTCTTATTTAGGTTTTTTCTGTATAGTTCAAATCTTTCTTTCTCTGACTATTAAATACATTTGTGTAGAGGAGTGATTTCTCCTGCTGCAACTTCTGATATTAACCTCTGAAGTCTATTTTTATTGACCACCTAGATAGCCAGTTTTAGAAAGAGCCCTTTATTGACTGGTATATTTTATCAGTGCATTAGAAAAAAAAAATTGCTAGAAAACCAAAAACACCCCACCCTTCTTCACATTTGCTTTTTATGCTTGTAAAATAACTTCTCTAAATGTTTACTTTTTTAAATACATTTTAAGAAATTATGTAATCAAATGTTTGGAAGGTTTTCTGGAATCCTTTCCTGGCAAAGTTTCAGCTGGATACAAGGCTCTCACCTCTCATTTTCTAAAGGTCACTGAACAGCTGAGTATAAAGTCTCTGGAATATGATAAACTTGAATGATCATTAAGAGCACAATGCTCCTTCAAGGTTTTGAATATCCTCAATTGCCAATAACTTCAATATGATATAAGGGTCTTAACCACTTGGCAGAGCTAAGCAGAAAAGTCTTATTTGCATTTTAACTGTCCAGTCAAGCAGAAAATTCCAGGTACCATTTGTGCAATCAAACTGTACATCTGGGCACATGCAGCTCATTGGAAGCAGACCAGCCAGGCTGAGTATCCTGCCTGATGTGTTGTTCACCCCATGGATGCTACATATGCTCCTGTAGTCTGTCATTATTCACATGAAATGCTTCTGGGGGGTGGATCTGGGCCCTGTACGTTGGACTGAGGTTGGCCACCTCCAGCAGGACCTCTTCCCTTCAAAAGCTGTCACCGCACAACAAGGCTTTCACTGTTTAGCCAGAAGAGTTCACCACAGCTTCAGCACAAAGCAAGGGCAATGAAGTGTTCTTCAACGTCATACTGTGTCTTCCCTGAAAATCCAACACCCTTTTTCAAAGAGGACATTTCAGTGGTTTCAAATCAGACCCCGGTTAGCTATCTGTCTGGGCGAAAACTGATCAGAACCAATTTTTGATCAAATTGGTTCTAGAAAAAAAAAAAAAAGAAAGACGTTTAACAGTAATTCTGCACCATAAAGCTTAAGGTGAAGATGTGAAGGATTTTCCACTTAATCACTTCATCCTTTTTGATCCACTGACATGACCAGTCTAGGACCCAAACGTTTCCATGCTTGTTTTAACTGCCTACAATGTACCTGCCTGAGCCTCTGCAGTGATGTGCCCCTCTGTATGATTTTATAATTTGGTTTAAAATTTTCTTGCCTTTACAAGATGAGGAAAATGGCTATGTGAATAAAGATGGTTTTTATATGAGATACTAGCAAACACACTTCTAACGATAAACTTGTCTTTTTAATTCTTTTCCTCCAGTTATTTCCACAGCACAGAAGATTTGCCAAGAAGGCGACATTTATACAGGTATGTGATTTATGAGCTTCACATACAGAATTCCCCATTTTCTCAATCTTACACAAATCATTACATAGAGATTGCAGTAGAAACAATTTCTTATGTGTTTATCTTTAATGGCATTGCAAGATCTTGCAGTGTGTCACTGGGATAGACAGAGCAGCACAACAATAGTGATCAAAATACTTGACATTTGGAAATGTTTTACATTTAGAAATTTTCTCATTTTATTGTAAATTTTAAATTGGTCTCAACTGTTGCAAAACTTTCAAAACAGAACGGCTTAACAGTTGAAAGAATTCAGAATGACATAAACCAATGGTATAAACTAGTTTTATACTTCCAGGCATCATTTTCATGGAAATTTGATAGCACCTTACCTCTTGACAAAATTGAAAAGAAATAACATGTTATGTATGTTATGTTTGCAAATGTTTTTCTGCAATTCCAGATAACTTTAGTATCCTCTGTAATTGAGTAAAAGGCTAGCTTTTAGTAAGCTATTGGTAATGTAGCTGTTGTGAAGTGGGAGCAGATTACAAAGGGGAGGACACCCAAACTATCAAATAATCATTTTGGAATCATTATTCCATTTGTCTTGGTTTTCTTCTCAATCCCCCTACTGTCCTCTCAGCATCTGCAACGAAGGCAGAGTTGGTGATAGCATTAGTTGAGTACGGGACATCAGTATATTTTCCTTCTCTAACATGATGCCATACTTTTTTTTTTCCTCAGTGGGAAGGAAACTAGAGGAAAATAAATTACCTGTAATAGAATCATTTTTTCTTTCAAGACCTCAATGCCTGTTCACTGCATGCCACAGTTTATTGAGAGTGGTTCAGCTCAGTGCTTTTTTTAATTGAAGAAAAAAAAATTATATAGACCGTTCATTTATATTGAAATCTCATTTTAAATGCTGAGTCCAGGTGCAGCTGCTCAAGAGCTGCTGGCATAAGTCAACGAGCTTCCCAGCCCTCATCAGCTTGGCATGCAGCCCACCCTGGTGCCTCATGAACCTCAGTTCCCCACGTAGGCAACAGAGAAAGGGATGCCTAAAATGTTGATGTCCTTGACCTTATTTTGATCCCATGGTGATCTTGGCCTCACTTCAGGTATTTGATTTCCTGCACTGGATGGTTTGACTTTGTTTGTCCCAGCCCAAGGGTGTCAGCTCAGGAGCAACCTTGGCACGTGTTAATTGACAGAGCTCCACTGGAGTTCTGATAGTTTATGTCAGATAAAGAACTGTGGTTTGGGGTTGGTTTTCTTTTTTCCCTTTTTTTTTTTTTTGTCTGATTTAGTACCTTGTAAACAGCATTTAAGGCAGAGACATGATCTGAGCCTAAACAAGAACCAGGGGCTACTCAGTTCAATCTCTATGGTGCTAAAGAGGTTGCTCAGACTCATCTCTCTCTATGGTGAAATAGCAGCAAAAACACTCATCTGCTTTACAGTAATACTGGAAAGTTCTATTAATTAATATTCTTGAAGCATTTTGAAGTTTCAAAATGCTATAGCATTGCAAAATTTTATTTATTAGTATTTGTTAATACTCTGTAATTCATTCTTCAACCTTCAATAGACTTATAAAACACTTCTGAGCATGTGGACAAACCACATTACATTCTTCAAAAAGATCCTTAAATCCAATCTTTCCTTTCTACTTGGATGTTATGAGAGCAACTATTTAAATGCCCCAAAAGAGCTTTGGCCTGTGAGGTGGCTACTGGCGAGTCAGACCAGTGAGGCAACCAGTAAGAAACTTAAATAAAGCAATTCCAGCTCTTTATTGTCTGTTGTAATATGTGTAGAAATACTGCTCCATTGTTTCATGCCTTCATTCACCATATTATGACTTCCTCTTGTGGAATTGCAACCATCATTTTCTTTTAAAAACTGTACCTTCCTTTATAGCTACCTGACCTTGCAAAAAAGACATCAGTATCCTTTTATGTATTCTCCATTCAGGCAAAAAAAGCCATTACTGCTATTTAAACTCAACCAAATGGAAATGCTTTGTCTCTTACTAATGTTAGACACATTATATTTATGTTCTTGTTCTACAGTACAGTAAGGTTCAAGTAATGTTGCTTCCAGATAACATTTGCTCACTGACCTTCATGGACTTGTATTAACTTTTTCAGTGCAAGCACAAATGGGAACTTCAACAGACGGTGTCTGTCGTGTGATCTGATTGAAAACTGCACTTATTTCAGTGCATCCTTCAGTCTCAATCTGGAATACTTCCTGCTGACATGTGAAGGTACGTTGGGTTTTGTTATTGCGGTTGTTGTGCATAAGGTAGGGTTTAGAGCCATCCCTGATATCTTCAGATATCCTGTGTACCTGTGGGCAACTTTGAAAGACTGGCCATAAATATCTGCGTTACTTTGCTTTAAAGATTTACTCTTTACTTTTTTTTCTTTTTTTTTGTGTATTTTTATTTGTAACTAAAAGCAGATAAGTGCAACCATTTTCTGTGTGTTTCTGACTATTGAAGATAGAGTTACTTTCCTTTAGCCACTCCAAGCGTCCTTAAGTTAAAGTAACAGCAAAACCTAGAGGAGATAAAAGGTCAGAAAGTTTGTGAGAGATAAACCAACGAGGTGGGAGTAGCTGTGGGGGGCTGGGACTGAGTTCCAAACGCATCAACTCATACCAGTACTGTGAGCAGGGGGATTCAAAGTTACTTACAATGAAGAACAGTTTGCTAAAAAAAGGCAGTTTGCAGAAAGCTGCCTAATGGACAACATGAGTACAGAATATCTAGTGCTTCACTGCTCGTTCTTCATAAATTACCCTTAGCTTGGAGCAATCTATAGGTCTGACCCAGATTTCTAATGTTAAAAATGCCTTACACTGTCCAAAGGGTTAAGGATAGAGAGCATTTCAGGAGAAGGGTTGTAAAAGTCAGCTTTCTCCAGCTCTGTTAAGAACAAATGTAAAACTCCATAGCATTTAATCCTATGTAATTCAGTTCTGCTTAATTACCCTAAATCACACATACAGTGCATGCACCCAGAACTGAATTTCAGCCCCCCCGGTAAGCATATTCTTACTGGTCATCTGTTGCTGTGATTGAAGCTGCTCAAATGGCTGCACACCCTCTAAAACAGCTATTGCAAAGCAGCAAGCTGACAAGAAATGCCTTATTTTCAAAAGCTCAGGGACAAACAAACAGGTGTGTAACATGAAAAAAAAAAGTAGCTGTCGTGTATGCTGTTGTAGAGCAGCTCAAAGTACTGTCTCTGCTGAATGCCAGCAGTCTGTTTGGTGATGCATGGGCTGCTCCTTCTCTGACTGGCAAGTATTCATTGGTAACAGGAACTGTTTGTGGTGAACACCAAGGTTAAAGAAGTATTTGAGATGGCAAAATGGGAAATAACCAGGATAATCAAGATAAAGAGGAGAAGTAGAATGATTAACATGATACAAAGCAAAAAGTCTGGACATGGACATCTGTAAAAACATGTTCTTCCCCAAGGAATAGAGTGTATTTTGGGGTCATTTATAGGTATTCTAAAAAACTAGCTTGCAATACAGTACAGTAAAATAACATGGACAGTACAATGGACTAATTAACTTAACGGACTACGTGTAAAATCTCTGAATCTGTAATTATGGCAGACAGAATCACAGAATCCTCTAGGCTGGAAGGGACCTTCAGGATCATCTTGTCCAACCATCAAACTAACTCTTACAAAAAAACCCAAACAAAAAAAAAAGCAAAACCCAACCACCCACACAACAAACAGAATACCACACCATCACTAAACCATGTCTCCCAGC
>JAOXJM010000012.1:7995533-8012188 GCA_026413425.1 Tringa solitaria
CACCATCACTAAACCATGTCTCCCAGCACCACGTCAACCTGTCTTTTGAACACTTTTGAACACTTCCAGACATATGCAGACAGTGTCATCTCCCACTAAACATTCAGTTCTGTAGTAAATGTTATTATCAAGTTTGTTTCTTTACAAGAAAAGCCCTGCATAATTTTCTTCTTGTTTTCATTTCAAGAAAAGCTGTCAATAACTATTAGAGACGGCATCCTTTTCCTTTGCACCAAGATAATTATTTTACCGTAGTTAGAAGCATTTATGAATACCAAGATTAAGATTTCTAAAGGGTCTTATCAACAGTTATGAAGTTACATGTTTCTATTATATTATGTCTCATTCACAAAAAAACCTATAGTGATACCTGAAGAGATTAATGTGTTTTATTAGTGTGTACATTAATCCAAGTACACAAGACAATGATTTTGCATAACAAACGGTGGGCCAGATTCTCAGCTGCTGTAAACAATACCTCCATCATAAAGTTGTTAGAGCTAAATCTGTTTACATCTGCTGAATGTATCTTTGTCTGAGTTTTCATTATATAGGACTAAATTCTCAAACTGTAATCTCCGTGTAGCACAAATACATCTCAGCTTGAGCTACGGAGCTAACATCAACATCTCCATTTAGATACCTTTGCAAAATATGTATACGTGAGAAAATACAGAGAGATGAGTAGGATTTCCATTTTCAATGATCTAATTAAAATATCAGTCTGTTACATTTGATGGAGTTTTTATTTACGTAACTAAAAGTAAGAGTTCTCTCATCTTCTTTGCTTTCAAGCAGTTTACAGGAGAAACGTTTCTTTTTGGCACTTTTCATGTGGGATCCGTTTAACCGCAGATATTTGCTATGGGTACATTTGCAGCAGATACAACTCCCTCTGGTGCCTCTTACAGCTGATGTGGGTCCGGTCAGTGGAAACATCTGTTCTGGCTGAAATGCAGACTTCTGGATAAAAGTAATCATCCCGTCAGACTTTGGTCATACAACTAGGGTAGAGCTGTTGTGGTTTGATGGAGAATCACTTCGATCCACTAGTAGGAGACTTCCTTTTCCACAGCTCCTCAGGCTGCTTAGGTAGAGCTTGGCCGTGCCTCACTTTCTGAGAGTTTTGTTTTATTGCTCAGAAGCAGTCATACTCTAGTATCTTTTTGATTAGCAGGAAATCCTATTTATTCATATACGGATATCACACATAGAGGAAAAAAACTAGTTGAATGAGGATCTATCAAGGAGCTCTCCTTACCCAGTGGTTGATCAAGCAGGTAGAGCAGCAGCAGCCCCCCAGAGAAGACAAGTGTTTGTCTCACAATGTCTGCTGCCCAAGGGCTTCTGCCAGGAGTTCCCACTTCTTCTTCCCCCAAAAAATCACCTTTGGAGTTGGTGTTAATGACCAGACAGTGGCAGACAGTACATATTGCTGTTTGGTGCTTTCCTCTCTACCTACATTGTATAAAAGCACCCAGAGCCCAGGTCTTGCTTTATACTCTCTGACTGTCTCCAAAAGTGTGTTCGTAGCAGTAACTGGTGTATGACTTTGTCAGACCCATATGTATCTTCAAAGGTAGCTGAACTTAAATGATTTTACTCTGATCAGGCCTGTAATAATTTTTAAAAATTGTATTTTCTCAGCCGTGCACAGGACAAATGCATGGGCAAATATATACGGCTTGAAAACAATTTACGTACTGAGACTTAGAGACTAACCTCCACCATAACTCAGTTTCACTGTATCCTTTTTATTAACTTGCTTTGTGATCTTTAATTGCAAACTTTGCCGAGTTTAGAGTCACAGACATGACTGTGGTCAGCTTAACTTCTCTAAAACGGATATTAAGCAACCGATGCTTATGAAGTACACTGTGATATTTATGTGACAGGCAATGGATATATATCTTTCTTTAAAAAAAAACCCAAGAAAGGTCTGGCATTGCTCACTTGATCCCACAGGTCAGGAGTTGGAAGTTTTCTACGCACTGCATTGGTACCTTAGAGGCAGCATATAATTGTCTCAAAGGATTTTTTTGCTGTCCTGCAGGCCATGCTTAACAGCAGTGCTACCTGTCCCAGACTGAATGGGAGAAGAATAACAAAAGGTAACCTCTCTTTCAAGAGGACAATGTAATGCTTACTGTCAGGAGGCAACATTTATTGCAATCACTCAGTCCCAGAAGGCTAGTTACCTTATTTTCCATCTAATTTTGTATGCTCATGATTGAATTACTGTAGCAGGATCTAAGGAAACATGATGCCTTGCAGACTGCTGTTAGATTATCTCCTCTAGACACTGTCGAAAAAGCAATATGTGCTGGAGCAAGGTCACTCCTACTGTCATTTTCATCATAAAATATGGGTTTACACTCCTGTCTCCTTTCATAAACCAGCACAGGCACTGTCTCTGATTCCCTCTAAGATAAACAGGAAGAATATCTAGATGGAAGGGTTTTGCTACTTTATACATAAATGTAATTGAGGATGGGCTTTTCTCATCTGTAATGGGATGGAAAATTCAATTGCATAGGTAAAAGGGTAAGAAATTACAGGTTTTGGCCATGGAAAACAATTTATCCCTGTTTCTTTAGTGGGGCTTGGATGTGTATGGTGCAAGGCTGAATGACATGGAGCCAGTAAAGCACTAAAGCCCATTTTTAGGTGATAGCTCCTTCTCTAGAGGATGAAACCTTATCAATGACCAATTGATGAAAATGATAGGGTGAGGGTGTGTGTTGTTCATGGAATGCCTACCAGCCTGCTAATTAAAGTTCTCCATAATCGTGCACTATCAGGAAGGGACTAACCATTTTTAGGGATGACACAAAGAAAATTGGTAGTTACACAGAAGGGAGAGGACTGCAATGTTGCCTCATGCTTGGCATGGTTGCTGGTGATAGAGGAGCACCTTTTCCCCTGCAATATGTATTATCTTTTCATTCACTGACCGATATGGGAAAAATCAGCTTTCACTTTGAGAACAGACAACAGTGTAACAGAACAGCGAACACTATCTTCTTCTACAGGTCTCAAGTCCTTCCTCCTTTTCCAGAAACAGTAAGATTGTTTTGATTCAAAATACCATAAAACCACTATACTTTATCCTGGCTTTTTGAAGATTATCTCTGCTGGAACCTGTGTTTGTAGCTGACTGGTAATCTTTACTGTCAGTATTGTGCAGGTGAAGTGACTTTAAAGCTTTTTCTCTCTCTCTTTGGAGAAAGGAAAATAGACTCTTCTAACAAAAAATGTTAAAGTATTATCACCTGATTTGGATATTCTCTCTAGCACTGTGGTTATCACTAGCTTAGCATAGATGCTGTAGATCAGTAATCACAGGTAACTGGAATGAAGTCATTTCTGCCTTTCCTAGCAGGCAATTTTGTAGCTGTAGAGCAAAATGATATGTTGTAACTGAGCTGTGGTTGATAAAATACCTAAAGAACCAGGGAAAAGGATTTATCTGGGTATACATCTGCTTTTCCCCAGGTATGTCTTCTGAGCCAGCAGCCACGATATCAACAGCCCTGTAACTACAATCCTGGCCCTACGGTGCTGCAGGATGCCTATAGGCCTGGGAAATCATTAAAAATAGGATTTATAGCTCTTAGGTCCTGCCAGATAAAATCCTGGTTCAGTCCTGTAAATAGAGAACAAGTGGTACAAAAGCACAGATTAGGAAAACGTTGCAATTTAAGGATTTTCTTTGAGGGTGATTGATACTAATGAAGAGGCAATGCAAACAAATTAACAATAATATGAGTCAAGTTCCTCATACCATTGTACATGTTATTCTTTCTGTCTGTGTATTTATGAGTTTTAAAGACAAGTGCTGCAAGTTTATTCTTTGTGGATGCAGCCTGTAGGCATAAACTTCTTAGCTCCCTAAACTGTGTCTTGAGAATTTAATTATCTTCTTTCCACCCTCTTGGTGGAATATGGAAACACCATCTGGACGTGGGAACATTTAGGAGTATTAATTGCTGCTTCCACTTATTAGGTTTATTCTAAGCATTTTAAATGTCCTGTTATTGTTCTACATTCTACATTTCATTTATTTTCAAAATTTTTGTTGGAGTCGGCAAAAACTTTCACTACCAAGTTTCATCAAATCATCTCGTTCGTCTTTGTGGCGGACTGCCCTGACCTCGCTTTTAATCACATTTTCACACCGCAGGGTCCGGAGCATGATTTAGCAAGGTTCAGCCTTCCAGTATGGAGAAGTTTAAAACCACTTTTTGTACTAATAATTTCAAATCTAGGTTTTTCTGCCTTCTGATGTGGTCGCAGCAGCAGCTCCTGCCCACACAGACGGTGCAAGTCTGAAATGTATTGGTACACTTCTGGAAGATACCGTATACCCAGAAATTTTTAGTGTAGGCAATAAGTGAAATCATTCATTTATAATGAGGACTGCTTTAGGAGGATGCATCAGCTCAGCATTTATGGTTATTGGGACCAGGATTCAAAACAGGACTCATATCCTTGATCAATGCAGTCTTTCTAAACCCAGTTAGTGATTGCTAATTAGCACCTCTCCCGCTTTCTTTTAATAATGCGGCAAGGGTCACTTACTAAAACCCTCTAGCCAACGATCCTGTGCAAAATAACTTTTAAAGGAGGCTGGAGGTGGTCAGAAAAGTGGGAAAACTGGGTGGTTAATGCTGCCTCGTGTGCTGCGTAGCCCAGTGCTGTGCAGCCTTGAGATAAGCTCAGCCAACAGCTGGGTCGGTGGGAGCATCCTCTGAAATTCCAGCATCCAGCACCATTACCATCGGCATAGTTCAGCTCAAGGATTTAAAACCCATGATTTTATTTTTTTTTAATGTGTGTAAACACAAAATTCTAGGCATTGTCTCTAGTGTTGGGGCTGTGCTTAGATGCCATTACTGCATAAAGACTTTGTCTTTTTTGAGGATATGTGTTTTGGAAAATCTCCTAGTATTTCATTCTCTCATGGGATTACCAGCTGATTCAGCCAGGCTTGAATGCATCTCAAAGAAAAGCTAAATTAAAATCAATACAGTGTTGGATTTGTTGATGAATTTCACCATAACAAAGTAATATTTTATTTTGCCCATCTTCTTATGGATTCAGTCACTTTCATCTGCACTTTATATAATACTGATTTTGGGGAACTTTTTTCCCAGAAAATCCCATAAAATCCTAGAGGTATGAGTTTTAATTAACAAAGATCTTCACGGAAATGTACTAATTTTAGCATATCATTCATGAGAAATTTTTGCCTGTAATATTAATCACAAAAAGAAACCCGGGGGTTTCTACTGCTAGGGATTTACTTTCTGAATAAAAGTGTCTGAATCCTTTCTGCCTTGATAGAGAAGATCATGACGTTTGTCCTTCACCATGAGTTAATCAAATCACATTTTGCTTCTGTTTCTCTATTAATGTGAGGTGGCCATGGGATCATTACAGAGACATTGTTGGCAGTAGTTTGCACATCTGTGTCACTTTGAACAAGAAGAGCTTAATATTATTTAATATCTTGGGATAATTCTATATTGAGATTTATCAGGATACAGGGAAGAATGAATACAAGTTTTATGGCTGGTAAAATAAATACTGCACTAAGTGTTTAATTCAAGTTATGGAAAGATATGCAAAGCCCTTTGCAACCTTTCCCCAGATGATCATTTTCATGCTTTTACCGAGTGGGGAGCAGAGGTACAGCGAGAATTAGTGGTTTGCCTATGGCCATGTCTTGAGTCAAGTGTCATGAACCCCATTTCCTTCCTCATATTGCAATAGAGCACTCCAAGGAAAAGCACCACTGGCTACTGGCACAGACCGGAGCTGTGTCTATCACTGTAGCCTGTCTCCATCAGTGACTGGTGCATAATTACCCTCTTCAGGATTTTTGCAATAACGTACCCGTGTCTGCCCAGTTCCCGCAATTAGAGGTTGGTTCATGCCTTCAGGCAGGAGAATAATGAACCTCTTTCTACATCTTTCTCAGTTCCTTCGTTTAATCAGACCTTTTAACCCGTGCCATTTGGGCCAGTCCTACCATCTCTGGAAAACCATGGAAAATCTGAAGACAAGGATTTTTCGTACTAGCTATGGACAAGCAGATGCCAGGAGCTGAAAATTGGTGTAAAATGTCTACCATTCATAAAGCAGAAGTTTATAAAGCAATGTTTTGTCCACAAAACCTAACTACATTGCTCATGTGTTGCTTTACGTAGCACATGGAAATCTTCCATATCACAGTCTCATAAACAGCATTCCTGGAACTAGATCATTCCTAGTAGTGGTTATGCTTTGGTAAATATCAGTGCAAGCAATAATGAAAGTATGCAGCTTAGCTCTTCCCTGGATATATTTGGCTATTTATGGACTGTAAAAAACCTCAATATTTAGGCAAATATATCTGCAAAAAGTAGGTGGATTTATTTATTTTTTCCCTTTCTATAACAAAATAGTCATGTTATTTGTATAGTAGGGTTGGATTCTCTAAATCCTGAGTTGAATGTGGACACCTATGATACATTTACTTACAAACAGGTGGTTTTTATAATAGTTGTTTTAATTGATTGGCCCGTATCTAGACATGGAGGGTTCAAAGGCACATTTCATAGCAGTGGTCCAAGAAGTCTTAACTAGCTATAAAATGCTAGTTAGGATACATGGGTTTGATTTTTTTTCTCTGTGAAAATCTCCTTTAGAGAACTCAAGCAAGTCTTGTAATTCCAGCTTCCTAGAGGTGTTGTGAAAATAAAATCCATTACTGACTGCAATGCTCAGATGTGCAGTGACAATAGGGGACATAGGGGCTCCTAGATGGATAAATTACCAGGGTGGTTTTCAAAGATTCAGTGAATCTTAAATCTCTTCACTGCAGAGAAACCTCCCTAGTAGAAACCCAGCTATTAGTATGCAGGAGAGCACTCCCGTAACAAAACCAGCATGTAAAATGATTAAATCATGCTGGAGTGAAGAGTTAACAAGGCATGGCTGCACACGTTTGCTGCTAGCGCACAGCACCGCGCAATGTTTCTTCTCAATAGCAATTCAATAACTGGTCTGTAATTACATCCCAGGCCATAATAAGTGTGGGACCAGTCCTCCCAGGTGCTGAATGCTCCTAACTCCCACCAGCGGTGGTGGGAGCTGGAGGTACCCAGAGGAGCCCCTTGGCACATCACGAGGTGGGACTCCAGCAAGACCATCCTCCCGTGCCACCCTAGCACTGCTCAGTTCCTTTAGAGATAGTCAACGATCATCTTGAATGAGGGATTGAATTTTGAGTTATAGCTGCAGTAAAGCAATTATGAAAAATATAATAACCCTTTTTGGCTTAAAGCACATCATTATGTATTACATGTTTTTATAGCACCATGAGGGTGCTATAAAAGAGACTCAGTGAAGCTGCAAGGGGGAATGTTGTCCTGTGGCTTTTTCAGATTGGAGGGTCCTTAGATGTGTATGTGTGTGCAATTTGCTCCTTGTGGGTGATATGGAAGTATTGATCTTCTAAGAAGGATTGGAGCAGGGAAAAAAGCACTTGCTTGTCAAACGCTACAGGGAGAGTGTTTTGTTAGGAGTGTTTTCTGTTGATGACACCCAGGTTAAAATGGTAGAAACTCTTTTTCTTGCTTTTGAGAGACGAAGAAGCTGAAACTCCTATTTAACCTCTCCAGGTGACCACTTTATGTGGCTTTTGACATCTCTGGCAGATGACTGGGGAAAGTTTGCTGCTGGGGATACAACTGCCTCACTCTAGGGCCTGAAACAAACATTACATGCACAGAGGGGAAATATCTACATTTAATCCCTACTTAAACTTAGTTAAACAGAAAGCCTGCTGCCTGGCAATATTTCTGAAGCATGTGGGTTAATGTCAACTAATAATATCATAAAACTACCCATCATGGTAATGGCAAAGCATCTTAGGGAGTCTCTGAAGCACTTCTTACTGAAATTTAAGTAAATGCTTTCTAAGTGCAGCTTGTCCTGCTAAGAGGGCCAGAGCTTAGCAATTCAGGGGACCTTGGCAGGGGTCATAATAAATGATGTCATTGAGGCAGTCTAAAGAGACTTAATTAGATGCTGAAATAACTACTAGAGCTGAAAAGGAGTTTTATTAACCCAGTCGAGAGCCTATGGATAGAGAAACGCAATAGGTACACCCTGGTTTAAACAAATATGAAAGGTTGCTTCCCGGATTTTACTAATGGGGTATACATCAGCTGCCACCACGCCTCGGTGAAGCCATAGCAGTAGCTCTGAAGACCCAAGCCAAGGCCAAGTCTGATTGTGCCTCTCTCTGCCCTGCCTCGCCTTGCTGTGAAATGCAGTAACCTCCTATAAAGCACCTTATCGTGTTTGCCATCAGTACGTCTTGGAGAACCACAGCTTTGTATGTCCACAAGGGCTGGAAGACAAAGTCAGTGCTGCCATTGAAAGAGGCAACTCCATCCCCTATCCACCTTGGGGGCTTTTTCACCAGTCTGCTACCTGTGCCACAAATAGGCTTACTCTGAGCTGGGTCCAGGAACTGAAGTGAATGAAAATTAAATATAATATTATTTTTCTGCTAGGACTGGCTCTAGAAGTTGTTCTGCTGTTTTGCTGAATGGTTGTACAAACATTTCTGATTGCTCAAGGGAGTGGAAAACGCTGGTGTGGGACCAAGTGGCAGAGGTGGGGTGGCAAGTGGACAACACTAGCCTAAATTTTTTAGGGAACCACAGAGTCAGGATTTGGGAGTATTTTATGGGCCATCCGGTGACTGCAGCTTATTACTGCTGCACCCGAGAGTAGAATGGTGTCTATATTCTCTAGTATTCAAAAATAAATTATGGTTTTCATCTGCTGGCCCAGAGTTACATTATTTTCCATTACACCAAGTGTTATAATATGCTTCAACAGAGAAGTTTACTACTTACTGCCTTATGTGCAGCTCATGGGAGTTCAGATTTTCTGAACCATCTGAACTGTCTTTGGCCTGGATCTGGGGCCCAAAGCAAGGAGTAGAAAGCCAGTGTTTGACACTCTGTGTTATGGAGGTCTGAACAGGAGTAGACAACCCATGTTGTCTTTCTGGGTAGAGCAGGACAGGCAACCCCCCAGAGCGTGCTACCCTTGTGCTGCTGCACAAACCAGGCATCCTAGCCAAGATATCTGGCTGACAGAATCCAAGACGCACAAGAAACATGGAGGTAACGCTGAAGTGCAGCTAAATGTCCTGCAATGTGATAACGGGCTCCAGGAACCAAGAGTGTGGGTGCAGGTTCCCAGCCCAATGCTAAATGAGCACAGCAGCCGTGCCGGTGCCTGGAAGGCAATCCCGGTGGTTGCTCACATATTAGGTCACTGGGTGACTGTTATCTGTTGTGACCAGAATGGTTTCCTATACAAGGATGATTACAAAAACGCTTGGGTTTTTGTATACCCAGTAGCGGGAGGCTGTAATTAGTGCTTCCAGGCAAACTGTGACCTTTTGGAACTTTTCCTGAGGCTTATGAAGCTTAAATTAGTTTCTGCTGTTTGAAAGCATGCACAGACTTAATCTCTTGGTCCTATTTATATTATAATTACTATATAATTCACATTTGCATTCACTTGACTCCCTTTCTTACTTAACAGCCGAGGTTGGCTCTTGTGTCTCAACTCCTTTGTGTGCAGTTCATGGGTCAGAAATCCCGTGGGTAACGGCAGGATGGGGAGTGCTCGTTCTCTTCCCTCACATGCTCATATCACTTCAAAATAGCAGGCTGGTAAGAAAAATCCCTTGTGCACAAACAGAAGGTACCACAAGAGCTTTTTTTCTGGGAAAAGAGAGGATGCTGTTAGTGGTTTGGAATTTGAAAGACAACTTCTTTTTCTACCGGCTGTTAACAACATAGTTATTAAAGTACTCTGAGTTTAATTAAAACGGTGGCTTTTGTGGATGTTCCAGACACATTTTGTCTTCCTTTAACTAGACCATTCATTTATGTTATAAAATATTTCACTGTATTCTTATACATTTTTAATGCAGTGTAAAGTACCCATAAATACTAAGTGATGTGGAATAAGTGAAAAAAAAAAATATGCATGAGTATGAGTAGAAAACACCTGTAATTTCCAGTGCATGAAAAAAGAAGATTGTAGAATGAAAGTGAAAGTCCTATCCCCTTTAAAATTACCTCATTCTGCAAAGCACTATGTGTTCCTTGCTTCTGCATTCTTTGATCCTGTTTTCGTTTTGATTCTTGCCTGTAAATATGAGCTGTCTGGCATTGCCCAGAGGAAGGTGATCTATCATCTGCTTACAGCCAGGGTTCTTGTCATTTGGTCATTCTGTACATATAAAATTTTATCAGAACTCCACTCATAGGAGATAAATGACCATGACAACAGGCTTCCTCCGATGCTTCAAATAATGAAGCTTCACAAATCAAGCAGTGACCTCCTGCATGTTGAGAGCAGGGTGCATGTGCGTTATTTCCAGCTATATGAGCGACCTTGGTTGAACTCATTATTCTGCAGTGGCTAGTACAGATGTTACCATCCCGCAAGATTTAAAGCTTCCTCTAAGGAAAACTGCTTCTCTCACCTTGTTTGCCAGCTGGACCAGCTGTAAGGTTTATTGCTGGCTTTTGTTTTCTGTTTGCATGGTACTTGTTTAGTCCCTCATTAATGCAGTCGGTATATTAAGGATATATTAAAACCTGAGAAGTCATGAGAGGAAAACAGCTTAATAACCAGACAATGCGAAGCAATGTTATTTATGGGTTTGGGTTTTTTTGAAAAAGTTAATATCCAGCATCAGTTCTAACTTAACTAGCTAGGATATCATTATTTTTTGCAAGAGAATTTTACTTATGGAAAAGAATAGATTAAGATTATCTAAATCAATTTATACTAGGCTTTTAATGGAATAAACACAAAATATGCAATGGGGTTTTATTCTGTTAGTGTTAATGAGTTGTAAATGGCACTGAGAAGTGAGTATTTTCTTTCATGCTGTGATTACAAGGAAAGATCTTTTTCCCTTGAATATACCAGCAATATGCCTATTAGAGGAGCCTAGGAAGAGTAACAGGGACTGACTGCAATGCTCTCCTTCCCCTTCCACAGCTCGACTGGGACATGGCTACACAGTCTCTCTGTCATGATAACATTGCCATTTGTGATAATTTTTTATCATGGCATCACAAAATCATAGGAGAATTCAGTTTGGAAGGAACCTTAGGAGGTCTCTCATGCAACCTCCTGATCCAAGCAGTGTCAGAGAAGAGATGAGACCAGGTTGCTCAGGGCTGTGTCTAGTTTTGTCTTCAAAGCATCCAAGGATGGAGAGTGCACAACCTCCCTGGGTATCCTGAGTTATCCAGAGACGTTCTGCGGTAGGCAGGGAATACAGAAAATATCAGGCATGTTCCTCCAAATACGGTATTTCTTTTAGGATTAGCATACACTAATCCAGTAAGAAACTTATATTTTAAAAATAGGGACAAATGTTAAACTTTTGTTTTCATCTCTTTTCAAAGTTTGCAGAAAGCCTGGATTAAAATTGTATTGAAAGAGGTTAAATTGATAAGGGATTCAATTAGAAATAGCAGGAAATAGAACAGAAATTGGAAAAAGAAAGAAAGTTGGGTATGGGGATTTCTCTACTCGGATTCATTCTTCTAACCACAGCACCAGCATACTAGAACAAAATGCTGTAGCCTTTTGGGAAGTCATTGACCCCCACGTGAGCTGCCTCTGGTACTTAGTCTCCAGGTACGCAGTCATGGTGCACCTTCAGGTTCAGGAACTCTGCAAGCAAATTCTCCTAACCTACCTCCTTTTTGCAGCTGATCTTCTCACTACAATGGATAAATGCACCTGCAACGTTTCTTGAAGGCTGTAGGTTTTCCATGTTTCTCTTGGGAACCACTCACAAGTATTATTGCATTATGGGTTTTGAAAACCTTAGCCAAAGCCTCATGAAAGGAAGGAAATGCTTTCACTCAGCCCAACTTGATGTGGTGCCTCATTGGATGATATTAATTAAGAAGGAGAGGATGGGGATTAGTGAAAGAATTTTAAGGGAAGGTTAAGTACCAGCTGAATGATTATGATGAAGAAAAATATCAGGCTAATTGGAGATCAGCAGCAGGGTTCATTAGGAGCTGGTCTTGGGAATGACCTTACTTAGATTGTTCCCTGGCAGCCTGGGAACGCAAAGCTAGACGCAGCTAATGGAATTTGTTAAGGCCACAAAGCTGATAAGCATCATCAGAAGGCAGAGAGAAATCCTGGAGAAGCTGTCTGTCTTGCAGGGCTGGAGTGGAAGAAATTAATAGTACAAAGAGCAAAATTAAGCACATGGCAATTCAGGGCAAGAATTTGTCTTGTGTGATTGAAGTTCAAGAGTTACAAATGCCTAAGAAGCGTAGAGGGGTGTCTGGGCGTGCAATGGTGATCACTGGATGTCTGAAAACCACCTACCATCTGTGGCCGTGGAAAAGGTTCTTCTAGGATCAGGCAAACAATTTTCTGTAGAACTGAGCAAGTAGCAGTTTCACTATATAAGGACCAGCTGAGATGTCCTCTGCAGCAGGGGTAGAGTCCTGGTCATTTCTGTTTAGGAAGGAGGAACTGAACGTAAAACGCTCTTGCATTAAAGGATAAGAGGAAAAGAAACTGTCTTACAAAAAGAAGCTAAAATAATCTAATTTATCCTACTGGATCAGAGCTTTGGGAACACATGACTGCTCTACCTATAATGGGAATATTCATGATTAGTAGAAAACAGCTTGTTGGAACAAACCCAAAAAGGTATAAACTGGAGTGACAGCCAGTGCAGTTAGAAGGCAGCCTTCAAGTTAGAAGGCAGTTCCTACCAGAAGAGTGAGACACCAGTAGGAATTATGTCAGAGTTATATTTAGAGGGCATTTGTGAATACTTTTATAATACAGAATTACCTGAAGAAGGAAGGGAGGGTCTTTTCAGACCTGGAGATCCCATGTCCTTCTGTGTGTCAGTGACCATAGGACAGACAGTGGGATGGATCCGGTTAGTGTCAGCCCAGCTTCCCACACCGCTGCTTGTACACACCTCTCAAAATCACGTCAAGCAGTCTCAGGACCTGCCTGTGCTTATTTAGTCAAACAGCCTTTAGAAGAACTCATTGGAGCTATTTTGTGTAGTATAATTAAGGACAAATCTCTTGCTCATTTGCCCTCTAGACACTGCTAACTGAAGCTGCCTCAGAACAACCAGATTTATTTCTGCTCTATGTAAAGTAAGCCTGAAATTTATTACTGGTATCAGATGGGGCAGAAACAAGCAGTGCTATCGGTGTGGTTTGTGCAATCCTGCGTGTTGCCCGAGAACGAGCCAGTATCGATTATTTTACAAGGCAAGTTACATTTGAGGAAGTGAAGATTAGATTAAAAAATTAAATGCCTTGGGGAGGGTGAATAGCAGCACAAATCTGTTTGATGTTTGTGTCAACAAGGTTGCCAAAACAAACAGCAGGAACATCTGTCTGTAGCATGGACTGCAAAATACTGTAAATGGGAAAATATTTTAATTGTAAGCAGTGGTTCATGGAACTCCCCGTGTCTTTATTTATTAGGCTGATAATATCACCCCAACATATGAACTTTATGCAGCATGTATAAATAATTCATGGATTAGCAAATAAAGAGATCTGGAATCTGTACACAGAGATGGCTGTTGCCAATTATCTCACTTGTGCAGAGCCAGACCCTCTCAGCTCCCATTGCTCACAGCTGCTCTTTTAAATCATTCATCAGCGCTTAAGAGATACGCTGGTGGCGCTGGCAGAGAGTATTTGAATTTTCTTTGTTTACACACTGTGAATTTAGCTTCTAGTCTGAAATTATCTGCCACATTGAAGCCTTTGAGAATATGGATGAGAAGAATAAGACAATTCCTCTTTTTTCCCCTTTTTAACACTTATATAACTTTGAATTACTTTTTTTGCAATTTTACTTTGTTTGGTTTTTTTTATAATCACTGCTTTCATGTTAAAGTTGCAACTGATGCAATTCCCTACGTTGTTTAGGTCAAGAAAACATCAGGAATACTGTGGAATAGTCTCTTAAAAGTATTACAAACAAATGTCTGATAAATATTTTGTTCATACCATACAATATTTTGTATGATTTTCCATTTTTATTCTGGAAATCTATACCTTACCACCTAAATATCTACAGTTGCTTCCTTTCTGATAGTGTCTAAGCAGAACCCTCTTGGAAACAGTAATGAAAGGTGCTTGAAAAATTGATGACAAGCCACAGCCAATGTTTTTTCTTGTCAAATTACTGAGGCACTGCATTTCTGTGCCTTTCAGATCGTGGCAGGCAGTACTTCCTTCCTGATAAATTTGCCCGTGTCATTATAGTGTTATGGCTTAATTTACTTCTAGCATGGATAATGACAGTAAAGTTTTTAAAGCCAAAGGTTTTATCATAAAGCCAGACTTTTAGCTGTATTAGTTGAAAATCTCCTTCCTATAACTATATATTTATGCAGCATTATTAACTATGCGTCTATCTGGGAATCTATAGAGCAATCTATACACTCAGAAGTTCTCTTGTCAATAGTTTTGCTCCTTTCTCTTAAGCTATAAATAAAACAGCACCATTAAAACTGCTGTCAAGTTACTGGAGTGAGCTGGTGTGACGCTGGAGCCGAGGAGAGCCTGTAAGCCAAGTGCAGCTGTTCCAGCTGGTGGTGATCCAGCGCATCCCACCTCCTGCCAGAGGGATGCAGAGAGGGATAACAGGGTTACACCCCATACAGTGCCACCCAGAATCCTAAAGCATCTGGGGGACGTGACAGGGAGCAGGAGCACCAGGTCCCATACCTCGGGGCATTCCACAGCCCTGCTTGTAGCTACATCTCTGCAGCCAGGGCCAGGGGAAGAAAGAAATCCAACAGCATTGTCATCCCCTCATCATTTCACTGAATTTCACTGAATTTCTGGAGTTGGAAGGGACCATAGAGATCATCTAGTCCAACTCCCCTGCCAAGGCAGGACTACCCAGAGCATGTCAGAGCATGCCATTCAGGACTGCATCCAGGTGGGTCTTGAAAATCTCCAGAGAAGGGGACTCCACCATGCAGGAAAGTGTCCTGCCTGTGATTTTGGGAACATTTACTGAGGTGATGGAGTATGTGCTGGGCTTCTCTTACCTTTTCAGGTCAGGGCCAAAGCAGCTCAGTATCAGCTTTACTTTCTTAAAGTGAAGCACTTTGTGTTTTACTCTACAAGGAGCGCAAGCAAGTGCTAAAATCCAGCCTGCACCTGATGCTCAGACACACTCAGGACCTCTGTAAGCAAGAAGCAGAGTGTTTGCAAAGTTTCCAAGGGGGACGGGCAGACAGGGGCTCTCATCAGCGCTGATTAAAGAACAGAAGCAGCAGAATGTGCCAGGGCTCAGGAGTCCCTATCAAAGCCCGTTTGGAAGGGCTCTGGAGAGAGGAGACACGGAGCAGAGGATGTCCTCGCTCTGCTTCTGTCAGCTCCCAGCAATTCATTGAACAAATTAGGTTTCACTCTCAGATCTGCAAATGACAGTGGATGGCATTTACCAGATGGCATGTGTAATGGGACTGTCACACCGTTATAGGTTTAAAAATAAAGTGTGGGAGGCAGCTAATGAATATACACTTCCTAATTTCAAGAATTTTGTTCTACCCGTGTCAGGCACTAGGCACTCGAGTTGTGAGTGTTGAAAGACTTGCGATGTGTGTGTACTAGAAGACATAGTGTACCATGCAACCAGGTGGTTTCACTTTAAAAAGTGGCATTGAAATAAGCAATTTACATAATTCCTAAAAAAAATTTATTTTTTCTTCTTAATGACTTTCAACCTGCTCACAAATGAAAGGCATTGTTTAACTGGAATGTCATCATTGGGAATGTTTAGTATTGAGAGTAGTCTTTCTCACAGACCTGATGATTCTGCTCTGTAGATTTTTGATTTTACCATTTTTCCTCATTTGTTGAAAAATAAAAATTGAGCAACTCAAAGTCTACTTTTTCAAGGATACTGATGCATATTTTAAAATATTTTTATTTCATATTACCTCAAACTGAATATCTTTGTATGGGCCCTCACTTTAAAATATTGATTTGGGGAGGTGACAGTAAGGTAGTGAGAGATACAATATATAATACGTGGAATTTTCTATAGTACATACTGGTTTTTTTCTTAATTTATTAGTTTCTCACAGTTTTTCCAATGCCAACTCAAAAAGAAAAAATAAATTAGAAAATGAAAGGATTATATGCATTGTATTTCTCTCTTTATCCCTTTCTTTTCGTTAGGCATTTTTGTGTTAATTAAAGGACTGCTCTAGCTCTGACTCAAGTCATTTGGGAGGTTTCCTTTTATTTTCAGTGATGATTTTATCATGCCCATGATGAATTGTTTATTAGGTTTATTGCTTTTCTGGGACTGCAGGGGAGATTTATAAATAAATATGGTCAGCATATCAATGTATAATGGTAGTAGAAAGGTGAATTCAGCTAAATCCTGGTGAGTAAAACATGGTTTTCCTCCGTGCATTACACTCACTTAGCTGCATTCAAAGAAAATAGTGCAAACAAAGGAATTGGATTGTTAGTGAAGAAAATTCTCAGTTACTAGGAAACAAAAGTAAGGCTGCAATATCA
>JAOXJM010000012.1:8013524-8054262 GCA_026413425.1 Tringa solitaria
CAATGATCTTGAGGGTCTTTTCCCACCTAAATGTTTCTATGAGTCTGTGAGTCTATGATCTTCACCCACACACAGTGTGGGAGCCCTCTGGTCATGCTGCTGGGATCTTTGCTGGGTGTACGGATGATCTTTCCCCAGCTGCTCACTTTTGCTTCTGCTGCTGGCACACCTTGTCGTGTTATGGGGAAACAGAAGGAAAGTAAGATAACCATTACCCCTGAGGATGAGAATTAACCATTTCATCATTGCAGTGCTTCTTCCACCTTCAGCAGGATTGTCAAACCCATTGGAAGAGCTACGAACAGGTATGGTAGTAATGTACGAGTGGCCGTACTGGTTCAGCTGGAAGCTCATCTTGGCCCAGCACTCTGTCTCCAAGAGCTGTCAGTAGATGATAATTGGAAAACAGAGAGAAAGAAGCTGAGAACTACAAAAAGGACTTGATCTCATGTACCATGCCATTTTTCAATCAATCAGCCCCTTGGTGACCTTCTGAACAAGAAGTTGACCCTAGGCCACTGTGCTAAGGACTACAGCATCCTACAGCATCCTGTGCTGAAGACTATAGTGTCCTGTGGTAAAGACTACACCATCCTAAAGACTGTAGCATCCAGCAGCAGCGAATTCTGTGGTTCACTCATGTGCATTGCATAGTAATGATAATCCTCTTTGTATAAGACTGACTGATTTCAGTACCCAAATGTTGCATTTTAAGACAGCATATGTGGCCTTTTTTAGTGTGAGACCCAAACTGGTGTTTAATTCATTTAAAAAACAAACAAACAAGCAACAAAACCAAAGCATTTGCAAAACAGCAACAGTTATCCACAGCATACAAAATGTAAATGCTTTGTGTTGTGATGTTTGGGTGTCATTAGAATAATTTTAAAAGCAACTGATTTAATTGTGTTTGTGCTAATTATAATGTTTACAAATTAGGGAAAGATGCATTTAGTGGTCCGTTGGGAAAGGGCTTTGAAACCTCTCAAGTCTGTGAGTTTACAGTACTGTCATTTATTCATAGACTCTTTCTAATACCAGGGTGATTTGCTTTTTAGATTACTCTTGCATGGAAAGCAAGTCTCAGGAGTCTTCAGCTCCGTGGAATTCAAAACCAGGTTCATGTGCATCTGTGAGTGCTTCGACAGATATTTAACGGAGTTCTTTTCTTCTTCTTTTCAAGGTCCCCGAGTCCCGATGGTGACCATTCACAACACAACCGACGCACAGAGTAAGAATGAGCTTGAGCCTTTCAATTTTTCAGAGAAAAGTAACGAGGCAGGACACCGAGATGTAGCTGCTCTTTCGTAAACTTAGACTAGCGGGGAGCCTAGACTCTGCCTAAACACAAGTCTTCTGCAAGTCAGAGAGACTTGCAGAGCTCTTGTGCTGCCATCACAAAAGCTTTCTGTTGGGGATATGAGGACAGTGGTTTGGGCATGATGTTTGTTATCAACTTTCTTAAAAACTGCACAGTCCAGATCTCTCTGTCTTTTTGTTGTCTTCTACAAATATGGATTTATGGAAATAAGAAATCTTTAGCTTAATCTACAATTTTCCAAAAAAAAGAATCACTCTGATATAGATTACCAGGTTGAAAGAGATAACGCAGAGGAGTGAGTCCCAGGAGTTGTACTTCTGCCTGGTTTTCTGATCTATTCATGGGGACTGTAGCACTTATTGTTTGATAATGCTTTTTCATGCTAATGATTCATCTACACCAGTGTGAAACTGGAATTATTCCAAATTCAGGGTTTTTTTTCCCTCAAATCTTTGACACTGGATGTAGCAGTTGCCAGACATGGCTTCCTGTAGAGCCCAGAGAGCCATGAGGTTTCTGGGATTCCTCCTTCACACTTGTAGCAATACAAGTCATCCAGAAAGATCAATTTTTTACCCCAAGGCAGCTTGGCAGGAAGCCTCAGACAGAGAGCCTTTCTCTGTCCCTTCTCTAGAGGGGTCTTAAACAAGGTGCCCCCTTCTCTCTCTCGTGAGACTCAGGAGCCTTCATAGCAGGGTGTGGGACTGAGTCTTACGTGAAACCAAGATTTATCTGATCTTGTCACTTTGATGGCAGACCCTTATCTTTTGTTTTGATATCAAGTTTTGCACAGCCTTAACCTGCAGTAGGGGGCTTCAGGAATTGCTAGAATCCATATAACAAGCAACACCTTTATTCTAGCTGCTCTGTACATGGCCAGTTTATCAGTTTACCTTAACTGAATTTACAGCAACTCACTGCTGTTGTCTCTGCAAAGGAGTAGAGCAAACCAGGGAATTCGGCTCTCAAGCTAAAGCTTTTCTGTAAAATGCTGAGCTGCTTCATTTTCAGCTGAAGTTTCTAAGTATCAAAGGACAGACTCCTGTGGCACCAGGATATGTAAGAAAAAAGCACAGGATCAATCTTGCTTTATACAGTGTGTTCCCTGTTTTATTCCCTGCTTTCTCAATTTCTGTTGGCAGCATGCATTTCAAGCCCTTACCCCACCTAGAAAAGTTTTGCTTGTAAGCAGGATGAGTAGAGTGCAATCTCAAATTCTGATTGAATTTTTTTTAATCAAATTTTAAATCAGATTTGTGGCATATTGTATTCTTTGCTATTGAAATAGGAATACTTAGTAGGGTTACATCTAGTGTCAACAGCGTCCAATATTGTTAATGAGATGTGTTGTACACTTAACTCTAATTTATCCTTCCGTGGTTTTCCAACGGTCTACAAAAATACAAGGATTTCTTTTTTAAGTAACGATGAGAGCAAATTGCAAGCTCCTGGCTTTTCAGTCTCTCTGCAGTGAGCTCATGTCTCTCACCAGTGACCTCTCATATCTCAGTCTGTGCACAAGAGCGTACCAGCTCTTCTTCCTCCCAGCAGAGTCCTGGCCTTGGCAGTGCCTTTGCTGAGCGTAACTCCAGAGCAGCCCTGGTGATGCCCTCAAGGCTCCAGCCCACAGACGCTGTTGCCTCAGGGCCAGGAGAGACAGCTCTGATCTGCAGCTCCAAAGTCGCTTTCTTTTTTTGCCCCCCTTAAACACAATACCTTAATTTTACCAAAGAGGTGGAGAAGGCTGACTGGCTATAACAGCACACGCAGGATAGCGCTCTCATGGACTGTGTTATAGCCTCCTGTGTAGTTCTGTAAAATACTTTTTGCTGAGTAAAATGAGAGATACTATAAAACAGAAACAGCAAATGAAGGGCTTGAAAAACTAACCTAAAACACACCGAGTCTAGTTTTATTTTGACAGATATATATGTGTAGCATTTATTACCTACAGAACTCGATCTAGTCATGCACAGAACACATCCCCTACTGAAATTCATTATTTTCTGCGCATGATTAGCATTTGCCCTGGTTCATTTTTTTTCGCCTCATTCTTTTGCTTTTGAATAAAGGGCAACTGACAGTTGCATGTCGCTGAATTTACTTATTTAATATGAACCCATTACTCTATAAAGGGAGTTTGCCTCTGTATTCTGCAATAATCTGATAATAGTGAGTTGCACTGAATATTATAGCGTGCTTACATTTAATTAAGCAATGGCCATTTGTACTCCACAGACCCAGGCTCCCTGTGGTCCTAAAGCAGAAAAGAAAGTCCTTTAGGAGATATGCCAATCTTTTTTATTTCCTCCACAGTCTTCCTGGCTTTCTGTGAATGCAATTATATGAACAAATAAAACGGCTTGACTAAATTCCCCTACGTAGCAAGCCCCTTTCTGCTGATAAAGCTACTTGTGTGTGCCATAATTAAATGAGAATCTTAATATTTAACTAAACGTAATAGGCTGTTGCTTTGGCACTTTTGTGGGGGTTGTGGTTTCAATAGAGATGAGCCAAGCTTTTCAGAAGCAGGGTGAATAGTCATTGAATCAATACCTTATTGCTGAAAGATCTGTTAAATGTATTAACTGGGAAGGACATGTTTTTGTGCTGTGCCTGCCTGTTCAGCAGAGATGGGCAAGGAAAGCATGATAATCAGGTACCATAAGTGTTATTTGAGGAGCTGGGGTTACACATCTACTTATCAGTGTGTTGCAAAAGGGAAGTTACCATAAATGAAACACATAATTTGGTGCGAAACCTCAAACCCTCCTTAGGTTCACAAGGCAGAGAAAATGCCCTGGATCCCCCTGGTTTGAACTCATCCTGATGCCATGGGGTTGAGCACTGCAACGGGCTCTTCAGACCAGGATTCACTGCCACCACAGTGCAATACCCCCAGCCCTTGAATCCCTCCCCCACGGGGCTCAGGAACCTCACCATCACCAGGAGACATTTCCCACCACCTAGGACATACAACCCAAAATATCTCATAAAGATGGGCCCTTTCCTTACCATCTGGGAAGGACTTGCTCTTTCTGGTGTTGGAGGTGGCTGCTTTTTCTAGAAGAGGCTCAGTTAGAGCACATGGGAATAAAGGTTAAATCCTGGGACGGAGGAGGGAATCCTCTATGTCAGCCCCAGAGTCCTTGGATAAGACACACAAGCAAAATGAACAATTCTTGAAACATCCTAAAAGCCAAGAATGCTCCAAAACCTGACATTGCAGGTCTGTATGATCTTTATTCACTCTTCTCTCCCCGAGAATTTCCTTCTCATTGATTTGCTCTTGTGCAGCAGCACAACCTTGTCCTGAAGCCCTCCATAGTCTACCCCCTTTCCTCATTTATTATGTGTAACTTGGGCAAAGACTTGAGGAATTCATTCGATATCTAGCTTGGCATGGCAGGTGGATGTCTGACTGGGATCCATAGCACTGCCTCAACACAGAAGGTCACATTCCCATTTGCTGTAAATTAGCTGAATGTCACTGATTTCAGGAATATATATTTTTGCCACCACCGAACCTGGAAGGGGTTTCAAAGACTTAAGTGAACTAGACGTCTGTGAGGACTGGAAGGAAAGTCATAAGGAAACTTGTGTTACAAATGTTAAGATGGCTATAAGATGTTAAAATGCTTTTTCACAAACAGTGCCAAAAGTTTTTGTGATGTTGTCCTTCTTTCAGAAATTTTTGAGCTGGAGGTAAATGAAAATGTGCAGCTGGCTGTAAACGACAGGCAAATGCCTAAGGTAGAATACATGGAAATCAAGATAGACGATTACAGTAAGTAGTGCCTTTCCTCTCTCTCACTTTTCTTTTTCTTTTTCACTGCTATTGCTGTGAAATGATACAGTCATCTTGGCCAGACTGGCAGGAGGAAAAATGACTTTGGCTCTCAATAAACTCCCACAGTTTGCAAAGCACTCTCTCAGGATGTGCTACATAAGGAGGTTATTACAGAGACAGGATTTGATGAGAATGCAGCTGAAGAAAGGCAAAATGATAGGGTTGGGGTTTGTTTTTTTTTTCCTTTTAACATTTTCTTTGGAGGGAAAAAGCCACTCCAGAAAATGACACGGTGTGGTGCCCCCATTGTTGAGGGAATTTGCCCTTGCAGGACTGGTGTATTATTTGAGATGGGTTTGAAGTGGGATACTGTATGTGCTGCCTGGGTATAGCTGTGGCTGCCTTTCAGTACACAATACTGAACTGCAGTGAATGAAGACCACTCGCCAAGGACTGCCCACTGGAGTCATTCAGGATTCTTTGAGAAAGCCATATCATTTGATAGGATTGGAAAAAAACAGCTTTATGAGAAAAGCTGAAAGAGATTTCACCTGGAGTAAAGAAGGCAGAAACTTGGAGCAGTTTATAGCCGCAGCTGGTGCATTATTTGTACCACGTGTGCAGTCGTTCCCCATGTATCTAAATGCCAGAGGACAGAGAGAGAGAAAAGCCTAATGGCAAACAGCCAAAGCCTAAGAATTTTCTGCTGTCTCTGTACTTGTTCCTGAAACAACCTGAAAAGCATCTCCTCTGGCTGTAAGCAGGTATCTTACCTGTATGTGGAAAATCCACATGTTCAGAGTTGTGCAATGGCTCCCCAAAATCCCAGTTTATGTGTATGGTGGCAACTTTAAAAAACAAACAAACAAACAAAAAACCCCAGAAAACCCCAAACAAACAAAACCAAACCAAACCAAAAATATCAAAGACCCTGGGTTCATAGTACGACCCATAATATTTCCCATGCCAAAAATCAGCGTACGTCTGAGATTGGATGCAGTGAAATGAAAGCAGTGAGATGTGAGGGATGGCGGGTTCCTGATTTCAACCATTGCCAGGTGTTACAAAATGTGGAGCAAAAGCTGAGAGAGACAGTTGCCCTTTTAAAAGGGTCATAATGGCCCCAAAATGTTCTGCTTGCCACATGGGCATTAGGAACATAAATCAGAGCATGAAATAACAAGAAGGGATGTGCGTTTCCAGGCCTTATGGGCAGGAAAAGATGGGGAAAATCCTGTCATAAAGATCATGTCTGTCCCCATCATGAGGCAATTCGTAGTGGCACTGGCAGCTTATTAGGAATAACTCAGCTTGATGCTAAATTTCATAGCTGCAGGTATCATTGAAATCTAATTCTGGTCATTTAGCCTAAAATATGTTTATGTGTGAGTGTAATAAATAGAAGCTGGCCACAGCTGTGTGGCTGTTCTCCCCTGCTCTCCCCGTATTTTCAAAGCTTTGGGTTTTACAGCCTTGGGAACACTGCACGCAGTTCTTAGTTATATTTAAAGTCAAGCGATGGCCTTTTTGGCTGTCCCTGGGCCATTGATCCAATTTGCAGCTATTAGCATTCAGATGGAATAACTAATTAGACGGAGTGTCAGACAATGATTGCAAAGCAAACCACTTAAACTGGGCGGTTAATCTGTGTATTAATCTACTGAAAATGTTCCTAATACCGATTTAATTGCTGGGCCTTTGCTAATCTGGATTGTAGTTAACATTTTAAAAATAAATGTGTTCTCATTAACGTGGAAAGCCTTTGCGTGGCAACGTTTTTGGCTATCAATAGGTAGCCATAGGAAACAGTTAAATGAAGCTTTGGTGAGCAGGTCCCTCACTGCATTGGTTCAATAACAGTGTAACGGTGTGGACTTCAGCAGGGTTGGCAGCAAAATTAAGCCCTCTGGAAGTTAGGATTAAAATACATGTTTCTCTATCTCTCTCCACACCATTGTAGCAAAATAATCCTATTCTTTCCCTCGGCCACCATATGTAATTGGGTTTTAAATTATCTTTTTCATCACCGATTTTCCCCCTCTTCTGCTGCCCTGAAATATTGATTTCTGGCTGCGTCACTCATCCAGCTGCCAAAAGAGGAAATTATAGCTATTGCCAGATGTTAATTGAATGCTGTAAAAGTGATGCATGGCTGAACAGCTCGTGCTGTAGTCCCAATTTACATTTCTTGTCACCACGACTATCATAATATGGGTCTTTTCTTTGACAACATCTGTGTTCCTAAGGTGTTATTTACCAGAGCAACTGATGAAATGCCATTTTGTCCCAGCTCATAAGTGGCCAAAACACCAGAAAAATCTCTTAGAGTTACGTCAGCGTTCCCACACTGAAGACATGCTGTTATTTGGTTTTTTTGTCTAGAATTGCCAATGCAGATCTTAAAGCCAGCAACCTTTTCGGACACCGCGCACTACCCGTTGCTTTTGGTTGTGTAAGTTCTCGCTCACCCTTTCTTTCTGTTGACATAATTAGGGCGGCGTGGAAACCTTGGCCATGATAGGAGCCTTTTAAGATATTCTTTTTTATAATGAATACCAGACTGCTTTAGCACTTAAGTCCAGCACATTGGTCCCTATGCTCTCTCTTACCTTAGAGCTGGGAGAGGTTAGACAGACATAGGTCCCTTCTCTCCCGTGTTTGAGTTAAGGGTTTCAGTTCCCAAGAGGGTACCCTAGTGAAGCCCTGCAGAGTAAGTTGTAGGATTTTGTAAAGTTGTCCCACATACACTTGCAATTCAATAATTTTGGGGGCAGAAACAAGAGGGGGAGGAATAAAAGGTGGACATTGACATTCTGTCGTAGTGCTTAGGGCCCTCATCCTGTGCTTAACAGGTAGTTTTAGAATGGGGTGCAGTCAACCTTACTACAGCTTAAATTTTAGATTCCCTCATGCAGCAATCCTTCCAATGTAAATTCCCTGAATTGGCAGTAAAGAGAGAGATAGAAACCTTTGAAGATCACCACGAATTTAGCATTAATAGTAGGTAGGTAGCTTTTCCTCCTGGCAGGCACAGCAGATGGGTATTTCTTTATGCAACATTTAGTAATAATAATACCCATTACTGAGTTTTTTCTGGCAATTTGGAAAGAAACCAGGGGAGGGAAGTCGCTGACCTTGGAAAAACCTGCTTGGCCCTGGCTGCGTCCCACTGCATCGCTTGCTCCTTGCCAGGGAACACCCCACGAGAGAGCAGCCTCATGCAGAAGTGATGAGTGCCTGGTGAATGCCTGAACACCATCCTGCACATCCCTCCATGAAGGACAAAAAAACACTGCAATAAGCATGTCGTTACATCACAAAATTACTGCAGAGAAAATGTACTTCATTATACAAGTGCTTGAGGAAGATTGGTACTCATCAAGCTAACAACACTTGATTAGGCTGCCTCTGAATCTGGATGTGCCTGGGTCTCGCTTGAATAAATGCAAATGACTGAAGTCACATGCACATTAAAGTCCTGTAGTGAGTTGGCTGATGCCTCCGAGAACCCCAAAAAGGACAAGGACTAAATGGAAGTGCCAGTGGCTTTACAGTAATCCCAGTCCTAAAATACTATTTATCATCATCTCTTGATTTTTCAGAGCTGTCTGATGAAGTGGGGTCAATATTTCTTGAGACAGTTCCCCTATACAGAATCAAACTCTAAGCAGAAAGGTGAAGAGGGAGTCTTGCCCACCTCTTCCCCTTACCCATCAGTTTTGGGCCAACCTGGGCATTTTTAAGCTGTTAGTTTTAGTGGTCTAGAAGTGTTCTTTCCCTCTGTACTTGTGTGAAGCAGTGGTGACAGAAGTGATTGACAGCTCCATCTACAGCTGTGCTGGAGATCCCCGTGGGAGAAGGAAGGTCTGGGCTGGGGGAATGGGGGCAAGAAATGAAACCCCCAGTGCTCGCCAGTAAAGGAAAGGACGACTGATGTCTGCAAGCTTCATTCATCATATTGTGGCAGTGCCAGCACACCCCAAAGCCCAAGCTCCTTACAGAAATCCCTCCACCAGAAAAAATCCCTGTAGAAAACAACTCTAAATTAGAACAGGCATAAATGGGGAAAACCCAACTGACCTCTGCGTCGCTGCCCTGCTTTGCTCACAGGAGGAATCCTGCCCAGTTAGTGATGTGCTTGCTAGGTTTGTTCAAAGCTCTGCTTAGCACAGCGATAGTTGCTGTGCACGGAGGGAGGGAGAAACCAGCCTGGATCTTCCACCCCAGCCTCAAAACCCATCCCACACAACCAGCATTTCCCCCATCAACATTGCAGAGACTGAACTCCTCTTTTTGAAACCTACCCTGCCTTACAGTGGATGGGGAGATGCTGGTCCATATTGCCATGGCAAGCTCACGGCCCTGGGGAGGGCGTTTGGGCCGTGCTTGGTGCCGTTGCCTTTGCGTGATGCCTATTTCTGTTTCAGAGATGGGACGCCTGGCAGCCAGATCGTAACGGAGAGGTTTGAGGTGACGTGGGAAAGCGTCATGGTCAGCTCTCACAACGCCATCGTGCTGAAGTTTGACGGCCGTGGGAGTGGCTTCCAAGGCACTAAGCTATTGCACGAGGTTAAGAAGAAGCTGGGCCATTTGGAAGAGAAGGATCAGTTGGAAGCTGTCCGGTGAATGATACTGTTATTGAAGGAAATTAATTCATTACTGATGATTAACCCAAGACTGTCTTTAGTCCTGGGTGCTTTCATGGTGTGTAGGGTAGAGCAAGGAGATGGGAGGGAAGGACAATGCAGTCATGCAGCTGGGACTAAGTGATGGCGTGTGAGAGAGATCTCATGCCAGCCAGTGCAGAGGGAGAAAAACAAGCCTTAAACAGAGCTAAATTAGAGCACTCTTATCTGTATCACGTGTTCAAAGCCTATTTATTTTTAGCTCTGTACAGTCATACGGCTACAAACAAGTAAGCTTGAATATCAGCTCTTAAGTTAATTTTTTTGCTGGCCTGGTAATCGAAAAACATACATCTTTGAACCCTTAAATTTTTTAAACCAGAAAAAAACGTGCAAAATCCTAAATGTCAAGTCCTGTCATACCGATAGATTTATTCCGCACATAATCATGCTAAAACCACTATCAGAGTAGTTCAGTAGCATCAGCTTTATTATGACTTTGAGAGGTAGTGCAGGTTATTTGTTGCCATTGCTTGGTCAAATCCAGCACAACAGGTTGCAAGATTAAATGAAACAGAGACTCATGAAAGCAACGTGTAGCAGCATGAATTTAGATTGTCTACATTGTTTTTCTGTGGCCACCCCAAATTCAAAAAATCACGCTGTGCTTGCTGTGTCCAAGGGAAAAATATTTTTAACCCATTGTTTCTCCTCTCTCATGTTCTAGGACAATGCTGAAGGAGCATTATGTTGATAAACTGCGAGTGGGTGTGTTTGGGAAGGTAACGTTTTCCCGTTGTTCCTCTGTGCTGTTCTAGTTGGCTGATGTGGCTAAGCAGCTGAGCTAAGTCCTGGTTTATTGAATATGTCAGTGGTGACTTTTTTTATTATTATTTATTTTTGAGATAGACTGCTTCTTGCTCGGAGATGTTAAAGAGGAAAGCTTTCATTTTATCAATGTATTTGTCAATGTTGGGTTTTTTTAATTAACTTCCAAGTGCAGAAAGTGACTGTTTGTGAGAAAAACGCTGTCAGATAATTAATTATTTTTTCCCCTTGCAAACTTCCATTTCATTTTCATCTTGTCCCTCAAGGCCTGTGGGAATGTGGGTAGATCTAGCTCATGTCGTACAAATGTACAACAACAATATTGATTTCTGAGGCTGATCTGCACCACAACGTGTGCCCGGCTGGGAAACTGCAATTGCAAAGTACACAAGGTTTGAAATGAGAATGGGACTGCGAGTGGAAATTGTTTATTGTGGGAGATAGAGGCTTAGAGTGGGCGAGGAGAGCTGCACGTACAGCAGCATCTCTGCAGGGAATTGTTAACAGGCTGACGGCAGACACTGAAATTGGGGTGTCCATTTTAAATAGCAAAAAACTGGTGCGATATTTTGGAGAGGTGAAGTATTTGATAAGACCTACAGCCATAAAGAGGCGAGTGCTTGGGCACACAACCCTCCTGCTTTCAGGAGAATGCAACAAGTATAGAGCTCATCTTCAGCCACATCTGCTGAAGCCAGGGAGATGTCCCTTGCTTTGTGTTTTTTCAGGGCAAGGTGTTAAAGGTTCTCTAATGGCCAAGAGTTTGCTGCAAGGTCTCAGCTGCCCTGTTTCTGTACCCAAAAGCAGCAGCACCTCACGGCAGGACCACTGACACCCCTGTTCCTTTTGTGTTCCAGGATTATGGTGGCTACCTGAGCACTTACATGCTTCCAGCTGGCGAAGAAAACCAGGTGTTTGCCTGTGGAGCTGCTCTTTCCCCACTGACGGACTTCAAACTATATGGTAAACCCCACCCCAGAGCTCACAGACCTTCTCACTGACCAGAAATTATGTTTCTGCCCTAACCCTTCCCAGTTATCTTCTCTTCTTCCTTAAGATCCTGCCTGTTTTGTATTGTGTGTCTCCTTAGCAGTAGCCATAAACACTTTTTTCCTCCTCAAGAGCAATTTTGCTGACACCAGTAGGACCAGCCATGGTCATCAGAGTAATTGAATAACTTCTGTTACTCGTTTTAAATAAAGGAGATTTGGCTCTAAAACCCTCCAGCCTCTGACACCAACCTGTATCACCTTGTACATAGATCTTTCTTGCCCGGACCATTCATCCATGGGAGCTGTGATCCAGCCTGCCCGCCTTGTCCTCTCTCTGCTGGCAATACTCCACTGCACGTGGTGGTCCTTTCTCCCAGGGGCACCAGTTCCCTTTGCGCTTAGTGCCAGTGAAAATCGGGGGACTGCCATGACAGTCAGTGGTCAGGCAGTCAAGATCTGAAGCCAGTCTTCAGAACCTGTACAGTTATCCCTGAGACCAACGGGATCTTGCAGTAGACTGTTGATGGAGGTGGCCCCGTGTGAAAAGAGAAAGGGACACAACACAATAGTGCTTCTCCTCTTCTCCTCATATCTTGGTTGCATTAAGGAAAAAAAGAAAAAAAAGGCTCTTTTATGACTTATTTAGAAACCATAAGTACGTGGTGATAATGAAAGACTGTAGAATCATACATATTCTTAGTGCATTTTCAAAAACTTTTATAAATATGTGCTGTGTAACTAAGGCAATGTTAGAAAAGAAGATCCTCTTTAGCATTTGCAGTATTTGACTCAGAAGCACCAGTGTACTCACTTATGACTGAAATAGATGTTTTCTTTTTTTTCTTTTTAAGCTTCAGCCTTTTCTGAAAGATACTTGGGCTTGCATGGGATTGATAACAGAGCATACGAGGTAACTGCATGGACACTGCTTTCCCCTGATAAAATGTGAACAGGGGTTTAACTCTTCCTCAATATGTTCTCTTTTGGGGAGGGAAAAAGGATATGCAAGATGGACGCACTAATAAGACTCTCTATATTTAAAAGCCAGCAAGGTGTCCTTCAGCCTACTTACTGCTTTTGTTGTCTTAATAGTAATGATAGATATGGTTTTTATTGATTAACCTACATGTCTCCCTCTCTAAATTGAGTAAATACAGTTATTCCAGTTTTACAAATTGAAAGAGCTGAGGCTGAGTGACTCAGACATGCCCAAGTGGACATGATGTCATGACCTCCTTTAAAGTTCATCCCAATGGTCTTGCCACTTTGACTGTCTCTGAGGTATAATTTTTGACCCAAAGTCAAGTGAAGCTCAGCTTCTCTCGGCTTTTTCAAAGTAAGCACAGATGTGGTATTTCAGGTAGGCAGAACTCTGTGCCGGAGTTGAGCAGGACATGAAAAAGGGAGGCATGGCACCAGCTAATGAAGATGTTGTTTAATATGTACGATGGGATCAGTTGCTTCATGTCTTCTTTCCCTCAGTTATTTGGAGGGAAAACATAATAGTTTCACAAACAAAATTCGTTATACGGAAAACATTGTTAAGTCTACCAAGCCCTGTCTTCATATAGAAGACACAAAGGCAGCAAACTTAGAAATGGTTTTCTTATAGAGAAGGCAGGTAGCCCCTGCAGTGGAAGCCTCTCCTGCCTACCTAAATATTGAGTTCATTGTCTCTCAGGTTTTGCACTCATGATCTCTATCTAGATCATTGCAAACTCTTTTAAACCTTTTAAAAATTTGGAGGCCAGTCAGTAGAGGTGAAAGCAAGGGGAAATATTCCAAAAACAAGAGCTTTGTGTTGTCACACATCTTCGTGCATTGAAAAGCTGACCTAAGGAAATAGTGGTGCTTTCAGTTGACTGGGGATTAACTGCTAGGAACAGCACCTGAGCTCTCTGCAGAGCTGGTGCTTCCCTGGGTACAGACCCTAGCTGATACACATCTCCTACACGCCACAGTTGATCCATGAATTGCTTAGGGAGAACTGCTCCTAACCCATGGATCAGACATGCACTTTTTGAAGGTCACATAATTCAAGTCTTGATGTAGACTCCCAAAAAGCTGTCTTGTCATGTGGTAGGTTACAACTGAGGGAGCAGAAAGGAAGGAACCGTATAGTGGGAGAACAGAGTGCAAGACATGTGCATACACCACCACAAGACTTAAGCATTGCAGCCAGCAATCTGAAGATGAGAGAATTCATCAACCAAGTTCAAAAATGGAGTGAAGATCGGAAGGCACCCTTGCAAAATTTGCAAACACTTTCTAGGTCCATACAGAGTGTGGAGCTGCAAGAAAGCTAGAACAGGCCTGCATCCACCAAAATTTCCAAAAACTTGCCTCAAGCATCAAGGAAATAAGCAGGGCCACTTCTAATGTTCAGGGTTGCTTTATCTTTTAAATGAGATACACATAATATGTAATGTAAAATGATAGTGACTGTAACTTAGTAATACATGCCAATGTTTTTAGCCAGCTAATTCAACCTTCATAACCAGGCATGGAGGGACCTGTTGCTGTTGGAGATGCACTTGTCTATCTTCTATGGAACACGTAGAAAAGTGGGAAGATGAAAGCAGATATAAGATAAGGTTGATACAAGGGTGTCTTACCTCAGAAATACATTAACTTGTGTAAATAAATGAGAGCTAGGGCACATGCATTTAAACAGTGAAGGAAACAAGAATTTAATTTGACAGAGCTATTTTTCCCTGCCCCCCCTATAAAGCAGTAACATCTGTGATTTGACATGTACATTCCTTTTGCCACTCAAAGACTTTTTTGGAATCTTTTGGAGTCTCCTTGAGACTTTTATTCCTCTGAACAATGCAGCAAGAAGTGGAGAAGTCCTTGATTTCTCTTACCCAGTACCATTTGCAGTTACTTGGATTTGTATTTCCCCTGTGCATCTCCATGGCAGTTGGGGGCAAAGGCATTCTCAGCAGTGGACACTTGAATTTCATATCAGATCCTCCCCCGGGCTGTCAAAGCTCATTGAGGTTGGCTTTCAAACCACACCAAAGTCACTCCAGTTCTCTGAAGAGTTCTTAGGCTTATGCACCTGGGCACGCTTTTCATCACTGTTTTGTATTCACGGACAATTCACTTTGACATTTTCTGTGTGTTCTGCAGTTCAGGTTTTTGGTGAACATTATCAGAAGAGACGAGGGTCTCTGGCCTCTTCCTGCTGCTGATACTGAGCCCAGAAGGACACGGTGGGGGTCTGTTTTACCTCCAGAGTGATTCAAGTAGCCAAAAGAATACGCTGTTCTGGTGTCTGCTTGTTATCCTTCTGATGAAGTATCAAATGGATTTAAGTGCGTCTATTTGCTTCATATAAATTACTAGTTTCTAGCAAGATTTTTAATCTTATTGCAACCTTTACCTTCACAGCTCACCAAATTAGCACACAGAGTCTCATTACTGAAGGAACAGACATTTTTGATCATTCATGCTACTGCTGATGGTAAGTTAGCCCGTCATTTGAGCTCATTATATGTTTGGGATGGCTTTGATTTTTCTTAATTAAATTTGCCTCTTTAATGATTGTAATCTGTTTTTACAGAAAAAATCCATTTCCAGCATACTGCGGACCTTATCACACACCTAATTAGGGCAAAGGCTAATTACAGCTTGCAGGTACAGTATGTGTTTCCTTTTTTCATATCTGAACAGTTATTTCCCATTTTGAACTCAAACTGCTGTTATGAAGCAAGCTTTGAAAAGCCACTTGCAAACTCACCCGGGCAGTAGAAAAAGCACCAGCATATAATGGGTTCCCATGTAGTCCCATGCTTATTTGGTATCACTAGTTTGGTTTGGACAGTTGTTGAACAGTTATTAAATTACAGAAAATTAGGATTTGAGAGACAAATCTATAAGGAATTGGTGCCTGTTTTCTTTCTTTGGGAACACCAGGCTGAATTGAGAATGAATAACAAGGAAACAGGGATCTAAATTAAATCAACCAGAAAAGTTAAGGAGAGAAATGTCTCTTAAATCTGACACATCCCACTGCAAATGACCTGCTCTGGTCTGGAAAGACCCTCTTTCTGCCGAATTACATCTCTGATTTGTTGAACGGCCCATGTCCAAGCCATCAAAGCTTCCCAAAGGAACCCATCCACCAGCCATGGGGATAATCCCTGACCTCTGCTACATCTCAAGCCATGGCCAGGAGAGTGCAACTAACCTGGGATTGAACCATGCCAGGAACCATGGTACAGCTCACAGCAGAGACGGTTGTGTTGCAGTGCCCAAGTCCTACTAACGTGATTTACTGAATACCAGCTCCCTCTGGCTGCATTTCTGCAGAGCTTCATGTGATGCTCCCTCCGTCATCCTCCAAAGGCAGATGGGATGAAGCACAGACATGGGAGAGAAGCGATGAGCCCAGCACGGATTTGGTGAACACTACAATGACTGAGATGCCCCTGCACATTTCCCAATGCAGAAGCATTAGAACATTGGAGCTTGGAGGCACCAATGGGCCTGACACATGTCAAAGTTTTGTTGAGGACTGAATGCGGGCTGAGGGATCTACATCTTGGATCAAAGTACTCAGAGCAGCAGTGAGACACCACAGTCCTGTCTGCAAGTATCCAGCCCTAGAAACTAATTTTTTCTCCTGTCAATACTCTCGCACTCCTTCAAACACGTGCAGAAGTTACCTGTTCCATTTAAATGGAAAGTTGGGTTTAGACTATTTCATTTCTGGCTTCCCACAATTTTTCTATTTAATTTCTCCAGCAAACTTTATTTCAATTTTTTACTTAATGACATTTTTTCTTTTAAGTCCTCATTTTAATCAGTAAAACCTAACGACATTTTTCCCCCCTGACTTGCACTGGGCTTTTTCAGTCTTTGCAAGGAGCAAGCACTGTTATTTGTAAGTGTAGTTTGGTTCTGCTTGGCTTGAACTTGTTCAGATTGGAATTAAATGCAAAATCCTCCCCTAAAAAATTTCCTTTTGAAGGAAGAAGCACATCTACACTCAGAGTGCTGTGGTGCCTGAATTACCCTGGACATCATATGCATCTACAGGAAGACACACAATGATGATGAGAAGCAGTGTGTTCACAGACCAGTTTGAGCTGCAGATATGGGTGGTCGGTCCTGAGACTTTAAGCACCTAACAGTATGTATTTTCTTGTTTCTTTGCAGATTTACCCTGATGAAAGCCATTACTTTAGCAACGTGGCATTGGAGCAGCATTTGTACAACTCCATCGTCAACTTCTTTGTAGAGTGTTTCCAAGTTCAGGACAAACTCCCGATAGCCCCACTGAAAGAGGAGGAGGACGACGATTAACCCTACTTGTCCGTGCTAAGCACAAGGCAGATCTCTAACAATATGCAACTGGGTCATTTTCCTGAAGAAAGAGATGTTACGTTGTTAGCATGTATTTAAAGAAAACTGAAAGCAGCTCATCTGCTTTACTTGACAGCAACTCCTTCCTAAATGGAAGAACATTAAGCATGGTGAACTCAGCAGAAACTGCTGTCTGAAATTAATCCATCACAACCAACATCTTCTTTTTTTTTGGGTTTTCTTTTTTTCCTTTTTTTTTCTTTTTCTTTCTTTTTTTGTTTGCCACAAAGTGACTTCTAGCGTGAAAGTGGTAAGACACTGAACTTGAAGGAACACCCCAAGAAACCGCTTTTGAGGACTGGAAGATTTAATGTCTCTTTGCATTCAAGCAATCAAGCAGTAGTAGTGAAAACCATCATCCATATTAAGGTTACTATAGTTAGCATCACACAGTGTCAAATAAAATCTAACCTAATACATGGAAAAGATTATAGCACAATTATTTTAAAGGATACTGATTCATACATAGTTGCCTGCTCTTTCCCATGTTCAGAAGGTTTGTCATTGATCCGGGACATACAAATTCAATTGTACGGAATATCACTATAATTACACTATCTTTACCTGTAATTATTTTTTAATTTTGTATAGCTTTTATTTCTGTTTTTGTTGAGTGTCATGCTTACCTTGTCAGCTTCTCAGCTTGTTCTGGATGGGGATAAAACATACACTGAATTAACCAACTCACTTTAGACCTTAGGTGTCTAAAGAGGCAACAGGGGTTGAGGTACCCAGACATTAAAAATATCTATTAGAATTAAGCAAAGGAAATCTCACTCTCATGTCCTTTGCCTGCAAGATTGAGTATTTTCTTTGGCCGCCTTGAAAAATATGCACATAAATAAGCTAGAACAGCTTAACATTGAGATATTTTTATTGTACTATAGAAAAATATGCGACCGTCACTATTATTATTTTTTCATCTTGTAGCATTGGAACAATTGGTTGGCAACCTGTTGGGAATGGCTAGGTGAGAGTATGGCAGCAGGAATTTGTACTAGATACTTCACAGATCATCTCATAAAGCCTTTTAAACAGAACCAATGTGCAGGGATTTATTGCACGTGCTGTCAACAGCTTAGTTTTATTCCAGGTCAATGATTAACACATTCCAAAAACATTTAATTATCTCTCCTGCTCACACTAGTTTTGCAAAGCATAAAAAAAAAAGGGGGGGGGGGGCATTTTTGCTTTAAAATATCTAACACTTCATGATAGCGGTGCAAAGCAACTTTTAAAATTTCTTGTGAAAACATTCAACTCTCAGACTGAAATCCAACCTTCATTCACTTCCACTTACCGTGTCATAGGAATTTTGACTAGTGTCGCTCCTTGTAAAATATTCTGACCAAATGTACAGCCAGTATTAATACTGTATATTTCATTTTGTTGTATATAAAGGAATGTAAGTCAGTTATTCGTCAGGTCCCCGATCCAATATTAGTCTTGTGTTCAGCATGCATGCGATAACACTTCTTTGCTGATCAGGACTCTTTAGAAGTACTAGCTTGGAAATATAACAATTATTGTAATTTCTTTTCTTGTTTTGACAGCTTGAATGTCAATGCCGGTTTCTACTTTTTGCATAGTACTGTGGGTAAACTCACATCCTGACAGCAATGATGATGTTTCCATTGTGTTCTTTAGTGTGTCTTTTTTATTATCTTTACTTTAAGCTTTGAATGTTGGTTGTACTTTGACCATCATGAAAAATATATTGATAAACCATAGAAATGACCTAGTTTGGTTTTAATTATCTTCTTTAATTTACAGTGCATCCACATTGTGTGAACAAGAACTACGGTATAAATCTGCTTTATCCGGCAAAATGCCAAATAGACAATAAGAATGCTGCGTGTCCAGATTTTGCTACACCGAACAGGCTCAAGAGCCTGAAATGAACTTGACCTGAGAAATGTAAAAATCTGCTCTGTCCACAATCTTTTGTAGAAAGAACTTTAGGATGTGGCATGGTAGTGTTTGTTCATTCATGGAATAAAACATTATTTTACCACCTTGGTTACTACTGCTGTTATTTACTGTTAAGTACTTAAATGAGCATCAAGTGCTATTCCTGGTTGAACCGAGCCAAAAAATCCAGGGTCCGGATCAGAAAAATGAAAACAAGTCTTCATAAATAAATACACATCACCATTTAGTCTTTAAGTTGGTAAATGGTGTCACCATGGTAAATAGTGACTGTAGCACAAAGAGGGTTCAATCCCAAAGTAGCAGTTCATGAGAAGACCCCTATCAGCCTCTAGTCTTTGGTAGAAATGCACCTTTTCTCCCTTTCTGCCTGCAGACCCTGGGTGCTGGAATAGCTGCTGACCTGGCACATGGGCTTCCTGGGGCATCATCCAGGCATGACACCTTGACCAAAGGGATTTTTGCTGTTTCATCCATTGTCCCTTTTTCCAGAAGTCGCTTGTGGGTTATGAAGTAGGAACAAAGCACTAAGACTTACTGAGTCTGCCATAGCAAATTTTTGTGCAGCCTATTCTCCATCAGGAAAGGGGCAAGCAAGAAGAGGGAGTCATCCCACCCAAAATCAGGTATTTGTTTTCCTTCAAGCCAAGAAGAGAGCTATATACCTGCCAGGGCCGTCCCTAGGCGCCTCCCTTGAACAAGTGGCAGCTCTTCCATGTGCCTGTTTGCCTCGGCCTCGGCTGGCTGTGGGGACAGGAGTGACTATCCCAGACTGACAGAGCTGGGGGACAAGTTAGGGCCATCCTTATCTGTCCCCTCTAACAGCACTTTGTGGACTGCAAGATCAGCTGGATGTTCCTACACCTTCTTTACACCTGGAAAGGTAATCCTTTCATTTCATAGATTTCCTGGGAAAATGGAGATTTTTGCTCAGATTCAAAATCCTGGCTATGACTGAACCCTACAATGCTCTGTCCTCTTCATCTCAAGCAATAGCATCAGGAAAGATTTAAATCTGCACAAACATCCCTGTCACTGGGCCTAATAAAGACATGAAAGACCTTTTAACCCTAAAACCATGTAGCAAGACTGTGACGTTAAGCAGCCACTTGGAGGTACAAGGGTGACAAGGATGCTTTCCAGTGTCACCTGCTGACTTGCTGCACCTCATTGGTGTCCAGGGTGACGTCCCACCAGCTGATACCAACTTGACTGAACCAGCTTCACAGAAAGATAATATTTCACAGCAAAACCAAGAAACTCTTGTGGACTCACTCTAATCTCTCTTGCCAGCTAATCACGAAACAAGAAGCTTGAGCACCGGTACAGGGCAGGCAGATTGCACTAGTGCAAAATAGCTTTGCTGTTATTTTGCTTAATTACCTAAATGTAACTAATATATTTTTATTGTCCAAACAAATCAAGCTTATACTCTCATCCAACTGGCATCTCTGGATGCCATAATTTTCAACTGTGGCATCCCAAAGCGGAAGAGAACTAATGAGCAGTGCCCCTAATTCAGAAGGAAACCACAGAGGGAAAAATGAGGCATTGCTGGTAGCTAATTATCAAAGCCAGGCAGCCAGCCATGTTTGTAATTGTCTATGGGTTCAGGCGTGGAGCATATAAACCTGTCCAAGCTCTGTCCACGAGCTCAGGCCAAATAAATGCTGCGTCTCTGAAGGGTAGGAAGGAAAAAAAAAAAATGAGCAAAGGAGAAAGGAGATGTGGGATGCTTACAACACCTTTCCCATGAGAAGATCAGTGGAGAGTGCTGTTAGCAATGGGGAGAAATGGGTGTTTAATGGGGGAGACCAAAGGAACAAGGCCGGTGCTGGTACCTGGAGAGATGCTCTTTCTTTTACTCTTGTGTTTGCGTTGTCGCTCCAAAGCTCGCTCAGGCTGGCAGTGGTAAAGATACTGGATGTCTTAGCTTTCCATATCGGGTGGGAGGCACATCTGCCCTGCGGTCCTTACTGAGGCTGCAGCGGAGCCGCCAGACGTGCCTGATGAGGGCTGGGGTGAGGACACTTCCTTCCTTGCCCTGGGTAAATGCTGGCTCTCCTCGGGGCTCATTCTTCCCTGGACTTCTTTTCTGCCTTCCATTTGCAGAAGAAGAGGAAAAGGCAAAAATGGAAAAGGCAACAAAAAAAAAAAGCTCAAGGTCTCAGTTACCAATTCTTTAATCATTGCCTCGTACTGAGCCAGCTGTTTGCTTATTTCTATTTTGCCCTCCCAAATTAGACTCCAGGCTGGGGGCTAAGAACAGAGCAAAGGGCACTTGCCTTCTCTTCCCACTTCATTTGTGTCTTCCCCCCGTTCAGCACGGTAGCAATCTGAAAGCAAACACAGCACCCACTTGCAAACTAGGGTGAGAGAAATACAAAAGCAGCATGGTGAGGCCTCCCAATAAGTCATAACCAAAATAAATTCTTTATTCTAATAGCTAATTCATGCTTGGATAGTGTCCTTTGCTGGGCGCTTATTCTTTTGCTGTGAAGGAATAAGGAAGAGAAGATGCTCAAAGATGAATTATTTGTCCTCCCTCTTGCACCAGCCCACCTGCTATGAAGACACGTGCTGGTCTGGCTTTCCCTGCTCCCTCCATCCCCCTTGCAGCCTCAGCTTTTCCAAACCTGTGGTGGGTGCAGGACCAGGCAGCTGACGGAGGGAAGGGAGGGGGTGTTTGGGAAGCTTACCTCCACTGTGACGCAAGCCACTGAGGAAACATGCACATGGAAACAAGGCTTTGCTCTTCCTGCCTTTTTGCCATCCTCCACCTAATTCAGCTCCAGAGCCAAGGGGAAAGGAGGACACATCTAGTCTGTGTGGCAGGAAAACTGGATACGTGGTGATCCTGCTCTCTGCCAACCTCTTTGCCAAGGGTTAACAGAGGCAAATCTTCAACTGTCTCAATGTCACAACATCAGTGTGACCCTGTGTCTTTTCTTAAAACATCCAAGTGTGGGACTCAAGTGCTTATATAACGAGTAGAGCTTTAATTTCTGAAACAAACCCCAAAAGCCAACTCCTTTCTGCAGCTTTGTTGTTGTTTGTGATTTTAACAACCTGAAAATATCATCTGGCTCTTCCACCACAGCTGAAGAAATTAAGGGCTGAGGACACCCTTTTTCTGAGTACCCTCAGCTGGGATCAACCTGGCTAACCATCTCCAAAGGGAATAGAAGGAACATGGAGGGACCTCTGGAGAAAAGGACCAGTGGGAGAGGAGAAACCACCCCTGCATCCACTCTTGCACCAATGTGAGGCAGCTGGAGACAGCTCTGCAGCTTTGGGCCTGCCCCAGTATGGGGGAATCAGCTTCTCTCCATCCCATGGCTGAAAGCAAGACCTCTCAGAGCAGCCTTGGGTCCTTTATTTGGCCACAATAATCAATGTCCTTTGTAAGCAACTGTTTCTGCTACAGCAGTTGTGTTACCAGCAGCTGTGAAGGGGAAGACTCAGAATTTGTAAAATTTTTTTTTCTTCTCTCTTTTTTTTTTTTTTTTTGCTTCAAGACATTCATTAAAAGCCTCATATTAAATGAAGCTACATTTTGCCTCCTCAATGGGATAACAGTTTTAATCAAAATGTCCGTTTCCATGATCGAGAGAGAAGAAAAGTAAAAAGCAAATATAGATGGAACAAGGCCCCAGGAAAGAAAAAAAGTAAACCATACTCCAGTATTCCTGTGGAACAACAAGGTTCCCTACAGCCTTTTTCCTTCCTTCAATACAAATGTACCATTTGGATCAATTTAAAGCAACAAACAACATTTTGAGCTGGTGTGAGCGTTCTCATCCTTGCTGGCAAAGGTATCCAAGCCTTACACTGCCTTTGCAACAGGTGTTGTCAATGTCCCGAAATGTAGTTTGTGCCGAGCATTTCCAGTAATTCAAACTGACACCTAATCTGTAGTGAGTGTCAGTATCTAGCCTGCACAAGCTTCCCCCTGCTTCGTCTAGGAGCACCTGGAAGTGGGCTAAGTCCTTCACCTGGAAAACCAAGCAAAACATGAACAAGGCAAATCCTCTACTCCATGTTCTGTTCTGAAACACCATGGGAAAAGATGCAGAGACTCGGCAACCCAAGTCCCAAGGGCACAACCCACGGCAGTCCTCTGCGATACTTTCTGGCTGACTTTTGTTCCCTGTAAATTCACATTTGGATGGACAGAAAGCAGGAAATTCGGGCTGATGGTTTACCTGTACTTGGTTCCTTCTTCATCAAAGCAGTGTAGCCATCACATGATGGCCAGTACACAGGAGGCAATGTTGTCATCACAGGAGTCTGGTGTGCACGCAAAAGTTTGCCACCTATTAAAAAGTGTTGCAGAGGAAGGGGGAAAGACAAAGGAGAGCCCAGAGATGAGAGAGAGCTCATCCTGAGACGTGGTCCCTCCCCTGACATGATTAGGGTTATGCCTATGAAAAACACAGAGACCCTCTACCCCAGACATTTTCAGTCTGTGCACTGAGAGGTCCACAAAAGGCAGATGAGAAAAGCAAGCCTAACACCAGTAAGCTTACACTTACTAGCCAGTGAGCCTCAGTGAGAAATCTTTAGGAGTCTAGAAATCAAAGCAAGTTGAAAATGGCTGAGATCTGGCCCCTGGCTCTTCCCCCAAGGCAAAGGCTCTGAGCTGCTCGTCACAGCCTGCACCCTCGGAGCTGCCAGGAGCAGCAAGTGGTGCATGCATGGAGACACAGAGAGCACTGGGGGGAACAGAAAGGGGCACGTTCTCACCCCAAAGCTGCCAGCCATGCCTGCAATTTTACCCTGCATCTTGTGTTCAGGAAAGTTAATGGTCACTGAGGAAATCAGCGGTGGCAACACGCGTAGTAACCACGTCAGCGTGCAAAGAATTGTTCTGGATGCCAGAGAGGGTCTGGTGTGGTAATAGAAATTGCCACCTCTGGGCTATCAATACCAGAGATGGCAATAAGGCATTCGTCAGCTCTTCGTGGTGATGGTGGTGCAGGGGAAAACAGCAAACGAGGTCCCAGCTTTGAGTGGAAACCAGAGCTAGTGCTACATCAGCATTTTTCATCCTTATCAACTCTGCATGGTTGCACTTCTTCTCAAAGAGACATTTTTTGAAGGTAGAAGCCCTGAAAAACATTAAATTCATGGCTCATTACCTGCGTAAGATTTATCTGGGATCCACTAGACTTTTGTTTTGGCTGTGATGATTCTTATAATTATATAATTTATGAGGAAATTGGGATAGGAAAAACTTTTCTCAGTTGACTCTGGTGGCAAGATGTAAACAATTTATCATGCAACACAGCGACAGCAGCCAGAAACTCAGTCCAAACTTCCTTGAAAAATTCTGCAACTCTGGCTTGGCAAATGGCAATTGGAAAAACCCTTTGTACAACACGATTTTAAAGACAAGATATGCTTCATGCCCTCACTCAGCACCTTCAGAGAAGAAAGTAAAGAGGAAGAAATCCCTGTCTGAAGGGATTGGATTCCATTGGCTATAAAGGTATTCTTTGCCTACAGAACCTCTGGGTTACCTGTTTGGAGAACTTCTGCACCAAGATGCTTTTAAGAAACACTTAAGAGTGCCGCAGCTTTTTCTGGACCAGCATCAACTGGTTTCATGGAGTGAAATGTAGACGTTTACACTGAACATCTCTGCAGCTGAGAAATCCAATCTAGGCTTCCTTTCTAACTTTGTTTTAAGAGCACTAAAAGGCATTTTAGGGCACAATTTATCCAGCCAGCTCCAAATGCCCACATTGGGAGGGGGCACACTGCGTGGGCTGCAGGGACCACATGGATCTGGGTGAGCAGATCAGCTATAGACATTTCTTTTCACCCAAGGAGACAGGGAAACTAAAGAAAGTATTAGATTTGCAAAGGAATCACTTTTAAGGAATGAACAAACCCCTCAGTTTTTTACCACATTGCTTACTGCAGCTATAAGCAGAGCACAGCCACTTGCTATTATATATTTATTATACTTTACAGCGCCAGGAAAGCTTTTGAGTGGTAGGATGCCATCTGCTGCTCCGAATGGTTATTTCCTCCCTTCCTTTCCCTTCCCAGCGGGCAGCTTGTGCCGATGGGGGGAAATTTGGAAGATGGTTGGATCATCTGCAAAGTGAAAATATTTTCACCCATGAAACAAAATTTGCCTGGATAATAGAAAGCAGAGGGAAGAGTTTAATCTCACGAGCGCTGGCTCAGTTATGAAGAAAAGTTTATGCAATGAATGAGGCATCCCAGAGAAGATGTACGATATTTACCCACAGACCGGCTTGCAAAGAAGATTGGATTTTGTATAATTTCCAGTTTAATGCCAAGACTTGCTGCTAATTCTGCTAGCACCCATCTCCCTTACCGCAGAAACAATCATCTCCACATCTGTGAGTCGATGCAATGCCCTGTGACCCTGAAATATAGTCCCAGCATGTCTTTCTAAAATCTGTGGAGTGAAGAACAAATTCAAACACAGTGTCGGCTCTCGGGGACTGGAACTTAAACCTGCGAGGAAGCTCTATTAAGTCCAGTAATAGACACCAGTCATACTCAGCCACACAATGGAAGTAAAATGGGATGAATAGCTCACCATCAGCTCCGGCACTCCAGCAGTAATAAGCATCACGCTGGGCTCACTGCACTGACTAATCCATAATTTATTGGGCTTCATAAATATCAAAACATACCACAGCTGTTAGTACTTCAGTGCAAAACCCGCAAATATTGCTTCAATTATTCAGGAGCTTGTCGCAGGAGCCAGTCAACCGCTTCGAAGGTGCAATTTTAGAAGGTATCAATTACTCGGGAGTTTCAGTAGCACAATCGCTGCCCGGGCCCCTGGGGCAGCTGGTACAGGGAGCACTGGGAGCACCACCACCAAGAGGAAAAATTGCCTCTCCCTCAAAAATAGCCTAAAGCCTTGAGCCCCACAGAGAGAGGGATGCAGGCAGCTCTGTGGCAGCACTCAGAGGGGTTATGTGTGGTCCCCTACAGCCCTTGGAGAAGTCTCTGCTTCAACATCTCGCTCTGACAGGCTGCCAAAATGATCATTAAATCAACAGTCCCAAAAGCTTGTACTCTTAAATTTACCCTCCACGCAGGACACAAGCTAAATGATGAAGTCCAGCAGTTTGAGTCACCTCTCCAGCAAGGAACCACCACTTGAAGTCATTCTGGTCTTTCCTTCCTGAAGACACTTCCCTCTCCCGATGGCATTTGGGTACTAAAGACAAGACCAGGGACTTTGGCCAGCTGTCCAGTGGGTTGAGGTCAGGGTTACAGTTACCACATACAGTGGCTAATGCATGGGCATCAGGTCCCACACACACATTGTCCCCATCCGTGCTCAACTTATAGATCCCCATTTCCACTGGGGTTCATATATCACATCCCATCTGTTTAAAGCCAAGTTTCCAGGTTGGACTGATTCAATCACAATGACCATGTGCTAGTTTCCTAGTTGTGTTTTATGAGCCAATAGATTTTTCCCCTGGAAAAAAAAAAAAAAAAAAAAAAAGAAAGATCAGTTTAATTTTAACTTCTCTCCTGTGCCATCCTCTTGGCAAAGAATTGACTACAGGAAAATGAGATGCTTGGAGGAAAAGGTGGCTTCTTGCCAGCACTCCCCCATAATAAGGTGTATATCCAGTGGTCATTTGCAACTACTCAAGGTATTTGCAAGCTTCAGGAGAACCAGCAGGAGATGAAGACGAGATTCCTGATCAAGAGAAAAGGCTGAGCTAAACTATATGAGACAGCAAAGAAGCCACATAGCAAAGCTCGATGGCAAAACAGAAGGGAAAAGAAAGTGGGTCTCGCTCATTGGGCTCTGTGGGGACTTTTCTTTAGTGCAAGATGCAGCGTGTGAAACACCTGTACAGAGCAGCCTGACCTGGCTCTATCCCCATGAGAGAAGGGACAGCAGAAAGCACGGAGCACCCTCAGGAGGAACACAGTGTCTGAGACCTGGAGAAGTCCTTTCAGAAATGAGACCAGGGAACTAATGTATCTAACAAGCAGGGCCTCCAGGGGCAAGGGAAGAAATTGAGCTTCAAAACATTGAAATAGATAAAAATCTGGGAAAGGTTTCATACAGCATGCAGGACCAGTCCCTGTCACTGAAATGTTATAGAAAAGTTTTACTCCTGATGCAGAGAAACATCTGCTGTTGTTGAAGGGAATTTCTGGGGCTGTTTTGGACGCAAGCAAGTGCAGGTCCTTCACACCGGGCTGTATGTCGTGGCAAGAAGTACTTGTGGGAAACAGCCCCAAGACACTGCCCATCTGCTGGTGCAACTGAAATAAGAGGCACAGTCTCACAGGAAGTCATGCTGACAGGGACTATGGCCATCACCCATGCATGGGTTTGAGAACCCCACATCATTCATGAAATGAAACAAAGAATATAATCTGGAATAGATGTTAGAGTACTCCAGAAAAGGGGTTTGGCCTGGCCAATGCCTGCAACACCTTTCATCGAGCAAGCAGGACAAAGTCATATAAAACGCAAGCGTGACCAGACCTTCCACAAATCCCATTTGAGGATCTGAAACCAAATTTTGTAAATTAAACTCAAATTAATTTTCATGTCCAGACACTAGAGACCTGCTAGCCCAGCTTGGTCCACTCCCTTGCTCCAGAACTGGGAAGCTGCTTTCCTGCCTCTCCAAAGACCGTAGGAGGTTTTATCGCTCTTTAACGGGAGCAGACTAAACTCCTGGTGTTTCAACATGGCCAGAGGTGTCAGAAGGTCTCCTAGGTCTCCAAGGTCCAGCTCTTTTTTTTAAATAGATGACAACTTCCTGGTCCCATGACTTTTGCAACACAAAACACACACACGCACAAAAAAACCCCTAACCCAAATCCCTTTGTGTGTTCTATTTCTATTAAGGGGTTTGCTGAAGAAAAGCGGGGCCGTTCCCTGTAGTAAGAGAAAGGGGCAGGGAAGGGCACCCGCTGCCAGGCAGGGCTCCTGCAAGAGAACGGCATGAAATTTTCATGCAAATTTCCCACCAGGGCCTCTTGATTAAAGCTCCAGATTTCCCTGCCCTTAATGAATAAATCACTCAGCCTCGTTAGTGGAGTCTCTGGCACGAGGGCAGCAAACATCACCTTTGCTGCTGAGTTGACCAAAGAATTGACATGAGCAGAGATAAATGTTGCTCTTAAACTTGTGCTGAAGAAGACATGAAAAAACACTTTAGCTCATCATCTCACACCCAGCGACACAACATGGGGATAATTGAGATATAAGTGCTGCTCAGACACCAACACCAGAATGATTTTTTTTCTCCCTTAGTAAGCTAACAAACCATTTCCAAAGCAGTGAAGCTGGTCATGGTTTTTGGAGGGGTTTTTGTTTTTGTGGTGGTTTTTTTTTTCCCTAGGTATAAGTGTTCCCCAAGTCTTTTGGGAACTGGCATTTTCTTCTAGGATGGGATGTGCCTCTGGGGGAACTTTTTGTATAGCACCAAAGAAAAAGGGGCTCTGAAAATGGCCTCTTGAAATAGCTCTGATAAATCTAATAGCATGGGGCTGTGTGTTCTATGTTTGCACAGCCCAGGGAGCAGCCTGGACCATCCCCACATGTCCTCAAGGCCTGCACCAATGGTATTGCCAGCCCTCCCCCATCCTTCTTGAAACCAGCTGAGCACAGCGTGCCCTGCCTCGTGCCCCATCTCCCCTGGGCTGGTTGCCCTCGACCCAAGCACACAGCCACCACCAGCGGCTGATGCCCGGTGAGCTGTAGGAGTGGTGTCCCAGTCGGTGGCCCACACACTGGTGTATCCTGGGGATTTGTGCAAGGCCAGTAGCTCAAGCTTCTCCCATAACACACATCCTGTGCCTGTAGTACAGCCCAGTCCTGTTGGAGCCTTTTGGACTTTGCTGTGTTTCGTGAAGCTCCGCAAGCAGGACAATTAAATTTTAAAAGGACACCATGTCTAGACATGAGGGCAAAGAAGAGAAGAAGACATGACAATCCTTGCAGGTTTTTTCCTCTAGAAAATTTTTAGATGATGGTGATGCAGGACCAAGCAGCTGGAGAGAAGAAAGGGATGAAACAGATGAGCTGTGGGCTGTAAGTTTCCTTGGGCATGGCATCCAAAAATTAATAGTTGCCCCTGTGAATTTAAGGTGGGATTTCCTAGCTGGTTGATTTCGCTCATCAAAATCATTAATCAAAAACCTACAGAGAACACCAATTACACATTATTTGGGCTTTGGGGCCATTAAGAGACTTTTTGCAACCTTAACATTTTGATACCGTGGTGAGCCAGAGCTGCCGTTCAGAGCACAGTCCTGCCTCTGGGCATCTCCCTGGGGAGCTGTGTTTCCTATCAGGCTGAAACAGCCTCTTCTTCTTCTGGGGGATGAAATTTGCTTTGTCTGCCTGGGATTTTTGAGTCTCTCCTGTCTCATACATGGCTGACAAAAATGCACTCTTATCAGACTTGGATAAAATTGATCACAGCGTCCTTTCTGGTCTTTGCTTTTCCCGGCTTGTTAATTTGCTCATTCGCATGAGAGCTTCAAGGTGAACCTTGGCTGAGAACAAACCTCAGTCTGTCACATCGGCAAAGTAGTTTGCTGCATAAGATGGGTCTTCTCTTTGCAACACTACAAGGATTTAATGTTTACCTCTACATTTGCAAGGGGCATTGGACGTGTTTCACACATGCGCCCCACGACCCCTCTTTGATGAGAACTAGTGTGGTAAGTGGAGACAATCAGGATTATGGTTTCAAAAGCATGTTCCTGTTCTGGACTAAGAGGTGAATGGAGGTGCCCACAGCCAGTCGTTTCCACTCTTCCAAACTCCTTCCAGCTTTGCATGACCATACTGGCTGCCCATGCCCTGCATTTCCTTATAGCACCAACATGCAGTGCCAGCAGCACTTCCCATGCTCCTGCAGGCCTTGGTGCTGCAGCTGTGGCTTCAGGCCAGTGGTGTCCCTGGGGCAGAGCTCTGCACTGGCTGTCCCTGGCTCTGACCACCATGTGTGGGAGGATGTGGCTATAGCTGGATACCATGATATGCTGGTGGGACTTGAGAGAGGTCCCCCTGGAAAAAACAAGAAAAAAGTCCTCCTTCTCTTCTGAAGGAGCCAACGTCTTGGGTGCACCAACCAAGAGAAGGTGCATTTGCAGGGCTAAAGAACTCATGAAGCTTAACGCAGCAAACACCACACAATCAGCTCTTCAACTGCCCTGCCTGTCAGCCTGCCAGGAGTCACTCTGCTTCTCACCAGACGTGGTACCGATAAATAGAAGGGACCTGGCTCTCCAGAATGCTACTTTAAGAGATGCTCAAAGATTGCCCCAGCTCTCTGGTTGGAGACTGGATTTGTCTGACTTGTTATCTGGAAAAATCACATCCATAAATGGGGAGCTAAAGGTTGGGTTTGGGTTTCTGGCCTGGCATTCAGAAGCAGCTTATAACTCTCTTCACAGCTTTCTGGAGATCCTTAATGACTTTCTGGCTTGTCTAGGCATTGGTGCCCACAAATGTGGAAAACAGTATTTATTCTCCTTACCAAAGCCCACCAGGTAAACCTATTTTGGCACAGGTAGACAATCCTTTCTTCTTGTTGCAACAGTAGAGGAAGGCGCTAATTGCTGACATTAACGCTCGAGGCTTTTTTTAGCGTTTATCTCTGCCTCTCACATTGAGTTCTCCAGCCTCCCATCACCCTGTGCAGAAGAGTGGGTGCCTTCCCAGCCTTCTTGCCCTGCACTGGGTCTCCACTTGTGCCTGCTAAGGCTTCTCCCCCCTGCCTGCAACTTCCTCCGCATCCTCGCCTCACCTCTCACTTATTGCCTTGACTTGTTACACCAGCCTTTTCCAACTCTTTGTACCGCTCTTGATAGAAGGAGAAAAAAGCAACTTTTAAGTCCAAAAGGACTTTTCCGATTTCCACTGGCTCTGTTTGGTTTTACCCTGGAAGAATCCTTGGTGTTTGGGAAGGGGCTGGATGCAGCCTTTGTGTCACTGCAGCACATCCCGCTGATGGGACCGCGGTGCAAGATGCCACAGTGCTCATCTGTCCTGCTGCCGCACCAGCCTCCAGGCTGAGCTGAAATAATCCCTTCTTAGCCCAGCAGGCAGCTAGAAAACCATTATGAGGATTCACTTCCCACTTTCTGCATTTGCCAGCAGAGAGAAGGAGATGCACAGGGCAGCTCCTGCCCCTCCCTGCCCCCGTGCCTCTCCACAGCCCCTCCTGCCACTGCTGTTTTATATTTTACCTTCACTCTCTTGCATTTTTATCCCAGCCAAAACTCACTTTTAAGTTTGATTGACAAAATTTCCTCAAAATCTTTTGGTGAGTGCTTGCCAGCATTTCCGAGACACAGCATCTTCTAAGCAAATCTCTCCATCCCTTTCCCACCCTCACATGATCAGAATCCTGCCCAAATCGCACCATATGTCATTAGACACTCCCCCTATTTGATATATGCCCTTATACTGTTATTAGTACCTACAAGTGCCAGCCATATCTGTTTCCTATGGGATTCCTTGTCACAATTAGCTTTTGCAATGATGTTATACTTTTTTAGGCACCCGCTGACACACTTCTTTAAGGAACCCGTGCTGCAAACACTTTGACAAGTAACTTTATCTATTCAAATTAAAAGTGTAATGGCACTAAAGCAAACTTTTGAAAAAGTGGATGAAATTTTGCTCTTCTTGAATGAAGCAAGTGGGAGTTTTGTCAGTGACCTCAGTCAAGCCAGGGGTTCACCCAGAATTTGAGGGGGGGGAGCTCAGATGAGCTGATAATAGACACAAGCCAGCTGTGAAAGCAGGATCTGCAATCTCAACCTGAACTCCCTGTCCTGCAAAGATTACAGAGTGGCTCTACGCCTAATTGCTGTAAGAGTAGCTGTCTTATTGTCTACATCTTCTGCAATTCCATTACTGGATGAAGGATGCTTCTGATACAAATGAAAGGGGAAAAAAAAACTCCACCAAAACCCACAAGTATTATCCTGCCTTATGCACTTATGAAATGAGAATGTTATTACAGCAGAGAGGAATTAAGCTACAGTGCTGATGCTCTGTCGCGTTGAGGGTTTACAGAGGGGTAATTAACAGAAGCACTTTCTGCCTAAGAGAGCTCTTCTGCTGCAAAAGGAAGAAAAAACCAATTCTGCTCATTTTTAATCAGGCATTGATGGATGGCATTAATCAGTTGCGATAATGTGTCAGCATCTCCCCCCTGCTATAACTCTGCAGATCTCCTGGAGCTGCCGGATAACCCCAGCACACTCACCTTCAGCCTGGACCACAGCCCACGTCACTGGGGAAACACGCAGAGGTTTCAGCCGGCACCGGATGGGCCCTTTTCAGACCTATTAGGATGGGGAAACACCAGCCCCGCTGTTTATTTATTTAAACATTTCCAGCATGGCTTTGAAACCCTTGCTGCTTCGCAGACATTAAACCCTGGGGTCTCTGTGCAAACACAAACAAAGGCAAACCCCTTCCATCAGGTGAGGTCGCACGTCTTTGTGGGCATAAATCACTGGAGCAAATTCCAAAGCAAGTCACACAAGCTGGACACGTACCTGCAGCAAAGACGGACTTGAAAGATTTTAAATGGCAAGTCCTTCTTTCCCAGGTGGTCCTTGACCACCTCCACGAGCAGCCTGGCTTCAGGAGGCTGCAGAGAGGACATCAGGAGCACTGGGGTGCTTTGAAGACCTCTTTGCACCCACACACAATGCAGCACCAGGAGCAGTCATCCCTGGGAGGCTGGGGACTCCCCTTCTCTCCACGCTGCAGGCAGGGAAGGGCAGCACAGGCAGGATAAATCACTCTGCACTACGTTGAAAGCCAGCAATGCTGGTTGCATAAAGTGAGGCGACCTGGGAGGACTGGGTGTGAGTGGGGTTGCCCACCATGCAATGGCAGAACCACATTTAAAACAGCCTCCAGGGCTACAGCCCATGATGGGCATCAGGGCTCAACCCAAAACCTGCTGAAGGTCATTGAATCCTTCAGAGTTTCCACCTGCAGATAAAGAGCAGAGTTGGTGTCTCAAAGGGGATGCTTTGTGATTGCTTGGTTAAAGTTTCTAAGCAGAAGTAAAGCAGAGAGACACAAGGGTAAGAGAAGAAGAAAGAGTAGAAAAAAATGCCTGTGCTCAGAAAGGTTGAGTTCTGGTTGGTTCGGATCTGGCTTTTATGGGACAGCTTCTGCTCAACATGAAGGAAAAGAAAAAAATCACAAACCACAGTGTGGTTTTGACTTTTAACCAGCTCTTAAAGGAAACCATGGGTCACACCTTTATCATGTTGAGTTGTACAAGCCCATGAGGACTGCAGATGGCTTCCCCCACCGGCCTCCAGGCAGCAGATGGTGCAGGTCCTACCTTTTCCCCCAGCCTGGGACAGAAGATCATCCAAAGCTCTAGCATAGAGAATGCTGATGCTAAACACATCCACCAGGATTTCTGTCCAGCCTCTGTTGTGTGCTGGGGGTGATGAAGGAGCCAGCACACAGTCCCCAACCTGCAGCTTCACAGCAAAATGCAGCTTGTTGGGAGGTAACCGAGCTCTCAGTGCCAAGTGATAACGCTGCACATGTGTCCTTCCCAGGCACAAGGGACAGGGATGGAAGAGGGACTCACTTTTGCCAAGATTTTAATAGTCTGCTGCAAAGTGTTCCAATACAAGAGCTAGAGACACTACAAACTTAAAGCATGGGAATAGCTGAGAACAACCTTTGCTTTTATCTAAAATGCAAATCAAAAAAAAAAAAGAACCCACTTACAAAAAGCAGCAACAAACAAGTCCAAGCTTACTGGCCAATCCAAGTGGTTTCAAAGGCTGAGTCTCTGACTCTTTCTTTTTTCTTTCTTTTTTTTTTAAACCAAGGTTGAATCTCTCTCAGAGTTATTGTTTAGATTACAGTCGTGTCCTGAAAAAGGATATATCTACCTCTCTGTGCCAGTAATGACAAATGTTGCTATTCACATCTCACTGGAGGTGCTAGAAGAAAGTAAGCGCCGCCTGTAAATAAGCTGCCTCAATAATTAATTGCCAGCACATACAGCACAATAGAAAAGCTCCAGAAATAAGTTATTGCAAATACGATTTCAAACTAACAGTGCATGAATAGCTTTTGAAAAAGCCTCCGAAAAGCAGACTCTGATTTTCAGAGAGAGCTAAAACACCACCAATCAACTTGTCTCTGCTTTCTGAATGGGAGGTCTCAGCCTGTTCCACTTCAGGAGCCCCCATCAGCAGCCCCTATTTGGCAAAGAAAAATAAGGGGTTCAAATTAGCAGGTATGAGTGAACAGTGGCATGTTCATAGGGAGCAGAGAAGAGGAAGGAAGAAGAAATGTGGTAGGTGGCTGGCTGACTGACTGTGGTCAGTGAGAAATGCCATCGTGCAGAGAGAGCAGCCACATGACAACCACAAGCATCCTCTGCCCAGGGAAGTTTCATCCAGCAGCAATGGGAAGAAGAGGAGGGTGAGGAAGGCAGGATCTCTTCTAGCCCACATCAGGGAGCATAGGCATTATCTGCTGCCTCCCCTGAAAGTGCAAAGGATGAGGCGCATGGAGAAGACAAGTTTTAATGAGGTTGTGCTGCCACATGCGTGGCCTCCTCAGAGGAACATCTCAACACTCTATCTATCCCTCAAACCACACAACCACAGGTACAGCCCAAGCTAAGCAAGGGCTTGGGATACACTTTAGCACAGACTTTATGCAGGGCAAGGCACTACCATGGTTACACACATGGCTGTGAACACATGCATCCAAAAGCCAGATTCTTTGAAAAAAAGGTACAAAAGGAAAGAAGATGGGGTGATTGATGCCCCAAGCCTGTCAGTATTTAAGGGTCATTTGGACAATGCCCTTAATAACATGCTTTAACTTTTGGTCAGTCCTGAACTGGTCAGGTAGTTGGACTAGGTGATTGTTGTAGGTCCCTTCCAACTGAAATCTATTCTATTCCATGATTTAGGACAATTGAAAGCTCACTTTAAGATATCATTAGCAAGTAGTGGAGGGATGGCAGTGAAAGGAAGCAGGGAGGAGAAGTCGTAAATAGAAAAGAAAGGAAAAAAATACACATCCAAGTGAAATTTAAAATTCCTATATAAATGAAAGGAGAGGTAATGATGCACATCAAACTAATGAAATTATTCTGCAGACTGACTGCTAGCTAATGAAATTGTTTACTTAGCATACATGAGCTGAGCTGCAACTGGCATTTCACTGCACTCACATTAGCCAAAACTCTTCCCGTCAGCAAAGAGAAAAATGCCACAGGGGTAGAAAAAGACAGCTTTATTTTACACTATACTCACCAAGAAGTGCAGCCAGAACCGGAGGTTAGCCAAGGCACGGGGTGAGCTGCAGGGGATGCTGAGGTTCAGCTCTGGTTTTTCAGCAGCTCCAGGTCAGGCATGCTCTGATTGTGAACCGAGGAAAATGTTCTTCTGATCTGACAACCCTACTCATGGGAGCTGGAGCACAGAAGTCAAATCAAATTTCTTCTGGTTCACGGGTAACCAGCAGGACTATTTTGTGGCTGGAGCTTCATTATTTAGCAATTTTGCTGAGGACAGTTAAGCTATATTAGGATACAGCTCTCCACAAGTGTAGGCCAATAGCTCTAGGATCAGATCAACACACAACTCTCTATGCACACACCCCCACACACCCAGGGTGCCTTTCTTACCTTTGAAGCATGATGGACTCCAGACAAGAAGTTAAGGTACTTCAGGTTTTAAACCTTTATAAGTGGGTTTGTTTTTTTTTTACTGGAAACACAAAGTCAGAGGTTGGCATCACCTGCGAAGTCCACAAAAGACCTCCTTGTAGTTTGAGCCAGGAACAGGAGGTAGATGGCAGCCAACCATGTTGGGATGCCCAAGAATTACATGGAGAAACTGTCCTGTTGCCCATCCTGTTTTACACCCTGGTAGTGTGGGTCTGCTCTCCCATATCACCACGGTGAGGCTGAAAGCAAACGTGCTGAGTGGAACCACAACTGTGTTTTCACCTTTCTAGGGTATTTTACCATCTCTGTCACTCAGTATATCCATGGGCACAACTACATAACACCAGCCACAGCTTGACACCGTTCAGATGGACAGAAGGGCCTTCATGAAGCCTCCACAGAGCAACCCCCTTAATGGCAATTACAGCTTTTGTAGAAAAGAATTAGTGATTAATGGTAAAAAAGTACCCACACAGGAGCTGATGGCTGCTGCTATGGAAAACTCTCCCCCCTGGTTTGCTTCAGTTCAGTTTTAAGGAGTCTTTGGGAACACGATGCTGAAGTTCAGCCGTAGGTAAGTGCTGAATCACAGCAAACACTTCACTTAAATGTGAACCCCATTCTGGATTTGAGAGACAGATGGCATTAGATTATGTTTTCTGAATTTTAACCAGATAATATACACATTTCCTTATCAAATGATGTAATTCTTCATCAATACTTAAAGCTTTAAAGTATGTGAATTTATTGTAATTTTTTTGGCATTTCTTTCCATTCCTTGCACCTAAATTGCAAAAGACCAGAAAACTTGACTGAAAAGCTCTCCATCATGCATTTTTATCCCTCTACATTATGATTCAAGGTAAAACATCCATGAAACTTTATCTGGGTCTGCAACACAGTGAAAAAGGGCCTAAATTCAGTGCCTAAAAAAGTCCTTCTCTAAATACCAAAGTGATGGTTTCTGTGTTACCCAGTCATTGCTGAACAACCACCCCTAAATCTACTGTGTTTTCCTGGTGGGTGAAACAATCCCCACCTGTAAAAGCCATAAAAGGTCTTTGGGACAAGACCTGCAACATCAAACTGAAAGGCACATAAGTCAAAGCTCTGCTCCAATGATCAGCTGAAGCATTGCTTAACAAGAGAAATGGTCTCCACTTCTCACAGATCAATGTTTCTTCAATCCCAACCCTTCAAGGTCAGTTAAAAGTTTTCAAAACGTACTTGACAAAAGTTGTGCAGCTTTAGGAAGCAGCCACCTCTCCGGGGCCCCGGCTCATCTGAATAGCGTGCCGTGACCTTCAGCCTGTCTTGATGTCTGATTCCCTGCTTGGATCTTATTATCATTACTCACTGGGGAGACCAGGTATGTTTGAAGGAAGCCAAGTCTTCCAGCTTGTCAGCTCTGAAATATGTTGCCTGAGGCTGCCCAGGCTCTTGTTATTCCTTATTCAGTATGTGGGCTAAGGCTACCTGCAGCTTTCACCCTCTTTGCCGCGCAGATGGATTTATCTTTTGCCCGCTGCCATTTACAAAGAGGGGAGAGTCGTCTGCAACATGGGACACGTGCAGCCTTCAGCCATACGAAACACAGCTTTATTCAGGATTGCAGTGCCTCAAAGTGACACGTTGCCCAGTGAAATCCGGCAGTAAAGCCAGCTCAGGCTCTCCGCTGGTCTGCAGCTAGACATGCCTCTCTAATTTATTTATTTTTCATCTTCAGTCACCCATTTGTCACTCTCTATCTCCTTTCACAGTGTATCTTGAAGAAAGGAAGTCCTGCCGTCAAACAAAAGCATCGCCACCCAAACCCTCATCCCACGCCAGCGCGTGTCCTCCTGATGGTGGGGCACCAGCTCTGGGGTTCTGCAGCCTTCTGGCTGCATCTCCGCAGCAGAGCGCTTCTGAGATGCACACCACCTTGCACAAGCACCCGACGCTGGAGCTCTTGAAACATATGCACTCACCGCAGGATGCCTCTGCGCGTGGACGTGTCAGGACTTCAGAGCCCAAGCCGCCAAGGCAGATAACAGCAGGGCTAGGAGATCTGGGGACAGGCTCTCCCAGATTGCCTCCAGCACAGGGCAGCTCTGCTGGCACCCTCCTCCAGACCCACTGGCATTGGCGACCCCAGAAGGGAGGATGAGTGAGAGGGACCCCAGTCTGGCACCCCTGACCCGTGGTGTGGAGCCACGTGTGGTCACTGCACCCTGGCAAATGCACATTCACATTAGGTAGCAGTGATGCTCTGAGCACCAGCCTGGGTGTATCTGATCTCCCACATCAAGGTAAGTGTTTTGGCTGTGGCCAGGCACCACACTGGAGGGAGATGTGGTGTCACTATCTCCAGCCCCAGTATGGAATCAAGGAGAAGCAGCATTTGGACACCTGTGGTCCAGGCTGCCTGGACCACACTTGTCACGTAGCCCAGGCTTTCCAAGGCTGCCCCTGCAGGAGGTGAGTGCAACTGAGTGAAATCAGTTCATGCTGCAATTTGGGTGAAGTCAGACCTTTAAGCTAAAGTGAGAGCTTCCAGCTGATGTCAAGGGGCTCTCATGAACATCTAGGTGCCGAAAGCCAAGCCAGACCCAGGGACGCTCTGTGTTGCTGTGAGGATGGTCACAAGAGTGGTGTACCAGGATGGGGCTACCTGCCATAGAAGGGGTAGAGAGGGAGGACCCCCAGCAGGGGTCTCTGAGGAGATTGAGCAGGCCCAGGGACATGGTACGGGGATGTCATTGTCCTGTGACACAGGGTCACCCGTGCCACTGGCTGTTACTCCCACAGCAGGAGCTGCCAGGAGGTCATATATCATTCCAGGTTGTAGGAGGAAAGCTGCATTTCCCTACAGGGAAACAGAGCTCTTTCTCACAAATCTCAGCTGGGAAACCTTCCTTCCATAAAGAAGTCTTAGGGGAAAAAAAAGAAAAAAAAAAAACCAAACAAAACCAAACAAAAAACCTCAAACCTTTTACGTTCAAAGGCTGTTTCCTTTGCAGTCGCTTTAAAACCAGATCCAAGCCTTTCCCGGGTTTTGCTGCGGCTCAGACATCGCTCCATCTAGTGGAATTCTGCTGCAAAGTGTCACCTCCGGGAGCGCAAGGACCCGTGCAGGACCTGAGCGGTGAAAGAAGAGGGAAGGTGACACAGAGAAGGCTCCAGACCAGCCATCACCCAGGCTTCACCTTGCTGCTGGGGTCAAAGGATCCAGGCAGCCAAGCTCCAACCTTCCTTTCTGCTGCAACACCTGCAGATGCTGTGGTTGGGTGGGGAGGATGCCCACGAGAAGTGACAAAGACAAAACAGGAATTAAGATGTTACCGGTGGCTTAGCTCTAAGTATTTTCACAAACCTGCTGGACTCGAGGAGCATGAGCTCCTGGTCCATCTCGATGCAGGCAAGCTGCAAACTCTGCCCTGCTTGAGTTCACGCAAGGATTTGAGCAGAAAGTTCTCCACCTTCCCCCAGATTGCTCCAGTGAGCCAGTCACTGCCTGCTCCAACCCCCCCTTCCAATTCTGGGGGTGCAACTCCCTACTAAACTTAGCCCCTAATTTGTAATTTTCCTTTGATTTGTCTTTAAAAATCCTGAAAAATACATCAGATCGGAAAGAAAGTTTTAAACTCGGGGTAAAAATGGGGGATTTGCAACTCACTGGCTGCTCTGTAACTCCCCCCACCACACTAACAGCCAAACGAACAGGTTAAAGACCGCTTCAACCACAGAATGAGAAAAATTTCCGATTCCACTAAAAATAAAAAAAGAAGAACTGGAAGAAATCACATGAGAAAAAGGGGGGAACCAGGATGTGGGGTTATTCACATTTTTAGGTACGTGAGGCTTGTACAATTGCTTTTTGTGGGTGCACAGGTTGATTTTTGTGTCTGTCCTCCTCCCTCCCCCAGCCTCGATGTCTCCCTAACCCGCTGTGAGCAGAGATAACGGGCCCAAAGATACCCAGCTACCAGGCGTGTGAAAAACAGGCGTTTGTGTCAAATGATAACCTTCGATGCCCTCGCTGAAAGACTCAACATTTAACACGTATCTGTGAAGCTACACGTGAGAAAGTCCCTGGAAAGCAGGTGGTGGTTGTGCCGCCGTTCTACAAACTGCTTCTTCCTCATGGGGTGAGCAGAGAGATGAGATTGGCTTTCACCTGGCTAAGTACCATCACTCCAGTTTTAAATAGGAAGGGAAGAGTCAGGCAAGTAAATCAAAGTCACAGATGCAATTTCACACTGATTGCAGGTTTTGGTTCATAAACTCTCTCTTGCCACGTCCCAGGCCTTCCACAGATGCTAGACCGTAGTCAGCAGTGCTGGGTAAAGCTCAGGCTTAGCATAAAAAGTTCAAATTCACTGCCACAGCTCATGCAGCATCCTGGCATGGAGGCTGGCGTCAGTGTTTTGAAAGATGTTTCTAACCTCGGGATGCTGCCGTGCTGCTGGAGGGGAGCTCCGTGAGGACAGCAGAAGTGACTCAGCCTGTCATCGCTGTCTGCGCTTTGTAATTATAATATATAGCACTTTCCTCCAGGAGCTGCACGCACATTAATGAAGCAAGTCTCACACCAGCCCTCCGCGGGAGGCCCTGGGAACCGTGTGTGACCGCCGGGAAAACTCGCACAGAGACACCAGGCAGCCAAGAAGTCCCAGCTGAGGTTCGAGCAGAGGTTGTACAGAAGGGCTGGGGATAGGCTGGGGGTCCCCCCGGCTCTCACTCCACACACACAGCATTGAAGGCAGCGGCTGTGCCGGCAGCTCTCAGGAGGCAGTTCAGCCTTCTCGACGGAAGGCTCAGCGGTTCCGCGGGGAACCCTCTTCCAAACCCCAGCTCTTTCTCTGAGTTCAGCCCTGGCAAAATCGTAACTGGAAACAGCATCAGTAGGCGGAGGCATTGGCAGGATGGATTTTTGCAGCTTTAAAAGCGGCCTGAGTTTTTGTATTTCACGGTGGAGAAACACCTCACGTTGTCCAAGTTCTCTTGGGGCAAGGGAAGTTAGAACGAGGTGCCCTTTCTTACAGGGTAGATGGGTAGAGGTGGTCACTCCCCCACGCGGGTGGTAGTGTCACAGAATCACATGGGGATGGAAGGGACCTCCAGAGATCATCTAGTCCAACCCCCCTGCCAAAGCAGGTCCACCT
>JAOXJM010000012.1:8057262-8070260 GCA_026413425.1 Tringa solitaria
CCCCTCACCAGCTTGGTGGCTCTCCTCTGGACACACTCCAGCACCTCAATGTCTTCTTGTAGTGAGGGGCCCAAAACTGAACACAGTACTCCAGGTGAGGCCTCACCAGTGCAGAGTATAGAGACACCATCACTTCCCTGGGACCAAGGATTTCTGGGACCAGCCACAAAAAAAAAAAAAATTTCTTGTTGTCACTTCAATGATGTTCATTCTTGTGAAAGTTGATCTACTTGTTAGAGTAAGCCTTATTTATGGCATTAACTATAAATTGCAACTCCCTTTATCTCTGTTTTTTTCTCTCTTGTTTTCGTTTCATGGTTGTGTTTCCTTAGGTGACTCTGTCCTTGTGGCTCTCAGCATCCTTGACATTGAGACAGCAGAACTGTTTAAAGTTATGAAAATATAGTTTAAAGAAACCTTAACGTGGCCTGCAGAATACAAGGCAACATCTTCATGAAAGACAGAGCAGCCTGTTAAGCACTGCAGCACTACAATTGTACAGGTAACATATGTTTTTAATGTTTTTATCATAGCTGCATCACTCTAGCAAATTGTAGGCCACAAACTATGCAACAAGACATAATTAGGAGCACTATTTATTTTAATTAAGGTGTATTAATAGATAGAGTATTCTAAATCCTCGGAGGTGCAGCAATAGGTCTCTAAAGGAATGTACCCAAAACATCCTCTCCTCGTATGGGAAATCTACTTCATGTGCTGTGTCTCCTGTGCAAAATGTACCCGCAGAGGAAAACAACTACCTCTTCTAAGTGCTTAGGAAATATTGCTGTGCTGGTAAACAGGAGAAACAGAGTTTCAAGGGGAAAATATTGCCGTAACTCGGGGATTGAATACATGGCAGAAGAGTCTCTCAGTTCCTGACCTAATCCGTATTGATGGTGAACACGTTTTGCTGCTTGGTGACAGATGGTCTTACCTCTGGGCTGGCATCAGGCTGTGGTGAAGGGGCAATGCAGGGAAAGGTGAGCCCTGCCCGCTGGCATCAGCTCCGCTCACACGAGGGACACGTGGACCTGGTCTAGCAGGTGAATGCTCCAGGGCAAAGCCACTCATGGCTGGTCTGGCCACCAGGAGATCTGTGTTTTGTCCCTTTGAATACACATTCCCTGTAAATGAAGAGGTGACTTTTCCAGGGTTTCTTTTCCAGGATCAGAGGAGACAGTTGTATCTGCACATCCGTTTGACACTGATCAGGGTCAAACAAAACTTCTTCCTGATACGGGCTGAGCTCAGCGCCATCGCCTGAATGGAGGGAGACACCATAAATGGTACTTTTGTTGTTTTCTGATATTCCCAGCTGAACAGAAAAGCAGATAAAGGAAAAACTTCACCCCCCCAAGGTCTACCCAGCCACCTACATCTGGCTTTCCACCTGCGGCGCCTACCCTGGACGCTGCTCCCTGTGTCCTTGTCTGGATTGCTCTCTGCAACTCCTGGGAGAAGAGCAGCCAGGCCACCCAGCACAAGGCACCTTCCTCAGGTAACACCACTTTTGTATAAAACGATGCTGCAAGGCCAGCTTGGAAAAAATGTCATTTACAGGGAGAAACAATAGCTAAAAATGGAGCAGTCACACCAAAGCCTGGACTTGGACAATCTTTCACCCCACAGATCGCTGAACCCACGTCCAGAAATCCTAAACCCAGAGAGCTCTGGGATCAGGAGGAGCCTGGTGTTACGGCAGACAGGCTGAAGGACCCTGGCAGGCAGCACCCTATGCCTGCTGTTTCTACAGAGGAGACGTTTCTCACCATCCTGCTTTATGCCCACAATCAGTAGCCTTGGAGATACCACCAGGAAGACGAGATCTCTCCTGGAATGCCCTAGGGCTTGGGGGTGCTTTTAACAATATTTCAGAACCACTAGTCATTTTAAGCTGCTTCAGGAAAGTTACAATACTTGATCACTACAATTTCCACGAGCAGAAAAAAATGACAAGAAGTATCTCCAGAGAACGTCTTCATCCCCGAAGACCAGAAGAACTGATTCCCATCACTTTGCAAGCAAGATCAGAAGGAAGAACTCTGAATTTTAATGCATGTTTCTGCATGTGATTAAACCCACACGAGAAGATGGCAGCGGTGCTGCTGCCTTTCTGGAGAACTTAAGATTCACACTGGCAGTGGAAGGAGAGGACAGACAGAGGTTACATCAGGATTCAGAGATATCCTTTAGAATATCTCCTTTGCTCTCAGCACACATGGAAGCAGCATCGACTGAGCTCCGCTCTGGGTTATTGCAACGACACACGGCCAGTGCAATCCCACCCCAGCACCGCTGCACCAGCCCCTTTCGCACCATCTCCACTTCGATTTAGGAGTGGGGAAGAAGGAGCTACCAAGACCAGCCAGCAAAGAGTCATCTTTGTTGCACTTTCATGTCTATAGTCACTGGGTTTTTTTGCAAACATGGATGCTGAGGGGTCAGGCTAACCAGCCTAGCGTGAATTTTCCCCACACCAGACACATGATCTCATCTTGACTCCCTCACCTTTAAAATCTGAGCCGATTAATTGGATTCAAAAACCACAGGTGTTCACCAGGTAGGTGCTGGTGCCTGGGAGGGAGCCTCGGCTGGATGCAGGTCATGGCAAGGTGATCTTCAGAGCCATCCTCGAGTAAAATAAGCAGTAAAATACGGCAGATGAGCTGTTCTCCAGGAGCGCAGCAGTAGCCCAGCCTGGGCAGCTTCTGACTCTGCGAGAGGCTGCAAAAGGTCACAACAAACATTATCAGGGCACAAGCAGATTGGGAGCAGGGATTTGTCCCTGGGACCATCTGAAGGTAGGAATTAAGCCCAAAGAAAAGGGATCTGCTAAACAGGAATTATTTTTCTGTCTTATGCTGATGCCACATTTGCCTGCAACTTTCAGTTCATTCCACTTTTAGTAGAGCTAAAACAGGAGTGAAAATGCTTAAGTGCCTTTGTCAAATTGCCACCAAGAATTTTAACAGCAAAGCTGTGAAGTGTGAGTATCTGTCCCTGCTTTTCCCGGGAAGGTTCTTCTCGGGCAAGAGGAATCCCACAGACCCCATGAGAGGAAGCTGCTCCTCGTCTCCCCGCGCCTCTGCTGTGAGCACACGGCATTCCCTGTCTCCATCTCCTCCTCTAACGGAGGGACTAAAATCAATAGCACTGAAAAAGGAAAGTCAAATTAACGCAGTCCCTATTAATGCTTATTAAACGGAGAGGAAAGCCTTTTCACAGCAACCTACGCAGACGCACACATCCGCAATTATCTTTTTAAATTCTAAATCAAAGCAAATTAGCAGCCTAGCGCTGAGCAGTAAACATGATTTGATTAGGCGTTTCATATCCAGGATACAACAAGATTTTTTTGAATAACTCAATTACGCTCGTGAATCCAGCTTTCTCGGGGTTATGAAGAGCTCACCACCAGGCAATGACAGCTCAGCACACAGAGTCAGATTTTCAGCTACAGCTCCGGGTCCTGGAGTTGCCAAGTGCAAGGTCCTACACCTGGGTGGGGGCAATCCCAAGCATCGGTGCAGGCTGGGGGATGAAGGGACTGAGAGCAGCCCTGCTGAGAGGGACCTGGGGACACCAGTGGATGAAAAGTTGATGATGAGCTGGCAACGTGAACTCACAGCCCGGAAAGTTGATCATATCCTGGGCTGCAACAAAAGCAGTGTGGCCAGCAGGTTGAGAGAGGTGGTTCTGGCCCTCTACTGCACTCTCGTGTGATCCCACCTGGAGTACTGCGTCCAGCTCTGGAGTCCTCAGCACAGGAAGGATCTAGACCTGTTGGAGCAGGTCCAGAGGAGGCCCACAAAAATGGTCAGAGGGTTGGAACACCTCTCCTGTGAAGATACGAAGAAATTTTTTGTGCTGAAGGCAGTGAGAAGATCCCCCATCATCAGAAGTGTTCAACGCCAGGTTGGATGGGGCTTTGAGCAACCTGATCTAGTGAAAGATGCTCCTGCCCAGGGCTGGAGGGAGGGAGAGGAGGGAGGGCAGGGAGGGTGGAACTAGATGATCTTTGAAGGCCACTGCCAACCCAAACCATTCTATGATTCTAAGAATAACACCAACAACTTACTTATCTAACTCCCTATTTAAAAGCATGTTTCTAGCCCTGTGACCAATGAGAAAAGCAAATGTCATAAATTTCAAATCAGCTTCTGGATGTCCTCTGGGGTGGCAACAGTGAGTGTTCACTCAAGTGAACCACATAATTTCAGGCGGTCCTTGCACAGACAACCCCTTCTGCATGATGCTGCCAGACCAACAGAGAGGTCGGGAGGGTCCAGAGGAACTTTACAATGAGGTTTTCCACCACGAAGGTGATGGCTTTGTGCTCAAGAACTATATGGCAGGTGAACTCAAACATGAAATACAAGGACACGTCTTTGGAGACTCAGCATACAAGTATCTCAGCATCCCATTAGATTTCAATATACAGTTTTAGACAAATGTTTAATGCTCATTAGCATTCGATCTAAATAAATATATTCTTACAGGAGGGACATTTGTGTCCAGCAAACATCACACACTTGAATTTGTTGTGATGGTGGATAAATAAACAATAAATCTCAGTTAATAAACCTGTCTGTAAATGGCTTGTTTCTCACAAGCTCTCTACGTACTCTAAAGGCGAAGCAGGAGGTGAACATCAGGAACACAGTGTTCTGCCAGGCTGCAGAGCCCAAGAAAATCAACAAACAAAACAAAACAGCATTAACAGGCTTGTTACAACCGCGGCAGAACAAGACTCCACTACTCAATCATCTCCTTCCAAGCACTTTTTCCCATCCCATCCTAATGAAAACCCCTCTTGTGTTCAATACTGCCTTTAAAGCTGAGGGTTTGGCCATGCTTCTGCACAAGCAGCACCAAGTCAAACATGAAGAGCACAGGATAGGTGGGGTGTAGGTGGCAGATTGCAGGCGGACATGCTATGATTCCTTTCCTCCTTCCAGAAGGCAGCATCCTTGCCCTTGCCATGACCACGGAGCCCAAGTAATCCTCTTTTTCTTGTTAGAAATCACAGGACCCTGAAACTATAGTCAGTTTTTCTAAGAAAGCATCACGCTGGTATATTATTCTGTGACACTGTCTTGCTTCTGTCTATTGTCACCTCCTGCCTGTCTTTAAAAAGGCCTGGCTGTACCTATTTGTGTAGGAGGAGCAGCATGTTGAGGAGCTGCAGGTAATAATTATGATGGAAACCTTTGCCACATACGTTAACTGGTAATTTGTCACTCAAAGGAGCTGAGGCTGTGGGTGACGGGTGACAGTGACAGCGCAGAACTTTTCAGACACCGGGAACATGTCCTACCCTACAGTCTGGAAGAGGACAGGTGGCAACCTGGGACTGGAAGGGCAGCACACAGCAACAGCTCACACTGTAAAGACTATCAGTATGTTCTACGCAGACACAAAAACTGGCAGTGTCACACAGAGTCACTGTTGTATCAAAGCAAGTCGCATATTCAGTGACTTTTACGGGCAAAAGCCGCGAGGCAGGGATTGTTATTCTTTTTTAATGCTGCTGAGTTATTATTATGTTTTCATCCGTGCTGGAATTGGGATTCAGTTAGACCTGGCAGAGCACAGAATCGCAAGAGACAAGTCGGCAACACGACCAGAGGTCTGGCTCTGGGGGTTTGCAGCCACAAACCACACCTTTGGGAAGAAAACTGCCACGATGGGTAACGCTCACGGGGAGGACAGAGCTGTGTTAATGCAGGGCGGTGGGACTAGATGTCTGTGGTTCTGTCCGTGTTGCTCCTTGGCAGGATGTCCAGCTTGTACTTGGTTACCCTCAGCCTCAGTGCTTTCAGTGTGGGTTTAAATTTGGCCACAATCTTGAGAGAGGTCAGTACAGCTACTTCCACGCTTCATGTTAAACACGTCTTTTCATTCCCCGGGAGGTGAAGCTCCCTAGAATTTCTTCACTGGATTCAGCAGCTAACGGGCAAAACCCAGGGAGAGCACTTCAGTCTTTGCTGACATATTAAACTCTCTTTTAATGACACAAACGGGTATATCGCTTCGCTGAAAAGCCAGGGAGCCATATTCACTGTGGCAAAGCAAAACAGACCATCTACAGAAAGCAAGCCAGAAAGCAAAGCAGCACTGGGTGCAACAGCTCCTTCAACCTCCTTTGTCATTTCCCATTTGACAAGCAGAGAAGCCCAGAAATCATGTATTTCCACTATGAAACATAACCCAGCGCAAGCTGGGCTTTGGTAGAAGTGTTTATTAGTGGGGAAGACATGGAATTACATTCTTTGTAGGCAGAAAAAGAGCTCGGTTTCTGCCTTTATATTTCTCACTCTGTGCTTTTTAAGTTTATAGGATGGTCCTATCAAAGCTGAAATTTTCCTGGCAGTCCTTTGAAGGACACACCTCTCCTTATACTTCTGCCCCTCTTTGTTCTTAGTCCACTCTTGCAGAGGATGCTTAAGATGGAAACTTCACCTCCACTCGGTAGGGGCTGGAACAGCTTTTTGCAGCTTTTACATGGAGGGTGGGTGACGAATTTCTGAAAGTCCGTGTAAGTGAAGGTCAAACAATTAATAACATCGATTAGGTCACTGAAATAAATGACTGAACTGGCCTGAAGTGCTGCATGACGTTGGGCCAGCAATTCCGTTAGAGGTGCTACAAGAAGTAGCTGCTAAATTAGCAGTGCGGTGCTTGAGGAAAAAATAAACTTGAAAAGTTTCTCTCTTAATTTGTCAGAATTTGGATAAAACACAACCTTTTGCAGTGTTTCAGCAGTTATCTAGCAATGCTGCTGCAAAACTGGAAATGCAAATTCCCACTGCAGTTTCCCTGCAGTGAGCAGGTTTGATTACAGCGCTACAAAATCTTTTGTTTCTGGTTTGTTTTCTGTTAGTTTCATTCCAATTACTTTATTAGTCGATACTTTAATAATTCATTTTGCCTTCCTAGTCAAAAAGCCACAAACTAGTTTCAGCAAAATTGACAGCTTCTTGCAATATACTTCAATTTAAATGGAATAATTTACTAATTTGTCAGCTCCTAGAGGCTCCTAACCTCACAAAATCCCCCGCACTCACCTTTTTTGGGAGGAGGGTACATTTTCTTTCATTGTTTGTAGGCACTAGCATGAAGTTTTCCCTGTTGCCTGGCATTATCCCTGCTTCTCTTTCAAAGCAAGCACGGTAGCACTTTGCCTCCACAGGATGCTCAGCTGTACCAGTGACTCAGTTCTTCGGAGCCATCCCAGCACGTACCATCACATCTATTGCATTCCCTTGTGGTCCTCATTGACCCAACTATTGTATTTCTTTTAGCCTTTAGGCCTTTCTTGGTTCCTAGAAAGTCCCTGCATCTCACCTCCATGTGAAAATAGGTTTTATAATGGCTCTGTAAATGGTCTATCACTTGAAACGAACCTGTGGAGAGAAGCACCACAGCCCCAGCCCGTGGGCAGGTTTTGTTCCCTTGCCGTTGTACCACTCATGGGGATTCACAGAGCCCAGCTCACTGATGTAGGGGAGCAAGTGTGCTGGGGGGGATGATGTCTTTCACTTAATCGGATGATATCGCCAGATAAAATACAGGAGTTTTCAATCACAAAAATCTTTCTCCGGGTGCACACATGATCCAGAGCTTGGCCACTTTGACCATCCATTCCAGCTACCCTAGGAAGAGATACTTGCTATCCTTGTAAAGCTTTTTCTGGTATTTCTAGGTTGTCACAGCTGTAACAGGGCTTCCAAGAGTTTGTTAATAATGGCATTTCACCACAAATGTAAATGAATGGGTATTTGATGGAGCTGGCATTTGATCAATGTGCATTTCTCTGCCTTACAGCAAAACACATCAGAGCAGTTTACAAGCATTGTTTTCTTCTACCTAACTTCTGTCTCCCAGATCAAGAGAGATACTTCTTTTAATACCTAGACTTTATTATATTGTCTGTTCCACCGAAGTAGAAATGCAGCGCGCAATAAAACACTTCTTGGCATGGTAGGGGAGGAAATGAAGCCGCATCAGTCACTGCTGACCGAGAAGGAAGGGCTCTGTAAAACAGGCACATTGGGACATTCATTGCAAATAAACTCTGGGGGACTTGCTAGTGAGCAAACTGCATGATTTCCTCTCCAGAGCCATGCTATGATCCCACGTTCCTGTGAGGAACGGACAAATCGAAGAGCACAGGCGGAAATGAGAGCTGCTGCTCAGGCTGCAGACAGCATCCTGGAGGGTTTAGAGTCTCATCAGAGGCTGACGACACAAAATAGATTACTTTTAGTGCCCTCAGAAGCATTTTTAATATCCTGGATAGTTTATATACCACACTAGGCACTCCATCAGAAAGATGGTAGTGTTTGGGAGGCCAGTCTTCAGCCCAACTAGCAAGTCTGGCAAGTTAAATACACAGCCATTGCAGCCTCCTCTGGATAGAGAGGGAAAAGAAGGAGTTGTTGGAAAAAGCAGCATGAAATGGGAGAGTAAGAAGCACTGGACTGACCGACACACTGCGTGAGAAGCAAAGGTGCTGGTATTGCCAGGGAGATGAGAGTCTCCTTCTCACTCGGTCCTGGCAGAGTCAGAAATAGGAAAGAGGGGTTTGCTGTGTTGGAAACTCTGCTAAAGAGGTGATTTAATTACACCTCGGACCACAGCTCCTCAGAGTTCTCCCCTTTGGTGATGTGAGCTGTAACAGTCGAGCCTCTCAGCTGAAGGATGCTGGAAGAGGAAGACTATGTCTGTGTTTTGATTCCTCTTTTCCTCCCAGTGCATTTCAGTCACATCTTGGGGGGTCTTTCCCCCAGGCTCCCCTCCAGCTGGGTTTAGAGGGCAAAAATAGACTCGTCTGTAGTAGTTCTGTGGCTGCAGCAATATTGGGGTTTGAACACTGGCTTGAGTTACCACAGAAGGGCTCTGTGGATGCATTTTACCCAGGTGAGACAGCAAAACTTCACTGCAGACAAAACGAAGCTGGTTTGCTTCACATCCGTCAGGGCCTTGGAGCACACAGCCCAGCCAGGGCTCTCTAACTGCTTAACACCTCTTGATTCATCTGCAATTCAGATCTTTCTCCAAGCTGGCCCAGCAGCTCCAGTCTGCCTCTCTCCATGCTGGGCTGGAAGGCACCACCATCAAGTGAAAAAAATCAAACTCTTCTCTCCCCCTTTTTCCCTTCTTTGAAAATATTTTATTGCTTTACAGAACACAGAAAATTCTGAGCAGGTGAAAAATACTTGTGTATTTTTCTTCAGAGGGTTCTTCCAGGGAAGGCAAACTGCTTTCACCTGGTCTCTTGCCTGGTGTATCCCTGAGCTCCTCTTCCTTTCTCTGCTCCTGCCTGGTCTCTGGAAGGCTGATGGGCTCCCTTTGTTTTGGGCCCCATGGATGATCCCTGCCTTCCTGAATGTAGCTCAAATACAGAGCTTTTCTGACAAAGCCATTTCTCTGTCTTCTCTCACAAGGGGACTGTAGGACATAGTTGTTGCCCATAAGAAGCTGCGAGTTTGTTAAATTTAAATGCCAAATTCCAAATGCCATGAAAATGGTGAGGAGGTATTCATTGTTTAGTAAGATGTTTTTAATATCTGGAAAGAGAAACCTCCTGCCCACCAGAAAGGGCTGAGCAATTACTTACAGTCCTGAGTTGAATGAAATCAAGTGAGGCTCAGCCCTCTAAAGCCATAGAGAGCAGGGAGGGAGACCTCTGTTCCATCTCCTTCCTCTTTGATGTAGCTGCGGCACATGAAAGTGTTTTAGTTGACATACTAATAAAATCTGACCTCTGGAGCTTAAAATAGAGTGTGGTGTTTTGTTTTTTTTCTTTTTGGCATAGCTTACTATGAGGAAACGTCCCTGTTTGATCTGGGGTGCCCCCTGACTACCCTGGCAGACACAGCCTGGTCTCCTTCTCACAAAACACTGCTTGAGGATCAGTGATAAGGGAGGGAATACTTTTCCAAGCACCACTTACTCTTCACAATTGTCTGCATACATACCCCATAGGTTAAAATTCCCTTGGCAGAGCTCCGAGCATCTCCCGAGGGCTCAGACAGTCACTCTCCACTTGGCTCCCTTTGGGGAAAGCTCCTGTATCCCACTGAGGAATCTTCTCAAACATGCCTTTCCCTTGAGAGCATCTGTTGTATTTCAAAGAGACACTGGATTGCTTTTTTTAGGAAAAAGAAGGCACTTTCCTAACCCACCTAGGTGCTAGCATAACCCACTTTTCCCTGAACAGCCAGCACACGGATCGTGTCCCCTCCTCCTAAGAGCTTGGATGGGCAGCTAGCTCGGGATGTTGACACTGAAAATATCATCATTAGCATCAGAATGAAGCAGGTTGGCTGGGTACCCTTGCATCAGGACTGCTGGTCCGTGGTCTGTACATGCCACAGCACTAGCCAGCCTCAGAGACTTTTGGGAACCATAACAACTAGAAAGTATTTTGTCTTAAACACTAGCACAAACCCCGAAGATTAAGGAAACAACAAGAAGGAAGTGCCTGTAGTCTAAAGTGCTTCCTACAGAATTTGCAGAATGCAAAAGGAATCACTTTGGAGACGGTCTCTCTCAATCCTGCAGCCCTGCAGAAAAGTGAAACACATCCACAACTTCCTTAAAAAAAACTTCCTTCCTTTTTGTACTCATTACAGCTATTCCATAGAAATTCTAGGAAAACTTACCCCTAGTAAACCCATTTATAAAAGTTTGTTCTCTGAGGGGTCAGCCTGCCTCTACTTGTTTCATTGGTGTGTGCTCTCTTTCTTCTGTTGCCGTTCCCTGGCTCCGCCGCTTTGGTATTTCTTTATTCTTGCTGCGAGCAGCAGAGGACGGGCAGAAGAAAGGGGAAAGGCAGCAGGCTCTGACTGGCTGTCAAGATGGGAACTTTGAATTTAGCTAACCTGGGTTTTATTCCCTGCTTTACCATTCCCAGTGCAAATTTCTCTCTGAATCTTAGTTTCTATCCATAGAAAGGGTAATTCTTACCTAACAAAGTCTATGTAATCTCCTAGCGCCTTTTAAGGCATCATGATATTTAAAGATAAAATATATGAACACCAACAGAACTGTCTTCTCGCCTACCCTTTTGCCTCGAGGTACGACAAACTAACTAAACCGCGCTTAGAAAACGTTTGATTAATTTTTAATAGTAAAGCTGCCTAAAGATTAAAGTTGCACAACCTTCCTAAACACATCCGTGCTGGTGCTTACCTGGCTCCACTCAGATATCTGACACATCTTGAACTGTGCAGTTGATTTTTTATTCAGGAGCAGCTCAGCCCAAGTTGAACCTAGCAAGAGATGTGAAAGGCAGCATGAAAGGCTTCTGTAAATACATCAGTGGCCAAAAGAAAAGGAAAAGAAAGGCAAAGGAAAGTCTGCTGCTCGACATGGCAAGGGACCTAGTGAAGACAGACATGAAAAAGCCAAAAAGGCCCAAAACTTCTCTCTCTTTTCACAGTTTTTGACTCCCTCGTATAGTAAGACAATGGAGCAAGTGGAGCAAGTCCAGCAGAAGACCGTCAAGACAATTAGGGGGTGTAAGTACACAATGCACAAGGAGAGGCTCAGAGTTGAGTGTGCTCAGCCTTAAGAACACAAGGTCTTACACCACTGCTTACAACTACCCACCAGGAAAGCAGAAAGGACACAAGAGCCAGACTCTTCTTGAAAGTGCAGGGGTATGAAATTAGACTCAACAGCCACCTGTGGAACAACAGACATTCTGATTAAATCTGAGGATGGTTTATTTATTACCTCGAGGGTAGTGAAATACAGAAATGGGATGCCCACAGAGGCTGTGGCACCTCCACCCTTCAAGATACTGAAAACTCACCTGGACCTCCAGAGGTCTCTTCCAGCTGCACTTCTACAGCTCCTACAGCTCTACTTTATGACACACAGCAAAGAAAGCTGCAGAGTAATGAGACAATATCTCCCTGATTTCCAGCAGATCCCTAACTGATGGAATGTCTCTGCTATCACAGGCATGTTCTATATTTATCTTTCAATAACTGCTGTATCAGTACAGATTAGCTACAAAGAACATAAGCTTTTATTATGGACCTAACGCTTCTGCAGGCAACTGAACAACACGGAAGGTATCTATTTTTTCCTGAGACAGGAAAAATAGACACTTCAGCATTATAACCTTCCACTGAAGGAAAAGCAAGCTCATAACAGCAATCCAGTCTCAGCACATTCAATCAAATCCTTTATCACCCATCACACGCACAGTAACATCTGCTTGAGCCAGTTGGCTCCGGACAGCTCCTGTGGTTCTTGAAAGACTATTTCTTGGCAGGTTCTGTTTTTTACTCTAATTGAAAGGTTAATCAAATCAGTCATACTTGTATGTTGGCTAAATAAACATGCTGTCTCCGCTGATGATGAAACAGGTGCATCACCACTCATGCTTCCCACGGGGTTCATTTGTTCCATGATTGCATTTGGTTTTCTTCAAGCTTCTCCGTGCGCTGTCTGACAGCATTTTGGGTAGTTTTCATAAGGACACTTACCTTTCAGATGCTATTGCATTCACGTCTCTTAACTCTTTGGTAAAGGTGTCACAGATCCTCAACACTGCTTCATTGTGGAAAACGTGGAAGTTAATCCTAAAAAAGGTGAGGCATAAATGCATTATCGAGTCTAGCAGTTTACGTTTCTGAGGCAGAACCCGCGAACACATTCAAACCCGGTTTCTCTCTGCCTCTTCTCCCTCTGTGACAAGTTTCATTCTGCAAAAAGCTGTTTTAGCCTCTAGAACCCAGTCCTGCAAATTCATCTGCCTCGTGTTTGATTTCACGCACAGTTAAACAGTGCCCCCGACTCATTACGTGCGTGGATCTTTTCAGCGCTTACATTTGATACGGCAATTCATCGTTCGTAAGGCATACAGGAGATGTGTTGAATCATAGAATGGTTAGAGTTGGGAAGGACTTCAAAGATCATTGAGTTCCAACCCCCCTGCCATGGGCAGGGACACCCCCCACTAGACCAGGTTGCTC
>JAOXJM010000012.1:8083695-8105544 GCA_026413425.1 Tringa solitaria
AGGTTGCTCAAAGCCCCATCCAGCCTGGCCTTGAACACCTCCAGGGATGGGGCACAGTGTATTTCAAGACACAACCAATTCAACTGCAAGTTTATGCTTCAACCCCACAAAATCCAGCTTCCCCAGTGCTCCTCATTGAACAGGCTACTGCAACTATGACCTCCTTTTCTCTGACTAACAGAACCAGCTTCTTTTTCTGGTATTTGCTAGGAATTGACCCAGAAAACCTTCAAAAAATCACCTCAAAATACTGGGTTATGGTACAGGGAGTGATTACTGTTAGACATGCTGTTAGTCAAAAACTAAGCAGCTTGGATTCCTGCTGTCTTGCTACATACAACTCATGTAATCTTTGCACCTCAGTTTCTCAGAGAATAATTCACAGGTGTTACTCCTCATCCCTCAGAACTCAATCACACTTACAAAGCACCCTGAATCACTAGGTACTACACACCACATATACACAGAACCTTATGAAGGTTGTCTTTTAAGACAAAAGAAATATGTATTTTGCTTTGAGTAAGCACATTCTAGCTATATTTTAACTGCTCATGTAATGAACCAAGCATTTATTAGAAGCAAGCTTCTTCTTCTTACGTGTTGAGAGCATGGCTTTCCTCCTGGTGGAAATGCCACTGGAAAATGAAGGGCTCGATGAGGTGGTACCATTTTCTTCTTCTTCAAGATTGAGTTCAGCCAATGTGCTGTAATACATCTCTTCCTTTCTCTTAAAGCCTAAGAATACACGCGTAAACAGCTTTTAAAGACCAAAATACATCTCTGTTTTATTTTAAACTTTTCCTACAATACAAAGCTTTGATTTTAAACCTTTGTTTTCCTCTGCTTTTTCAGGATCCCTCCTCTCATAGCATTTTCCTTAGTGTTCTCTGGGATAAATCTACTACATGCATTATGAAAATTTGTTATACCACAAACCACAAATCATAAAAAAAGAACATAATGAAAAACTTTAATTTTATACTTACTTACAATCTAAGCATGAAGCACATATTGGAAAACCCTACCCTTCCAGTAATAAAATGAGAGCATGCACGCATACACATTGCTAGTTTGCTTACCTGAGCATACATGTTACTGACTTGGCTTTCACAAAGAAGATGGGTACATCTGCTTGTAAGGGTAGGGTCCACTGTCCCACCATGTGCTTGAATGATCTGGTAAGAGAACAAACCCAAAATTTCTAACGTATATAACAATTTTAAAGTTACCCTAAGAAACAAACTGCCTCTAATTAAAGTCTGCTCTTTAGGACACTGCCACCATTAGTGCCATTTCACTGAAGAGTTACCCCCCCAAAAAGATTTGTTATCTATCATTTCTGAAAAAAAAAATATGGAGAAAACAAAATTAAATATGCACCTTTTCAATGAGCTACAAAAAGTCTATTTTTTAGAATCAATAAAAAAAAACAAATAAAGCTATATAAACAAAAAACCCTTCTCATAGTTTTTTTTTTCAGTATAACTATTAAACAATTTTTCATGAACTATTCAATTCTATCTCAGCAATAAACACAAGTGCTGTTAAAAATGTCAACAGCTTACTTGATTATGCAAAATTGAAGGGAAAATTCAACTATAAAATCCATCAGAAGTTTCTGAAGAACATCAAAGTCCTCTCATTTAGGAAAGGATACAATCAGATTTTTCTGAAAAATAGAAGTTGGCAAAAAATAGAAACACTCTATTCCTCCATCTTTTTCATTCAGGTGGATACCTCATAGGCTAATAAATGCCAAAATTATATGCAAAAAAAATCTTTTCATACAATCAAGTTAAAGGTAGAGAGCAATGCATTATTACATTTGCTGTACTACAGCTGCCTGATTAAAAGCATTAATAATTGGGAAATTGCTAATGCTGCAACTTATTTAGCCAATATTCTCACTAAAGACCTAATTCAACCAGACTTTACAACTATAGAATGTTTATTACTTTTTCTGGTCAGCTGCAGTGGAATAATGTTTTTTAGGTTGTAACATGAACATTACACAAAAGGGTGCCTAAAGAAAAGCGAAAAGTGCTGAAATACTTCCAGTGATTTCTTTTCGAATTTAGTTACTATGATATTATGTTATCATAGTTTCTTTAAAAATACAGCGGAATCTTACCCGTTTCCAGGTCGCTAACAGCTGTTTGTCAGACATCTGTTCTGGGTAATCAGCAATTGCAAAGACACAGCCCAGTAGGAAATACTCCTCTGGAACTAAAATAGTTTGGCACAGAAAAGAAGAAAAAATTAAATACTTGCAAGTCTGAAGAATTAATCTCAGAACATATTTGCTACACTAATCTTTCCTATTACCAGGCTATAAATGTCATTCAATTCTGAAGTAAATCTTTCTTGGAAAAAGCAGGATTCAAAATTTCAAAGCTGACAGCCTCATCTAAAGGCACGGCTCAGCTCAGGGTTTGTTTTTGTTCTGGGTGGTTTTTTTTCCTGGATGAAGGGGGGCTCAAGGGTCAGAAGGAAGAGGCACCAAAAGGAAAACGTAAAACAACAACTTACTCTTTTATACAGATCAGCTATGAATAGTCAAAACAATCAAAAAGCTTTCAGTTCTACTAGCATGGACAGAATTCAAAGTAAGGTACGACAACTTTCTGTCTGATACCAAATCCTCATTCATTTACTAGTATTTCCTAAATCTAAGCTGTCTTTCCAGTTGTTATGCTGTTTGACAGCTTCCCCCTTCCCCTCTTTGAAAGGAAAAAAAAATTTACAAATTTATGGTGTGCATAGACATTCTCATAGTATAACTTAGACATTCTCATAGTATAACTTATATGCTAGTGGCATAAAATATATATTTGAAAAGAGAACGTTCTCAGTGCTGTCATGTGTTTCAGATTTCTGGATCATCCTTGGTTATAATTTAAACCTGTTTGCCTAAAAATTGGTAAAACAGGTCCTGAGCCACGAATGGCATATACGACCTCTTTCCAGGATCAGAAGGCAACAATTACTAACTCTCTGCTGCTGGATCATGCCCAAAAAGCGGCTGCTGTTGCAGTTGTTGCTGTTGCTGCTGGTGGTGCTGTGGCTGCTGGGCTGCAACCTGATGCTGTAGTGTTTGAGACGTCTGCGTTAAGTGTTGCGTCGCCTGATTCTGCATTTGCTGTTGCTGATGCTGTTGGTGTAACCGCTGCAGGTGCTGCTGCTGCAGCTGCTGCTGCTGCATTTGCTGCTGCTGATGTTGTAGCTGCTGTTGCTGCAGATTCTGTTGCTGTAGCTGCTGCAGTTGTTGCTGCTGTAGCTGCTGCTGCTGCAACTGATGGAGTTGCTGTTGCAGGGCATGCTGCTGTTGGAACTGGAGCTGTTGCTGGGGCCGGTGTAGCTGCTGTTGCGCGTGTAACTGCTGCTGTGGAAACGGAAGCTGCTGCTGCGCGAACTGGTGCTGCTGATGAACCTGCTGCTGCTGCTGCGCAAACTGATGAGGCTGTTGCTGTTGGAAAGTCTGCTGGGGAATCTGGGGCTGTTGCTGCTGCTGCTGGAGCTGCATAAGTTGTTGAGGTTGGAGATGTAAAAGAGGATGGTGCTGCTGCTGCTGCTGTGCTTGATGTGACTGCTGTAATAAATGTGTCTCTGGTGTTAGTTTCACTTGACTAAACAGCACCGCATTTGGATGTCCCTGTTGGCTATGATTTACTTGCTGTTCTAAACTTTTTGTAGGTGCTGAAAGTGATTGTAATATCTAGAAAACAAAGATTAGTTTTGTGACCTTTTGGTTGCCATTCAATTTTAAAAATATTTAAAGAACTACTGGGAAAACACAATTCTCAAAGATAAAGAACCCTATGTTTAAATACATTGCGAGCTAAACAAAAATCTTTAACTTAACAGCAAAGTGAAAAGAAAGGGCTTATACACAGAAAAGCACAGACCTACACATGGGTCCTAATATAAGGCAAAGCACACCTTGGCAAAATTTAAGATAAAAACCCATCCCTGTATTATTGATGGTATTTCCAACAGTATTATGACTACTAATACTATATTAATAATTACATTTATCAACTATAACATTCACTTTACAATCCTGTTGGCCCATTAAGTTCATCGTTTAGTTCCACAGTCCTGTTTTCTTTAACTTAAAAATTCTTAATAATGCCTCTACTAATTACTGCTGTTTGAAACTTAATACAACCTTGCTTTCTTTTGAACCAATTCAGGAATATTTAGCTCTACTTTTTAAATTGAATCTCAAGATACAAAGAAAAAAGTGATCTGATGAGCACTAATAGTTTCTTGGGAAAAAAAATCCACTAACTAACCCATACTTAATAATAGATTTTAGGTTCATACAGAGTGCTGAAGTAATCTAGAGTTTTATTTTATTTTTAGATCTGCAACTCACTCTTAAGGGAAAAATCATTTCACACTGAGCAGACACTAAGTAGCAAGTGAGTTTTTAAAGAATTAGAAAAGGGAAAATTAGGCAAATTCCTAATAGATTAGGATGCATTCTACTTATTGATTAAGATATTTTAATATAACCTACCTATTAAAAATTAAAAAGAGCAATAAGAACCTCTAGACTTGCCATTCTTAGTGTTTTAAACATGAAATCAGCTTTGGTGAATCCTGCAAAGTTCGTTTCCTTCACCCACACTATTTCATCACGTCCAGTGTAAACTTCAGTGATATGTGTGTGAGAGAAATCAAAGCACATCACTAAAACACAAAGCCAAATAACTGTATTCTCCCAGTGAGGTGTCCATCTTCATTAGAGGTGGCTGAAGTGTTTTTTCACAATGCACTTCAAAACATCTCAGGTTCCATCTAAGTAATATTGATACTGCTGGTACAGCATACATTCACAACCACGATTATCAATGTATCACCCATCCCTAAACTCTAGACAGCTCTACAGTATAAACATTCAATAACTCAAAATAACACACACAAAATGAATGTTTCTGTGGCTCAGTATGAGCAGAGATCTTCATGCTGCTCTCCACAAAAAGTCCCAAAAGTCAAAATTATAAAAGCTTCAGGACATAGATTTCAAAATAAAGGGATAAAAAACTTTCAAAAGTATCCTAGGGCTCTATTCAGAAAGTAACTTTATATCTGCAAAATGCCTTATTATTACAGATCTTGCCATTTGGCAGAAATCAGAGGTTCAAATTAAGCATTAACTTTCCAAGATTGTGCACCAAGACATGGAATCCACCCTAGATCAGTACCCAAGCAGGATGTAAATTACAATTTAACCTAGCCAGAAGGAAGTTATGAGGAAAAAGGTAGAATTGTTATTCCTCCCTTTAGGAAGCAGATTCACATTTCTAAGATACAGTGCTTTCCTCCACACGCTGGAGATAGCACAGCAGCCTACCCAGCAGCCTGATTCGGTACTTGAGAACAGCCCTTGCACACCATAGTCCCTAGTCCAACTGACTTCTGGAGAACAAAGTCTAGCTGAAGCACAATACGATCAACTGCCCTGTAGCTCTATAAATGTTACTTATAGAAAAATACTTCCACGGGAACACCACTAAAGCATATTTGACAGCACAACAACTCGGTTGTAGATGTGGTGTTGAGACATGAAAGCATCGGCCAACTTAACACGCTGGACAACCCACCAGGACTTTGGTGGTTCTGCTCAGTACTTAAACAATTCAAGGCACTGAGAAGAGCAATCTAAATCTCGGTTTTAAAAGAAAGCCTGTATTTCTGTTTCATATTCAGCAATCATATAGACAACAAGGAACCAACCCTTCCGAGTGACTCCACTTCTTGTGTTTAAGTACTAGCTGTAAGGTTCTAGATTATTCAGGCACCTTTGAAAGTTTTACCTTAAGATGAACATCCAAATAAATGCACCAGTACAATAATTTAAGTAAAAGATATGTCTAACATTTACCAGCACCCACTTTTCTCATGTTCCCTTCCCATGAACATCTCAAAATTTCAGTGCTGCAAGTTATTTCAGTGCATGCTCACTCCCTTTTTATTTTCTTCTAAAAATAAATTCAATACAAAAGTGGCAATTATTTCAACTATACGAGTGGCATAAGAACTTGTAAGTTAGGGCTTCTGCACCATGATCCTGACTACACTATATAACAACTTAATGACGCCCAGCAGAACAACACAGTATAGAATGGAACCTACTGTGAGAACAATCCATTTCACGGCTTTATGTGTTTATAGCACAAATAATTCCTTGCGCTGAATAAAAAGCTTGAGAGGTATGAAATCAAATTTCCTGAACTAGCCAAATAATTCTAAATTAATGAATTATTTTTTTCCGCTCTTACCAAGAAATCAATACTGAAACTCTGAATCTATATTAACCTATAGTTAAACACAGCTTTACTCTTTCAAACAATTTTTCCAAATGCATTCTTATCTTCTGTGAACCTGCTAGGAATGAAGTTACTTACTATGGGGAGGTTACTAATTTGGCCTCAACTTCTAAGTAACACAGAGAACTTTTAATCCATTGTACATTTAAAGAACATAAAAAGGAAACTGAAGTTCTTGGCTATGATAGTTCCTAAAGAAAAAGTCCAATATCTTATAAATTAAAAATCCAACACTTACATGTGCTACATTTGATGGTCTATTAATCTGCTGAATATCAGCACTATTAGTAATATTCCTTAATGTCCGCACAGCTGGACTCCACGTAGCCATCATTTCTTGTCGATCAGAACTTTGGGCACCTTGGACTGAAGCCATTAGATTGCCTCTCAGATCTGGTGGCAAAATATTACCTGGCACTGGTGGGACATTGGCACATAAATTAATTAACCCAGAGTCTTTCCCTTGAGGCAACCTACGCTTTGCTGCAGATGCCTGTGGGACTTCAGCTGGTGTCCAATTCAAATTCCTTTCTTGCTTTTCTGGAGAGGAATCTGAAGAATCATCAAACATCAGTTCCCCTTTTGCCTTATCAGCAGTAGTAGATTTGGGTGAAAAAACTTGATCACCCAAAGGTGATCCTTCTCGAGAAGATGCTGGGCTTGATAATTTCTCATCAGTACTAGCTTCATTTTGAGAATCTTGTTCTTCATTTTCTGCTTCCTCCTCCTCTTCCTCCTCCTCTTCCTCTTCCTCTTCGTATATAATTAAACGAGGATGATACGGAGTCTCTTCTTTTTTAGTCTTATCAGCTATAGAATCCAGTACCCAGTCTGGTGTCACAATTTTAATGCTGTCCCGTTTACAAGCACATTCATATTTTTCCTGGGGGAAAAAAAAAAAAAGGAAATATTTTATTTAAAGACATAAAATCCGAAGTAACATTTTCGAGGGCAGGGCTAGAGCACAAGAGGTTGTCCAATAATATAAAGTGGTATCTCCCAGAACCTAGAGGACAAACTACATCGCTGTGTGTAACTGCAAGTTCCAAGACATTAAAGTAAAAATCTCCACATTTACAATACAGAGGACTCCAAGGGCACAACTGCAGAAGATTAAGTCTTCACTTGCAAAAACACCACTACTCAAATTCTTCTCAAACCCATTCACCAAAGGATTTGAAAATCATGAAATGTGGTTGTGAAAAAGCCTTCAGAACTCCAGCAGCTTAGAACATCACAGACAATACTAAGATGCAGCTGATTTTTAGATAGACTTTAAAGTGAATCTAAATACAGTTTAGACTTACATTTTCCCCATGGAAAAAACAAAACAAAACAAAAAACAACCATGAAAAATAATTTTGGGAAAAATTAGAATTTCACAGTAGAGACATATTTACAAGGTGATCACTGAAAAAAAAAAAATGTATTTCAGCAGGGATACAAATCAGAAACTGGTCAGATACTTCCCATACACCTTCTCAGAAGCTGCAAACTATAATGTTGCCCTCAACTTGGAAATTACACTTCTGACCCAATATTAGCTAAATCCATTTCAATGAGAGGTTACAATGCTGACAAAGTAGAAAACTTTATCCCTTCTTCCTTCCTTATCATTTCATCATTTGAAGATATATACAAATAGTAAAACTTCACTGTTTCATTTCCTAAGAAATAGAAATAGACAAAGGAGCAGTGCTCTATTTATTCAAAACACCTTTTCTAATGGAAACTGCTCACAAATATCAAGATAGGAAAAAAAAATAAAACTTTTTTCAGAAGATTTGAAACTAATTTCAGGATCTAATATTTAAAAGTGATTGAACTGGGATTTTCTTTGTATGTCAAACAATATAAATTAACAACCAGCACATTCAGAGGAAATTAATTTAATTTAATGATTCTCTGGAGTTATTTCCTACAAAGAAACTGTCATTCATACACAATAAAGAGATTACAAATGAAACAGAGTTTATTTGCAGATATGAGTTTTCTTTCATTCTTTGTGGTGAGAATTATTAAGAATCTTGTTTTATCATCTTGTGTCTAGTCAAAGCAACCATTTACGTTTTCACTAGTGTCAAAACTGTTCTCATCATGAACTGCTGCAGATTCCCTTGCAGCAGTGTGTCAGAGCAGCAGGACTAGAAGCATTTTAAGTAATCATTCTATAAATTTTTTCCCATTCAATGATTACGAAAATTAAACAAGTTATTAGCATTTCATATCTGTAGGATAAATGTGTTTTTTTCAGTTTCTTGACTGACAAGCTCAAGACAACACCCTTTGCTCTAAAAAGCATATGATTTAAGGCAACATTTCTTAAATGTATATCATTGCCTCTTAAAAACATCATTTTAGGTAGCAAAGCTCTTTGTCCAAGCATTACATTTTGTTGTGATGGAGAAGACAACTAGGCTGGTGTTCAGTAAGTACACCCTTCCAACTCTTCCACAGAAGAATGATCATGCACTAGAAAAAAAAAACAAACAACCAAAACAAGCTACAAAGGTTCTTATAGATTTAAATTAAACAAGGGAGAAAAAGCAGGCAATTCCCATTTCCACTTTGTCTTGTACCAGTGCCAGCCCATGTTTTATTCTAAAGCACTCTCCTATGTATTACACTCATAAGTTTGTCATCCTACTAGCCACATGTCCTTCTCTATCTTAGCATTAGATAGTTTACATTAACTCCAAAATAGTAAAAGGGTCATTGGTGGGACAATAATATATTCAATTTGTATAAAACAACATTAAAAACTTGATAAAGTTTTACAGATTTAGGTAAGAAGGTAGTGTATAGAACCTGATCTTAAGAGTTACATTCAAATAACTAACCTGTATGACCCATTCCACTGATTGAAAATTTAAAAAAAAAAAGGGTGATGGAAATGTGCTCACTTTATTAAAAGACAAAAAAATAACACACACAAAAACAAAACCAAAAACTTGTTGCATCCACCACATTAACTAAAAGCATCCAAGCAATTATTTTTAAGTGAGCTTCAATCTGTTCTAAGTATTTTCAGTCTCTGAACAAACACACTAAATCATAACAAATGTGTTTCTTCTTCAGGAAGAGGAGTAGCCAAACACTTCATGAAGTTTTGGCAAACTATTACAACCAAAGCATGACTAGCATTATAGTAGAGCAGGCTATTCTGATGTGCTCAATACTGTCTTTAGCCAGTTTGTGATTCAGTTTCTGAATCTGCACAAAGGCAGCAACATTTGACTTCCTACACAGGAACAGGAAATCCAATATTGATACTAAATGAAGAGGAGCTGTGAACTGAGGGTAGAGAGGCTTACAGAGACACCTGCATAGACTAGAGAGCTGGACAGTCACCAACCGTATGAAACTTAACAAGAAAGTGCCCAATTCTGTAGCTGGGATGGGGTAATCCTGGTTATAGGTACAAACTGGGGGACAAGAGGCTGGAGATCAACCCCACAAAAAGACATCTGGGGGTTTGGGTTTTGGGCAAGTCAATTATGAGTCAATAGTATGCCCCTGCAGCCAAAAGGGGCAACCATGAGTTGGGGTGCATCAAGCACAACATAGCTAGCCCATCAAGGGAGGCAACTGCCCCACTTTACAGTGCACTGGTGTGGCCCCACCTCAAGTTCTATGTGCGGTTCTGGGTGCCTCAGTGTAAGAACGACATCAAAGTATTAGAGTGTGTCCAGAGGCGGGTGACCAAGGTGGTGAAAGGTTTCAAGGTCAAAACTTATGAGGAGGAGCAGCTGAGGTCACTTGGCTTGTTCAGCTTGGAGAAGGCTGAGGGGTTGCCTCACCACTGAGGGGTGACCTTATCGAGGTCTTGTAGACTTGAAGTTGTAGACCTTATCGAGGTCTACAACTTCCTCAAGGTGGGCACCAGATCTCCTCTCTGGTGAGGACCAGGTGACCAGGGATAGGACATGAGGAAATGGAATGAAGCTGAGTCAGGGGAAGTTCAGAATGGACATTAGGAAAAGGCTTTTCATTGAGAGAATCATTGATCACTGAAACGGGCTCCCCAGGGTCACGCGACCAACCTGTCAGAGTTCAGGGAGCATCTGGGTGATGCTCTTAGTCATATGCTTTAATTTCAGGTAGTCCTGCAAGGAGCAGGGCGTTGGATTCATAGAATCATATAGGGTTGGAAGGGACCTCTGGAGATCATCTAGTCCAACCTCCCCCACCAGAGCGGGTCTACCTATAGCAGGCTGCACAGGAACTTGTCCAGGCAGGTTTTGAATGTCTCTAGAGGAGACTCCACCACCTCTCTGGGCAGATTGTTCCAGTGCTCTACCACTCTCACAGTAAAGAAGTTCCTCCTCAGTTTAGGTGGAACCTCTTATACTCAAGTTTGTGCCCATTTCCTGAGAGAGATTCTATGATGGGAGTGACCAGAAGTATGGCTACTTGTATCAGCAGTTGGACAGGAATGTTGTGTGCTGTTATCCGACCATCTCACTTTAAGAGGAATGACTTGAGGGATTTTCATAGTTCTCTTTGCTTTAAGAAAAAAACAACAAAAAAGAAAATAACTTGTTTCTCCTTCTGCTCTCTTTATTCCTCTCTCCCTTGTAACATCAAAGGGCATTTAACACAATTTTTCAATTTTATCCTTCAGGTTTCTTCACTGATTCTGTATCTATAGATTTACAAATCACAATCACTAATGATTATGACATGTCAAAATTAGGTTAGGACAAACAGAATAAAATACCGGGACTACAAATACTGATATGAAATTGGACATCTTTTGAATTAATCAAGCTTAAAGCCATACAGAAAGTAAATACAAACTGAATAGCTGCAATGCATAATTGACTTGAATTTAGCTGTTCAAGACTAACCACCAGTCTTAAGAATCCTGACTTCAGGGAGATGGAAAATTTTTGATTATTCAAAAGCAAATGAGAGCTACTAGAAGAATTGTACATGTAATAAACTCTTACCCCCTTTGGCTCAGGCACAATCAAATGAGTACACTTATTATTGAGGCTCAGCTGGCAATTCCCTCCATAAAAAGTAATCAAAGCCCACAGCGTACTTCGGTCTTCAGACGAAACCTAAAAGGAAGGTAAATAAGCGTTTTAGTTCTATGCAACCAGCTGCCTTCTGCTCGAAGAATTTTAGTACAATCTATGACATACCATCTACAAGTCTCACTAACGTATCACTTATCACTTTTAACTACTAAATTAACATGAAACTTAGGGAGAAAAAAGGGTGACAAAGAGACACGGCAAGAAAAGACATTAAACGATGATTTTCAACCTGCACAGAGGTTCACTTCCATAAAACTCAACACTAATATATCACCTTCCACAAGAGAAAAAAGTTACTGATCAAGCAAATAAGAATTATCTTAGACAAACTGCTTAAATCCATTAAACAGAATTTCAAAAAGCAGCCCAAATTCACAACCTGTACAAAAACATGAAGTGTTTATTTTTAACAATTTCTGTCACAGTGACGTCCCCTTCCCTGCCAAGAAAGCCACATATTTAAGCCATTAACCATTCAGAATTAGTGACAGTATTAGAGGAATAATTTGTTAAAAAGTCTAAAGCAACTATACACATATATACCATTAGCACCTAGGGCCTTATCCTGTCTATCTGCACACAGATGCTGGTCACCCACAGTCTACCCACAGCTCTACAGAGCTGGCTATCAACACAAGCCGCTGAAACACCACCTTCCCACTTACTTTCCTCACTGGCACCCTTGTTAAAGTTTCAGTGCATAAGTATGTATAAAACCTGTTGAATATTGTGTTAAAGTAGAAATAGAAGAACAGGAGCAAAGACTTTATAGTCTTAGTGTACTCTGCATTTTACAATCACCATATGGCTGAACACAAGATAAATGACTGGTTGAATGTTCACAGTTTGAAATACCCTCATTTTCAGTGAAAAACTGTTTTAGGTAATAATTCACCTAACATAGAGCAAACAAGTCTTAGTACAACAGAAAAACTGGTATCTCTCATCAAAAAAGCAAAGCATTGCACACATACTGTACATTGGAGTAGATTGAAATATGGTTCCTTTCTTACCTGAGAGAGACAGGCAGTGACTCCAAAAAAGATCTGACACGATTCTGGAGAAAAGCCATTTACACTGGAAAGCAGGTGTCAAGGATGCAAAATAATTTAAATTAGTTTCCTGATGGACATTAGAAAGAAGTTAAATAGCGTGCATAGTACTTCACAGATATTATCAAGTATTTGACCATTCAAAAACTCCTGTCTTTAAAAGCATGCTATCTTTTTCCAGTTCAGATTGTACGCATCAGGAAAAAACAGACATGCAAATTGGATCAGAACACCTCTAATATTATGACTGGTTTTGGTAACATTACAAACTTGCCTCCCAGAACATCTCCCTCAGGCCATCTTAGGATGTTAAACACAGGAAGTTTAGCTTATAGGACTCAAGTCATTACAAGAGCTTCCTTTCATTATCAAGTGTTTAATTCCATCTTTAAAATACAGGAGTATCTGAAGAAGGATTCTAGGAGCTACTGGGAAAAATGAACTGAGAAAACATCAGACTGGGATGTAAAAACAGAAACACAGCCTGAACTTAACATGAAGTTTTCCACAATGCTTCAAAATTCAACAAGACCTCTAGTAGCAATGGGTATTTTTTCAGATGCATGAAAGAGACAGATAAATGAAACAGTATGCAAAAAAAAGGGCAGTGAGAATTTGTACAGACCTAGTAAATATGACTTAGAAGAGGAAACTGAAAGGCCAGAATTGATGTGCTAAGAAGCTAAGACAACACATCTTCAAATCCTTTAAAGGCTGCCAAATGAAAAGAGAAGTAATTTGCTCTCCCTGTTCAGAATGGCTCATATAAAACAAGGTTAGACTGCAGCACAGTAATGGGGTTAAACTCTAGCAACACAATAGTGAGGTGACTGGGAAGTAAGTCAATACAATAGTAAAGTGACTGGGGAAACGATGGAATTTCCACTAGAGGAGGGGTTTTGTGAAACAGAAGAGCACAATGTGACAGAAGTGACCTGGGAAAGACAGACGGACCAGCTGACTTCTGTAACTTCCCTCCCTTTTCTGTATTTTCATATGATTTTGTGTTTAAGATACACACATACCATGTTGGGGAAAAGGACGACAGAAACAGATGTACCCTGTGTTACAAGTACACACTGAGATTTTTGTATTGAAACAAAAATCATTTCCCCTGTGCTGCTGACAGATGCACCAGCAATACTTAAATTTTGAGATGCTGAAGAGACAACACACAGCAAGCTGACAAGAAAGCCCAGAGCACTTTAACACTTCAGAATTCATTACTGCCATTATCCAGAACGCTCCAAGAAGTTCAAGTCTGATGAATGTCCTAAATTTCATGGTGTTGCTCAGTATCTCGTCTAAGGTGGAGATTCAGTACTGGATCTTTCCAAAGTGTACAGTTGTCTACATCCTGCCTTAACATCTGCTCCTAGCGCATAAAGCAGCAACAGCTCAGTATTTAACTTTTAAGAGGTCCATCAGTTTGACTACAGTTTGCACTCTCTAAAGAACAGGAGTGAAACAGACACTCTTTAAAACAATTACAAGCAGCAATATAGTAAGGTTCCAAGTGCGTCTACAAAACAAAAAAGAGGGAATGCAACAAAACTCACTTGTTTTTTTTTCTTTCTTCCCAGCAACAAAAATTCAGAAGCACTTGGACCCTCTTTCATCTGTACAAGACCATGGAAAAATAATCCTTCCTCATTCTTGCTTTTTCTGCTATCAAAAAGCATTAATTAAGAAATCATCAGCCCTCTTTATGGCATTTTAACTGATGTTTTAACGCACAAAATTGTATTTCCTTCTTCAGGAAGACTGCTTCCAGATTAATTTTTCTGTTACTTCCCTTCTGTTACTTGTAGTAGTAGTCTGATTTTGCAAACGTCAGTTTGGAACAGGAAAACACTCTGCTTTCTCAAGTTCCCCCTGATCAAAACAACTTTCACAGTGGAATGTTAAAATGTATTTTTAAGAAACAGGCAAAATTATTATGCTTCTAAATTGCATTACATCTTTCCACATTAAACTTCACCTTTAACAACTGGCAGGCAAATGCCCATCAAATAAGTAGCAGAATCGTTAAGCAAACATAAAATTTTTAAGGCTCTTATTAGATCCATATATCTAACTGACAAAAGATGTTTCTTTTGGACTTGTTTCTTCAGCAAATTCAATGACAGTTCTTCATTCAATTCAATGACAACTGAAAATCAAAATCTAAACAAAAGACGAAATGCAGAATCTCAAACCTCTGCCTAAACAGGGTCCAAAAACAATCAACTGGAGAAAGTAAGCTATTCCTATTAACTACATTTTTTTCATTATAGTAGTACCTAAATCCTTAATGAAAGGCTGGATGCCACAGCACTAGAAGTCATAAAGAGCCTGAAACAGAACAAAGTTAAGACTTAACAACCCATTTTAGTGAGCACTATATGGCTCAGAATAAAATCTAAACCCACCAGGTTCTAAGGACACGCAGCACTAGAAAGAATAAAGGACATGTTTATGGCTGACAGGTGTACAAAACTTCCTTCTTCCACACAACCCAAGAATATGATACTACTGAGACCTGGTCTTTTCATTTGGCTATTCCTACATACCCACAATAAAGACTTCCTGAGCAATAGCCATTCAGGGCTACATTCACACATTTATAGCTACAATTTAGTTATGGACTGCATCACTCAACGGTTTTATCTGTTGATTTCTCTTCTGGGTACGTAATAACGTCAGCTCTTAAAGCATCCTTTTAAAAAAACCCTGGTTTCAGACAGAAGACCAATCTTCTAATAGTGAAACTTCTCCATGGGAAAGAATAACACTAATAATGCAGTGCTACATTACTTAAACCTGAAAATGTAGCTAATTCCAAGCTACTTTATTATTTTTTCAACCAGTCCTCAGGAACAGGGAGAAGGTTTATTGACATGAGACACAAACTTACACTCCCATCCTGATGATGAAAGGATAATAAACACACTATTTCCAGATGCAAAACACAAACATCACCAGCCCAGATCACATCGCAATAATCAAATTATTTTTGGAGTAGCTCTGCTAATTTGGGTTTTTCTATGTATTGTTTGGTGGCTTTTTTTCATTTGGAAGCCAAGTCATTAATGGAAAACTTTCTTCTGCTTAGGGCAGAAGACCATCCGTAACTATGGCAAGTGTTTCATACTAACGGCTGGATCCTATCCAACAGGCTGATTATTGTGATCAAAACAACTTCAAAGACCTCGCTATATCATTTTATCTGATGAATTCAATGTTTTCTCTTCCTACGGTTCACCCCCTGAACTGAATTCTCTTGGGGAAGCAGAGAATATACAGGCTATTTCCAAAGCAGTCGAGACACAGCAAGATGCAAAGGCCCATACATTGAAATACTGGGTATAAAATGTGAATTCTGATCACTGAAGCACATTAAGACCTGAATTCCTAATATGAACAGCTCGATTCTTGCATCTACCATCTCTTGTTTTCTATTATAGACATAACCACCTGCTAACCTGACTCCAAAATGAGATCTCATGTCTGACAGCATTACCTCCCTAGTCCTGGCATTCTTTGTTGCAATCATCCGCTCATACCTGTACTGAAATGTATTGCTCTGCTTCAGCTTTTCCATGCACAGAATCTTTATTATGAATGGCCTGAGAAAAAGATTCATGAATTCTTTTCTATAGTAGCAGTCATTATTACTATTCCTATGATCCAAAGAAAAGAACTGAGGGGAACATAAAGATAAAACAGTAATAACTGATAAGCAGAGGAATATGCCACCCATATACAAGAATATATCCTCCAAACAAGATAAGAAATGAAAAATAAGCCAAATATGAACAACTAGACTCTACTAGAGTCTACTAGGCAAAGACAGACTATCCCAAAAATGGGAATACTACCACTGTCTGTTAATAAAGCGTTATGCATAACACAGTGTCAATGAGAGTTATTGCATATTTATTCCTTACTTAATTCTGCTACTAGAAAAGGCATAATAGGCCATTCTACTGTGAACCAACATTTGCCCACTTACTGCACTCCAGCATTTTTTCCTGGATCCTCACAGTTAATTATCAACTTCCAACTAAAATGTTTTGAGTCCATTTGATGACAGTTTTCTTGCAAGTACCTATTAAGCATCGAAAAAAGCCAGAGGGACGGGAAAACTGAAGTAAGACAAAGAAGCTTCAAGCAGACTGCAACCTTGGCACGCAAACCACATCCTATCATTTTAAAAATTTAAGCTGTACATACTTGAAGCAGTCTTTAGTCCCTTGATGGTATCTATTGTAACGTGTTTCCTATAGAATTGATTCAAATTTGAACTTAAAGGATACGGCAGAAGAGCTCCACAGCGAACAGACAAGATCACCCAGGAAGGCTGAAAAATAAAAACCACAAGACATTAAAAACCTTGTTCTCCATTTGTGAAACGTCAGTTACCTTTCAAGTTCATCCTATAGCTAGTTTCAATATACATCTCCCAGGTTGAAGTGTTCCACAGACATTGTACTTAGGCCTTTACAAAAAACACTGTTCTGATTTGTTCGTAGGAGTTAATATAAAGACTGCTCAAAGATGGTGCAGCAATATGGGAGCAGGACCCTCTTCTCCCATCCTTCTATTGTGCCAGGAAAAGCATTACTTATCCCTCTTGTCCCATTTTTCAGTTTTTCCTGCTCAAAAAGAAAAAAAAAAAAAATCCCCTACCTTATACTCATCACCAAGGAGTCAGGAACCTTAACCCTATATAGAAAGAAGTTTCTCAACACCCAGCGACAAGGGCTGCTGAACACACAGGTTATGACTCCTAACTGACAGTGTTCCAGGACAGTATGCCCCCTCTGGGAGAGTGGTAGAGAAGGGAAGAGATGTAGGACAGTGGTCCCAATACAGCATATAAGGAAGGGGAAAGAGTGGCACCACATTCAGTATGAAGTTACTTTTTCTTAAAAAAACAAACAAATATACTGTGGTAACTTTGTACATGGTGTCCCAATTCTTGCTTTCCCTCAGAAAGGCATAAAAAATTAACTAAAAACACCTAATTCATAACTACTTAATCCTCTGCAAAAAAGCTGGGAGATTTTCCTCCCTCAAGTTTTTTACCTTCTTATTCTCTATGCCTTTTCTCTCGATAACCAGCTACCTTTGCCTCCAACTTCCCTTCCCTTAATAATTAGTGTAATCATCCCGATTACAGATCGTGCTGTGATGCTTTCAGGTCAAACTAAGTGATGTTACTGAAAGCCTTGTTCTCTTTTGGCAAATGAAAAAGTTTAGTTAGTATCAGTTATAAAGAAAACTAAATTATTTAAGTAAAAGGCATTAGAAAGCAGGAAGCAGTGGTATGACACTGATGTCCTTCCTTCACAGGAGAATGGCAGCAGTCTTCTTCTTTATAAGATTAAAATTATGCCACAAAACACTTCAAAAAAAGGAACTAAAAACTAATCAGCACACCCACTGTAAGTATAAGGTCTCTAGTTAAGCACCTTTTATTTTTTGGCCTTAATTCATGCTTCTACACTGTCAGGTGAGCTCTCATGACATAAGCTATCAGAATTCTCTATTGCCACCTTCAACCATATGGAAAAAATAACCCCAAATCATGTACCCAAAGGTACTGGCAGTGAAATACTAGTGTTTTTTCTTCTAATCACTCTCATGACTTGCAGAGTGACAAGCTCACATTTTCAAGCATGAAGCCCAGAATCTTTCACTGGAAAAATAACCCAGTATTGCAAGATAATAACAAAATACCGGTAATTTCAGTATAAGAAAAAAAAATAAAGAAAAAAAAAATCTATCTTTCTGCAAGTTCCTATTGTTTAAAATTAACGCAGAACACATATGCAGAACCAAAAAAATCATTTTGCACCTTGCCAATTATATGTGTTTAAAAAAACCCTCAGCAGTCTACTGCTTATTCCAAATTGAGGTTTTCCGTTGCCAGAAGACTGTAAGAACCTTCTCACCAGAAGCATATCTAAAGTTAACAGGACACCATCTCACAAATGACTGAAGGAAGAATCTGGAAAAAAAAAGACAAAACAAAACAGAAAACAAACAAACAAAAAAAAAAACAAAAAAAAAAACCCCAAAGCCCTGATAGATACCAAGCAACAAGAGAAAAGAGAAAACAGAATTGTAAAAGAAGTCTATAAATCAGAATAAAAGTTTATGTAACAAGGATAAAAGACATTTAAAGATGTGTTTCATTTGGTCATCATCCAAACATGAATATTTTCTGTTATAATAACGAAATAGTCAAAAACACTACTTTGACAGTATCATGGATGAGTCAGTCACCTTTACCACAGGAAGATCAAAAACTTCACGAGATTCTCCAACTTCTGGATTGTCCCCATCTTCTGCAATAATATGTGAAGCCAGTGCATTGTAAGAAACTTCCTTTGCTTTCCCAGCTTTCAGAAGTTGAATAACCTAGACCCAAAAGAGAACAGGAAGAAGTCAACAATTTTTAGCAACTTCAAAACTCCTCTCAGAACGCATGACTTCTTCTGTTTACGTAGAGCCTGGTCTACCGTTGTAGTGGCACAGTTAAAAAAGTTCACCTATACTAGTATCAACCATATACCTCTAAGTAGAAAATAAAATGCTTAAAACCATTGATAAACCGTGATACAACCATTGTACAAATCCTGCACTTTAGGCATTAGCTTAAACCCCTTTAGTGAAATTTCCTTTTTTGGGGAATACAAATTTTATCTTTGTTCTCTCCCACTAAAATCTGTGTTAGAAGAAACAAGAAGAATAGTTCAAAACTAAGAAGTAAGACAATGGGCATAAAATTATAATAATAATGAAACAAAAGAGAATCAGAAAGCAAATACATTTCCCAAAGTCATTATGCTGCATTGCATTACTTTTTATCTCTTTCTGTATGAAATACTGATCTTAACTGGTGTTACCAGAGCATGATGGTTTGGGTTTACATCTTTTTTTTAATAAATCCTGCTTTCCTAAAATAATAGCTGACATCTACTCATCACCCTCTGCAAGGTGTGAGCAGCCAAGTGCACATCCCAATGGAATGGATTCAGAGTTGAGAGCCAGCAGCCTAATTCTCCCTCATTTGCCAAAAAACATCTAGGCACAATTCCAGACTTTTGTTTCCCTTCTAGTTCATGCCGCATACGTTTTAACAGGTAGTAGGTTTGCAGTTATTCACCTGAATACATTACTTTTTCTTTTTTTTTTTTCTAACTCTTGGATTTGTTTTGATTACAGTGCTCCCTTGTGCTAGGCCTGCTTTAATATTTATTACGACAACTGGTCTTCCATGAAACCACTTGGAAATTTAAGCTGATCAAAGTGTGCTCCTCCTCAAAAGATGAAGGAAATTTCTTTTCAGAATCAAGCTAGCATCGATTTGCATATAAAGAAGTAAAAAACTTCAAATATATTTGTAAGGTTTATACTAGTAAAGGAACAACATTTCTCTACAAAAACTGTGTTTAAAAACTATTTCTAGAGTTCACTTTAGAATTTCTTCTTTCTGCCTCCGTTTAAAACACAACTAATAAATACTCCTCTCGTTGGGGTTGCTCCCACGGGAGCAGCTGCAGAAGGGAGGACAAAGGCACCCAGGAAGAACTGTCCCCAAGCCCAGTACAGCACACTTACTCGCTCCGACTCAGCTCTGCAACAGAAACCAGGCAGGACTCTGCCCTCCCCAGTGCCTCCTGCTCCCAAGGGCTCACCAGTGCAGACAGGAGCCAGCCCTGGCCTCCCCACAACAGTGTGCCACACCAGCAAGCTATTTCAGAAACCAGAGAACCAGAGGGAACGGTATTTAAACAGGCTAGCTGGCAGCAGAAACAACTCAGATCCACAGGACTTCTCCATTCAGGCATCACTCTTGATGAGAGAGTGGCTTCACAGCTTCCAGCAAGACCTGGTCACGGAAGTAACGTGGCCACCTCCGTGCTGTGCCGTGCCTGACCTTATCAACTCCGCCACAGCCTCCTCCGGTGTCTTCCTGCAACCCAGGGAAGCCATCCACACACAGAGGAGAATTTAATGTACCTAATTAAGAGCAAATCAAAGCCTTAAGACAATGGCAGTAACTGCTAAGAAGAATAAAACTTCACATAAGAAAGAAAACTAGCTTAAGAGAATGCTTGTTTACTCACTCTATGGGAATACCGTTGATTGCCCTGCTATGTCAACACAAAGCTAACTACATGCCTTTTGGGACATTATATGATAAATGATATACAAAAGTCCTATTGTTTTTTGCACTCATCTTCATGCACGTAATATTCCTGCTATATGTTTTTTTAAAATACAGGAATTGTTATTCAAGCTCTAACACATTGTCAAAAATTTTATGCCTAAAGATCTTAGGAGGTTTTTTTTTCCCCTGCTCCTTAACTATATTCCTAGACTGTATTTCTTTTAGCATATAACCCTATTCCTACGACTAAAAACCATCTCAACAGGTCAGTGCCTATGCCTCAAATTCACTGAAAGGCCTACAAGACTCAGCGAATGCCAGGACACGAGATTTAGGGAACCCAGCACCGAGCAAAGATTGGACTGCAGCAACTACCAAAGCAGCAAAGACTTTAATTTCAGTGTGAAACACGTGGGAACCTGTTCGCAGGAAGGTGCTGTCCTAAAGCTAGATATGGTACACTTCAAACCCTTCTCTAATTGGGACACGCCACCCAGAAACTTTTTTTAACCACCTTCACCCAACACGACTGGGTGTTATTAGCCGTAAGGCCGACCATGTCACCCCGGGTAGGGCCCTAGGCCAGAGCCGGCCAACCCTGTCACCCTGGGTACGGCCCTAGGCTGGAGGGCCAGACGGTCGTTTGTCAGCACCTTCTGCCCCGCGCCTCCTCTGGAAGCGGGCAGGGAAAAGGCGGATGCGAACACCTCAGCCCCACGGGATGGCCCTGGGCCACCTCTGGGCACCCAAAGGCTCTGGAAGGTCCCGGCGGGTGACACCGGGGGGGGATGCGGGCAGGGAGGGGAGGGGACAGCCCGCCTCTCCTCGCCGAGAGCGGCCTGTCACCCTCCCCGTCCTGCGCGCAGAGAGAGCGGCGGGGCCGGGGCCGGCAGGGGCGGGGGCCGGTTCGGCGGGACGCCGCGGGCTGTGGCGGGGGGTGCCGGGGAGCCGAGCGCGGCCCAGAGGAGCGTCGGGCAGAGCCGCTGCCCCCTGCCCGGCCCGGGCTGTGACAGGAAGTCCCCGCGCCCGCCCCTCCTCCGCTCCGGCGGCCACGGGGCCTGCGCGGCGGGGGCCGCGGGCTCCCATGGCGGGTGGCGGCCCGCGGGCACCGCCGTTAACGGCTGTTAACGGCCGTTACCCCTCCCCCTCCGGTGAAACCCCGGCCCGCGCGGGGAAGTACTCGGGGGAGAATGTGTGTATGTGGGGGGTGGTGGTTTAGAGGAGCTGGACGATCCCACAGTGCTCCCCCGGGG
>JAOXJM010000012.1:8105644-8126365 GCA_026413425.1 Tringa solitaria
AATCAACATGATCACTAACTAGGGGTTGGAGAGAGGGGTGGGAAAGCAGCAGGAAGGCGCTGAGGGAAGGGGGCGAGGGTGACCCGGTACCTTGGGGTCGATGTCTCCCACCACGAAGAACTTGACATCTTTGAACATATCCTCCGGCACTTTCAGCTCCTCCTCGTCCGCCGACATGGTCCCGGCCGCCGGCACCGCGGCGGCACCCCCCCCCGCTCCACACACACCGTGAAGAAGCGCCGGGGCCCGGGTCTCCCGTCCCCCTCCCCCCGCCGAGCCGCCGAACCGCGCGAGCAAGGCGCGCGCTGCGGGACACACCATCCCCCGCCGGGGTGCAGGGGAGGCGGAAGGGGGAGGGGAGAGCCGCCCGGACCGAGCAGCTCCCCCCGCCCGATCAGCCAACCCCGCTGCCGCAGGACAGCGCCCGCTCCTGAGCCACCGCCGCTATCTCTGCTCCTCCCTCCCTCTCCGAACCGGACCGGCAACCAGCATCCGGGTCCGAAGCTCCCCCCCCCGCACGGAACGCGATGGACTCGCCCCGACCGACAGAGGCGGGCGGCGGGGATACCCGGCCCCGCCCATCGGCGCACGGGCGAGGGAGGGGGGGAGGGGAGCGCGCCGCCCTCAGGCCACGCCCTTCTGTCACGCCTCAGGTCACGCCCTCCGCCTCAGGCCACGCCCCCCCGCTGGCGCCTTACGGGCCGCGGACGCCATGGCGCCGGGTCTCTTCAGCAGCCTCGGCGGGGCCTGAGGGGGGCGGCGGGGGGCGGGCGGTCGAGCCCCACCGGCGGCGGGTTCCAGTGCCCCGCTGCCCTGTCCCGCTCCGTGAGCCGGGCCTCGCAGGGCTCTGAGGGCCCGAGCTGGGCTGGAGCCGCGGCCGCAGGATCCAAACTGTGGTGAAAGGCGGGATTGAAGGCCTGTGGTACTCTCGGTTCCTGCGGTGTGGCGGGCTCTCACCTGTGCACCGGCAAGCGAGCAACGGCAGGCGATTTCACCACTGCAAGCAGTGACGGACAATATATACTATATATAGACAACGTACTATGTAGGCTCTACACAAGTTACAACGTTTTGCACTTTCCAGTTTCAAACCGTTGCTTCGGTTCATCAAAAAGGTTTCAAAATTCAGTCCTCTCCCAAAATGCCCAGCTGGGAGTCTCTACAAATCCAACAGGCAGCATATAATATTATAGAATCATAGAATCATAGAATGGTTAGAGTTGGAAGGGCCCTTAAAGATCATCAAATTCCAACCCCAGCATCCAACTCATTAATGAACAGACTACTACCCAAATCAGACATTTTTCCTCAAAAGCCGTCTCCAAGCATTCTTTTATGTTGATAGTAAACCATCCCAACCTGGAAGGGGGTGTATCTTGCCTATCTTTAGAGAGCTGACCTATTTCAAACATCTGTGTATTGCCCCCGCACTATGCTTTCAAAGGAATTTTGCACCCCTCATAGCTCTTTTATGTGGACAATTATTTCCCTCCTATAATTAAGAATAATGTTACAAGGGGGCATCAACAAGCTTATTGAGATAAAAATACAGGACACTTACATAGTTTGTCTCCTATCTACAAGGCCTTCATGCTTCCTCAGGAAAAAATAAATTAGATTTGTTCAACTTGACTTACGCTTGTAACAGACCTGGCAGAAACTATTAATCTGTTTACAAGAAATTTATTATTTATCCAGTATCTTGAGGGGGGGGTATGTGTTAAAGGGAAATTTGTAGTATCCAAGTTCTAACATCCTTTTCCTCCCTTTTTAAGGCAGGTGCTTCATCTGCCTTTCTTCTGGTCTACTGGATGTCCATATGACATCTACCCCTTTCTACTCCAGCTGTATAAGAAATACCCAACCTATTGCCTGTTCTTTTCCTGCTCCAGGAAGGGATCCTACCCTTTGGTTGCGGGTTTTATTGTATTGCCCTCCCAATTATGATTTACTTTTTTAGTGAAAACCAAGGTAAGAAGTTCCTAAAGTTTTATATGATACACTTTTTTTCATAGTACAGGACAAAAAGTAGGCATAACTATCTGCTTTTAAATCTGTGTATCCCTTTCATCCAATAATTCAGATTCTCATATCTTTTCTAATAATTCATTTAGGGTCATTCTCTTCTGCTCCAAGTATTTCCTGGACTGCCTTTGAAAAACTCTTCTCTGAGCCTCGTCTCGCTTCATAGCTGCTGTCCTGGCCCCAAAGTCCAGCCCTCGCTTTCTTTGTTCCATAATTTTCAATTCCATTTTTGATCCACTTTGTCTTCTCACTAAATTATAACTACTTTGACCATAATCTTCATTCACCCGCAGTGAAATATTTTTCTTATTCTTCTTGATCTATCAGATATCATTAACATTATTGCTTCCTGAGTCCTTTCCTTTTGGATTTCAGTGTCTCTGTAATCACCTGCATCTTCCAGCATGGGTAATTCTCACCTCTTTTCTTTCATAAGTATCACTGTCTCTTAGATTTCTGTTACACATTTTTTTTCTGAGTTTTTTTTTTCTTCGTGATGTCATTTATTACTTGGCTTCATCTTCTTTCTCAGTGTGATTGCTAAATTGCCCCTTCTCACAAGAGTACTTTCCTTATATCTAATCTCATACACTATTCCATATTCCCACTCCACACAAAGAAAACCAAAGTGATTTGTCCTCTTGATTTCCCTTCTCAGCCTATTTTTTTTGTTACTCTAATGAGTTCCCCTGGCCTTCCTATCCTTTGGATTTACCATAGCCACGTTATTTTTAGTTCTTCGTACAACTCCAAGATTGCAAGTATTTCAAATCAGACGCTATGCTAATACTGACAAAGATGCATAATGCAAACAGCCAGCACACTTTGAATGTGATTTTTAATAATAATAATAATAGTAATGCCCCTTCCCAAACCTTCAGCTGAAACTGTGCTATTGCAGCACCAGGTTGGGCCACTGTTTTTTCAGCTAGTCAGATTGGAAGAATATGAAATAAATTCAGTATTTTAAATCCCAAGAATTTGACAATTCTCTACAATATATCATATATTAGCAATACGAGGTCACATTTCTGCGTTAAATCACTGAAATTCATTGCAAAAACCATTTTCCACAAAAAGATACCTAATAATACGGTACCAGCCTTGACCAGAATTGGGGTTTTTTTGACTAATTATGACAAAAATCCAAGAATAAAGTTTAATCCATAGTATGGAATTGTAATGTAATGTCAAAAAAACCAAAAAGGCAGGTTAAGTATTGACTAATTGAAGGAGGTCATCGTCCCCTTCTACACTGCCCTGGTGAGGCCCCATGTGGAGCACTGTGTCCAGTTCTGGGCCCCCCAGTTCAAGAAGGACAGGGAGCTGTGGGTGAGAGTCCAGCAAAGGGCTATGAAGATAATCAAGGGACTGGAGCACCTCTCTTACGAGGAAAGGCTGAGAGACCTGGGTCTGTTTAGCCCAGAGAAGAGAAGACTGAGGGGGGATCTTATCAATGCTTATAAATATCTAAAGGGTGTGTGTCAAGAGGATGGGGTCAGGCTCTTCTCAGTGGTACCCAGTGACAGACAAGGGGCAACAGGCACAAGCTGGAATACAGGAAATTCCATCTCAACATGAGGAAAAACTTTACTTTGAGGGTGGCAGAGCACTGGAACAGTGAGGTTGTGGAGTCTCCTTCTCTGGAGATACTCAAAGTCTGCTTGGATGTGTTCCTGTCCAGCCGGCTCTAGATGACCCTGCTTTGGTCAGGGTTTCGACTAGATGATCTCCGAAGGTCCCTTCCAACCCTTACCTCTCTGTGATTCTGTGACTAAAATATCTTTACCAGAATAAATTTGTTTTATAAATTCAGTCCTGGAAAGCAAAGATAAAGTTGTGAAAGCCTTGACGTGAGATGTGGGATATTGACATTGGGGTCTGTCCTTCTCTTTCTGAATGGAGTAAAAGCAACTTCACTGAGGCACAAGGTAGGTATGTCCACCGGATGCCTGCATCCCCTGTACATTCTCTAAGCACGGGGCTTGAGATAAAAATGGGAAGAATGAGACCATCACAAACGAATAAGCCCTGAAAGCAGCTCCTGGGCAGAGCCCTGGAGATGTGCTTGGTAAAGGAAGGATGTGGAAGATCTTGCCCGAGGTCAAGCAGATGTCAGATTGGCAACCAGCTGTGAAGCACAGCCAACACAAAGGCATTTTGGTTTGTGCCGTGAAACAAGGCACAACAACAGGTCTACAGAGAACTCACCTGGTAGAAGTTTAGACACGTAACAATTTTAGTGGCCCCCAAGAAGCAGTTTTGTAAATCTTAATATTGGACTTCGGGTCACACAGAGTGTCTGTTAGCAGTGACACTAATCCTCCCGCACAAAAGTATCTTTTTCTTCTCCACAGTTTTTTTGGCTTCAAGATGACCACACCCAGAAGAAAAGACTACTCACATCAATACAAATTCTTCCCCTTAATTATCTTCTGAACAAGCAGTAGAATTAAATTAATGAACCTATTTTTTACTTCTTTATGTATTTCATGAGTCACCTGTCAACAAGTTATTTAAATTCTAGTAATTAGACTATTTCTGACAAAAAATGAATAGCTCCAGTGTCTGCATCGTGTGCGTGATCCACTTTACAAACCGTAAGAAGAGAAAATGAGATTGACAAAGTATGTTATTGAACATGAAAAATATCCCCTGTATTTGCCAGAAGTAAATTCTGCGTTCTCCTCATGGGTCAGCACACACAACTGAGTCAAATCAAGTGGGCTGGTGCCACTGCTTAGTCATAGCAAGGTGTAGAACTAAGTGCTCACTTTGAATGAGTGGGGCCAGCTCTGGGTGTGACAGCACTTGCGTATCTCTAGGGGCAGTAGCACAGCGGGGTCACCTAGGGGACCTGAGAAGTCATTCAGGTTCAGAAGGTACAGATTCATCTCATCCTCTTTCAGAAAGGTCTGCAGATGTTCCTGTCACATCATAGAATCATAGCATTGTCTAGGTTGGAAGGGACCTTCAAGGTCATGGAATCCAACCGTCAAGCTAACACATCACTGGATGTAACGTGGGATGCTCAGCCACGTGGTGGCATGCTCGTGTGTCAAGCCCAGTGACTGTTGGATGCATGTAGGTGTGATCACCACGCACAGGGATAAGACTGGGTCGAAGGAACTTGACTCTTGACAAGGTGCCAGACGCATGGCTGTTGTGGCAGAACCTTAATCTACCCAAGAAACACCCAAGATTGGACTCTTACTTTAAGTACAGTCTCTGCTCTGATGCAGCCACAACAGTAATTGCATGGGAGCAACCATTCACAGAGATCAATTATGTTTTAATACGAGATCATTTATGGACTTAACTACTCTAGTGAAGGAACTGAGCAGAGATGGTGCACATCACCCTAGCCCATAGTGATCTGAACAGCATGTTATCTGTACTATAAACACACCAAGCACAATATCTAATATGTCTTAACGGGGAGAGTTCTGTACATAGAAGTTTATGACCACGTTTCCAGAAAGGCTGTAAAGCGATGTTTATTTTGCAATGGGCATTGCTTGCACATAGTGAAAGCCCACTGAGTTGACAAGATTTGTGCAATCAGTCTTTGCTTACACAAGTGCCTTATTTGTGTGCACAAATGATTAAATGAAAAATTCATATGCACCTACAATATCATATTTAGGCATAATTGCTTGTGAAAAAACAACAGTTTGATATTTTTTTTATTGCGGTTAATTGAATTCAGAGCTTAGATTAAATTGTATATTTGTTTTACTCCAATGAGCAGAAGGTTTTCCAAGCTCTTTGTTAATAATACATACTCATTTGGTAGCAGCTGGCTCTCTAGATGTTACTTTTCCAATAAAATATATATCTTCACAAAGTACCCAGCCTTTTACAGAAAGCTGATATTAGTTTCAATGTGTCTGAAAAGTTGTTGAGCCGCCTCAGAAGGCATGTTTCCTGCATTATTACCATACCAATTTCTTAACATCAATAAGAATCTGGTTTTATAATCTGAACCAAAATATGCAAAATGGGTGCACAGAGGGCTCTGCTTTGGCTTGAACTGTCTATGCATTTTTCCTCTTTCCTTCAGTGAGACTATTGCAATGGCAAATACGATTTATAATTAAAAACTTTCTTTTTATCTGTACTGCAAGACTGAATCCTAAAAGGCTCTCTTGGAACTGATGGTTTAATTTTCATTTTTCTTCCAGTTCCAGAGCTACACTGAGAATGCCTTTGTCATTTGCTTGACAGTTTTCTTTTTTAATGTGATAGTTACAAAATGTTTTGCACTGCCAAGTACCTTTACTATAACTGAGCATAAATGGGGAGGGGAGGAGAATGCTCTCATTAGCACATCTAGCGTCAGGGCAATTTTTATCAGAAGTGAGAGGCAGTATTAGAGGAGGAGATACACTCCTTTCTATTACCTGCTAAGGAACGTGTCTGGCATATTAGCCCACAGGGAAAGGTGAATGAGATGTCGTGTGTCATATTGCAAGGAGAAAAAACCAGCCCTGAGCTGCAGCTGGGTATGCCTTTATCAAAATATGGCTGGTGGGATGGTACACGGTGTAATTGCACTAGTTGCACTTGTCTAAAGCCACTCCTGCTCCAGGATCTCCAAGAAGTGCAACACAGCATCACACTGCTACAGGCCTTGCTTGAAGTAGGTCTACTGGGAGGGCTGCATAATAGTTTTTAGCTAATAAGGGAATTAATTATGCAGACTGGAGCAGGGCTCTTTAAAACTTCAGAGTCGCCACGTGAACAGCTGAAAGGAGCCACCAGCATAGAAGGGGGAGAGCAGGAGGAACCCCTAGTTAATCCCTCTCCTTTAAAGCTTCCACTGATAACATCTACACAACCTTCCCAGTACCTTGGTCTTGTCTTGTAAAAATTCCTTATGGTTAAAAAGTCTTCCCTGATATCTGATCTAAATCTTCTGTAAATGAGGCTGATTCTTTCTTTCTGTCTTTCCCTCAGACTTCCAATAACCTTCTCTATCTAAATTGTCTAGCCACATACATACTTTTATATCTATATAAGTATATAAAAATCTATATAACACTATGTTATAATACTTTCTTATGAGGTCTGGACCTGATTGTGATGCGCCAGGAAAGAAGCATGCAAGTCCTCCCAGTACTCTGGGTGAGACCAAGTAATATGCCACAAATAAAATGTGATACTACAATTTATAGGCTCCGTTCTTTGCATCTCAGGAGATATCTTTGCTTCTGCCCCTACAAAGGTACCTGCCAATTTCTGTATATTTTCTGAGTTTGAGAAAAAATGCTTGTGAAACATGGCGGGTAATTATCCCTACAGCCCTTCTTTGTAGCTTGTCAAGATTTCCTTCATTTACAGGCTTCCCTTTTAGGTAAATTAGTACCAGGCAAACAATGGAGAATGGAATTTGCTTTTGAGCCTTGGCTTTCATTCATTGAAAAAAGAAGTTAATGAAACCGGGAGTTACTAAAATGAGTTTTTCTAGAAAGTAACATACGTGGCACTACTTGTGCCAAATCTTTATTATGTGATTCAAAGGACGGTAACACTTGTATTTATTTTTATATTATTAATGCATAAATGCAGAAAAAGCAACTGAAGTTGGTGGAATTCCAGAGCATGTTACAGAGCAGTGTGAAGAGTGAGTCTGGGTACTTCTCTGGATCGTCCCCATTATTCATATATGGCTTTGTATTTATGAGTAGAGTAAAAATCCCCAATTCATGCTGATGAAACCTTTGCATCACATTGCTCTCTTTCTGTGTGTTGTCCAGAGAGTTAAAGGTTTGTTTTATGTATCTGGAAAGAGGAATGGGCAGAAGATGCTTGCCTGAGGATGTGGCATCACAGCACAGCTGTGCTATTCTGATGCCTCACTGATGCTGCAAAGAGGGGCAGGTTTCCTCCTTCCTTTCCATGGCAGCCTGGTCTCACGGTTGGTTGGTTGGTTGGTTGTTTTTTGCCATAATTCTGTTGTTTCTCTTGAACAGGTTGTGACTGTTATCTGACCAACATGGAGACAAACTCTTATTGAAAGTGAACCATCTGGTTTAGTTCATTGAGCCAGCTCAGCCTGGATTTATGTAAGGCCTGAAGGAGCATGAAGGAGACGTCCAGGCTGCTGAGATGGGAGGAGTTGTCTCCTGCTTGCTTAGAGCCTCCAACATGCAATCTCACTGAAGTTGACTTGAACCACCCCAAAACCTCCCCTGGTTCTGGTCGCTCATTTCTGCTTCTTCCCCGTTTTCAGTATTACACTGACACAAAAGTTTCAGTGCCTCAGGGTGACCCACGCTGATCTTGCTGAGAACAGGCTCATAAAAATGGTTGGTTTTTCCGCAGGTCGTTCTCCTGACTCAGTTGACCTCCTGGTGCTGGCTTGGAGCGGGCAGTGACTCAGGGTTCATGGAGTGGGAGATGGAGGGCAGCAGCCACGCCAGCCCGTCTGGCCGCCTGTGCCACCAGGGAAATTCATATGTAGCCTCGGGGTCTTAGTGCTAAAACCAATGAAAAAGATTTCTGCCAGGAAACTTTCCCCGGCTGACGTCAACTCATAGCAACTCCATCATCTTCAGAGCAGTGCCTCCAGCTTCCAGAGTGTAAGGCCAGAAGGTCACTTAAATTAACCTTTCACAGGGAGCGCTGGGAGACGAATTGATCGCTCCATTGTTTTTTCTCTAAAAACAGCCCGAGTCTGGGGCCACATTTCGGCTTTACGACCTTCCCAAATGCTGAAGCTTAGAGCTGCATTTTCAGGGTATCTGAAAGACATGTGCCTGCGTGTCCTTCAAGACAGACGCAGGGGTATAGACGCTTCTCTGCCCGTGGTACGGTACAAACGGAGAAGCCGATTGCATTTGTCACACATTTGTGGCTGCAGCTTTTGGGGGCTCCTGGTACTTACAGGTGGATGTTACTGTACTCTGCAGACAAGTAGTTATTGCTGCCGGGCTGGACTACCCCTTTCTTTTTCTGTGGAAGGAACCTAATTTCTATTTCTCACATATTTTCAAATGAAATGAAGAACTTGCATCGGCATTCTTGAAAAATGTATTCTGACACAGTAACAGCCTCGAGGCTGGAAGAAACCAGTAGACCTTTTGGTCAGCCTTTCTTATAATTTGCCCCTAAATTTCACCCAAAATACCCTTGATCTGAGCCAAGTACCTTGAGTGACTGGTTAGTCAAAGTGGAACTTCCTGAAAGATACTGAATCTTGATCTGAAGACATCAAGAGATGAAGAATCCACTTCTGCTCTTAGACGATCAATAGCTTTAACACAACCTCGGAGCCAGCTTAATTAATTAGAGATTGATATCTAGAACTCTCTGTCTCATTAGTATGCCGAACAACAAACATCATGAAGTAACACATTTGTTACTTAAGTCCCTAATAGTTGGCCACTCTTTAATGCAAAAAAAATTAGAATTATTAATTGGGTATCTAGAGAAAGTCTTTTTTAATGATCTCAGCTACTCAGTACTAACCAGGAGTTGGGATTCAGGAGAACAGGTCTCACTTTCCAGACTTCTCTCATTAGAGCTAAGCTCAGGATGAATGCAGGAAAACTGCTTATACTCTCTGGCCAGTCCTGGCTCTAACCTTCCTTTTTTGCTTCCTGGAGGCTTTCAGGGAAATAAAAGCTCTGTAAGTCCCTAAATGTTCTGCTACTTGAATGATGTGCTCTGTGATATGCTGAAACTCCTGCAGGATGAACAAATATTTCTCTGAACCAAGAAAGCCTACAATTGATGAGTGTCTCAAGGTCCAATTCCTCCATGAACTGGCCGAGGCCAAATAAGGATTAAATTCACAATGTGGCTTCATCAGTGTCTAACAATGTCTTTCACCCCTACCATATCCCTGATGCCTTTACAGCCCAGTCAGATATGGTTGAAAGTACCACAGAATTGGGGAAAAGAGGCAACTGCCATACCACATGCAAGAAAAAGTCATCCCATTGAACCTCTCCAAGACATCAGGCCACGAAGAAGCTGTTTCCTTTGATTTTGGCATACTACAGCCTGAGCTTGTTTGCTCTCCTACGTGCTTAAAGGACTGTCTTCCTCCTTAAAGGACAGTCCTTAAAAGGACCACCCTCCTCCTTCATCACTGAGGCTTTTGCCATATTCGTGCCAATGATGTTGGTAATTTTTAATCTATGGCAGTGTGGTAGACGCTCACAAATACAAGTTTAACCTCAAAGAAGCCACTGAAAACTTCTCTGGGTTTATTTAGAGCTTGCTGGCTTCCCTCTATAAATTAGAGGAGCCTCAGGGTCCCAGGACTAGCCAAGTCTGAATTCTCAGTGTTGCAAATGGAAGAAATCATGGCATGAGGCAGCGAGCACCAAAGCTGTAATGATCTTCCTTTGGGGTGTCAATTAAATCTGCTGTTTGCCTTATGGCACATGTAGGTGATTACAGTGTGAAAAGCCAGGATGCATTTGTTTAATGTATCCTTGAACTCTATTACATTTTCCACTCGTCTTGCTAGAGCCTTATCTTCAATTACACTCCTTTCCATATGCCCCAAGCTGTTATTTGTTACAAGACCAACCTGACCCTCTTGTATCCAAAATGCCAGTGAATTAAATCAAATTTTTATACTTTTCAACTTGAACAGTTATCTCATGATGCACATAACAAACAGATAATGAGATCTGCATTTTATTAGACACAGTAGCGCTTACTGATGTTTAACTATTAGGCAGAACCATTTTGCTGCTCGCAGTTACATTATTTTTCTCTGTGGCTGGATAGCTGTCAATTGATTTAACTCATTTTAAATGTGTAGTATAGTATTTTCCTTTGCATTGCTTGCACTCATACTTAGAGAACTGGATACATTTCTATTTTTTTTTTCCCTAAAAGGGAAGGGACATTTCCATAATTACATTTCTCTACAGTCTAAGCTTTTTGCCTCCTATATTTTGTGACAATTTTCCCAAGGTTTCTGTCTGAGTCAGGAACGTTCCAAAAGCACATTCTTAGCTTTAAGCACACCCTCAAACCTGGCTCGTTTGGATAGGACTAAACCACGTACTTGAAATTAAACCCAGTCGTGAATGAGGATGCGTTCCTGAAATAAGTTCATGTGAAAAATGACCCACTGGGCACGTTCCAATGGCTAACACATACACCGGCTAGTTGTGGTGCTCTACGCATTTTATGCTTTATATGTACGTGCTTATAATTTGTGATTCATACAGTGCTCGTAACGATTAAATGCTAAAAGCACCAAACTGGCATCTAATCAACGCAAATATTTAGGTCCACCAGAGGATACACGAAGATCCACCCTCCCCAGAAGAGCTACCATGTGTCTCTCCTACACGCTGGGAGTCGACTCACACGTTCATAAATAATCCAGCTGGCAAATATCAAAAGGTTACATACCCTGACTGGTTTTGTGTGCATACTCCTGTTCTGGCTCCGGGCAAGGGAAGGAAGAGAGCCATTGCAGGGAGGTAAATCTAACCCTCTTTACATTAAGCCAACAAGAGCAGAAGCATATATGTCATCATTTACTGTGTCTCAATTTGTGGAGGGTAATTTCTCATAATAGGCTAACTTGGTTGCTTACTGAACGTACCTTGGAGGCTGTTTGGTCTTGCTTTGGTATAGCAAAAGCTCACCCACGTCTCTCTTGACTCTGAAAGGATAAAGGATATAAAAGCTACTATAGGAATATTATTATTCAGATAAAGAAAAGAAAGCTTGATACAGATAGGGATGTCTTTTTTAGACTTACTAAGCAGTCCAGAGGATTTAGTACCTATGTTCTTGCCATTTCAGTTTTATAAAAAAATCTTATTACGTTTTAAAGTCGTAATCCCCCCTGAAATGAATGGAAGAGAGGCACCCAGGGCCATGGATTGCTTAAGAAAATCTATTTCCTCACCTATTTCACCGATGCTGACAGAAAGCAGCTGCCATAAATCTTCATAATAAACGCTGGGCATGTTGATGGCTAACTCTGTTTACACAGCCCAAGCCCTTGCACTAAACCTCACCTGTGTAAAATACTCCAGCTGGGTGTTGATCAGTAATTGTTTGCAAGATGCACGCTAATGAACTCCTTGTGGTTCTCCACGACCCACGGTGCTCTTCTGTAATGCTTGTCATTAATCTGGAGCTGTACTGCGGTGTTTAATGAGGCATGCCTCTCACTGGGCAGGAGGGATTATCTGGGGCAAGGACATCAGGATTTATGGTTCCTTACAGTCACAGCTGTCATAAAAACAGAAAAGCTGTAAGAAAACCTCCTAGAAACAGAGACCATGGTCTGTGGCAGACACTATTTGTCTTTGTGCCTCTTCCTCACAGCGTATCAAGCCCTGGTCTCCACTCACAGACTCCCAACAAGCTGTGGCCGTGCCGCAGGAGGGACAATAGCAGGAGAAGGAGGGAGCACCAGCAGGTGCTCCAGGAGGTGGCTGGAGTGCCACTAAACCAGGAGGGACTCCTGGTTTGCTCTCTGCAAGACTGAGAACGGTGCTAGGAGTCAAAGCTGCGGGACAGGGGGTGTTGAATGTGTGAATGTTGGATGAAAGGCTTTAAAACAGCAAAATGTTAAGCGGGTTTTTTCTCATTTTTCTATTCCATTATCGATCATGGTTACAAAATGGCATTTATAACCCCACTGCCAAGGCAGTTGCTAGTGGTGATGGTTTAAAAGCTGACCATGTTAACTATTCTACTGCTTAATAAAGCATAGAAGGAAGGAGAGGCATTAGCATACAGGGAAGATGGTAAAGTGTCTGGAGGAGGAAGGACACTGAGAATCTGCCTAGAAAGCTCTGAGGATGTATCAGGTCAGATGAGGAGTCCTTTTACAAAACTCAGCAAGATTTCTTTGTTTCCAAAATGAGATTCAGCGTTTAAAGTAGTACATGAGCCATCTTCTGTGCAGATGGATAATACCTTCTTTAATGACGACACCCCATGAACTATGTTCATATAATACCCTGAAAGAATTCAGTGCTATGTTTAAGATTTTGACTGAATTTATGATGAAATTCTGATAGGAAAGTCACCTTTTTGTTCTTTTAGCAGCTGAGTTCACTGTGATGCAGTCAAAACCTGAAAGTAGAAAATAACCACAGAAGAGGGTCCGTGGTACTTAAAAGTAGAAGAAGGACATAGGGAAAATGCACTTACAGAAGCCACCAGCTTAACAAGGCCAGCCAGGTCCCTTGCCTTTCAGGTCATACACTAAAATCTCCGCAGGGACAAGAATTACAAGACACTGCCTGGAGGCACCTGAATAAACATGGGGCTCCAAAAAGGAAGGAGAAACTCACTGGTGGCAGATGCCAGCTACTTCCTCCAAGCTTGGTGGCTTCCCTGCAGGACAGGGCATGGATGGGCACCCAGCTGTACCCCAGAGATGTACTCAGAGACGTTGGCCTCAGCTGTTCTTGCTAGATGGGCTTTCCCACCGCCAGCTCTTGCACAGGCACGCTCCTGCTGTCACATCCCCAGTGAGGGAGCTGAACGTGACCCACTGGTGAACTGCCACAGCTCACAAACCACTGGGCCCCCACTTCTGAGTTACTGTTGACCAACCTTGCCTCTCAGACCAGCAGACAGAAAAAAAAAAACAACAGCTATTTTATAGCAACATTCATTGCTAGACAATTAAGAAAGGTCTGGCAACATTTTGCTGTCAAAGCAGTGAATACCAGTTGTCAAAAATAATGATGTTACCAATAAAAATCCTTGTGAAAAATAGAGGCGCATTTAGACACATTTATACAACCACTTTCATCCCATGGGTTCAGAGAATTTTATAGCTGTAGCAAGAAGACACTGCTTGATCAGGTGCCTGCTGTGGTAGAAGGACTGAAAATAAAATATTTGACACATGATACTGCCCAATTCTATGAGAGAAATGATGGGTTAGGTCCTTTAAAAATGGCTGTCTCTGTTCAAATAGCTGGAAAAGTTTGCTGTCTTGCCTGTGATCAAGAGGCAAGCTTTTTGTCAGCCTCCAGGAGATGTCTGCAAACGCTTTTCTTGCACAGGCACGTCAGCAGACTCATTTTAGTTGCAGAAAGAAAATGTGTGGTCTTATCCTACCAGTTGACTTTTTGTAGCTTGTAAATAATTCCTTTTATTTGTATGAGCCTCTGACTCGCTTAAATAGCAACACGGATGTGAAATATAAGTAAGTAAAACTCCACAGCTTTCCCATTTTCTCTAATGACCTGCAATGTTGCACGGCTTGGAAATAGTGGGAGTTTACCTTACCTAAATTAATAGCAGTTTTGCTGATCTGGGTGACCTGGGCAGGTAGGAGGAGGGAAACAAACACGTACACCGAATAATCAGGATGAGGAAAATATTCCACAGCTGGAAGGAAACAGTGTGTGAATATGAACCTGAGACTCTCATCAGCAATACCCAAGCTGAGAAAGCTGCACAACTGTGCCAGTGCCTCCTTCAGCAGGTAGAGATGTGGCTGTGGCTGTTCAGAAATCTCCAGGGAAGAAGGCAGAACCCAACGTATAAAGAAATTAGACGACTGGGGTGGAAGAAGTTAAAAGAATCTCCCACAGAAGACATCATTTGATGAGGGGCATCGGTAGCTTCATTTTTACACATACTACCAATTTGTTACAACTAGAAAACCAGTCTTGAATGCTAAAGTTAATGGTGGTTTGGGAACAGGGTGCTCCAACCAAGGAAGACATGGGCATGGGAACACACTGGAGTCACAGGGAGAAGAATGGGGGTGGAAGGAGAAGAAAAAAGAAAAAAAGTTGAAGAACTGCTGGCCTGGAAAACTCTTATTTCTCTCCTTATTATGGCAAATGGATCTTAAAATGTTTTGGCTCTGGAGTTCTGAAAGAACATTTCCAGGCTACGGATGGATTTATGTAAATAATGGTTCAGAAACCTACCACTGGCAAGGAAGCAAAGAGGTAACCTGGAAAACAACACACAACCGAAAAACCCGTGTTCAGCCTAACACTATCACAGTCTTCCCTATAACTTCACACCTATGCAAATTATCTGCCAAAATGCATAAAGCTCAAGATAAACAAATCTCTTCCACAACTTGGCATATGGAAAAAAGGGTCTGAACTGAAATGATAATTGAGTTTTAGAGACCCATCCATTTGCTGTCATCATGCCATCTGTCTCCCTGGCAGAGTCCTGATAGTTTGCATTGGCAGCTTTGATTGCCAAAGCTCATGTATTAAGTTAGAGGTACCTAGTCTTCCCACACGCAGTTTCTTAATATTTTTCTCCAGGCCTTCCATTCTAGATGATTGACAGAACTACAGGATACCATGTATTCCCAGAGGCATAATATATTTTTACATAGTGGTGGTTTTTTTTTTTTTTTCAAACGGAAATATGGATAATTTTCTATTGCAGTCAAGTCTGTCAGAGTCCAGAGAAAGGTTTACTTCTCAGGGACTGATGACAGGTAAAGAAGATCACAGGTGCTGGTGTATATTTGTGTTAAGTACTTGCTATCACCAGAGTAATAAGTGGAAACTGTGGATGGCTTATGAGGGCAGTACCCCCTGAGGCTGGCTCCAAGTTATTGCGTTACTGTCATAACTACTCACTGCAGTATGACACTGAGCACGACTCTGCTGACTCCCCCGAAATTACACAGCTGATTAGTGTTGTCCCTTAAGGTATGAAAGAAGTGATAAAATTATTTACATTTCATTTATTTGCAAAGAGCGCAACTTTAACTGCGGCGGTGAAAGATGTGGGAGTTGCCCTAAGACTTTATGAAGTTATGTTCCATCTGGTCCTTTGACCATGAACATGTTTTTTTTTGCTACACAAAACCAAAGGGTCTAATTCCAGTGGGAGTTAATTCACATTGGGCCGAAGACAGATAATCACTCCTGGCAGCTCATTTAGTGAGACACACACAGTAGCGCGAGGTACCAGAGTCCATCCTCCCTTTAGGCTGGCTGTGTAATAGATTGTGGCCAAATCCAAGAGACACAAGGACTGAGACACTCAGCGGGGAGTTTACAGAAGAGAGGGCTGTGCTCTAGGCAAGAGGGGTACACAAAGTGGCTGCTCTGTTGAACAGCTTTTGTCCTTGTTCAACTTTGTTCCTATTAAACAACACTTTAGGTATGTCACAGAAGTCATACAATCGGGGAGAAATCCTAAAGGAAAGCTTGCGTGCCCTAAACCGAATGAGACCTGCTCTTAAGAGGCTGGATGAGGAGTAGTTTTCCAGCCATACAAATAAAAAGGCAACAGGATATCAACTCATTGTTTCAACTTCTGCCCCAACACAGAAAGACTTTTTGAAGTTCCTTCTAAGCATCAGGAGCAAGAGAACCCAATTTGGCTAACTGGGGCTCTCTGGGGATGTGGGACACTCAGGTCCTCCTTGTTCCTGCTCCCATGTGCTCCCACAGTCCTGCTGAGTGTCCTACTAACACACAGCAAGATAAATCTCTGCCTCTCAATCAGTAGGAATTGCTCCTCTTTGCTGTAAGTAATTACATGCTACTGGAAGAGAAGGGCTGACTCCATCTTTCAGCTGCTGTGGGTGGGAAGTTAGAAAACCTCAGGTAAATCCGTGCTCCAATAAGCAGGTGATTATTAAACAGCTTCAACATAAGACACCTGAGAGAGAGCTACCCAGAACAGCCAGCCACTTGGCAATTAAATTGCTTACATGGGTTATGAGGCATCATGATTCAAACCCATAGTCTGAGCTGGGATGCTTTAAACCTTGATTTCCCATGCCCCAAATAAATGCTCTAACTCATGGACCACTGGAGAGCGAGGGTATCGCTCAGTCCTCCTCTCAATTAGAGCTACTACCCTGGACCTGAGACTGTTTTTCTGGAATGAATTAGACAGAGAGATGAAAGTTTTGTAAAACCTGGTGCATGTCCATGAAGAGCTCTGGGTCAGCATTGCACCTCTCCGCACCCAAAATGACATTTCTAACACCACAGGACACTCGAGCCAGAGGTGGGACGTCATGAGAGTCTATCACAGTGCAGACAGACTAGAGTAGAAGACTAGAGTGAGACTCGGATGTGTACATGAGCTCTGAGGGTGTGAAAACAACCTCACACTCTGTGATTCTAGCTGTGTTCGTATTTGAACATTTTGTTTTTAGAGGAGTGGGTGGTCTGCAAGTGTGCTCAACGAGCATGTCTGGATGTAAAAAGTGTGAGCTGGAGTTGATGGACATTAAATGAAATTTAAGTGATGATTACCTGAGTGTTAGAAATTGCCTTGACAGGATGCACACTTACTGAGCAGTCTGGCTGGCAACTGAGCAGAGCCTTCAGTGCTGGTGTATATATATACAGCGACTATATGTGTTCATTTAATCCTTGTTTAACCTAGCAGCTCCACCTACCCTGTAGACTGAAATTCTCATGTATGCATTAAGCATGCTCAACAAAAACACCTCCTGAGCCATTTTTCTGCCAGCTATAAATGCAGGGGTTCAAAAGATTTGCATGCAGATTCACGATGTGAGTCCGTTCACCCTGTCTCAAAGAGCAGCTGCGACTTGGTGCACACAGGCAGTGGCACTGATTGCGTTGGGAATGCCCTCCCAGCCTCCAACTAGCATCTACATATTTTTAATTGGAAGGTACCTCTAGTAAATCATATTTAGCAGCAAGCAGCATTTACTCATCTCTTTTGGAGGCAACCCTGCTAAATCTAGAGGAGTCCTGTCACTTTTAATTCCTCTGGCTCCATCAGTGCGGATGTGAGATAATCCTGATTTTGTAGTGTAGATCCTGTTCTTAGAGAGTTTCAGAGATGTGATCATTCCGTAAACATTACCCACTCACTGCAGATCCCAGCCTTCCACTTGCTTTATAAATATCAACAGTTCTGAGGAAAGCAATGGGTTTACTGATCTGTGTAAACAGCACTTTGTCCTTAAAAATAACAACATTCAGTCACCTCCAGCCACGTTCAGCCAACGTGCTTAAAGATTACAGAACCAGAATCGTGAAATGATCTAGGTTAGAAGGCACCTCTGGAGATCATCTAGTCCCAGCCTCATTAAAGAGGGGCCAAATTCAGAGTTGGATCTCGCCACTCATAGTACTGTCCAGCTGAATTTTGAGCATCACCAGGAATGGAGATTTCACAGCCTCTCTGGACCCCTTTCAGTGTTTGACCACTCTTCAGGTGTATATTTATTTCCTAATTTCTAGTTGGGATATCTGATATTGTGACTTGCGTTCATTGCATCTTGTCCTATCACTGTGCATCTGTAAGAAGAGTTTGTCTGCACCTCTCTATACCCTCCCCTGAGGTATCTGGAGACAGCAGTAACATTTTTCCCTAAACCTTCTCTTTTTAAGATTGAAAAATTCCATTATGCTTCTCCTTATACATCCTAAGCCAGTCACTCCTCATCTTGATGACCTTCCACTGGACTTCATAGAATCATAAAACGGTTTAGGTTGGAAGGGACCTTAAAGAACATCCAGTTCCAACCCCCCTGCAGGGACACCACCTCACACTAGACCAGGTTGCTCAAAGCCCCATCCAGCCCAGTCTTGAACCCCTCCAGGGATTGGGGACTTTCCCCAGTATGTCTTGCACTGAGGAACCCCAAACTGGACATAAAATCCCAAGGTTTGTTGCACAGAGGGGGAATAGTGACATCCCTCAACCTGATGGCCACACTCTTGCCAACACAGCCCAGGGTGTTACTGGCCTTCTTTGCCCAAATGGCACCTTGCAGACGGAGACTTCTTGGCCACCCAGGTTCTTTTCTGCAAAATGCTGCCTCCCCAGTCTGTCCCCAGCCTGTGCTGTTGTACAGGGTTCTTCCACCCCCAATGCAGAACTTTGTTTTTCCATGTATGTTATCTATATATGTATTTGTCTTCATTTTCTATTTCCAATTAGTCTGCAACTGACACATTCAACTCCAGAATCTGCTAATATATACTTTTAAAAGTCCAGTAAGATAATTAAAATATTCATCATTTTTCATTAGAACGTGATCTAGTTTTACTTCTTCAGATTTAATACATTTTATTTCCATTTCCATTTAAATGTAATTTTTGCCTATTTGTTCCTGAAGCAAAAAATAATAATATCTTTTAAGAAGCACATATTCCATAATAGGTAGCTGACTCTGTTCATTCTGGGCTTCACAGGCTTGTCTGGGAATGGCCCACGCAACAAAAAATCCTCAGTCCTAGCAGTTGCTAAGTGTTTTGATCAATTGAATGACAGTCAAGGATATTTGGCACCTTGCAAACCAGGAATTTTAAATCAGGAGGCTTTATGAAAGTCTCCAAACCCCATTTGTCCTTTGAGTTGTAAGTAAAAAACCTACCCGTTCCAAAATTGTCAGTATTCACGTATATAAAAGATAAAATAATCATCTCTCCTCAAAAAGATGGCAGTATATTTCCAAAATTAAGTTACAGTCTCTAAGGCTAGATCTGTTCTAGTAACTGCAATAGGCCAAGTCCTGTTCTCTGGCTCTGAGGACGAATATCACAGCACAACATGAAGGGAATTTCCCATCTGGGGAAGCTCCCATCCCACCAAAACAAGGTCCTGAACCTATATGGGATACGCTGCCCTGTGTTTCGCTTGGCAGCATGGAGCTATTTGCCGTTAAAAAGCCCAGAGAGGTTCAGAGGAGACAGCAGGAAACTGTGTGTGGTCTTATAGGTATACCTGGTGCGTATACCACCAGCAGAGTGGGCACTGGGTACTCCCCTCAACATCTCTTTCGGTCATGTTTCCCCCCCCCCCAACTCTCGCAAAGTGCAGTTAACTGACAAGTGTCATTGTCCCCGATTCTTAACACTGAAGCCCTTCCTTCCTCATCCCCCCGCCCCCCCAGAAGCAGAGTGTGAACCCCCTGGTTCGTGCCCGCCGGCTTCTCACATCATGTGTCAGCTCCCACCCGAAAGCTCTTTGGACCCGTTATGTCCCGGGGCCACCAGAGAGAAGCGGGATGCCAGGGCCAGCGCATCCCTGCCTGAACGCCCTCCAAGGCTTGCAGGCTGGAGCTGGCTGGCATCCCTGCCTGGAGCCGGTGCGTGGGGGACACCTGCTCGGTGGGTTTAAATTCTGTGAGGCCCAGCATCCCACTTCTCGTCACAAGCAGCACGATGAAAGAAACCGGGTGAAACGCCCCGACATTTCACGAACGTTGTTAATTTAACGGTTAATAGCGAGTGGCAGATTATTTCTACTAAGAAGCCCGCCAGTTGCTAACAAGTTAGGAAAACGCCAGAGCAGAAGTTCGCAAAGATATAATCCCCTGCCACATCCCCCCCCACCCCCCTCCCGGGGCAGAGAATAACCAGGATTGCTAAGGGGTGTGCTGGGGGCGCGTATGGGAGCTATAACATCCCTATAACATCCCTATAACATCCCGGCGGCATCCGGCTCGCACGTTTTTACAAGAGCCCGGGTACCATTTCACAGGGATGCTAACTTTCTGTGCCTGATAACGGGGAGGGGGCCTGGGGGGAGAAGAAGCCACCCCGAGCCGGAGCGGGGCAGACAACGCCGGGGGCTGCGGGCAGGGGGCTGCGGGCAGGGGGCTGCGGGCCGGGGGCTGCGGGCAGGGGGCTGCGGGCACCGGCTGCCGGCGCTGCCTTCGCCCCGCTCCCACCGGCGCTGTCTCCCGGGGACAATCCGCGCCTACTTCAGATAAACCCAGTAGGATTATGACTTCAGTTCAGAAAAACATCACATACT
>JAOXJM010000012.1:8126560-8137811 GCA_026413425.1 Tringa solitaria
GGGCTGGCGCGGCGGGGCGGGCCGGGGGCTGCCGTCAGGCGGCGGCGGCGGCTGACGCAGGGCTCCTCTTCCTCCCGGGGATGAAGACCCCGGCGGCGGGCAGCGAGGAACCGCCGAGCCCGGCTCCGCTCGGGGCTCCCGGGGTCCCTCCGCGCCCGCGGTAGGGCGGCGCTCCCCCTGCCCCGCGCATCCCGAGCGCCCCCGCCTCGTCCCGAGGAGCCCCCCGGTATGGAGCGCCTGCTCAACCTCAGCTGCTTCGCCGATACGACGCTGGACACCGGCAACCAGAGCGGGTCCTCCGCCGGCCCGGATGGTGGCCGGGGGCATCTCTCTGTCTTCAGCGTGCTGGTCCTCACCCTCTTGGCCATGCTGGTGGTGGCCACGTTCCTCTGGAACGGGCTGGTCTTGGCCACCATCTTCCGGGTGCGCACTTTTCACCGGGTGCCCCACAACCTGGTCGCCTCCATGGCCATCTCCGACGTGATGGTGGCAGCCCTCGTCATGCCCCTCAGCTTGGTGCGCGAGTTGTCCGGGCGGCGGTGGAGGCTGGGCCGGTCGCTCTGCCAGGTGTGGATCTCCTTTGACGTGCTGTGCTGCACCGCCAGCATCTGGAATGTCACAGCCATCGCCCTTGACCGCTACTGGTCCATCACCCGCCACCTGGAGTACACGCTCCGCATCCGGCGCCGCATCTCCAACATCATGATTGCCCTCACCTGGGTGCTCTCTGCCTTCATCTCCTTGGCCCCGCTGCTCTTTGGCTGGGGAGAGACTTACTCAGAGGACAGTGAGGAGTGTCAAGTCAGCCAGGAGCCTTCCTACACCATCTTCTCCACCTTTGGCGCCTTCTACCTGCCCCTCTGCGTAGTGCTCTTTGTGTACTGGAAGATCTACAAGGCTGCCAAGTTTCGAATTGGATCTCGGAAGAGCAACTCCATCACCCCCATCACACCAGAAGCCCTGGAGGTAGGTCAGCTCAGTTGCATGTTGCTTTAGTAGTAACTGCTGGTAGCAACCAAACACTTGCAGAAGTGAGGGAAACTTAGAGCTAAAGCGTGCAAGCAAGCAGCAGCCCATCAAAGCCCTGTGAATCCTGGAGGCTTTCAAGGGAAAGTTGACTGCAAAGCTTGCGAGTCCAGACTTTTGCCTCCTTCCGAGTCCCCAGCTGTGAGCAAGCAAGGTGTAGGTGAAACAACTTTGGGCCAGATTGCGAGCCTGAGCTCCAGGTGGGCGTGCGGTGACTCACAGATGTCCCCCCATGGAATGCTGAATCAGTGTGAGTAAGGGGTCACCGTTCCTCTGGTGGGGAGGCGTGTGGGGGTGTGAATGGATGGGATCCCGTCTCCGCGTGTGGACGATCACCTGGAGGGCAGCTGGGGCTTTGGGGAGGCTCTGAGTTTAGCCACACAGAAGACCCACCTGCAGAACATCCTTATAAATCCTCCCTAATCATGGCTGCGTGGTGTCGGTTCATCGCAGGCACGGTGACTGGGCACCGTAGCGACTTCTCGGGGGGAGGATGAAAACGTACGCTCATTCTCTTGCCTCTCCTGCTGAAGACTCTTAATGAGTTGAGAGAAAGCAAGGAGACTTTCGTGCACACCATGTGGCTGTGTGTCTCTTCTACCAATCTGATTGTAAATGGGGAAATAATCTTACTGGGATGCTGTGTGAGCAATTCCATGTGCCCAAATATCACTGCTCCAGTTTCCAGCCTCATTTAAAAACAGTCTCTTACCCAGAAGGGGGTCATACAGCCAATCTCCCCTCTGGTAGAGCGTGACATAGGTGGCCTGCATTTGCCCGTGAACTCTGGCCATCGCTTGCATGGTGTGGTGGTGTACCTGCTGTGTGGGATCAGCTCACTGAGGTACATATGGTGCAACTTGTCTTTGTGTTTGGCAGGTAAAAGAAGCTGCCCAGCAGCCACAGATGGTCTTCACTGTCCGTCATGCCACTGTTACGTTCCAGACCGACGGAGACACGTGGAGAGAGCAGAAGGAAAAGAAAGCTGCCCTCATGGTGGGCATCCTTATCGGGGTCTTTGTGCTCTGCTGGATCCCTTTCTTCATCACAGAGCTCATCAACCCCCTCTGCTCATGCGACATCCCACCCATTTGGAAGAGTATTTTTCTATGGCTAGGCTATTCAAATTCCTTTTTTAATCCACTCATCTACACGGCTTTCAACAAAAACTACAACAATGCCTTCAGGAACCTATTCTTTAGACAGCACTGAGCAGAAAAAGCTTTTCCACTGCCCCAGGAACCTGATTTCAACATTCAATGAATCCTACCAAACTCCTGAGGAAGTTCAAAGCCACAGAGATGGAGGTGATGCTAAAGACACATCCCCATGGGCTGTACGTCCCGGCAACAGTCCCGGTTCCTACACAGACTCTCCATCCCAGCCTCTAAGGAGTTGCTGATTTCCCTGCAAGCAGCACGTAAGGGTTTCTCTGGCCTGAAGCACAGCGTTCTTCCTCCAGTGCCCCACGGCTTTCCAGCCACCTTCCTAGTGACATTCTGTTTGGTGACACTAGAGGTGCAGAGGAGTCTCCTGGCAGAGTCTTATTTGAAACTCTGCTTCGTCCGCTGCTAGTCTCTCATAGCAGTAATCAACTTTGTCCCATGGGCAAAGCTGGGACCCTTAAACATCTGGAGGTTTTGTGATTATGTATGAAACTAGATATTTTATGGCTTGGTTGAAAAGGTCATTTGTCTTTCGACAGTAGAGATTAAGTGTTTGTATTTGGGGAATGAAATCCTCAGTAAGGGTTAAAAGCAGACTCCATGTAGAAAGCCTTGTCTCTCATATCGTATCAACAATGAATTGTGCTATTTGCTTTTGGATTCTGTGTAGCCAGTTTTTTTAAAAAAAGTATTTATTGTGAAAGCTTTATGCATGGTGTACCCTGGAATGAGAGAGAATGCGTGGGAACTCCACCTCTCGTTCTCTGACCGCTACGTGTGAGCATCTGCCTCAGACCTTTACTTTCAGAAACACCAGCTGTAAATGTTAACCTTTGTGTCTGTGTTTCCCATTCCAAACCATAAATGTATTTTGAGCAGCTGTGGGGCAGGTTTCCTGTAGTTGCAGGGGATGCAAAGAGCGTGTTTCAAATTGCCTGTCGATGAGGAGCTGTGTTTTACTATTTCTGAGTGTGCTTCGGGTCTTCTTGAAACCAAAGACCTCACTTTATTTCTGTGGGCACTGGATTGCAGGCAAATGGCAGTTAATGACCAGTGATGTTTCATTCTGGAAGCATAACCAAACCATAAGGGGGCTCTGCTGCGAGGACCAGACTTAAATATTTATTCTTTTGCCCAACTTTCCTTCTCTCCTTTCCCTCTAAGGCTCCAAGCCTGCCCGGTCGTTATCGCCCTGCTGCCTCCCTGCCTTTCCATGTTGCCAGCGTAATTACAGTAGTTGGTATTTCACTCCTAGAATTAAAATTATACACTTGATGCTGCACCACTGGAAGACTGACAGGCCTTCAGATAAAGGAAAGCATTACTTTTAACTATCAGTTCTTATAAGACAGCCACTGAAATCAGACCAGAACTGAAATGGTGGAGGAAAAGACGAGATGGGAATCGTAGTGACGTGATTTCGTGTCAGATATCTCAAGAAGAGATAAAAGAGAAAAATGTCAATAAATCATGGGAAAACTCCCTCGAGGTGGATAGGATTAGTTCTTATCCTTAGCAGATCATGAAACATCAGATGTTAAAATTGTCACTGGTTCTTTAAACCAGTCAAAAATGCCAGTAGAGTTGGTTAAAAAGTCCTTTTTCTTTTCATATCTTGGGACAGGTGAAAATGGAGGCAGAGCTCAAAGTGCTGTCGAGTGTTGCAGCTCTTTCAGGACCAGTTACACAAATGTCCATCAGGACTGACATAGATGTAGCTGGTCCTGCCTTGTGGCAAGAGGAGAAATAGGATGGTCCTTGAGATCTTTTTCAGCACTATTCTATAAAAGTCTCTTAGAAATATTAGGTAAAAACCTGCCTTCATTGAAAACAATAGGCAAATTTTCAGAGACTTCAAGCAAATCAGAATTTTATTCAGCATGCCTTGTCTTGTAAAAGCATAATTTTAATGTTAATTAATTCAAGGAGAAGATGGGTGGGATGGGAGCAATCTTCTAACTCCCCTGAAAGAGTCTCTGATCTGTGCTAACCCTGGATCAATCTCTCTACAGCTAGTAAAGAGCATTTTCTTTCTTTGTTATGTATTTAAAAGTATTATTAGTGACATCTCTGACATATCAAAAATTGTAATAAACTCTTGAGTTGCTTTTTTTACTGAGGACATAAAGGTTGCATTGCTTTCTCTGGACAGCCCATCACCAATGCAGTCTTGTTCTTTTGGGAATTTACTACTTTTGTTGTGTCAAATGTTGTTTAGCCAAAAATGAGTTGGAAAAAATGCTTCCTTGCCCAAGCCAGACCTTCAGCTAAGCTCGGTAGTGCCTGAAAGTAGGAGACTACTTGTTAGGCCACCATGGCAACACTTCAAACGTTAAAGCATGGATTGACCATGAAGCTGGACTTCAGGCCCCTGTTTTAACACATACCACCATGTCTACACAACTCTATTTCAGGCCAGGCTGTGTTCATCCCCGTTTTTTTTTGCTCTTTTGATGAGTATTGTAGATTCTCTGTGTTATGTGAGATCCTTCCACAGGTCATGGAATCAACTGCAAACTCAAATTGGTATCCGGTGTAAGCAGACAAAAGTTAAACTAAATCAATGGGATGGGAAGAATCCCTACTTTTGCCACAGCTCAGTGCTGGGGTGAAGCTCCCTTTCATTATATCCTGTGTTTATTCATGCTGTGCCTTAAGCGGTGACAAGGGCATGGGGGAGAATCTTAAAATGACACCAAAATCCAATTTGTATATGGTCACAGAGAGTCCACCACCCTGGTGGAAATAATATCCACATTTGAGACAGCCCACATCCCATACAACCTATATTGATCTTCTGCGAATAACAGCTTCCACTCGGTCATAAGTTTTGCTCCTTTGAATCTTGACATAACTAGCAGTTATGTTATGGACCAATTCTTACTGCTCTTACTTGAGACCTAAGACCATTGCCTTTTTGTCTGAATACCATTCAGACAATACCTGCAATGCAATATGGTCATGCAGGAAAAATATCAGTATTCTGGAGAGAGTGCTGAAGAATCATAGCAAAACATGCCGTGATGGCCTGAGCACAGCAAAGGGGCACAAAGAAACCTTGACTTCTGATCCTGGCTCCAAGGCTTTTTACAAACCTCTCAGTATTCAGACACAGATGCCGAGTGAGGTCCCAGAGACCCAAATCATGTTTGAAAACATGCACAACCCCAGCTTCAAAGGATGTATCTTGTACCTTCTCGTTCCCGTTTATAAAACAGAGTCAGTGGCGTGAAGAGATCTGCCTCACTGAGGCTTTGTGAGGACTAATTAGTAAATGTTTATCATGTACCAGGAAGGTGGAACACTCTGGCTTGAATGCCAAGCAGCATTATAAATTGGGCTTCTATTTAATTCCTCAGAAGAACATTATTACCCGTTATTATTGAGTTTCCTGTGCAGTTTAATGGCAATATAATACTTCCAGAAAGGATTTAACTAACCTTCTTCCACTTACAATTAATTTATTTTCCTCCCGGTGCTCTGACAGTTCAATGAACATCTGTATGGGAGCTTGATCGCGGGGGCAGCCGCGGCGCACGCTGAATGCTGCCTGCCGAACGTCTCCTCGCAACGCTGAAGGCATGTTGTCAAGGTTCAAGGAGCAGGAGCTCTCCAGGCAGTCTGCTACCCTGTCTCCTTTGTATTTTAGGGAGAGGAAAAGGTCACAAAAGAATGCCCTTGGATTACATGACAGGTTGGCTGACCACCTTCCACCCCCACCCCACTGACCTTTCTTCTTGAGGCAGGCAGGTGACTCCAGGACACGTACCGATCCCGCACAGCCAGAGGTGGGACACGCATGACTTCACCCCCCGTTAATTTGCCTGGACTTTTCCTAAAAATCACCACTGAGAGACGTGGCCTTTAAACTGGCAGCAGCAGCCTAAAATGGGAGTTTCCTGGAAGTAAAGGTGCAGGCAATTAAGGAAATTTCACCTGACGAAGGTAATTAATGACGATTAGTTGCAGCAATTGCTGCCATGAGGTACGACCGACAAAGCATCAAAGTGATTTTTGCAAAGTAGTGATTTTGAACCGGTTTGTTTGCGAGGGGCTCATCAGCCTTTTACTCTTGGATCTCTTATTTTAACTGCCTTGGGACGGCAGCAAACTGGGACACCAGCAAAGTCGTGGTGAACGTGATCTGGACGTCGTTAATGCTCCATGTGGGACCGGTGGGGTAAAACATCTGTGGCAAAATCTGCGTCCCCACCGCAGTACACCCTGGCTGAACATCATGAAACTGCCAGCATATTCATCGAATGTAAGAGGTGGCCAAAGAGCTGTTTAAATCAACATTATTTTCAGTAATACTGAAGTGCTGAGGAAGTTGCAGAAGACTGGAAGAGAGCTGAAGTTGTGCCAGTATTTTAAAAAGGGCAAATAGGGAGAGCCAAGTATTTATAAGGCTAATGCTGTCACTGATTTACAGCTTGAAATTGATCCTTGGCAAAAATGTGGAACAGCTGATAAAGGACTCAATGAATAAAAAATTACAGGAAATAAATATCATTAAAATAAATCACATTGATGTCTTTCTTTGATTGCAGCACATGGTTCATTGCTGATGGTGATATAAAGTATTCTCTCCTCAATAATGAATCTGACTTGACAACACTCAACACTTCCATGAAGAAGTGACGAAGAAATCAATATGAGATTCAAACTGTCCCATATTTGCTAATGACTCATGGCTTGGAAAAGGTGTAAATACAGAAAAAGAAGTTGCTTGTACAGAGAAATGAGGATGCAAACAGGCCGGGGACATTTTTGCCCAGTGTGAGGGAAAGGGAAGCACCGGGAGCAGCGGGATGGGATCCTGGTTGCCGATGGGGAGGCACGGCGGTGTCAGGGTGCATCAGGAGCCGAATACACGGGACTGTTCAGCATTTGGGGGACAAGCAGACTTATTTCTTACCTGGCCATGGGCTGTCCCCAGCTATGGATTTTATTCTGGTGGCTGGAGGGGAGGCTACGATGTCAGTTCATTGCCTTTTCACTGTTTTTCCCCTGCCGTCCCCTGCCAGGCAGTCAGCCTCAGCATTGCGGTTCTCTCGGCCGTGTAATTTCCCATGCTGGCCAAGTCAAACGCTTTCCGATCATCCTAAAAAGCCAGACAGATGGGCCCTTTCTCTGGATCCCCCAGGGCATTGCGGCTGTTCCTCTGCCTAACTAACAGTTTCAGGGGTGGGAACAGCAGCTTCTGCAACACCAAACACCGGCTGCCTGCTCTCTGGATGGGACCAAGTGGGGCTGGTCCATGGCACTGTCCCACCACCGCTCTCTGGCAGCGACCAGCATGGGGAAAGAGAGAACAGGAGCTATACCCTCACCTCGGGTTTCTGCTGGTGCCGTTTCAGACAAATGAATCTCCAATCCTATTTCTAGGCACCTTCCGTACTTCTGGTGAGGAGCAAACCTGGCCAGGCTGCCAGGGGTCTGGTCAGCTCTGCAGGAACGCAAAAGGGAGGGGAAAAAATTTCTTTGCCCAAGCTACTGCAGCCCTAATTGCAGGAAAAAAAAAAAAATCCCCAGCCCTGACTGCTTCTGTGGGAGAGGACATATTTTCTGCATGGCTGAGGCATCCACCCTGCCCAGTTCAATCCCCTTCCCCCGGGTAGCTGCAGAGAGTGGAACCCCCTCTGTCACCCAAAACTACCTGCTGCTGGCCAGGTCCCCAAGTTTGTTCAAGCACTGGCCTGAAATGTTGCATTTTTCATCAGTTCAGGGCTGCAACTTGAGGTCAGTGCTTCTTCCTTATGCCTTTCTGCCCTCAAATTGTGGTTACACACAGGTCCCGCCAGCTGCTGGTACAGAGGGGGGCAACCTTTCAAAATTAGCATCTTCACTTGCCAGAAAAACCCCCTTGTCTCTGGGTTCAAGGTGCCAAACTGGCAGCTGAGGTGCCACAAAATCCCAAGGTCCACTTCCACTTGCCCAAGCTACCATGATTCAATGTTTGAATCACCTGGCTCTTCACAAGACACCTGGTTGGGCAGTCTCAAAGCTTAAACCATGCCTAATCTGGCTCGTTTTGCTGAGGTCCATCGTGTGTCCCATCTTTCTACTGCTCTCCTGTGATGCTGCGTTGGAGCTCTGGACATCAGGAAGCCATTCACACATTGGTGAGGGTGCTGCCTCTGCAACATCTCCCTGGGCTGGCACGGCTGGACCAAATAGGGCTATTTCCAACCCCAAAAAACAACCTGTGGCACATAGACCATGGTGAAAATTAACGTGATCACCTTGCAACCCCCTTCTAGATCTGCTAACAGCCTTATATCCCGCCCCACAGGTTACCTGTCAGGTGGACTTCATAGGGGAAGAGCAGAGCTCACGGTCATGTAGTTCCACGGTTTAGATGGAGGGGGAAGAAATAATTTTGATGCAATGCCAGCCCCGGCTCTTTCGGCGGGCACCGGAGCATATGGAGCCTCTCGCACAATTGCCTGGGAGTTGCAGGTCTGCGATGGTTTTTTTCCTCTCCTCAGCTGCTCGCCCGGTGCCAAAGTTTCCAGGTGCATGAAGGCAGGATGCCCCCGCCGCGCGCCTTGGACCTTCCACACGCACATCACAGCCTTGGAGTGAATATTAAACAGACAGGAGGGGTACAGCAGATGCGAAGTGCAAGTACGCTCGCTGGCACAAGGGGTTACTCGGTGTCTGGAATTCGAACCGAAAAAGAACCTGCAAGCCCCCGGTATTAAGCAATTAAGATTTTTCTGAGGGTTTTTAAAAGGAGGCGGGTGGATGCTGAGGCGAGATGATGTGACACTCGGCCACACTCCTCTGCTTCCCGCAGTTTTGCAGCACAGACCTCAGCCTTACCGGGGATTTCAGAGCACATTACCCTGACTAAAGCCCTAGGGCTGCTTTATAAGCTGTTAATAGTTGCCAACCAAAATGACTGTCAGGGCTGTTTCTTATTAAAATGAGCATTTAAAGCACCTGGAGAAGCTTGTAAGAAGCATGAACCCTTTAAATTCCTTCCCAAACCCCAGAAGTGGCCAGTGTTTGCATGCAGAACACAGCAAATAATTTAAATGAAGCCTGTTTGACAGCAAATCTGTTGCTGCTCCTCAGATCAGCTTCTCCATCACTTTTACTTACACGTGTCTCAAAGATAGCATGTACCCACCCACCATGTGTGTGCTACAGCATCTTCCCCGGGTGATTCCTGAGTCATTGGCCCATGACTGTCCCACAGGGAGCTATGCCCTGGTTGCCCCAGCTTTAGGTGGAAGGCAACACCTCTGGCCATGCAGACTCCTGTTCCTGGGTGGCCTGGCCTTTGGAGTACACTGGATAATTCATCTGGGTGTGGAGCAGCTGGCCTGATTTCTCCCTGCTGTTCTTCATCCCTCCGGCTGGCAGCCCCATCTGAGTAGTGACTCCCACCTCACAGCACTCCTCCTGGGTCCCTTCTTGCTCTCGGAGGTGCCCAGAGGACATCTCCAACGGCTTGGTGGAGCCTGTTACCCTACGTGCTGCCATGGTGGTGCTCCCGGAGTCAGGGCTGCTCCTCCACTCGAGGGCTCAGAGTGAAGACAATCACTCCATGAATCAAACGAGCCTTGCCCTAGATCGAATGAGGTAATAAAAAGCTGGTGGGTTTCACTGGTATCCTCTGAAATACCTGTTTGCAACGGGCTCTAGGCACTTCAAAACCGTAGAGTAGGCATGGTCCTCACAGAGGGAGACGTTTTTCAGGAGAAGAGGGAATTGTCTCAACCCTAGCCTCTCCAGCGCTGTTAATGGGAGGGATATTTGTTTGTTTTAAGACACCCTTTCTTACCGGGGGGGTTGCACGTACCCTGAGCGACACAGCAGGACCCCGCGCCACCAAGACGAGGAACATTGTGCTTTGACCCCAGCTCGCACACGATGTGGACCTTGCACCCGTGGAGCCTGCCGGAAAGGGAAGAGGTGGCTCTGATGGCAGAAGGGTAAGGAGAGAGCGGCCGGTTCCCCGCGGGCTCCGTGGCTCGGCTCTGCCCCGCAGGACCAGGAGGCCACCAGGGCAGCAGGAGCCGCAGGTGACGGACAGCAGCCCGGCCACCCCGCATTTTGGCAGCAGGCAGCGGGTGAGATGACTCTGCTGGCTTGCGGGGAAGGAGATGAGGTCAAAAGCACCATCTGGCCCGCTCACCTTCCCGCTCCTCTGTGGCAAGGTCTGTTTGGCAAGACGTGAGGTCAAGGGCTGAGTCTGCTCTTATCTGCTGGAGGGCGGCAGCGCAGGGCAGAAAGAGGCTGATTATTTTTCATTTCCTTCTGCCAGCTGCCACGCTGGGGGGAGCAGGGAAGGAGTAATATCCCTTTTATTGTTCCCAGGTGTGGTCCTTGGAGATGGCAAGATGCATAGACTGTTGTTTGTTTTTTGGTTTGGTTTTCTTTTTGAATGGAAATGAAGCACCTAAATAACCTGAATAACCCAAACCTTGGTACCGACAGTGGAAGGAAAGGAGAAGTGCACTTCTCTGCCCTGAGCGAGTATCCTCCAGCTTTGCAAGATGTCTCAGTACTGTACAAAATGAGCAGTGTGTGCACGTTGTTCGGCACTTACCCAGCTCCGTACAGCACTTGGAAGCGGAAAACATCTTTCTCGCTTACTCTCTACAGCTGCTATAATAACCCTCTGAACCAGATCAAATCCACAGTCCTCCTTCCCCTTCAAAGTGCTCTGAATTTTGAGATGCTCCAGAGTAGGATTAGCACTGTACGTTTCCAGACTCCTTTATCCAGCTTTATGCCCTCTATTCTATGCAAAGGCAGAGCTGCCCAGCCTGGCTCTTGCTGGCTGGAGTCCCGAGGGGTGTATGTTGCTCAGAGCCATGGGCTTCAGGGCGTCTGCGCAGCCCCAGGGAAGGGGCAGCTCTGAATTAACTCAAGCCTCGCTGCCCCAGACACTACAGAAACGTCCCACAGCACCGAGTAGGCAAGAAAACCAGAACTACCCAGGTTGCAGGTGTCTGAAGAACGGTTGATTTATTTTATGGGGCCAGGATGCAATACTGCGTCCAGTTCTGGGCTCCCCAGTTCAAGAGGGACAGGGAACTACT
>JAOXJM010000012.1:8141865-8165126 GCA_026413425.1 Tringa solitaria
TGGGGCTTTGAGCAACCTGGTCTGGTGGGAGGTGTCCCTGCCCGTGGCAGGAGGGCATCGGAACAAGATGATCTTTAAGATCCCTTCCAGATCTAACCATTCTAGGATTCTATGGCCATTCTTTGTAAATAAGAACATGAATGCCCAAAGGCAAAAATATTGATGTCATTTAAAGTGGTAGCGCTTATGGTCTCAACAGGAAATCACTCTTTGGCAGTTGAGTATTACGGTAAATACAAACAGCTTTACCACTGGCAACTACAAGTGTTACACATATTTTTGAGCCTGGAGACAAAACAGCAGGCTGAATTTCCAGCCCACAGTTTCATGTCAAAAGTGCCCATCCTAAAGATTCCAGAGCTTATGCTTTTTTGCCTGTCAGTAGTAAGTGGAAATGGATGTTGGATTTACCAGCTGGATTTTTGAGTATCTGCTCAAGAAGTGAGACAAGGATGCACCCTGCTCCTGGGTGGGAACAGCGCTTCAAAACACACCTGCTATCAACTAGTATTAAATAGATCATATGTGGTTGCTATTTGGTTGAAAATCCATCAGGCAAATAACAGGAAGCCATCACCTAGATGAGTTGTCTGTTGGTAACACTTTGCACTTTTTAATTATTGTCAGGTTATTCCCTAGCAATTCTGCAATGCAAATGGTAGAAGGTGCCTGGCTAAAGCAACGATTACCTTATTGCCCATATTATGGTCTGAAAGCATGAAAGTGTCCATTTGGTTGGTGCTATTCTTGTGTTGCAGCCCTGCTTTTCCCTGGCCATGGGCCCCATGTGGGCCCCTGACCCACCTGGCCTTGGCTCATCCCTGTCCCCAGTCCCACAAAGGTGCCCAGTGTCACTGGGCTGACCCTGAAAACACTTGCTTGGGAAATGCTGTTGAATGAGGAGAGAGTTCAGAACCAGGTTTCTCACTTCCCATGAGGTTAATATAGAATATACATTACATATTTTTATATATAGCTTCAAGTGCTAAGTTCCTGGCCAAGGCTTGCACTTCAGGAGCTTCCTGAAGGCTCTGCTGTTCCCCACTGGCCATTGGCAGGGGCTGCTCCTCTGAGCTCCCTTTTCATCATTGTTAAACCAACCATAGATACCCAGGACAACACTAGACACTGGCCTTATGTTTTAATTATTGCAGTTAGACACCTAAAATATGCGGACAGGCAGTGTGGGTCTTGCCTTTGATCTGTGCACGTGCACCATCCCCTTTACTCTTTTACTACCTGTTGTAAATTCCTCCCCTCCAAAGGGCTGTCATCCCCGCTAGGGCTTCTTGCTGCTTGCCTGCTGCTGATGCCAAAAGGATTTATGGGAGGTACAAGCCGAAAAAAAAGTCTCAAAGGATGAGCTCTCAGTGCAGACAGTTTTCAGTGAGGAGACTGCACTGGCAGCACTGGAGAACTAAACACTTTTTGCATCCACAGTTCAAGTTTCCATGAGAGGAGGGCAAGGAGCTCCTCTCCCACCACTCACTGGCTGTCACCTCCCCTCGCTGCAGCCCCAGACCTGTCTCTCTGAGCCACACCAGCGGGGAAGGGACACCACGAGGCTGCATCCCTCCCCGAGGAGTAACCTACCCATGAAAACGGTGAGTTCCCATGGCCCAAAGCTTGCAGTTGCAACTCTCTGCATCTCTGAAGCGCTGGCATTAAGCAGCGATGTCTCAGGGCAGAGCAAGGTTGCTCTTGCAGGAAATTTTCTGTCTGTGCTTACAGAAGTTCCAGCAAGCTCCACAGTTTTACAGAATATGAATGGTCCTCTTTTGACTCACTGACTTATCAGATGGCCCTTAATATTTTTTAAGGCAATTTTTACACGTGAGATTTACTGCTCATCTGCATGGTGGGTACTTCTTGATTTAAAAAAAAAAACAAAACAAAACGCCAAACCCTACCTCCAAATAAAACCCCGAACAAGTTCTGAGCATGACTGGTTCCACCCTCCTATTCTATGGGCTGTTCTGGGGTCATCATTCTACATTTCATTATACACATTCTTTTTAAACCCACTCATCTAAAATGCCTTTAAAAGTGGGGGAAAAGGACAAAGCAGGGGGTGGGCAGAAGAAAGAAGGAAGCTGTAACTGTTGACAAGGAGTTGCCCCTCCAAGCAGATTGGAGGGCAGTGAACCCATCTCAGGAGGGGGAAGTGGTGGTTCTATGGGATGGAAATGACCTGGGAGTGAATGGTCCCAGCTTGGGCACTCATCTGCCCATAGACCTGGTGGATCCTGGTCCTACTCATAATTCAGAAATAAACACTGGGCTCAGAGGGAGTAATTCCTAATGCCAGAGGACTTTAATGCTTAAAGAAGTAGGAGCTTCTCATCTAGGCTTGCAAATGTTTATTTTAGACCCTCATGTGTGTTGTGAGGGGGCACAGCTCCGCAGGCAGCCCCGCTACCCAATCATAGCAAACAGTGGAAGAAAAAAGAGTATTAGTAAGGTGTGTGCTGGTCTTCCTTTGAATCAGCTTTTGGCTGCAAACCCCAAAGGGCTCTGATGTGAGAAGCTGAAGAGAAAATGTAGTCAGAGCTGCCTGAATGCTCCACTGGTTTCTGAGGCTAAGTCAGTAGAAAGAAAAATGCAGGCAGCAGTCACAGGAGCACTAGCAAGTCGTTCTGAACCCAGCATTTAGATTTTCAAAAAACAGCAAAGGATGAAGCAGCAAATACAGAATTTGGAGGGACTTGAACAATTGTATTATTGTATTCATACTTTCAAAGTATCCTGAAAAGGAAACACCCAGGTACATTTCTTTAATTGCTCTGAAATCTCAAAACATTCTACAGATTTCAGAGAAACAGAAGCAAAAAACCTCTCCTGCCATTCTGTGAGTCCAACTGGAAAAGTGCTGGGACAAGAAGACATTCCCATGTTTTCTTGTCAGACCAGAGCAGCATGCAACAAGTGAAGCAACTGTGGGTATTTCTCATGCAAAGACCTTCAGGCTGAACTGAAAAGCAAGTCACCATAGCTCAGTATCTTCTCAAATTATACTAAGTGGAATCACTTAATTCATAGTATCATTCCAGCAGTTAATGTTTAAGTGTAGTACCATGGAGCAACATATTCCTTGCCTCCGTGAGTATCTGTATTGCCCTCCCTCGTGTGTCACCTATGGTTGTTTGCAAGACAGAAGATCTAAGTTTGAATGGCCAGGTACGAAGTTGGTAGAAGGAAAAAAATCACTTTCTCTCAGTACAAGTTCCCTGAGGATTGCTGTGGAGCTTCATGAGGCTCTTGCCATCACTTTCCTGTACCAAACCACCGACCAGGGCTTCTCCCACTGACTGCTTTACATTCTCCTGTTTCCTCTCTCACACAGAGGCTCTGACAACGAGGACCCTCCTTGATAGAGGCCAAACTGAAATTCAACCACATACAAAGAAAGTAAATTTTGTCAGGGTTGTTCACTGTGGGAAGAGCTAACCAAGCAGTATATACCCTTACTTGGAAGCAAATAACTGTTTTTTCTAAAAGAGTTAGACCAGGAGAGGCAGAAGGGCTGGGGTGAAGGAAACACAGGGTGGAAACCTGTAGAAATTATAGTAATGAGGGGTCTTGTGGGATGATCCCAATAGTCACTCAGAGGTGTGGAATTATTTCTCCAGCTTCTGCTAGAGCTCTGACTTTAGTTTCCTCAAATACTACTGGCTTTGATACTCACTCTTCCTCATGTTTAAAAATCACTGCCCTGCAGACTGAATCTGAGAGACGCTCACGTTAACATTAATGCAGCCTTGGACTCCCAGCCTGCTAATCCAAAAAACCCCACAATAGACCACTCGCTTGATCCAAATGGTCGATGATATGCACTAAGAAAACTGCAGTGAGACATCCCAGGGTGAACAAGTGCCCAGAGGCGTGTTAACGGTGGGAGGAGAAACCCCCATTACACCGATGCTTGGATTTGGGCAGCACCGGGGCTGTTACAGAGAGATGGGGCATTAAAGACCTGAAGATTGCCAGGATCTTACCTGCCCCTAAAACATAGCTTCAAGGCCAGAGCAAACCTTCGGTGTTCATTGTCCAAGTATGAAAGCTATGGAGGTGGTACTAACTGAAATCCAAATTCAGATTGCTCTTAAAATTTAGCTGTAGTTAAGAAAATTACCAAAAAAAAAAGAAAATCCAACTCAAAAATTTGGGAATGCTCATTGCTGAACAGGAGCCAAGAAAACTTGTTTACAGCTCGCTCTCCGTTTAGAACAATTAATCACTAAGCCTTGGCTGCACTTCCCACAAATCACCCGAAAGGACGCCTGTCGGGTTGTGTTAAGTCAAAGCGCAGTGATAGAGTCAGCTACTGCCTGGGATACGGATGAAAACTGGCATGTTAGCTCACTGCTAATAGGTGATTTCTTCCCCCCCAAAAAAAGAGAAATTATCCATTGAGGTAACAGAGAGCACCTCTTTTCCCCTTAATTACTTCCTGATACCTGGACTGAATCCATGACTGAGGAGATGTATTTGAGATTCTCCTGGAGTTCCACAGTTGTGGGCTCTTCTCTGGCCATGAAGGAAAAAATGCACTCAGAAGCATGCTAAAGATAAAACTAATGAAAGAGGGCAAAAAAGTTCAGAAACAGGAACAATTTCTTCCACTGTTCTTTGGAAGAGCTACTGTCCTGATGGAGCAGCAGAAGAGGTGGTTTTAACAGTAGATACAAATCTGGAAAACACCAGAGAACATGAGTTTGTGTGGGCAGACCCATCCATGAGGTGAGTCTTTGCATTTGGAAACTGAGCTTTTCCCTGGCCAGGGGCTGAGTGGGGGACATGGGCTCTGCAGCTTCATCTCCAGCCATGGGTATCCTCTGCCACTGACCCTCACCTTCCTGTCTTGGTTGCGGACCTGTCTGGTCTCTGGGGACATGCCTGGAGACCTGGCTGGTGGCCATCATTTTATCTGCATGGGGAATCTAGATCATGGAATCACGGATTTGTCAGAGTTGGAAGGGACCTCTAGAAGGCTGGTTTAGACTGTCAAAGGTTGTTATCTCAGTTAGAAAAGAGATAAAAATGATAAATATCTCTTATTCCTCGGCATATTAGATGTTACACGCACTGTAAAGGAACACTGTAAAAGTTACACTGTAAAAGGAACCAGAAGCTGAGTTTAGAATTTTATGTGAGAGCAAGGGAGTATCTTGATCTGAAATAGTTATTTTTGTTTAAATGAGAAAATAAAGTCAAGATGAATCTGTGCTATGTTCCCAAACCTTCCCTGAAGAAGCATGAACTTTACAGGTTTATAGGCCTGTCTGGAAATATTCAGCAGCATTCACTTAGGTCATCATCCCACATAAACTGGTCCACATACAGCCTTCTAATTACCTTTAAAAATAATAAAGTGTCTAGAACATAATTACTTGGCATTTTCAATTGTATTTTTTCCCTATATTGCAGACATAAAGTGATCACTGTGGCTCTCGGCTGATGCCTAAGAAGCACCAATGAAAACAGAGACATCAAATATTGAGAAGTCTCTCATTTATATGTTATGCCTGCAAAAGAATGGCTTTCTTCAATTAAGCAGTGAGTTGTTGTTCCATGTCTCCTTTCATGTTCCAGTGTAAAGGTTTCAGCAAGAAGAAAGTTTTCCATTTAGCAGATCCATCAGCCTGTCTACACTATCTTTTGGAACACATTTACAATTATTTTGCCTCCAAATGAACACACATTTGCATTTTGTAATGCATTCAGATTCCAAAACACATTTCAGAAAAATTACATACCAAAGAGGTATTCTAGAGTACATTTCAGTTGACTTTTCCTTAAAGTAACAGCTATTAGCAATAAAAGGTTCTGCTTTCTTGAATATCATCGTCTAACATTAACAGCAATAGGCAACAATTTGAGGCATAGAGCATTGCTAATCAGATTAAAATGTAATTAATTTAATTAAATACTCAAGAAAGTCACCTTAGGCAGAAAGTCTGTCTGGACCACCTGAAGAAACCTGGGTTGACACCAGCTACAGACCTGCTCCTAGGCACTCTGAACTAGGTCCGGTAGCATTGGTAAAAACATTGGAGGTAAGGAACATTTCAAAAGCTCTTTTTTTTCCTTTTTTTAAATTGTATTCTGACCTTTCTGACCACCACTGAAATCTTTTAGATAAATGGCAAGGCTATCTATAGGTCCCTGTGAAGAAACCAGTGTCCTTGCATTTATGCAAGGGCATTAATTAAGGCTGTCTGTCTGCAGAGGATAAAGAGGAAAAAGGGGCAGAGGACTGATGCAGGAGAGGGGACATCAGTTCATAACTTACACTCCTGGGAAACATATAACCTTTTGCTATGGATTCTGAGAAGTACAGTAGACTTGGCATTTGTTTACCGAGGGGGTGGTCAAACACTGGAACAGGCTTCCTACAGAGGTGAGCAATGACCCAAGACTGTCAGTGTTTAAGAGGCATTTGGGCAATGCCCTCAATAACATGTGTTAACTTTTGGTCAGCCCTGAACTGGTCAGGCAGTTGGACTAGATGATTGTTGTAGGTCCCTTCCAATTGAAATATATCCTATCCTATCCTACTCTACTCTACTCTACCCTACCCTACTCTATTCTACCGGGAGTTGAAGGACTTTATGCACTAAAATTCTCTTCAGACTCGCTTATAGATTGCCCCTTCTGGGTCCTCTCTTGGACATATGTCCTGGCTGCTGGACGGCGCAGTTGGCTTCTCAGCCCAACCCAGGACACGAACTAGTTTCTGTCTGCTGTGAGACTGTGCCCTGGGCTGGGCAGAGCTTGTCTGTGGAGACTTAGCCCGAGGCAGCATACCCCGTGTCCTTGGTGCTGTCTTTAGGACTGGCACAGTGGCAGAACATAGCACAAGTTTTGCTTTCACCAGCCCGCTTCCTTGCAGGACAGCCTGGGAAGAGGAGACCCTCCTGCTGGCAAAGCGTGCCGAGATCCGCACCCGGCTGCTCCCACCCCACCACTTTACCTTTCCACAGCAGCGATTCCCAACATCACACACCGGCAATTCTGGGGCCATAACATTTACTCTGATTTTATCAGATTCGCCTGGAAAAAAAAAATTAAAAAAAGAAAAATGGGTTAAGAAATCAGTTTAAATACAAACATGACCAAGCAGTCAAAACTGGAGCAGAGTGCTTGCCAGTGCTGGGGCTTTCAGTCCAAATCTCAATGGCAGCAAAGGCGGGGAAGGCCCTCCAGAGAAATCTGTTGCCTTTCAAGTTGTTTGATGTTTCCCAGCTGTGCTCTGCTTTTACAAAACAGACTTTCTCACATCAACAATCAAATTTGTCGTCTGAGGAGGGAGAGAAGCAATTCCCACTTCCCATTCCCCTAAACGCTCATCTTTTTTTAAACAGGTTTATTATGTCTTCTTCCACGATGAGAAATGTGCAGAGTAAGAACAGCACCGAGCAATTTATAGCACTTTGGCTGAGCTCTTTTCTCAGGCCAAGGCAGCGGTACCTTCCCCCCACCTCCCTCCCAGGAGGGGAACCGGCTCCTGCACTGGCTGTAGGAAAGGGCTGATCTCACACAGGGTTGCAGGAGATGCACTTGTGTGTCACAGGAGATGCACTTGTGTGTCACAAGCACGATTGAGGCCAGTGGAGTTCAGATCCCACCTCTGCAGAAGATGTGCCGGGCAGCCTTGGACCTGCTCTGCAGGGTGACTGTCCAGGGGAAACCCCGGAATACAGCAGGAAGAAGGCAGAAGAGTGGCCGGTTTCACTGGAAGGAGTCTTGCAGACCAAGGCTGTGGCCCTGTGTGCTTGGTGCCTGGCTCTAACAGCTGTGAAATCTGCACACACCTGCAATTTCTGACTTTTCAGACTGGCTTGATCATATCTTTTAAGTCCACATGCAGTCATTTGTACCCAAACCCTAGCCAGTGAAGCATTTGGACTCTTAGGTGGCACTACCAGGTTGCTTATGTGCTTTTTTTTTTGGTATCTAAGCTCTATTCATGTTTACAAATAGCATACCATATAGAAAGGGTACATATTGCTCACAGTCTTCTACCTGGTGGGTGAGAAAACGTCATATCACTGCAGGAGGAGACTGCCTGAGACCTTCCCAGGCCCACGAAATAGCCCATGTACATCTGTGGCAACCTCTTCAACAAGTTCAGTCAGACCTCAAAAATATTTTGGAGAGGCTGGATAAATATAACAAAGTGAGATCACTCTACACATTTCACTTAACTTGTCCTCATATCCCACAACTTGCTTCAGGGCTGCAATTTCTTGTCCGGAACTGCTCATAGTAGCATCTATCTTTTGACAGCAAAGGATTGAAATCCTCTGTAGTAAGGAGTGTGTGGGTTTTCACATACTGTATCCACTTTGTGCACAGTTTGCAGGCACTTTAAAATCTGTTATTGAAGATAGAGAAGCAGGTTCTGCCTATTGTGTGAAAAGCTTTTATGAAAAAACTTGGATCAAATTTGCTGGGGTGTGTTTTATAGCACTGAATATCCATAATTTTAGCCAAATACATTTTAAATAATACTTTTTAGACCTGTCATATGAAGTACTGCCTCAGAATAATCCCGCCAGTTTGGAAACACGCTGCAGCATTTAACTTGTCTCTCCTAAATTGCTCTTTTAGCGTGTACTCATTCCCCAAATCCTTTTTCAACAGGAGGGCTGCCTTGAAAGCCGTGGAAAGTACATAAGCCTCAGAACAAGATACATAGTAATGCCCATTACTGCTTCCATCCGACATTGCCCAACTGGAGTGTGAGCTCTTCACTGCTATGCTGTTTAGAAAGCACTCCTAAATAACATAAACCAGCTGTATGTATGCATGCCTGGTGATGTGCAGATGGGTGTTTGACTGAACCTTGGGATTCCACATTCAATTGTTTTCAACCAAGTGAAGAATTCATTAAAATAGAGCAAAATTTAATTTCGGAAAACAAGGCAAATTTCAAGCTTGTAGGCAATGAAGAGGTGGAGGATGCTTTCAACTGTGAATGTTTGCATGTGTTTAGTTGCAAGAAACAAGCCTACTTGAGGACAGCATGAACACATGGCCTTTCAAGAACTAGGGACATAAGAGATGAATTGAGAAGGAAGAAAAATGTTCATTACAGCTGAAATCAGTCAAGGGAATAAGAGTCTCATGTGTTAAACCAAGCAGACAGTGGTCACTTAGAAAATAGCCGCCCTTTAAGCTCAAATCTCTACCTTGGGGAGCACTTTTGGATGTTACCTATTGTAGCTGTGACTATCCTGGTGTCACTGTTATCTCTCTATCAGAATTTCTATTTGCATTGCCTCTCAATTTATTCTGTCAGGTAAATCTGTGCTGCTTTTTCATGTTGAGACACTTATTCAATCCCCTCCAAAGCATTCAAATCCTGCACATCAAAGCTTCCAACAGGCAAATCCAGTTACTTCCAACTAGTGTTTATATAACTAGATTTTGTAGTGGGTTCAATATGCAGAAATGGTAGAAGATATTTTCAATGAATAAATTGAGAGGGATTTAGGTGCTTTGTATTTATTTGAAATTCAGTAGGCATGCTGTGTAATGCTTTCTCCACGAGCTTCCCAAATGTGCCAGGAACAATGCAGAGGCTGAAAACCATCATTTCAAGGTGCCGCAGGCTTTGTTCTGCTCTGAAGGCAGATTTCCCCTCATCCTCTGGATTCACTTCTATTTGCAATGTTTAAAATCTAAAACAAAAAAACCAAAACCCAACCTGCTACGTTCTCCAGGGAGCCATATGTCTGTGCTAATGGATAAGGATCTCAAAAGCGACTTAATCTGGTTTGCTGCCATCTGTTTCTCCCCAGTATCACTTTCTGGCTGAACCACTACAGTACAACTTGTATTGAGCAAAGTTGTATCCATGTTAGAGTAGGAAAGCATCGCCCAATTCCCAATTGAAATGCCTGTTAGACCACCTACTGAGGAACCTTCACAAGTGCTGGACGACACTTCAGCAGTGCTTAAAGGCAGTGCTGAGAACTCACCTTCATCTTCACCCCATTTCTTCTCCCACCAGCCTGATTTCACCTGCTAGCCAACATTCAGGGCTCATGTTCTCAGCTTTCCCATCTGCCATTTGCCACAGACATCCAGCCCACGCAGAAGGCTCTGCCCTGTGTACGGACAGATTCAAATATATCTTCCCTTCAGGGAAATGTAGTTTCAGTCTGGTGCAGCTTCTTCTGCAGAAAACTTTTTCCCCGCAAACCAGCCAGCCCACATCTCAAAACGCAGATGCCACAGACAAAGCTACAGGGCATTTCTCAGATTCCCTCATATCTGCATAAATAAAATGGCCCCCAAAGATTTGCTCAGCCATTCAGCAGAGCCAGGCTCCTGTCTTGAAGTCCCCCAGCCCCAGCTCCACCTCTTTTGGGGTGATAGCCCCCCATCCTTTCACCTCATCTGAGGACACCACAGAGGTTGCCACCCCTCGGATCCGTTCACTGACCTCCACAGCTCATCATCTCATCTCATCTCAGAAATGGCTCATCTGGGATCCAGCACACCATTCCCATCACACGTCTGATTATTGAAAGGAGCCAAATTCCTGTTGTTCTTGGTTTTAACCTGTCCAGATGGAAACCAGTCATGGAGAGGTGATATTTCTACCTCCAACATTACCTTCTTCAGTTCAGAGTGCCTGTTTCAAAGAATGGAGGAGGGATTTTGGTTTTGAACTAACTTATCATGGGTAGTCTTATATTTGTGGTAGCCCTTTTTCTTGCCAATTTTTCCACTGTGCCTGCAGTTAACTAAACTGCTTCCCTTATTTTTTCCATAATTGCTAATTTCCCTGGTATTGCAGAATGGATTTATGACTTTCTCTAAGCATTCAGTAACGTCATGAGCCAGCTGAGGATCACTTTTGTCCTCGTGCATGTTAAACCCAGCTGTACAAAAAGTTTGTGCTCTACCAACTACTTGCTTTCTAAAAAAAGTCAGAATAAGAAAATGGAAAGAAACTCCTCTCGTTCTGTTTCTCCCAGATGCTGTGAGATCCCATGTTGTGCAAATGGGAATGGGGAAGGGTTATAGGAAACCCCACCTGACCTCTGATTGCCAAAGGTCCTTTCTGACCCAAAGTCTTCTCCAGCTCCACAGAACTGCTGTAAATGTCACATCTCTACCAATTACACCAACTGGCCCCACTGCATTGCCAAGCCTCTGACTTTCACTGAGTCCTTTCTGGTGATGATTTTTTGCCTTCTGTGCTGTCCTTCACATCTTTCAGCAAATCCCAGGTCAGCCAATATTTCTCTGCTTTCCAATATTTCATGGGAAAATTTCTATAGCAGGTTGTGGGTCATTTTTTGGAGCTGGTTCGCTGTTCCAAAAAAAGGAGATTTGCAGATGGGCTCCAAACACCTGCAGATGTTCAGCAATTGGGGTTCACAGAAAGATGCTGTCTAGCTGTTTAGTGTTTCCAGGAAAACTGACACCTCTTGACAGAGATCTGGTTTTATCTCCTTTGGCAAAGTCTTTGGGCTTTAAATCCTTTTTGCCACCTCCTGGTTTGTGACCTTTACAATTTCATACCCTGCCTTGGCCAGCCCCCAATTCTCCTTAAAAAGACGGCTACCTCTGCTGTCTTACCCAAAACCTCTTTTTATTTTAGTAATATATAAATTAGAGGTTCTGCAAGGTGTTCCAGTTGCAAGGCAGGAGAGGCACAGCCACCTATCCTCGATGTCACTGTGACAGAGACATCCAGAGCACTGCTTTGCTGACCGTAGGAGTGACCCAACAACCACCACAAAGAATTTCATTGCATCCCCTTCAGCCAGCACATGGTCCCAAACCTCTGTCTCAAAGGCACGTAGGATCACAGGGGCCACTGAAGCTTTCTTTGCTACATGCATCGCCTCTCATCAACCCCTCCTGCTCCTTCCAATACCACGCTCTGCAAATCTCCTCCCAAATTGCTGGCACTCCTGAGTAATTTCACATTTGCCTTTATGAGTACAAGCTCCTGCTTAATCGTCTGTAACATTGCCTGGCATTAAAGGTGCTGATTAAACATCTCGTTTCCAATGAGCTTTATCGCACCTTATAAAAAATCACCCCCATGCACGTGCCATGCCACTGCCGCAGTCCGTGACCTTGACTTTCCTCCCTGGAGAAGCCAATCTTTAGTCATCCCTGTAACAACATTCCTGGATTTATCCCTTTGTTCACAGCCACCTTCCGCTGAAACCCTTCACCTACTCTGACACCGGGGGAAAAATAACAGCAATGTGAGCAGAAATGGGCAAGGGATAGAGTTGGGGTAAAGTTTTGTTATTTTATGGTGTAATATAGTCGTAGCAACCCTGACTTCTCATGGTGATACTTTTGATGTTAAGAGTCCTGCAAGGGAATATCTGACAAAAAAAAAAAAATTAAATACTTGAGCAAGCTCTGATTGCTTTCCTCCAAAGAAAAACACAAATATATCATTGAAGTTTCCAACCCCCTCTGCAGTGATTCCTCCCCAACACACCTCCACAGCAAAGGAGGAAGATCTGTTTCCCGACTCTGCACAGCTCACAGGATGCCCAAGTTTGATTTCACTTCCACTTACAGCCCAGTTCATGATACCTGGATCACTTATGCAATGAGTTTTCTTTTCTTTGCTGCTCTGGCCTAGGATGAAAGCAGTATTGCAACACACAATAGAGAATGGTTTGAGAATCTCAGAGCCATTGTATCACACCACCTTTCTGCCACAGCTACTCAATTTGATCTCACTTCATTGGCAGAAATCCCTGAAACTGAGAGTCAAAGGATAAAAAGCCTGATTTCCTGCCCTCCATGGAACAACATTCCCACTTCAAATCGTGAAGAAGTGGACCAGGTAGAACTGGTAAGTCTTTTTTTTTTTTCCCCTCTGGCTGATCTTCATGTTAGCATCAGCTCCTGCTGAAGTAGCTGACTAGTTGACCTCCTACAGTACTGTGAAGAAGAGCCCTTCCCTTCCTGGCAGTACTGTGGCAGGCACCATGCAGCCTCTGCTCACACTGGCTATGGCCAAGATGTGTTTTCTGTGTGTAGGCTGTTTTTAAAGTGATTTCTTTCCCTATGTCTTAGGCTGGAAAAGCAGGTCCACCCACGCAGACTATGCTGATGAGGGAAGAAAGGTCTAGGGAGTCAACAGGGAAAAGAAATTCTGGGGACAAAGAGTTTGAGGATTTGACTGGCATTTTACACTATGGGGCCCTAAACATACCCTGAACCCATAAATATTTCTTCTGAAAGCCTGGGTGTATGTGCCTCCTGTGCGTGGCAGGGTGAGATGGCTGCTGGTGAGATGGCATCAAAGCTGCCATTGCCCCTGCAGCAGCCACCTGGATGAGCCCCCTCCTGCTCACTTACAGCAAGGTGGCTTTTGCACAGCCAGAATATGGTAGATTTTCTGTTTCACATGGCCACACTGAGGGTCCTTGTCTGTGTGTGCAGAGCTGGTACTCACCACCACATCCCACCACACCAGGACAGGCCACAGGGTCCTGCATCCTAACGGTGTCAGGGTTATGGGGGCGACAATGCTTTGTGATCAATGGAAGAAGCTGGAGAATGAATTGTCAGGGAAAACCTCCACAAAACTGTATTTCTTTAAAAGAATGAGTCAAAATGCTTTGTTTTGCCATGTTCAAAATGTCACATTTCTATTTTGAAATTTTAAATGACATTTATAAATTTTACTTCAACTTCACTACAAAAACCTCAAGAAATTAATGAAGCTGTTATTACTCTTCTCTCTCTAGACAGTTTTCAGTGGTTTTTTTCATCTTTAAATGATTTTTCCCTCAAACCCTTGGTGCATCTAACAAAGTAGCACACCAAATATGTGTACAAAGCTGTTCACTAACTGTGCTTTTGTCATGGCAGACCTCAGCATGAGATCACGGGCCATCAAGCTCAGGACTTCCAGGTGTCAACAGCAGCCCAGTTCTACTGCGGGCACGAGCATCACAATTCCTAACTACCTCAAGTGGCCAAAAATCATAGCACTGACTTAGAACTATTTTTTAAATCAAGGACCATCTTCATATTTTGCACATGGTTCATGATGGACCACTTAACACAGTCTAGTGCTTTACACAGGCACTGCAGTTTACAGAACTGTAAAATGTATACACCAAGCAATTTTTATTAATTTTTGTTATACGTAGCATCTCCTTTTTGAATTTTAGTCTGTATTTTGGCATGTGAAGGTTTTCTTTATGTCTGTTAAGGTGAGTTTTTTTCCAGGAGGTAGAGAGGAGAAGTCGTTCGTACACTCCTGCTACTCCAAGACCTGGGGCTTTAGAAACACTGAATGTTATGGGGCTTGCAGAAAAAATGGCAGATCTGGACACTGGTTGTGTTCTCCTCATACAAATAGCTAACACTGCATCATTTTTAGAGATGTGTTGACTGAGAGCCAAGCATTTTGTAGCTCTATCATAAAGTACACAGTATGTTCAGTTGTGCAGGAAAACTCATTCAGCTGAAATATATGCAGCCATTAGTACAAATTTCATCAAGATAGATTTTTTTACCCACTAAAATCCCTTTGATATGTTTTAGCAAACTGAAAAAACACATTGCAGTAATGAGCTGTCTATATGGAGATAACGCTCTGCAGAAACAAGGGACACAGCTCCAGTATCAAGACAACCTGTGGAAGAGCAAATATAAGCACTCACTGAAACTCATCAGGAATTGTAGTTATTGCATTCAAGGGCAGAGATTGAACTCTCAACAACATTGACAACTGGGAAATTCAGAATAATAACTCAGGTCAGCCTCCCCCTCTATAAAGTGCAGAAGCCAAACCATGTTTATGACCGCAATGTCCCAGGGATGCTCTTAGTCGGTACCCTAACAACATGCATCGCGTGGACTTGGTAATATGAACCACAACCTCGCAAGGGCCAAATGCAGCACAGTCAGTGCTACAGACACTCAAACAACTCTCAGAGCTGAAGAAGTTCCCTGGGTTACAGCTCAAAAGCACAGAAGTACAAAAAAAAACCCCCGAAAACATAGAAAAAGACTCACCAGGTCAAAAGCTCACAGGGCTGGGAAGAAGTAAGAATTAAATGTCAAAACTATGGAGTGAAAAAGCAGTGTTTCAGTTTCCTGGTGTAGAAACCAAGCAATGAGTGATGACTGCTTTCACTGTTCTGGCCATAGAAATTTAACAGTTTTGTTTCACTGTTACTAACTGCTGTTCACCTCAAGCTAAAGAAGAAAAGAGTGTTCAGGTGGAAGATACTCAGTGGCTTAATGAAAGCATCTAACAAGGAGAGAGTAATGCCTCTGTAGTGTAAAGTACCTGGGAAAAGCAACCTTGCAGTCGGTGAGGAGCTGGTGGAGAAAGCTTGCGTGGAAGGAAGCCATAGCACAGCCTTGCTCTGGCCAAGCAGGTTATGATGAAGGAATGGAGATAGGCAGCTGGTGGCAGTCAAAGATTCATGTTATTTCTAGATAGGACAGTCCATCAAAATGATAGCCCACATCCTCCTCACTTTTGGCCAACAACATGGATAGTAAGTACAAGGTTCACCCATCCCACATCCCCTGACCATGGGACTCACTCAACTGAGAGTGCTGTGTTTACCACTAAACCTTTCTGCTGCTACTCCTTCCTACCACTAAACCTTTCAGCTGCTACTCCTTCCTGCACCTAACAAGGAAAACACCTCACTCTGGGACCAGCTAGGGTTGGTCTGCCCCAGCTCCTAAGATGTCTGTGCAGGTGCCAAGAGGAATGATGGGTCACAATGACCCTGAAGCTTCCCGCAGAGAGAACAAAATGTTTCAAATTTTGCAAAATGAAATGCCTTTTACAATTTAAATCCTTATTCACATTTTAGGAAAAAATAAAATAAAATAGGCATCTTACATTTGAGTTGAAGCGTTCCTCCTGTGCATTGCCAGATCCTGACTTCACCCTGCAAACCCCGGGCTCAGAGACAGCATGGTCGGAGCAGTCACACAGGTTGTCTGTTGAAAGTGAAAAAGCTGCACAAGCCTGAAAGACATTAGTACTTAATTCTGTTAATCAACACCTGCTGTTCTACCAACACATAAAATGCTTGAGAGCTACACCTCACAAAAAGCACCCTGTGCTCTTCACTGAAGCATGGCTCTGTACCATGCTGGTGTGTGCTACACAGCTGGGAAAATAACCCAAATAACCTAAGCCAGCCATAAAAATATATACAGTCTACAAAGAGACCAAGGTGAAGTCCTGCTGAAGACTGTTGAAGACGTGCATCTCTTGATTTCCCACAAACCTCTGAGCTTCCTACCCTTGGTTGTACACAACAGAAGGGAGATGTTGGACAGATGTTGTGCAGAACTCAATACAGCTGAAGCCAGGGAAGGGCTTTGCTCAGCAGCGTCACAAGACAGTGACCAATCAGTGTAATGAGGGCAACATCTGCTCTGACCCTTCAGCTTGCTGCACAGCACTTAGTTACTTCCTCTTCATCACCCAAACACCTTGTAAGACTGTCATAGTAAGAGGATGCCAAAAAAAAAAGCCTTCCAGACTAAGAAGTCTCAACTTTGTCAACTAAGAGAAACAGATGAGACCCTAGAGTTTTTATGAGTGAAGTCCAGACCATAACATATCATTTAATATTAAAAGCATGGTGCCATCAAGCATACCATGGCAACTGAGTGCAAAGCCAAAGCCATCGGCTACCTAACTGGCCAAGGTTGGCCAACTGTGTTGCACTGGCAGTGCCTTTGAGGAGCAGACTGTGCATCCATCAGAGTCCCACTCAGGACCATTAGTTTCCAGACAGCAGCAGCACAAGCACACTGATCAGGAAAGAGTTTTCCTCTGGGATTCAGACCCTTCAGCTCCAGAGTCAGGTCTGCACAGATCTTCATGTGACAGCCACCTTCTTTTTCTGGAGTTCACCTACACCTTATCTCAAATTCACAGTGTCACTCCTTCCTGCTCCCATCGGTGTCTTGAGTTCAGAAATGTAGCTAAGGACAGTGAAACTTGTTTTGCAAAGAGCTCTTCTTCTGAGACCTGCCTCTCAGTCTAGCACTGTTCTTTTTCCTCTTACCAGCCCCATCTGGGAGGAGCTGCAGGTCTGGAGCATGAAGTTACAGCTGCTCCTTCTAAAATGACAAAGAATATTGCATGCCATTGAATGTCACGCAGATCCAATTATGTCGTTATGTGTATCCACCTACTGTCTCTGCACAAGAAAAGGCTGTGAAAAGGCTTTATAGCTCTAAACCAGAAGAAATGAGGAATCTCATCACAGAGTAAATCCTTTGGTCCCCTTCCGCATTCAGCAGATGGTATTAGATCCCTTCCCATGGCATTGGTCCTAAAGAAAAGAAAAAAGCCTTGGTCATCTGCACATCATTCTGTTAATCCCACCCCACATGCTGCTCCAAATGGGGAAGGGTACAAGGTCTTTGCTCAGAAACCCAGCTCCTGCTGATAAATTAGTACTAGCATCTAATGGGTGCCGTGAATAAGTATGCCTGATTGTACCCAACTGACTTTGGGTGCAGGCTTGGGATTTGCATTACAGTTGTTATCAGTTGTTCCAAAGACTGGTTCATTCATTAACTGATGCTTTTGCCTGATACTTATGGCATGGCAATACCTGTGAAACAGTGATCCTGTTTGGTGGATGACTTAATGCAGAAACCTCACTGCATAAAGAAAACAGGAGAGGTGTCATGTTTATTAATGTTCAGTGGTTGCTACAGTAAGTGCTTTTGCAGACAATACCCACACTCGCTCTGCAAGAATGTATAACGAATGCACTTCTGGAAAGGATCTCATGAAGCAGAAAACATGAAGCCAACAACAGATGGGAATCAAACTTTCACTCTCTCCTGCATTTTGAAATTAGAAATAATTTCTAACTAAGAACTCAAATTAACAAAAGGATTGCAGAAGCAGAAATGCTCAGGATATGGTACTTACAGTCCTTACTTTGGAACATTCAAGTCTTCTCAGAAATACATTTACTTTCAGTGATTATCTGCCTTCAAAAAAAAAAAAGCGTAATTGTGAGAAAATAATTACAGCAGAGTTAATGTGATGTGCTCAGTGAATGCTTCTGTGTATCACTAAATATTGTCAAGGAAATCCTGGATGTGCATCAAATGCAAATGGGGGCAGTTTAGCTACAGCTCACTAGTACAGGCAGCTGGAGGAGTGAGAGGAAGAAGAGTTTACTACTGGGAAGCAAGGAACATCTTCTCTGTCACATGTCTTATTAGGCTCAGTCTAAGAAGAAAAAGATGAAAGGAAGTTCATCACACACAGGACAGGAGGTAAAGGTGGGTGGAAGGACTGACAAGCAAACAGAGAAGTGATTCTGGAGAAATAATGAACAAGATATAAGCATGACAAGAGGACCAAGGGAAACAGCTGTGAGTTTGATGAATCTGTAGAAAGCAGGCAGGCATGGTTTATTGTGTAGTTTTTACCATCTGGGAAACAACTTTTGTGGTCAGATTAGTTCCTCTCCCACCTTGTGATGTTTTTTGTTTGTAAAAGAAAAAGCAAAGTAAAAAGCATGAGGATCATGGCTTTGAATTTCACCCTACAGATGTGCAATAAGCATGCTCGGATAGCAGTGGCTCACACAGGTGATGCCCAACCACGAATTTCAGGACTAGAGATTGCCTTTGCATCAGTCCCTCCCCCATGTGCTACAGGAGGGGCATGAAAGCACCCTGGAAAGGAGATAAAGCCCATGGACATACCTAGGGCTGGAACAGGGTGGAGGGTTCATCCTGCTGATGAGAATCAGACCTCAAATTGCAGTTTCTAGTAGTTTAAGTAAAGTGCTGTTGAAGAGTGTTGGTTCTGGCCCCTGTACAGTGAATCCCTTGGGCAGCTTTGCACAACCCGGGCTGGGGGTGGGCTGGGAGTCAGCATGGACCGTGCAATCACCCTGGCTTCTGCACCAACAGTGGTGAGCTGCTGCTAAAAGCTGCACAGAGAAAACTGGGAGTGGAAATGCTGGAGACTGTTGCACTGGTAGAAAATCATCACCCGAGCAAGCAGGAGCCTGGTCCTTATGCAAACCCGGAGATGAAAAGGCCATTTCAGTACATCTCATATTCACTACTAAAGGACTAAAGCTGCCCGGACTTTAGGAGGAGATTAGGGCTCATCTTCTGGCTTGTCATTGAATGATTTTAGACTAATACAGGGAAAATAACGGTAAAGGAATCAAAGAGGATGTGGATTAAGTAATCAGATAACACATCTAATGGAGATAAAAATGATGGAGACTAAAAGGACTGGTTGACTTTTTTTTTTTTCTTTTCATCCATCCTTTATTAAAAATACAAAGATGAAAGACATTAAATATCTTTGAGAAATAAGTGTGGCTCAAGTGCAAGAGCCACATGAATTACCCAGCATCATCTTTAGAGAGAGAAGACTCCTGTACAGAGCAAGAGGCGTGCTTCACCTTCCCCAGTCCTCAGCACTTGCCTGCACCTTGCAAATGTCCCTGTTAGAGGCACCAGACTCCTGCCTGCTGTCAACCCTTTTAAACAGGGTTTAAAAGAAAGAAAAGAACCGGGTTTAAAAGGTAGGGTTAAACACGGTTTCTTTTAAACAGGGTTTAAAAGAAAGAAAGACCGAGGTGCTTGGTCTTGGATCTGTCTGTACCTAAAGCTCTTCAGAAAAGCTACGCAGAAGCCAACATTATCCTTTTCTCTATCTCTGGTCTTTAATTCTTGATTTATTTGCAGGATCTTTTGAAGTCCCTGGCAGCAGGTCCCTGGAGAAACTCCGATCTACTACTTCAGAAGATTTTGATCTTTCGGACTGTGACTGAAACACCAATTTACTGAAAGGAAAGGAGATCCTGATGGTTGAGAGGCTCAGCTCTAGGCCACTCTGGATCCACATATTTGTGGTCCAAATATTCGTCTAATGATCTCATACTGGCACAAACTTCCCCGGACACCCAAGTCTTTCAGTCTACAACATCAGATGTATGTTAAAGAGACTGCAAGGCTACAAGATGTTACTGGATGAACTGTTTGCTGCCATTTCTCTTCCTCGTCAGAAGTAGAAATTGCAACAATGCTTATGATAAAAAAATAAACCGAACAAAACGCACTATGGTAGGTTGACCTTAGCTGCCCACCAGGTGCCCACCAAGCCACTTTATCACTCCCCCTCCTCAACAGGACCTGGGGAGAAAATATGACAAAAAGCTCATGGGTCAAGATAAGGACAGGGAGATCACTTACCAATTACCATCATGGGCAAACCAGACTCGACTTAGGGAAATTAATTTAATTTATCCCAATTAATGAGTAGGGTAATGAGAAAAATGAACAAATCTAAACCCACTATCCTCCCTCCCCCCCTCCTCTTCCCAGGCTCAACCTCACTCCCACGGGAACAGGGAATGGGGGTTGTGGTCAGTTCATCACATGTTGCCTCTGCCACTCCTTCCCCTTCAGGGGAGGATTCCTCACACTCATCCCTGCTCCAGCATGAGGTGCCTCCCATGGGAAACAGTTCTGCACAAACTTCTGCAGTGTGACCACAGTTCTTCACAAACTGCTCCAGCATGGGTCCGTTCCATGGGGTGCAGTTCTTCAGGAATAGACTGCTCCAGTGTGGGTCCCCCACAGGGTCACAAGTCCTGCAAACTTGCTCCAGCACAGGCTCCTCTCCATGGGTCCACAGCCTCCTGCGGGCATCCACCTGGTCTGGCATGGGGTTCTCCAGGTAGAGATCTGCTCCACCATGGACCTCCATGGGCTGCAGGGGGACAGTCTGCCTCATCGTGGTCTTCTCCAGGGACTAAAGGGAATCTCTGCTCCAGCACCTGGAGTACTTCCTCCCACTCCTTCTTCACTGACCTTGGTTTCTGCAGAGTTTTTTCTCTCACATATTCTCACTCGTCTCTCCAGCTGCTGTTGCACAGTAGTTTTTCCCCCATCTTAAATATGTTGTCACAGAGGCACTGCCACCGTCGCTGATGGGCTCAGCTTTTGCCAGTGGCCAGCAGGGGTGAGAAGAGGCAGGTGTGAGAGGGGAGGGCTGAAAAAGTGAAAGAACAGGAGAGGCTCCAGCTCCATGCAAACGAGAAGGCAGCAGAGGAACATGCAGATGGGCAAAGGTGACCAAAGCCATGGGCCAGATCAGAGAAGAGCAGAGCACAACAGCACTCACCACGGCCAGAGAGAACCAAGCTGAAGCAAGGAGGATGCTCTGAGTGTATCGGCAGCGCTGAGCCACTCAATTATCCTCTTACAGGCAATGGCTTAAGTACCAATTGACTTCAGCAGAAGATGAATCAGGTCCCAAAGCCACAGGTCGTTTCTGCATGACTCTAAATAAAACATGCCCCAGATGCAATATGTATTTTCCCCACTGTTTTCACTGCTGTGCTTTTTTGTTATTTCCCTTTTCTTCCACCTAGCTTCCATACAGGGAAAACTGTTCACATAAAAGTTGGTTTCTTTAAGGAATGTTTGAGAACAGGAAGGGAGGCAGTGCCTTTGTTTGTGCTGCTGCGAGCACATCTCGTACCAAAGAATGGTTCTTTTCTGTATTTACTGTGGAGCGTCACATCTTGTTTTGCCAATTTTTCTGGCCTCCTAAGCAACAAAAAGATATAAAGTTCAAGATAACTTGTAAGATCTTAAATTCAAAATGTTTTGCAGGAACACCTTGAAATGATGGATTTGAAAATCTAAAAAGTTAATACATTTTTTGGCTATGAAAAGCAAATCATGAATACTCAAGTGGGCTTAGCAGCAGGGGGAAAATACCTTTGATATGGAATAGCACCTACAGTACAGGGGGATGCAAAATACTACCTGTTACTTTAATACACAGGTTTGTTTGCTTTCTGCTTTGCATTGATTTTGTACCATGTGCATTCACTGACTTTAATGAAGTAACTATTGATTTGTACTAGAGAAAGAGAGCAGAGAATCTAGCCCCATCTGTTATAAACAAACAAGGCTCTTTTGGAGCTTGTAGCAAAGATTTTGCATGATTATAAATAAAACTACAAGTTCCAATTGAAATACAGTGTTTTTCCAGGTTTAGACTGAAGAATTTCCTTACAGGGGGTGGCAGAAGCTGTTCAGCCACAGAACAGTGGTGCTTCTAGCATCGCGGGAACTGGAAAGCCTCTTCCAAGCTGCAGAGGAGTTTTTTCATAGAATCATAGAACGGGTTGGGTTGGAAGAGACCTTAAAGATCATTGAGTTCCAACCCCCTGCCCTGGGCAGAATTACCTCCCACTAGACCAGGTGGCTCAAAGCCCCATCCAGCCTGGCCTTGAACACCTCCAGGGATGGGTCATCCACAGCTTCTCTGGGCCTCACCACCCTCATAGTGAAAAATTTCTTCCTTCTATCAAATCTAAATCTAAATCTAGATTTAAGATAAGGCACGTGGCTGTGTCTTGTGTTCCTTGTGGTTCTTGCAGTGGTCAGAAGATAAGCTCCAAGCAAGGCTCTCGAGCTGTTTTTTCCCTCAAACCCACGAACTGAGCTTGCAGCGCTCAGACCTCAGTCGCTGCAGTGGCTCAGCTGCTGTTGCCCTCTCCCTGCCCCACTGCTGAGTCTGCCCAGCCCCATTCCTGCCTCCTGGGTGTCCTCTGCATCTCCAGTGCCCAACCAGGCAAGCACCACAGTAATGTCTGCAGATGGAAGGAAGGCAGGTATGCACCCCAAGCCCAGAGCCAGCTGCACCCTGCTCTGTCCAACCAACACCAGCCACCACCATCTACCTTCAGACACTTCATTAACCTCCGTCTAACCCCAGCTAAACTGCTTTACCCTGATTTGCTGCCAATCAATCAGTAGCTGGGTTAGTTGACAATCGTAAAGACAGAAACTCACATCTCCATGCTTCAGCCACCATGTCTGATTGTTCCCTCCTCCTGGCTGCTTGTGGTTTTGGTTTGTCCTTGTGCAATTTGGAGCTGCTAAAACATTCCCTAGATAATAAGACCTGGGTCTGTCACCATCAAAAACAAGCCGATAAAATGCCACTCGATCTGGCAGGAAAGCATGAGTCATTTGGTGTTTTGAGGTTGTGAGTGACCCAGCCAGTCTGTCCTCAGCTGACATTGCTTAATGAGCTTCTCAATGAACACCAAGCCCACAGCAGTGCTCAGAAGACCCTGTTATCTTTCCATGATCCTTGATTCACTCAAAAATGAGTGAGGCTTGTGGTTTCCAGCGATAGGATGAGGGGCAACAGGCACAAGCTGGAACATGGGAAGTTCCACTCAAATATGAGGAAG
>JAOXJM010000012.1:8165226-8179787 GCA_026413425.1 Tringa solitaria
GCTGCCCAGGGAGGGTGTGGAGTCCCCTTCTCTGGAGATCTTCAAGACCTGCCTTCGTGCAGTCCTGAGTGATGTGCTCTGGGCGATCCTGCTTTAGCAGGGGAGTTGGACCAGATGATCTCTAGAGGTCCCTTCCAACTCTGACAATTCCGTGATCCGTGATTCCATGATTCAGTGAACCTGGGCCTATTTTGGGCATCTGTGAGGATCTCCAGCTGGAGCTGAGTTCTCCTGAAGAGCTACAATACCCAAACTTATCCCCAGGTAAAGCACAAGATTACAGTGTGCCTCTTGGCTTTTTGGAGGGAAGGCTGAGCAAGCAACAGCTGCCTGGGTACTGCAGGCATCCCTCATTGAGGGACCACTCGTGTTAAGATGAGGTTGCTCTCCTGTAACTAAGCAGCGTGCAAGGGTAGACCTGAGCTACTGGATCGGTGCTGAAGTTTCCAGGTGTAACAGCAAAAATGAAACCTGGCTATGTCCTCATACCAGTCCCTGCTGGCAGCTGTGTCAGCCCATCATTGCTCCTCTCTAAGGCCCCATCGGCAGCTCTGCCAGGGAAATGTGGTGGTTGGTGGATGTGTCATCCCAGCAGAACCACGCTCCCAGTGATGTGGCTTCTTTCCCCCGTGAAGGAAGGTTTTCTTGTGCCTGCATAAAACACAGTCCCATTGAATTGTTTTGTTCTCGGTAGCAGGACTTTGCAGGTAAAATGCTCCACAAGCCCAGCCTCAGGCAGGTGTTGGGAGCAGGCATAGCCGCAGTGTTAAGCAGCAGGAGGGATAGTTTTCTGAATTATGCATGGACAAGGTAATTTATCACTTTGGAAGTGCCACACGAATAGCAGCAAATGAGATGGCTTGTTCAGTCTCTAATGAAAAGGAGAATCCATTTACAAACAGAGCAGCCGTGAACGTTTTTTGGTCTCCAGAAAGTTCATGGTGGGACATAAATATCACTGTAAATGATGAATTTGTGCATGGTTACTGCAGTGGGGGAGGACAGAGGGCCTGCAAAACATGATCTCAAGGTAATTCTGAATGCAGAAGGTAAGCACGAGGAATGATTTGGAGCCTTGCAGCAAGGAGGGAACAACAGACCCTGCCTCTCACCTGCCTTCTCAGCTGGATGGTGCAAAAAAACTCAAGTCTTTGCCTCTGCAGCATTTTTCTAGCTTTGGAATCAAGATGGGAAGGGAACAAGCCAGATGGAAGTGGGAAAATAAAACCCGTTCCCAAATTCAGGTTGTCTCCTGACTTCTGGTCCCTCCTGTTCCTTTGGTCCTTTGTAAAAAGACTAAAAGCAAATTAAATGTCCACTTAATTAACATTTCTTTGGCCTTTCGATCTGAAAAGGACAATGATTTTTAAACTGTGATACGCGTTGAGTAAATGTACCATCATTTGTGTACCATCTCTTAGAGGTTATATATATTTGGAATGTCCAAATTGCACTGAAATAAAGGTCAGCATCCTCTCAGCGCCCTGTTCCCAAAGTCACACAGCAAAATCTTCAGCCCATCAGTGTTTTCAGCTTCCTTTGTATACTTTGTGTTATATCTTTTTTTATTTTAACAGAAGAAAAATCCACTTTTAAAACAAGTATTGACAGCACTGCAGGCATGGCTTTGTTGAGCTAGCTTCTGCCTAGGAATATTCAAGTATTAGCTTGATGGATTTTTTCCTCCTTTGCCTTAGCAGTCTTGAAATCAATGCAATCACACAAGTGGAAGGCAAAACTTCAAGATAATACAGAATTTTTCAGCACCTTATAAGCAAAGACATGCCAGCCACAAAGAACTCATTCTGAAATTCAGAGTATATGGGTTTGCTGAGTCGCGGTGTAAGGAATATTGACTCTTTTTACTTATATATGAAGAACAGAAGATAGGATGGGATCTCATCTCCGAAATTACCAGGTTCTTTTGAAAAACATCGTTAGAGTTTCCCACTACGGAGTTACTCAGGGTGGGACTGAATTTTGACTGGTAAGAGCACATGAAAGCTAAAATATCATCCTATGCTCTGGGGGAAAACAGTCTTAGATTGAGTGTAGATCTGAAGGAGATGAAAGCCCTTCCAAACCTTTGCACTAGCAAATAAAACAGGGTCCAAGTGTGCAATTTTCCACTCACCTTGGGCTGGGGCCAGGGTGCACTGCTCCAAGGAGGCACATGGACAAGGTTGGGCTCCCACCTCCGTACATGCTTTATTTAACGATTCTATTTATCCACGTCCATGAATATTTTTATGCCATTTCCCCCCATGTACCTTACTATCTATTTAGTGATGCTGAATTTCACCGGCTGTTTCACTGCCTGGGTACTCAGGAGGACACGGTGAGACATGCTTTGCCATGCCAGTGGTTTGGCATCAGCCATCACTGTCACTTCACCTGGTGTTCCTTTTTTCCCAATCGTTTATGCTATTTTGAACAGCACAAGGCCCAGCTCAGATCCCACAGATCCCTGGCACAAGATCCCACGAGTAGAGTCCCTCTACTGTGAATATTGAGCATTTCTTCCTATCATTACTTCCCACTGCTAAGGCGGATATTACACCCAAGGACAGTATATCCGTTACATTATTACACCAGGGTCCAAGGTTGTGCAGGTGACCAGAGCCCTTGCATGAAGTGCAGCATCTACTTTTGCTGTGTTTAAACATGAAATCAAGACCTTCTGCACTTGTGATATCGAGGTGACACCAGATGCATCCAGGCTTTTCAAATACCCCCGACCAGAGGACCTTCCCTTTTGACTAGCACATCTTCCTTAAAATCCTTAGTGGGAAAGACCTGCCAAAAGCTTCCTGACATCCAGTTATCATCCATTATCCATCTTGCCCTACGCTCTTTCATTCTTTTTGGAGAACTTAGACATACACCTGGTACATAGCTATCCTCTAAAAATATGAAGTGAACATTCCCAGGACCCTAACTAAGTACTAATCAATCCTTCTGTGCAACAGATGTGTTTCTAGTAATAATAGTAATTACCTCTAAAAGCCCTTGGAAGTTTGACTGTTGTTTACCAGGAATAAATAGAAATAGAAGAGCTATTTCAAGTTATAAAGCCAGGCTGCTGCTGCTGTGTTCATAGAACTAGTTCTCTTCTGCAAAGATCTTTTAATGATCACAGCTCCCCAAAAGATTACTTTACTAAGGATATTTCTACAAGACACAGGAAAGGAGAAGTGATTGCAAGCGTAGAAGCATAAGCCAGCCTTGGAATAGTGGGGCAATTGATAATGAATCACCACGAAATAGCTCACCACTATTTAGATTTTGTTACTTGAGTAGAGAAATGACTGTCTGATACACTCACATTCATGATGGTCTTGGGAAATATACTACCAATGCACCTATAAATTACCCTCGGAGCAAGTTACCCAGCAACAGCATAACTGTTTTCCTCCCTCTCACTTGGGCACACAGGCACATGAATGTGGTCCGACACCTCCACCCTCACACCAACAAACCTGTTACAGATAAAAACAGAAAATACGGATTGCACAGCACAGTGGAACATCAGTCCAAAACCCAATACTTAAAAGAAATATGCACAAAGCTTTCATTAATTCAAATAAAATAAAGGAGTCTTCTTCAGAGGAGCTGTAGATATCGACACGACGGGTCTTTCCAGCCTCGGCATGGCTGAAATCTCAGAGCAGCTCAGATTTATAGCCAAAAAATTATTTTATCTGAGTCATTCATTTCCACAGTCATTAAGATTCCAAGGGAAAAACAGCAGTAAATTTTGTAAACCCATTGCTGTGCTGGTCCTGTAAGGCATCTGGCACAGAGAGTACTCGTCATCAAACTGAGCCCTGTTCCTGTGCAGAAGACATGGCGAACATCCCTAAACCTTAAATCCCAAATCCAGCCTTCACTTTCTTCCTCACACTACCTGTTTTTCAGTCACTGTATTTCCTCCGAAAAGCACTAACAACTGTCCCAGGCAGCATCGTACCAAGTGCTTTATATACACAAAGAGAAATGAGGGAAAGAAATTTCATCTTGGGTTAAAAAAAAAAAAAGCCCAATAACAAAAACAATAATAAGAACAACAAAAAAATTATCCTGTGAGTAAACATTGTTAAGACCAACCCTATAAAAATCTACAGTCTAACCCAGGTCACTCCAAAGTCCATGGAACTTTTTTCATTGGTGTACATTGGACCCAAACTCCTCTTTCTGGCTCACTTCTGATGCCCAGAAGCCAATGGTAAAATTTTTATTAAACTCTGGTGGGAACTCAGTTGAGCTGTAGCTACTGCTGTAAATAAATTCTATAGATGCTAAAATAAAAGGCCTGAAAGCCTTTTTGTGCAAGTCTTATGGATGTCTGAAAACTATAATCGTTGTTTACAGCCTCCTGCAATTGGTGGCAGAAGGAAAATAAATGCAAGTCTGAAAACAGCATCCTCCTCTACTGCTCTGCCACTTGGACTAATTCCATTTTCAGAAAGAAGGGGAGAAAACAGAAGAGAAAAAGAGGGCTCCAGACTGGGGCTCTGCAGCGCCTGGAGTTCAGCTCCACTTCAGAATTTGCCTCGGTTTGTTGTGCAAAACTCCCTCCTACTCCCCAATTATTTTTCATTTGATTCCCAGCTGCATGCAATTGTGATAATTCCTTCTGCGAGGAGAAAAATGAAAGATGTAAATTTTAAAAATACAGTCCTTGTGCAGTGACTTTGTTTGAAAACTCATCTAAATTAATTGCCCTTTGGCTTGGCAGCGCTGCACAGCTTAATGCCATTCCTGCCAAAGATGGACTTCATTTAGGAAATGTCATGATGGCAGATTGAGGGATATTAAGGGGAGATTTGGACTTTACTGTGAATTTGCACATTTCTTGGCTTGCAGGCACCTTGCAGACACTTTCAGATGGCTGCAGGAAGAATTTTTCCAGCGAGAAGTAAACACAAAGGTGTTGGCCTCTCTGGGAGAGGGAAAGCAGTTAACTTTGGAGCTAATTACAGGAAGGCTGATGGAGGCTGACAGATGTATCATCCTGATGAAGGACCTGCCACTGGTTCTGCCACAAGAGAGGAAGTAAAACTTCTCTCTTTCTCTCCGCAGGTCTGTGACACCAGGGAGCAAGAAGAGAAGGATGTCAGGACTTCTAATTATACACCAGGAACCTGCGAAATTGGAGCATTAAAAGTGTTAGTTAAAAATAATGCCCCAAGGTGATGAAGTCCAGCAGCACGAGAAGGAAGAGTGCAGTGGTGGGAGTGAGGGGTTGGAGAGGAGGTCTTCTGCTCGTCTTCTTGCTGATGGGGTCCGATGGGGCTCCTCACCAGGGATTTGCAAAGCTTGCATACAGTTTTACGTCTGCTCAAGCCCTGCCTGCATTTTAATTTGAGGTGTGTTTCCAAAAGCAGTTTTAAACTCAGCCTAAAGCCACTTCTGTTGAAAATATTGCCAGTGTGATCTAGCCAGCCAGTCAGCCTCCAGCCCAGAGGAAAGCTGCTTTCCTGTGAAGAGCGGGATGAACTGGTCAGCCTCAGATTTTGAAGGCCTGTGCTTAGTTCCCAGCTCTGCCACTGACAGACCAAGGTAAGATACTTTTAACTCTTGAGTTAAAATTTATTGCAGATACACTTGAGATGTTCTGTATAAATAGGAACTTGTTCACATTGAGCTTTTGTCAGAAAATCCTCTGTAGCTTTAATATAAGTGACTTAAACCAGCTTGGAGGAGTGTTTATTGAAAATTTACCTGCATCCTCACTAAGGGATGACCCAGTAAGGGGTATGCAGTTATGACAGATACTGAAATGCTCCTTGTCCCTAGAGCAGGACCTGTGGGTAGCTCAATCCAAGGGCAAATGTCAAACAGCATCCGGCTGTTGCCGCAGTACAACTGGGCTGTGCCAGTGCCATGTACAGCAAGACCTAGGGCAGAAACTGCACGGTGCTGAGATGCTTTGAAGAGTTGGGCTATAGCACATGTAGCTGCAGTTTGAGGACTCCCTCATTCACCTTCAGATCCAAGTTTTCATCTATCTGGTGGCCTGTGAGGCACGCACCATGTAAATTATTGGATACTAATTGGACAGGAGAGTTTCTATCCAGAGGGATGACCTAACCAGCAGACAGCAGACTCATTCTCATGCCTGGTTCAATATATAAAGGGCTCTAACATCCAAAGCAGCTAACAATAGTGGGAAGGACAGAAAAACTCTACTTACCCAAGCACTCAGTGGTCCTCAGGTGGAACCCCTTTTCAAGGACATTGTCCATCTCTTGAGCAGTGCTGGGTCCATCAGAGCATCTCTGTGCCCACTGGATACCTCACAAAACCATCACCACCACCACAGAGGTGATGGCGAGGCAAGGTGTCTGGTGGGGTTTTGAACCCACTCTAAACCAGCCCTAAACCCCAAAACTGGGCAATTAATAAACATGTGGGGCTGTTGCTTTCCAGCTGGCATGGCTGGGCACCTTGCAAGCTGGTGGTATCACAGAGGTTAAAACTTGACCGCCTGCATACAGCAAAGGCACTTTTATTAGAGCAGCACATCCTGAAATGAAAAAGTGCTGCCATCATATATCTGGCTCCTGGTTTTATCAGTGCCCACAGCTCCAAGCCAAAATGAAGTATTAGGAGGTAAATCACCTCTCTACATTTCTCACAGGCACTTAGGAAGAGAAAGCAATTTTAGGGAGGACCACAAGGAATTCCTCTCTCTCAGTGGGGGAATTCTATTATCTCTCCTCGTGCTCTGGAATAGCCCATCAATATTAAACCAAATAAATAAGAGAGATGGGGAGAGACAAGCAGATAGCAGCAGTCAGGACCCTGAAAGGGCACAGGAGCACAGCTCTCTGCCTTGACCTTGCAGCTCATGGCAACTCTTACATCTGTCATGGTTTAACCCCAGCCGGCAACTAGGACCACGCAGCCATTCACTCACCCCTGCCCCAGTAAGGTGGGGAGAGGAGGGAGAAAAAGGAGGAAAAAAACCCCATGGGTTGAGATAAAGACAGTTTAATAGAACAGTAACAGAAAATAATAACAATAACAAAAAGAATATACAAAATAAAGTGATGCAATACAATTGCTCTCGCTACCCAGCGATAGATTGTCCATCCCATCCTAAGCAGTGATCATGGATTCCTGCCCTCCCACCAGACCCTATTTATATTCTAAGTATGAATCTATGTTACGGAATATCTCTTTGGCCAGCTTGTCCTGTCTATGCTCCACCTCAGCTTCTATGGGAAACTGATAAGACCCTTGACTAATACAAGTATTAGTTAGCAACAACTAAACCAATCTGCATTATCAGAATTATTCTCATACTAAATCCAAAACATAGCAGCTACTTGGAAGAAAATTAACTCTATCCCAGCTGATTAACTCTATCCCTGCGCAGCAGTGTGGCTGGTCCCTGATGGAGACAACAACACAACTCATCCTCTCTGGTGGGTGTTGTGTTCTCTGAAGACAACTCCCTCTTTTTTTTTTTTTTTTTTTTTGAGGGATTTGCCACAATCTAGCATCTTCCAAGGGTACAAATGTGGCCTGAAGTACACAGACATACCAACCTGTCACCTCCTGAAGAAATGCATGAGCATTTACTCTCATCACCTTTGGTTTTTGGGTTGTTACATTTCATCAGCCTACTCATAGTCAGCACTTGAAGGATCTCAGAATTTTCCCAGAAATTTCCCAGAATTTTTCCAGAGGCAACTGGCAAGACATTAGCTGGAAAGACGCACAAAACTGTACAACTGTACAAAATCAGCAACTTGAAATGCCGAAAGGCAGCAATAAACTGCTCTGTGTGTCTCTGGGAGAGCAAGCAAGTGGCGAGAGGAATGCTGCAGGGAGATTTATACCTGGAGGCAGTGGAGCCTCCCCCTTTGGAGGGCTTTAGTAACAGCTGCCAGGTTTTTTATATATAGTTGATCCATTTTCAGGGCAGTAGGAAGGGTCTTGAAGAAATTTCCAGCCCTATGACCCACATGTCTGTATCGCACACAGCCGTGAGATGTGCTACACATCTCTGTTCTTTTGGGGGGGGGGGCGTTTCATTCTTCCTCATAAGAGAAGGGCTTTGAAGATGGCAGATCAAGAGAATTTTAAAGGACTCCTCCACTGCTTTGTTGAGAGGTTCTGATAGCACTGCATACATGATACACACCTCCTGCACTGCTTTTGCTTGTTACAAGGAATTACAGACTTTCTAGACATTTGTTGCCCAAATCTGCACACACCCTACATCTGTACACAGTCAAGAATAACCACCAGAACATGCCAGGCTTCAGGAGAATGAAACACAGCACATGATCGTGCTCTGACCACGCAGGGGAAGGGAACTGGTCCAGCAATCTCAGAACCATAAGACGAGCTGCTGGAGCGAGCAGGGTGAATTAGGGGCTTGTAATAAAATTGTCATTAAGGATGGAAGGACAGTGGATGAGAAATTACAATAGACATTGTCTGTTCTAATGAGAAAAAGGGATGGATGGTGGTGAGCAAAGAAAGACATTTCAAAGGAAGGAAAACAATACCTTGTGGAAACTGCATGAGGCTGCTGTTTGTTCAGAAGTAGCAGAGGCTGAGACCTGACAGTTTCATCAGAGAAATGGTTTAGGAAATGACCAAGGGAACATATTTCATTGTTCAAATGTCAAACTGCTCATATCTAGAGAGGAGAGTGTGCATTTATCATCAGCAGCAGTATACACCCTACAAAGAGTAGCAGAGAAACCAAAAATTTTATCATAAATCTGCTGTGACTCAGATATCCCTGGTGCTCTGGGTGAAGACACTACACAGGAGAGGAAGATTCATATTACATTTCCTAGAATAGAGGAGTGATGGGCAAATGCTGAGCATGATATAAGCCCTGACAGAAGAGAAAACAAAGCTTTTCCCAACCATTAGGTGAAAAAAGGGCTGTGCATGATCTCAGTGCAACAATAAGCATGAAAGATGCATCTGAAGTAACTGACAGCTATTGAATTGGGGCAGCCATGAACAGACAGAAGGATTCAAGCTACGAGGTCATGGGAGTACTGCTAAAGTAGTTTACTTTGTGGACAAGAATAGATTAGGACAGATTTGCAAGAAAAAAATTCTACTGAAAGCAATTTTTCTTCAACAGAACAACTACCATTTTTTAGGTAGAAAATGAAGACGTCTGAGGGAATATGAGGAGCATATGTGCTGTGTCAAGAATAAACATGTTTGTTGTGATGTATCTAGAGAAAAGTGGAAGAGGAACACTTCTCTGCTGGAGATGAATTGCACATAGGGTTTGTTGGAAGAATTTTGGTGTAAGAAAGATTTCTTGCATGACGTGCCCTTCGGTTCAAGCCTCTTGTTCTTTTACATTATTATCTAAAAGCCCCATGTTGATTACAAGAATCTTGTTCACATCATGAGATACTGAAGTTCAAGCACAACACTAGAGTGTCAGAGGTGAGGTACAGTTCTGAGGGCTGAGGCTTTTCATGTTGCTTTTGGATCGGTGTAAGCAATGAATGGACCCATCTGTGTTCTGCTTTATCAGACCTGCAGCAATACGACTAAATTGCTTTGGATATTTGTGAATCAAATTTTAGGAAGGCAATCTAGGATGACAAATTTTGGCTAGTAGATACAAGAATTAACTGTGAAAAACTGCAAAAGCACTTTGTGCCACTAGGTGTCCAAGTAATAAAATGACACATGAAATTCTGTGCAGATAAATGTAAAGTGATGCAAATGGAAAAATAATTCTAATTTTGCTTATATAATGGTGGACTGTGATTTGTTACCAACCAGGAGAAAAATAAATCTTGATTTATAATGGTTTTATGATAGTTTCATATGGTTATATGAAAACATCAGCTTGGTGCAAAGGGTACATTGGGAATGGTTAGAAAAGAAACAGAGAACACAAGAAAAACATGCTACAATTGAATACAGATGTGATCCTCTAGCTGGAAATTAGTATCACATAAAATTAATTTTGTAGAAATGGAAAAATTACAGAGAAGGGTGATGGGATGTTTAAATATGTAGTAAGGTCTCTGCATAAAGAATTTCAGAATAGACAAGGACTCTTCAGCCAGGAGAGAAATGACTGAGAGGATCTGTAATAGTCATCTCAAAAATAATGAATAATATTCATTAAAGTCATCATCTCTGTTCCAGCAGCTCCACAAGCCACAATTAACTGGAGTCTCAGACAGCATCTTGGGGAAACCTTACTGCATCTGTAGTTTTTTCACCCTTCCTGAGGTGTTCACTGTTGGCCTCTGTTGGAGATATGTTGCTGGGCTGGCTGATCTAATCTGACTTAGATTCTCTTACATTTTTTGAATACTTAGACCATGAATACAGCTACAACATAATGTAGCACTAGTACTTCTTGCCCCCCCTAATTCCTCCTACAGAAACCATACAGCTCCTCTCCCTCCTATTTGTTAAGATCAACAGTCTGGCAGGGCTCCCAAATATACTCATTTTTATATTGTTTCAGGTGAAAGTTATTGCCCCAAATGTCACAAGGTGAACCAACTCCAGCAAATGCATGTGTCACAGCACATTGCAGGCCACCCGTCTCCTTGCTCCTTCTCATGTGCTACCCCCCATCTTCCTTAAGAAGGTCAATCCACACTGGGAAACACTGACATACCCCAGCCAGTTCTGTAATATATACATATATACGCAGTACAGAATGACTGGCTGGACCCATATAGCTCAGCACTGTGGTCTTGTTTGACCCAGAAGCTACAATAATAAGAGCTGTTCTGCCTGCAGATGGTAATTTTGTTTGCATCCTAAAAACCAAGGCACAAGAAGAGCTGGAGTTTACATTTCAGCCTGCAGTGAAAAGGCAGCGAGTCTCCCTCTGCTATTCTCAGAAGCTACTTGCATATTCTACACACTGCTCTGATTACTTATCAGCCTTTTTTACATGTGTGCAGATATTCAGTCATCTCTTGGCTCTTCAAGCTTCTGGGTCAATAGGAAAAAAGTCAATGAGTCAACAAATGAACTAAATTTATGCACCCTACAGATGAAGAATAGAGAAGTACAGCAGGTTCTGAGCAGGAATGAAGATTCAGAGAGGAGAATGACAGCAAAGCACTTGAGATGTATACAACTTCACACTAATGGCCATCCAAGATGCAATCAGGTAAGTAATTTCTGAATAGGACTATGTCAGCTGGTGAAAACTGCTCCATGCAGTTCCTGGTAAACTGATAATATGGTAACATGACTCACATTAGAAAATCTCTCATGCATAAAACTCAGTACACTGTCACCTCAGTAGCCTCAACACAGGCACCATTTGCAACGCCCTCAGGTCCTTCCTGACCTCCCATCTGGAAGGGCACAGGATTCCTGTTGGACCCGTGCTATGTCTGCCATGCTGTGGAGCCATTGGTCTCCACGGGAAAGCTTCAGATGACCAAGTGTTTTCAACCCAACAGTGTTTAGATCACTGAATCAAGCCACAGGCTTTATGTTTCCTTGTAAAATGGGCAGGAATGGCTAATATCAATTTTCAAAGAAAGTAGGCACAGAATAAGTGATAGTCAACACTTATACGGCAAATGAATGGTGATGCTGGAAAGTGCTCTCAGCTTTCCCATCACGCCTTCCCTTCCTTACATACCAGCATCCTCCCACACCGTGCACACCACAGTGGCTTGCTTTGGGTCTGAGCGTGCAGGAGCTGTGACAAGGACACTCTAGCAGGTTGTAAGGACTCTGCAAACACGTGCCTTCATGTTCAAAGTAAACATAATCAGTGACCTGTTTACTTGAAAGAGGACGATGTGCCTGAGTGTTCTTCTCGTAACTGTGAACAAAGAATTATTAAAAGGTTCTCAAAGATTTGAGATAGTAATTAAAAGATTAGTGATCTTTAGAAACTACAGCACGCCTGCTTTCCAAGTGAATGTTGTGAAGCTCCTTGGCTGGGATGTTACTGTGACTGCAAATTGTCATCTCTAAGGCTAAAGATGTAACAGGATTCCCACGCATCTCTCTCCCAGGCAGCTGTACCTTGCCAGGCACAGGGAGCACAGCCGCTACGTGACAGACGTGGCACTTGGAGCCATGTGGAGGGAAGGCAACAAACTTGTAACCAATGTCTGGTTATGGAGTGAAAAAAGGGTGTAGATGGGTCTGTCAAAGCAAACATGGTGGGAACAGGATGCCTTTCCCATACCCTTCCTGGAGATCCCACTGGTTAAATGTAAAATTCCCCACCAGTGAAATGGAGATAAAGATTTTCTTAGGGAGAAAAGAGTTGTGGGGAGCAGCCAGATATGTGCAGTTCCAGGAAGCTGTTCACTGGGAACAGTCAAGTTGACAAGAAACGCCATTTTTTAGACCCTGAAAAACCCCTCTGCTCCTTCTTAAATGGAATTTGATGTGTCCTTAGTCTGCTTAGTGCAAGCTAATCCCTCGGCTCATTTGTAAAGAAAATAGTGATATAAATGGATAAAGCTCTCAAGATAGCTGCTAACAATCGTGTTCCAAGCCAATTTTCTGCTTCACTAATACTCTGAAGCAAATCAGCATTTTTCTAAATGATCTCTGTATAATACTGGATTTTTCTGGCCCTGAAATATTTACTTGGAAATATTTATGCTGGTCACACAACCTGCCACTTATTTATACTTATCAATTAAAATATGCTTTGCAGAAATACTTTTGCTGGATGTAGCTCCCAGAACCGAGTGACCTTCCCAGGGGCTCAGTGTTTCCCTGGCATCTGAAGCTGGAAGTCTCTGCATGCGAGGCGAAGGACAGTGGGATGGAAGACGGGTGCAGGGGCAGATGCTGTCACAGCAGGTAGCAGAGGGGCAGGAGAAGGCCACGATCTGGGCGAGTGGAGGCTTCACCGAGTCACTAATGTTATAGACAAATTGAGGCGCTTGAGCTGGGTTTGCTTGGAATCAGGATTGGGATCTGCAGGTAGCTCTGGAGAAGACACGCAGGTGATGCTGATGCCTTGCAGGGCACATCAGGCATGGGGCTACCAGAAACTGAGTTTCTGATGTTTCACCACACAGATTTAAACTTACTATTGGATTGCCCTCTCCAGCAATCTTTGTAACAGTTGGTGTTAAACTCACCAGCTCTCAGTTTTCTGATGAAGAGGCATATTTAAGGAGGAACCACACCGTTGGTGGCAGTTCAGCTGTTTCATCCTTGGCTTCCTGCCGAGGTCCTGGATGAATATCACCCAGTCCTGAGTGTTACTCTTCATTTTGCAGATTTCTTCCATAAGCTTTTCTGCCAGCACTTCAGTTTGGGACAAAGCCTCTGATGTGTCCTAAGTAAAGGAGCTCCTCAAGATACATTAAGATGAACATAGATGAAAATATTAATCCGGCTTTTCTGCAATGGCCTTATCTAAGTTCTACTTCTATGTCTCAGTCTTCCTTGGGCAGGCCGCCTGTCCCAAAGTATTTTAAAAAATGTTATCATATGTTATCTTGATGCCTTTTATAAGCTGTTTTTCTAACACTTTTTAGCCTGTCATGTTTCATTATCAAACTAGCAGAGTTTAAACAAGCTGCCACATGGAGTGCTGGGGCTTCAGGGTCCTTGTGGGTCACCCAACATAAGTCATCTCCAAGCATACACCTACTATTACTTCCAAAAGGGTCTCAGGTCTCCAGGACAGCAAGACTGAGCCACAAAGAGTACAGAAACAGGAGATGGCTTCTGAAAAAAATGGAGCAAGTTAGAGATATGGGGCTTCTGCCTTTTCTGAGATGTTAATAATTTTTAGCTGAATTTTTGTTGGAACACCTTAATTTCTGTTCAGCATCTCCATATTAAAAAATATTTAACCCATTTTTACATTCAGTGCAGGACTATTGCTTATCTGGAGTCTTTCTGAAGGCAATGACTCCATTAAACAGCACCTTTTGCTACTAAATGTTATTGAAATGCTAGGTATGTGGTACTGCAAAAGAGTCAGGGAAAATATTACTGGCTACCTCTTAAGAGCCTTGAAAGAAGAAAAATTATGTGGGCTGCGATAATACCACAAGAATGGGTTCAAAAAGTTCTATAAAGGGCAAGTTGTGGAAAGAATATTGAAAGTTAGAGTTAACTCCATTTAAGAGAAATCTTAGTGAAGGTAACTGAAGCTTTTGCTATTTATAGCTTTCCACTGACAGTAGAATTCATAATTTCCATAGAATATGTTCAACGACTTAATTTCCTCTTTTTCAGCTTCAACTCCATTCACACCTGAATGAGATGTACTCCTAGAAACTGAAATCAGAGAAAGCTCCTTGCAAAGGGCATGCTTCAAAAGGTTCTTTCCACTACATCCACTTCAAGTAAATCCTTCTCGAGGATTTCTGACACACCATGGAAGACTCACACGTTCTGTGAGCCACAAAAATAACTGATTTAATTTATGCATTTCTAATATTTAGTAGTGTATATATATATATGTCAAATCATTGCCTTGCCTGCAAGTTACACTGAATGCAGATAAAGTTCAGCAATACCACAGCCTTTCTTAATGTGTGGTTACAGCTAGGCTGAGCCAAACGTTGGGCATCCTGTTCAATGAAACC
>JAOXJM010000012.1:8180950-8211539 GCA_026413425.1 Tringa solitaria
AAATTTCCATCTAGATAGAAATTACTAAACAAAATTAATTTCAAAACATAAACTAACAACAACAAAACACCACACACAGAAAAAAAAAAGAGACCAAGGAATGCCAAATCCTTTTTGGCATTTTGAGGGGAAGAAACAACTTTGAGCCTAGGAGTCCCCAGACTGCCCTGTAAAACACGGAGTCTAAAAGTCCTGTATATCCCACTTTGCAGAGACATTAAAGAGGCTTCCCATATCATGAAGCTCCTTCCCCCAGTATCATAGCAACCTGGTTTTCAGATCAGTTTAATAAACTAATCTATCTCAAAAGCATTTGGCACTGGTCTGGTGGGAATGCTGTGGGAACATCATTACAGTTTTGATAATTAGAAACTTACGATTAATTTCTGGTTTAAATGTATTTGTGGTCATTTTATACCCATTTCTTCTCCTGCCAACATTGCCCGCAACTGAGCGCTGGGAACCCTGAGAGCCCCAGGATGCCAGGGGAGCAGCACTGCTGCTGTTTTTCTCACCTGCATTTCAGCCAAAGCACATCAAAGTCAACATATGCCATCAGAAACTTCCCAGTTAACCGCAGTTGCAATCATCTGCTGATCCACCAATAATGCAAACAAAAGGTCTTCACATCTGCGAGATTTTCAGGGTTATTCAGCTGAAAAAAGGTTCAGAAGAGACTCAGTTGTCTACATTTAAGTATCTTCTGCCATTTCGAGCTTCTCTGAGGTCTGGACAGCATTGATAAGATGGAAATTTAAATAACGCATTGGAGTCCTCTAGATATAGGTCAATAAAACTAAATGGAAGTTTAAGGGAAAAGAACATTGCAACTGGATTTCATTATTTCAAGAACACACGTCTGATTTGTTAGGATGGGTTGTTTCTTCGGAGGGGTGGAAAGACTATGCAAGAGGACTTGAACATGGTGAAGGTTTCGGCTGTCCTTGCCCCTTATGGCAGGACAATTGACAATCCGTCCCACCAGCCAGGAGAAATGTCTGGTAGGAAAGAGTTCCAGATTCCTCAAGAACAGTAATGGGAACAATCAGAGAGACAACAGGGAGTGGTATAAAGGAGCTGATGGAGAAGAAAACTGTATCTTTAAAGCGAACAGCAATAGCGATTAAAGCAAAAATTGCCAGTTGTGTTGAGCCAGGCCTTGTTGCAAACATTAAACCCAGTAGACAAACGTTCTGCTGACACACACATGAACATACACACAGTGAAACAGGCAACAAGAGGCTTGGAGGCAAAACTGCACAACAGATGCTTGTCTTCAGCCCCATTATCAGTCAGGGAGTGCTGATGCTATCAATGGGCCAGAAGGAGGAGGATGGAAAGAGCAGCATCATGGCAGAGTCAGGCTGACCCTAAACTCCAAGAATTTCACATCCAGCAGCCAGAAGAACCCATTACCCTTCTTGAGTCCCATGTGGCACCTCTGGGCAGCAACAAGCATTTTAAGCTAATCTGTCTATCCAGGAACGGCATCATATGACTGGAGAATAACAACTTTAAAAGGAAGAGAAGAAAGGGAAGGAGTAAAATGCTCTTATGTCTGACCTCAAAAACATGTAAAATTCAAGATCAGATTTCGAAGAAAAGTATAATGGAGATAAATGATATAACGGGCAGTATGGACTCAGCAAAGTTACCTCAGGAACATAATTGGCTTTACAGATGCAGAGAGTGCAGTAGAGCTCATCCATGCTGGCTTGAAGAAAGCATTTGATTAAATACCATCTGGGAGATTAACTCAGATGGGGAGGGTGGAAACTACATGAACTGCAACCTGGGTGTGCTGCTGGCTGAAGGGGAGATGGAAACACACACTGCTGCAAAGGTAAGGATCAGGCTGGAGGGAAATTATTAATAAAGTTCCTTAAGAAACAGTCTTGAGACCAGTATTTTTATTAATTTCTTGGGCACAGAAAATGCCTGACAAAATCTGCTAAGGACAAAATTTAGAGGCAGTTTCAATATGGAAGTGGAGAGAGGCATTTACACAAAAAGAGGTGAAAAAAGCACAGCTGGATCAGCCTGGAAAAACAGAGGCTACGGAAGCAGCTCCCTATAAATGCACAAGGGGTAAATGGGAAGGAGGAAAGGTGTTTAACTGGCAAGGCCATCTCAGCAGAAGAAAGAACTCGCACAGACCATCATGAATAATTACATGTTAGAGCATAGAAGAAAGTTTCTGACTGCATATTAGAATCAGAGAATCATCTAGGTTGGAAGGGACCTTCAAGATCATCAAGCCCAACCGTAAACGTAACACTGCCAAAAGCACTGAAAGAGGGGTGAGGTCAGAGAAACCTACCTGTCTGCAAGAGGGAGCTTGACCACTTTTTGGAAATGACCAAGGTAATGAGCTAAGATGTTAGCAGGTCCTTTCTGGCCCTTTACTCTTGAAAAGGGATCCCCGCTGCATCTGTATATTCTGCATTTGCAATGGGGCACAGTGTTTCCTTGTAGTCCTTGCCCTGAACTGCTGCACAGACAGACCGTGAATAGCTGAAGTGTTAAAGTATAACTTTCCTCAGTGAATTTTTCTTTAACCTCCTCTTAAATCAGAGTCTACTCGGGAGCCAGGGATTTCCCCCAGCAGTTCAGTCAGTGGCACTCTCAGCCCCCACCAGCCTTGCTGCATAGAGAATTCAACATTTATCAAGATCAGCCACCACCTACACTGGCCTTCCCAATAGCACGCAGACTTTTGCATCCAGAATTGCCCAGGAAACCTCAGAGCAGGTCTCCTTCCTCAGTGGCCAGTGATTTATTTATTAGGCCGCCGTAGCTTGTGTGGGGGCTGCTGCTGCCATCATGCCAAAATGAGCAATTAATACCACCTTCCCAGTGGGAAAACCGAGGTAAGAGGGTGTTCAGGGGGATGCACTGTGGCGCCAGAAGAAAGCAGAAGGAACAATATCATTATCATGCCTACAGAGGCCAGTGTGACCTCAAGAGACAGGGACAGAAATTGTGTTTTATAGTAATTCAATAACTGTTTGGGCCAGGAGGATGAGTTACTCTGACTGGCCTTATTTACTAAGTTCACAAAAATAAGAGGATTTTCATAGCTGATCCAGAGAGGCAACTTTGGCTGCCTTTCTGTTAATACAGGGAAAAATCAAAAGTTGGTCTAAGCGGACAATGAACCAAATCTTTTGACATGTTGAATTCTCTGCAGCCTCAGAGGGGCCTTGGGTGCTCTGCAGAGCTCACAGATCTGGGAATTGCTGAGCTGGAGCTGAGCACACCCAGGCCAGGGAGAAGTGGTGGCCAGGGTTGAGCACCGGGAGCAAAGGCAGGAGAGGCAGGAGTCTGTTCCTGTCTCCACATCAGTTCTGCTGCCTTCAAGGTCTCTCCACCATCAACGTACTCCCACATGGAAATTACATTACCATCTACTTGTGGTTCAGCAACTCTGTCCTCATCTCCCCAAAAGCATAAAAATAGGGAGATGGGTGAAAACCTCCATTCCTGACCACACATCTTTCCTCCTCAGCTTCAGGAGGCTTGGCACCATGCTCAGGAACACAACTGCTCCAGAGAAATGCTCACAGACAACAGAAATGCACTAGCCATGGTGTGGTTAGCTGCCGGTGGGGACACACACAAGGTTATAAAGCTATTTGCAATTGAACTGGGAGGAATCCAACATGCTCTTGGCATAAATGAAACTTGAGAAGGAATGGGATAAGAAAGCACAAACACTGTCTAAAACTCTCCCCCAACTCACTGACCATAGAGAAATTTCTTGAGAAAACATGATGGAAACAGGATCTCTGTTTGGCTTGAAGACTCAAAGGTGAAAATTAAGTTTCCTACAAAAAAACTCTTGCTTTGTGAGTAGAAATAGATGGGACAAAACCTGGGAAACTCATGGGTCCTGTCCTGGATGGGCCTTGCACCAAGGTACACATGGCGCACAGCTCCCTCTGCCAGAGCCAGCCCTAAAAATGTCTCCTCTTCAGACTTCTTTTGGGGACACCTAACAAGCACAAGGTGTCCAGTGCCACCTGACGCCCCAGTGACCTTGGGGGTCCCAGAGCTGGACGCTAGGCATCGTGGTCCCAGGATCTCAAGCCTCAGTCATGCTTGAAAGCTCCTTCCCTGGCAAGCCTGGCCAGCTCCGCGCTGCTTCGCCTCCTCCTCCAGCTCTTGGCAAGAAGATTCGTCTGCTGCTGGGGAGCCAAGAGGTGCTTGAGAGAGTCCAAGTCTGCACAACATCAAACCTAGTTTTTCTTTTCTGACTAGAAAGCAGAAGTGTCCTTCCTCTGGGCAACAGGGTCTTATTAGAGGGCAGTGCCCTCCAAGGGCACTGCAGTTTAGGGAGGATTTAACCCCCAGGATCTGCCAAGATTCCCTTTTCTTGTCTCGGCAGGAAGAAGAAAGCAAAGTTACAAGTCTGTGGAGGCACCAGGAGCCAACCCTAGCTCTCAAGAGAAGTACACAAATGCTTCATCTGCAAGACTTTCCTTCCCTGGGGAAAAAATAAAAAACATACCAAAAAAATCACACTCACAAGCCTTTGTAACATTCATTATCCAGACTTTCTGAAATCCACTGAAATGAATAAAAATTCTGCATCTCATACCATAAACAGGGCAGGGATGTATTAAGTGAAAAATATACACACTCTCTTTGGGTGTGCTGACACATACCCCTGTCAGGTATAATTAAGGCTCCCGTTCTTCTTTTTTCCTACCACTAGTTCTATATATTAAGTTACATTCTAATTTAATTACCCTTATTGCAGCATTTCTTCATTCAAAACAAATAGCTCCTAGGAATGGTACTTTCAGGGGAACACAGTGGGCTTTTTTTTTTTTGGCACTGGTAATTGGCATTTGCAGTGAGCATGGGGAAATCCCAATTCCCAGTGCCTTGGGGAAGATAATGAAGTTTGCATAGTTCTGAGAAATTAGAAGGGAACTAGAGGTTTAAAACAACCTTTACAAAAGAAAACAGGAAACTTATGTTAGTTTTTGTTACAGCCAGCAAACGGGAGGCTCACAGATAAGCTAAACCCTTGTAAAGAAATTCATTCCCCATGTTAATGTTATTTATGTACCACACAGCAGCATCTGAAGGCTCCACCCAAGCCTGGGACCCCTGTGTTTTTAGTACTGTCCAAACAGGTTCCAGTAAATCATCCACATCACCTAGAATCCACAGCAAGAGCTTGATGAAAATTTCCCTTAGGACCAATTTTTCTGATGGAAATTGAAATGCCTGCAAAATCATCAGTTTTAACCCAGCTCTGATTATTTCAGATGGGGAAATAAGTACAGACAGCCTGTGCCCTACACCCGGGTCAGTCCCTGCAAATTCCTGCCCTCCTGCTGCTGGGGAATGTCCTCTGGTTTGGATTTAAGGGCTCTGAGCATTTCCCTGGAGATCCTGAATGGGTTTTCTGTGCAAGGACAGTGTCCAATGCCTCTGAAACCTGTTGGACCTGCTGCAGACTACAAGGAGTCTGGCCGCATACATCCAAAAACTCCAATGTGCCAAGCTCCTGGGTACCACATGAACATAAACGTTTATTTCTCCTAGGAAAAGCCTTTTTCTTACCAGTGTGGCACATCATGGAGTATATGTCCACTTCTCAAGCATTTTTCTAAAAGAAGCTGGAATATAGAGCAAGTGAAGCAGGAGTTTACAAAAGGGGACATGAAAGAAATGTGCCTGAACCACACCACAGATAGCTAAGACATGACAACAAAACCAAGAAATACCATCTAACTGAAAGGTCAGCCTTGCTTTTTATTTTCTTCTGTAAGAATGAAAATTTTTGCAGGTTCTGTGTATGCCGTTAATTTTTGATCTACAGAGGTACATGGATAGGATGAGCAAACTGGGAGAAAAATGGGTAAAGAACAGCGTGCTCAGGAGACTCAAGCCCAAGCAACTTTTGTTCCCAATCCTAAGATTTAAAGCAAGTGATTATTTTGGGTGTTTCCTTTTTAGACATCCATGCAGGCTGTTTGTTGAAACTTCTTGTCAAACAACTTGTTTTCACAGAATCACAGAATGCTCAGCAGCCAAAAATCAAGATACATGGATCTTCAGTTGCTTTTGGAAATTGAGTATCTTGTACAGTCAAAGAACAAAAAAGTCCCACAAAGTCCATTGTCTCCTTCTCACATCTTCTTCAAAAGCAGATGTGGTAAATACTCTGTCTTGGCACAACTTTTTCAGTGTTTTTAATGCTTTGTGTTAACTGAGGAAGCTGGGTGAGAAAGCTGATGCCACTGTCCTTTGTACACGTACCACCTGGGCCATTCAGAGATGAGATTGGATTATACAAATACCTTCCAGAGAGACGACTGAAGCTGAGATCCCCAATTCAGCTGCTTTTACCTACCGAAATAACTGCAAAGAGCATCAATCCATGCAGGGACCAGCAAAAAGTCATTCCTCAAGCTCTGTCCCTGAGTGTTGCTTAAATCCCCCAGGTTGGCGTCACCCAGCCGTGAACTTCATCAGCACGCTGCTAATGAATGCTGCTAATGCATTGCTGGCATTTGGAGTACAGTAACACAACCGGTTATTGATATTTCCTTGAATATTATACAACCTCTTGACAGTGTAATCCATCATGAGAGTGAAAGCAGATCATTTATTGGGAGCACGTTGAATTCCTGTATTTAGTTTCCTTTCTGGTTAAGCCCACTTGCTGGGCCCATTGTACTGCTGCCTGTACCTTGAATTGCCATTTATAAATTGTTCTGTGTACAACTAACTCTTGCGTAAATGGCTTCAACAATAACGATATACAGTCAAATGCACATAATTGCTATTACAAAAGGAAAAGAAATCACATCAAGGAACATAAACCTCAGTCCCTGTGTACTGCAGTTTAAAATAGATTATGCCCTATGGCTGATAATGTACTTCAGTTATAATCATTATGAGTCTACTAAATAAGAAGCCAATTACTGTTCTAACAAGGCATTCATTAGTAATCTGGACAGAGATCATATAGATGGTATATAACAGCTGGAAGTAGCAAAGAAAAGCAGAAAAGTGATGGGATGAAGGCACAGGTATAATAAGTAGAGCTGCAACCCTTTTCAAAGACCTGGCTTTAATTAGGAAGAACAGCAACCTGCCACCAGCAATACACACTCCACCTTGCTGGGTTTCTGACGAGCGCTGTGCTTTCTCAAGCCTCTAACGCGGGAGGAAACCAAAGAGCACAGCTCCAGAAAAGCCACCGCTGTGGCCAGCCCAACCTGCGCTCTGCCCTCCGGTCCAGGCACGCTCTGGCTGCTGGCGTTTGTGCAAGGGTAGCACAAAGGCATCGCATCATGCCAGGAAATTAGCACCGCACGTATATAGGACAGGCCACCTGAGAACGTTTTAAGATAAGCAGCGCTATCATTTGTTCAGGTAACACCAGGCTGAGGTATAAACTTCCTGAGGTCGAAGTGGTGCTTGAATGGCAGATGAGTCACAGCCCTGTGGAGCTATGTGCTTACCGCCGCATGGTTCAGCTGAAAAAATGATTGACTCCTGCTGCTAAGAGATTTCAAGCTTATCTTGCAAACAGCAGGTCTACAAACCATTCTGCAAGTTCCAGCCCTAAGAGTCTGGGTGCCACCATCACTGATGAGCAACACTATGATGAGCACTGATGAGCACTAATGAGCAACATTAGTGGCTGAGGTGAAGGTGGCAGATAGTTTGATGGGATATGCTCTCTGCAACCCTGAGCGCATCCAGGGAGCTTGATAGAAGTCCTCTCATTAGGGTTTTTCTGTTGCTCCTACCAAGGTCAGTAGCATAAGAATTAGCCCTGGGACCTCTGTAGGAGAAAAGTCCTCTCTCTAGGGATAGCTGTGTTAGCTCAGTGCAGAAAGCTCTCTGGCAAGCAGGTGTTGCTTTTAAGCTGCCTTCAAATAAACAAGAGAAATCTCCATCTGCACTGGTGTATGGGTGAGTGTGGAGATAACACCCTGAGATCACATGGAAATTGTCATCGGTCACATGGGTAAAGCTGAAAGTGGACAGAAAATGTGTCTAGTGGGGCCATTTGAGGGGAATGAATTGAAAGCCCTCACCTTGGCCAGGAGGACAACTGCCCAGGTGGTCTTTGGCTTGGCTGAGAATGACCTCTGGCAAACTGCTGAGGTCAACACCCAGAGCACCATCTGCTCGTGGTGACCAACGCAAAGGGTGGAGGGAGGTTTGCAGTGACACAGCAAGCCTTTCATGCTGTCTCCACCAAGTGCAGGATGCATGTCTCAGGCCATACCAAAGACTGTCCCAAGGTTTGCTTGCTCATGGTCTAGACACAAACTAAGGTAGGACCCAGCTCCCTTCAGGCTTGATGAAGATGTGAGTATGACTTGGAGGAACTGAGGTTTCCTAGTGATAGCTGACGATAGCAGAGGACTATCTAGCATGTGTTTCCTGATCTCAGGAATGCCTGTCTCCTTGAAGGTCCTGCCTCTCTCCTCATGATGGTGCAATGGGCATCAGGCTGCCACGCCAGCATTGAAACCCATGTCCCTGGAGATGATGGCCAGGGCCCTTGATTTTGGCTGGGAACAGCAGGTTTTGACAGCAGCATCTGGGAAGGCAAATAAGTGCACTGATCACCAGTGTCCTTTCCTTCGTAGGAGAGAGAGGGAACAGAAAATTGCTGTGTTGTTTCCTTGCAGCATGGCAGTGAAGGGATGGTTCCACCATGCCTCCATGGGTACTTCTGAAGATGAAGGGAGCAGTTTCCCCTACAGGAAAGCTTCCTTTTGGCATCCCTAGCACAGGGCTGATCACCACAGCAGCCCTTGTGTTGCCCTCCCCATTCCCACCTTGTAGCTGTAAGCACCCTGTTACTGCTGGAGAAGGGGCTGGAGGACAGTGTCCACCCCCTGTGAGCCCACCTGCATGAGGTGTCTCCAGGAGGAGAGCCCACTAAGGCACCAGAGCAGAAGGGACTTTCTCCCACCTCCACATTGAAAAGGGAAAGAAGTTGATAACTGTGGCTATAAACTCTATATATTTTATAATCCACAGTCCAACAGCTGTGGCTATCATTCAGCTGGCTGAACTCATAACAATAACTCTATTGGTGCATGTTCAGATACATCTGGGTGAATTACCCACAAATTTGGGACAGACTTGAAAGATTTTTGAAGGGAAAAAAAGGGGAGGGCAAAAGGAATTGTGCCAATCAGCAGCTGCTCATCAGTTCCCAAGCTGGGAATGAGACCTGTAACGAAGGCACCAAGGCAACCTTCCAGTCTGATTAGAGAGGGAAAGGTCTCCTCTTCTTTTTGCAGTAGTTGGCACACCAATATATCAGTGCAAATGCCAAACACTCTTGGTCTCTTTTTTTTTTTCACATGCAGCAGTTCTTGATTGCCTTGGGTGCTGCTTTATTTGGAGTGGAAAATGCTGGGAAGGGAAGAGAAGGCATGTTTTTCTCCAAAACAAACATTTCCACAGAGTACAGAATGAACCTGGAGTGATGGAAAAAGTGAAACTCAGCTATGAACCAAAGATTTTGCTTTTAACCTGTGAAGGTGTGGCGGGAGACTGTCAGTCAGTTGGATTCCCAAACACAGTGCCTCTGCCCGTCTGAGAGGGCGATGGCGTTTGCCAAGGGCAGGTGATTTCACCCTCCTGTTACTTGTTTGATTTGCCAGTATCATGCAAAGGATTTGTTTTCTGTGTATTTTGGAAGCCCTGGAACTCTCTGCTTATTTACGTATGCAGAATAAAAAGGCACACAAATGCTGACTTTTTTTTTAAGCACTGTTTTACAAATATCTTCCATTGACGACAGTGCACACATTGTCTTGTTAAAACACTGTCCCGTGGACCTTACCAGTGAGTGCTGATAACGGACATTAAATCTTCTCCACTGCTGATTTACACGTTTGCAGGAAGAGGTTTCTGACACTAACTGAAGAATTCAGTCAAATTTATTTCCTCTCTGTTGATTTTCTTCCTTTTTTTTTTTTTTCATTTTCTGCAGTGATTGGTCCCTTTAGGAGGAATTCACCTTTCCTTAGTTTAGGGGACTGATTCCACGTCTAACAGAACAAGGAGTGCACTTGAGATGCCCAAACTGGACTGGCCGATTCCCACAGACCCCACAGCAGACCCACACCTCTAGGACTGGCAGCTGTGGGACACCCCAGTGCAGACCAAGCCAGCCTGGAGCCCTCTCCGTGCAGTCGGTCTCTGTGGAAAACCTCAGCTGGTCCAAGGGATCAGAATGTGAGTTTGACATCGACCTTGAGCAGACACCTGTGTATCCTGGAAAAGGCCTGAGAGTCCTGAGAAGAGGGCAGTAAACAAGATTAAGGACCTGTCAGACTGCCAGCAGAGGAAAGTTACTAAAGTTACAGCAGAGAACAAAAAAGGAGGAAGTCATCCAATCATGAACTGCTGGACTTTGAGTGAACCAATTATATATGGACACACGTTCCTAAGAAAGATATAAAAGAGCTTGTTAAAAGAATAAAGTTGGGTCTTTTGTTCACAATTTCGTCTATGTTGTGTCCATCTCAACAACAACAGATCTCTCTTTCCCTGGCTCTCTCACTCAGCTGAATGCTCTCACTCAGCTGGGTGCAGCGCAGCATCTGATGCACTTCTTGACCCACCAGCATTTGGAGAGCGATGGAGAAGCAGAAGTGCATGAGGATCTCATAACGGTCTCCATTTAAAAATAAGGTCCATGTAATAAATCTGTTCACCCACTCTCTTTTTTATGGTTTTACTGTGTTAATCCTGCCCTCTTTTCTACTAGAAGAGATAGAGGGGGCTACAGAGGCTTACAGAGGTGGGAATGACTGTGAGTAATACTGTTGCATGCAAACCCCACTTCTTTCTTCTGGTTTCAGATCTTCAGGAAGACCTAAGTAGGGCATGGGAAAGTGCAGAGGGTGGAAGCCCAGAGATGCAGTCCAGAGGATGCTCCACTGGGCTCCAGTATGGCCTTGAGCCCTCCCGTGCCTCAGTGTCCCCACGAGTGTGACCCAGAGTTCAACATCCCCCCTGCCAGTGCTCTCAGGCCAGATTTGATATTTGCAGTGTCGCCGGGGAGAGAAGATGGAAGGTTCCACATCAATGCAGAGTAAATCGTTATTAAATGAGAGCTAATGAATGATCACATAAATCCCAAACTAGAGCAATTAGCTACTTTGCTGCTGCCAGAGGGTATTTTCCCTCCTACCACAGTTGCCTCTAGGTGGCTGATTTTTAAATTACTCTTTCCTCATTGCTTCAAGACATTGCCTTGGGAGCCAATCAAGCCTTTTTTTCCCCCACCCAACTATGCCTAAGTGCTCTTTTACATCCAAGAGCCGTGCTCCTGCTGCAGCTCAGGTGGGGCTGACCTCTCAATCTGGATGCAGTTTATTCCTGCTGAAAAAGCTGATTTGCTTGAAGGGAAGATAAATGGTGGATAGTTGCAAAGCACACACACACACTTGCACGAGGAGCTACAAGACCAGTAGCTGCAGTATACACCAGGTCATAGGTGCATGGGCAACTGTTGACTTTGTCTGTGCAGGAAAATCTGTCCCGTTTCTTGCAGCAGAGCCACAAGAAAATAACAGTGTGACTTGCTGCAAAGATTTAGAATTAAAGAAACATTTAGGTTGGAAAAGATCTTTAAGATCATCAAGTCCAACTGTTAACCTAGCACTGTCAAGTCCACCACTAAACCATATCCCTAAGCGCTACATCTAAACCTTTTTTAAATACTTCCAGGGATGGTAACTCAACCCCTTCCCGGGGTAGCCTGTTCCAATGCTTGACAGCCCTTTCAGTGAAAAATTGTTTCCTAATATCCAATCTAAACCTCCCCTCGTGCAACTTGAGGCTGTTTACTCTTGTCCTCCAGGTACCCTGGCCATATGCTGGGACAGGAGTCAGTATCTCTGGCCAGGTTGCTTATTATTCCTGGATGCTGAGGCAGGAGGAAACTGAGACAGGACAGGCAAAGGAGCCTACAAAGTCCTTCAAGAGGCAGCAACAGGGTCCCTGGAGTTGTGCAGTGATTTAGGCTCATAACCAGGCTACCAGCAATGACTGCTTCAAAATGCTGACAAAAACCAGGGAAGGAACCCAGCTTGGCAGGAGGTAGGGTTGAAGAAGTCATAGGGTTGAAAAAAAACAACCGTGAAACCTGGATTTTTGAAAGAGCCCCATTTTCATACAGTTTTTGTGGGTGTGGGGATTCCTGTAGCCAGTCGATCCCAGCCTCAGGGACTGAGGTGGGGTCTAACACCCAGAGGCACAAATTCCAGTCACCAGTGCTGGCAACTCTGGATCTTTTGCCTGAATATTTTTATTTCATCCACTTTGGGCCCACTTTGGGCGTATAAAAGCTCAGCACATTTCTCAGCTGGCAAGTGAGTGCAGCAGAAGAGATTTAGGCAACTAGCTTTTTTTTATCACAAACTTGGCAAACGGCAGCTGGAGGGTAGAAAATGTTCTTTGCTGCTGCGTCCCTCCTGAAGTCATGTCTCATAAACTTCTTTATGGCTCGTGTAATTATTTCACTCACCCATAATTAATGTGCTTTTGCTCCCTGCAAGCTGGGTAAGACAGCTTTTACCACCCATGGCAATGTGTCCATGCCTCACTCTGCAGGGCTCCAGCTGGGAAGGGGTGCGAGCAGCTCCTGCCAGCAAACCCAGCACCGCTGGTGGGATCCCTGCCATGAACCAGGGGTAACCATCTCACTTCAGCCCATTTTTCTTGATTAACTGCACCCTTGTAAGAACTTCCCTCAGTCTCTCACAATCAGCATGAGTGCTGAGACCTTGCTGTGCTCAGAGATCGCCTGGTACAGAGATTTGGGAGAAGGGACAAGGGCAGAATTTGGCCAAGCGCTGCCGGAGCTGTAGCCAGCCCTGACATTTTTTCCTTAGGTTATAGCTAGTCCAGTTGGGCACATCCAGCTATGTTTGTATTTTATTGACACAAAAAAGTGACTTCATCGCCATGGAGACAGCTATGATTTGCATCTTAATTAAGCAATGACAGATGCCCTACTGATAAAGGCAATCTTTAGCTATGCATCCCCATTGATTTCAAGTTCCAGCATCCCCATTTATTATTAGGTGCTTCTGAAATCAAAATTTCACCAGGTGATTGGCAGGGAGTTATGTCTTGATGCTTTTGCTCTGCTGATGTTCTGAAGTGAATAAATATTTCTTGCTGGTGAGACAGTCAAATACTCTGGGCTGAAACAGAGTAGGACTGGCAGAATACTGGCTGGTTCTGCACAGCACAAATCCCACCATCCAAAATGGGGGGGATCTGGGAGAACACAAAGTGATCAGCAAGAGAATGGACATGGACATGTGTATGGTGCTGACTGTGCAACAGCAAGCTACCCAAAAGGTCTCCAAAGGCTGGAGAGCTGGGCACTCACAGGGCAGGCAATGTCCATGCTGGGTTTCCAGCCCTTGCAGGTCTTGTCCAGTTGTTGGACACTGAAATCTTGTTTCCACCTCCTCTGTGCTGAGGGGACCTTGCAGAAATAGTGTTTTTTTTTCTGCTGGCCTGTACACATGGTAGCAAACAGGGTGCAAGGAGTTGGTTGGGCCATCATGCAGGAAGAAGAGGAGCGACGATGAGTGAGATGGAGCTAACTCAGGTACAGTACATGTCCCAGGCATTTGTCACAGCCCACGCCATTGCACAACCCCTGCTTCCACTGCAAACTGCTCTCGTGTTCGGGGACGTGAACACAACCCTCTCATCTGTGCCTCAGAGCTTCACTGCCACTAGTGGATCCAACACCCCAGCACTTACAACCTTCAGCAGCTCTATCATTCTTTTGCTGTGCCCAGAGCACTGGGGCAGAGATACACTCTGTAACTGCCAGTGGTACCCACTAATTTGGGGTGCCCAAGGAGTAAGGATGGGAAATCCAGCAGACCTGACAAAAACATGATCCAAACCTATTCTTGTTCAATGACCACACACTGGTCTTGGAGAGTGCATGGTTCAGGTGCTAAACCACACAGATCAGATCCTTAGAAATCAGCCTTGTTGTTCATCTCCTGGTGTACAGCATCAACCAAACAGTCAGGAACACACAAACCTTCAAAACAGGAGGTAACTTAGCTACAAGGAGGGCAGAGGTGGGTGCCTGCCCTTCAGGTGAGGATGAACTTCTTGAGAGGTATAAAGGTGAGCACTAGAGCTTCCAGAGCCTGGTACCTTTTACATTTTATCCTACAGTTGATTTGTTGGCCTTAGAGAAAGTGTAAGCTTAAATCAAAGCTCTTCACACTTCAGTGGGTTTTATTCACATTTCATTCATATTTACAAGGGCTTTTTGCCACATGATTTTGCTGGCACTTGATATGGTCTGAGTACACACACCCTCCCTTTGGCAAAGGTCCACAATGTATCTTTCTCCTCTCTCTGGCCACCCAATTTCCCCAAATTCAGACAAAAATCACTTATCTTTGCAACTTCTCACATGCAGAATTTGCTGAAACTCAGCCAAAGGCTGGGGAGGACTGGTGACAGTGAGGATAGGCAGGCAAGGGACTGACGCCTGTGCATGTTACAGGAAACCAATATAGGTCAGTTGTCACAAATTATTTATGGGATTTCAGTCCAAATGGTTATGCCTCTGCAGGTGGATTTTGGAAATACTGAATGCACTGCTCTATCCTACAAAAGATGGTGGCTCCTACATCAGAGGCATGGATTAGGCCAAGCAGATAACAGACCTGGGGAGGGATATAACCGCAGCTGATCACAGAAAACCTCCATTTACCCACAGAGCTGCTTCCCTGCAGCACATTTTCTGCCTTTATGGCAGAAAGTAGAGAGGACGTTTCTTGTTCCGCCAAGTAAAACCAGAGTTAGCAGTCAGGTCAGGTGCCTCCCGGGAGGATCATTTAGCCCCCTGTGCTCCTTCGAGCTTTATGGCATGCTGAGCATCTCCCGCGCTTGAAGGGCAGTAGACCCGTGCCCGAGTACACCAAAAAGTTAATTGGAAAGAGCAGCGGTGAAAAAGGCCTGACCTTTTCCCGAGTTGCAGCCCAATGCTGAGTAGCAGAGGTCATCCAATTAACGGGGGAAATGATGTTGGAAGAGAACTTTCTACCTTGAAGGAGCGATGTTGAGGCTTGTTAGTGGGGCCCCATCACAGCATGTGAGGCGAGATGGTCTTTGCAATGAGAAAGTAGACATTCCAGCCTTTGGACTTAGATGGTCGTCATCAACACTGAGATGGCTCTTTGACCTCCAGCAGCATTGACAGAGATTGGACATGGTCCCCATAGCCTGTTAAAATGATGTTCCTGAGGCTTTTACTGTCAGTAAAGTTGAATTTTGTTCCAAGGCAAATGTCCAGGTGGGATAAAGTTGTTAGACCTAGCAATTGCCTATGCTAACACAAAGAGAGAAGAGCATTACCATATCTCATACTTTAGCATATGGAAGCCTTAACAGGTTTCCTGCTCTCCATGGGCATTCAATTTAAAAAGAAATTCCTCCCTTGACACGTCTTAAAACATTCCCAAGGTTATTCTCCAGGATCCAGCAGACTGAATCAACGGGACTTCTTCATGCTGATTCAATGGGCCGTGTCACTAAAACGTATCCATTGGGATGTTTTTCATTGCACTGGTTAACTAAGATGTTCCTCATCTATTTGCTGATGAAGGAAAGCAAAGAATCATAGCTCAGCATCACAGAATATCAGCTAACAGTATAACTGGCTTACGCAGCCAAACCCAACTCCTTTGTGCTTCAAAATGTTGAGAATCATGTCAGTCTTGAACAAGGCACTGTGAATATTTTTAGAAGGGGTGTATTAAAAGCAGTTGGATCAGGACACTGATCTTTCTTCCACGTTGACTTTCTGTACACAGCACAAACATTTATAACCAGCCTGATCCCCAGATCTGGGATTGTCTGTCTTTGGGTATGATAAGATATCCCGTACTCAGATCATTCTCCACACTGTACTCCCCAGACAGTCTTAAAAAGCCATGAGAAGCACAAGGGAGAACCACAATTGACCTTTTTCACCTTCTACAATTCATACAAGTGGCAAAGCTAAGGCTAACACAAGAAAATCAGTCAGGATGGATCTAATCATATTTTCTCTCAATCCAAACAGCCTTTTGCTTAGTCAGAGGTTCAAAAGAAAGCAGCTGGGGAATGCATAAAGCCAAAAAAGTGAATGGACCTGTTAACTTGTCAGTAATTTTCCCACTAGCTATTACCAGCCATTCCAGTCATATAGAAAACAAGAAACCTGGTGTAAGATCCTCCACAATTAATTGATGCTGACTGATGGCATTTAGGAGGAGCATCAGAAAAAGTGGATAGGAGAAAGAAGAATTAGATGGTGTAAGGGATGGAAACAAATGCTGACAAGTAAATGGATGGCTGTTCAGGGCTCCATGGGAAAACCAAGCAGCTGGAATCTCGGATCACAGCCAGCTTTTAAAGAGCAGAAACATAATTCAGATAATACTTCCTAGAGTGCTTTCTCCAAAGAGGTCTGCTATTCTCTCACCAATTTTGTTTATTGTGGCCATAAAGAGAACAACCAATACATGTGGAAATGAAAAGCAAACAGGGATTACCAGAGCAGTATATTAGAGACACACCAGATTTACTACAGTACCTGTTGAGCAAGCTTGTAATCCCTTTAAAAAAAAAAATCTAATTTTCTCATTTTTTAAATAGGTCATTGATTACAGCTATTTGCTTCGAGATGAAGCATAAGCAGGTGTTACTAAGAGATGTACTCCCTTTGGCAAGAATTATACCTGTTTCTCTAACAGAAGCATATGAGCCCTGTGTGATGAGGGGGAGTCTGTCTCCCAGTTTAATGCAGGAGAGATACGTGTAAATAAATGCTGTAATTAAAACTGACATTTTTTGCTTGACTGCTAACAGTGACCACAAGGATGAAAAATGACATTAGTTCCACCAGGGGCAGAGACGCTGCTCGCTGTAAGAGATTAGGGGAGAGCATTACAGTGGTAATGAACTGACTTACAAGCTCTCACCCTGGGATGCTGGACTGCTCCTGTGATCCGCGGTGCCATTTCCAGCACGATGACTGGCACCAGCACTGATGGAGAGGAGAGGTGCCAGCTTTCAGGCGAGCTGTTATTTTGCAAATATACTCCATGGCTGAGATACAGTGAGAAAAACTCTGTACTTGGTGAAGGCACAGCGCCGAGAGCTTCAAGGCATGAAGAAGGGTGTTGTGACAGTGAGAGGGTGGTGGGTAGGGTTGGTTGCTTTAAAGGGGACAAACAAATCAGGGGAGAGACCTCATCTGACCTTGTTACCTTGTGTGCCATCCAGGTGCATCCCCAGCCGTGGTGCTCAGCAGCTCCTCATGGTGTCCAAACACGGAGCCCGAGACACCATCCTTGGCAGCTACATCAGTGCTCATTTGCAGAGGAATTAAAAAAAAAAAAAAAAGTGGTAATTTCATAACACCATGACATCAATCAGAATTCATAAGTAGCTTCCCAAAATCATCACATATGGTAAGTACACTGCATCTTGCCAGTAATTAGATGTCAATGTTTAAGAAAGTGCGGCTGATTCAGTGTCTCTGGCTTTCTGCTTCTGTTTCTGCTCTTGCTGCCCATTGAAGTGGAAATTTAGGTAATTCATTCTGGCCAACAGCAGCACAAGAGCTCGTGAGCACAAGAGAGGTGTGAGTGCTGCATTTGTCTCTGAAAGAATGCTCAGGCAGCCCCAGTCCCAATACCATTTACTGAACAACCAGGTAAATGGTACTTTTGCTCTAACCTCTGCATGAAGTTTGTGAGTGCTACCTATCACTTGATAGATAATTGTGTGCTTTTCTTTTCCTCTGAAATGAAATGCAGAGTTTAAATTATGCTTGCATGCAGTCAGCTCTGTGAATTGCACCCAAGGAACTGGTGTGGGCCACCCCACGAGGAGTAAAACAGCATGAATGCAGTCAGCAACAGCCCATAGCTTGTAAAAATCACATTTTTATGTCTCTAAAAAGTAAGATAGAAGTGTCTTAAAATAAATGCTCAGCAGAAGATTGATCAAAACAACTTTAATTAGAGACATGAGGCTATTTACATTGGCTTTTGCCTTTCTAATTTAGCTTTAATTTTCATGCTTGAGAGTAACCAAGCAAACTCATGTGGCTTAGTGGAAACCTGTGCTGCTAATAAAAGCCTCTCTCACCCTGTGCAGCAAAATAGCAAAGGAGGGGACGAGGAAACAGCAGTCCAGGTGCTGATACTTGTTGAAATGCTGCAGGTTGGTCAAAATGCTGAGGTGTCCCTTGCTCTGTGAAGCAGTGTCTGATCCTTGCTCCAGCATCATGATCTCCTGTCCAGGCACGACCTCTTCTTGGAGATGCTCAGAGCTGGTCCCAGAGCAAGGGAGTCAATGTGTTGCCAGCTCCTGTGTGACCCCAGAGACTTCCCATGGCCTCCACACTCCCTGCCCAGCAGGAAAGGGGGCCTCTGCCACCATACACCCAAATGGAGCTACGCACTCAAGGTGGATACAGCACCTCCATCCAGACCTCACGTGTATTTCAAGTTTGGATTCGACCTAATTCCTTACAGAAGAACAGTCTGCATACGTCCCAAAGCATCTGCACTCTACTTCTGGTGGTGCTGGCTGAGAATTGTCTCTACATGACACAAAAGTGTTTTCATCCCTCTAAACCAAACATCTCCTCCTGTACCAGTAGGTTCCTCTAACGTTTGGAAAGAATGCTACAATACAGAAACATACATAGGAATATGCCGTTTGGAAGAGGGAATACCGCTTTTGGCAGTATGAATGTGCCCAGAAAGACTTAAAAGTTCCAGACAGATGTAAAATTTGCAGAAAGATTTTAAAACATCAAGGGTCAGTTTGATACAACCCAAAGCACAGCCCGCAGTGGAAGCTCCAGTCACCAGCAATGTACATGTCCACAGGATATCCTGTTGCTTTCATTGCCCCTGCAGCAGCAGGCTGGCACCTCTGGTGATTACAGCCCTAGGGAGAAATTTTCATCAAAAATTGTTTTGCGAATGGCTTTTCTTTTCTGGCTGAGACAGCAGACATTACAGTACGTTGATTGGAACGCCTGTACCCATATGTGTAATGAGGTGGGCATCAGAGTCCAATGTGAGATGAAGGGAGCAAGGTCCTTCGACCATCTGGCTGAACCTGCAGACTGCATCCCACCCCTCCTCACCATACAGCTCTCAAACAACTCGGGATTCCAAGATCAAAACTGGAAACCCTAGAGGTTTCCTTCTGCCTGCAGAAAAAAGCAGAGATAAAAATGGGCCAGGGACCATTCCCATAGGTGACAGCTACCCTACTCTTTTCCCTTTCCTTCTTCAGCTGCTTCTTCTCATCCACCCCAGACACTCTTAAATTTTAGTCTGGCCATGCTGTAAGTGGGGGCAGAAAAACTCCTGCAGACAAACAAGGCATTTAATTATTTTTCATATTTCTTCCCCACACCAAAGCTAACGACACTTACCAGACCAAGTTAATCGTATGACGGATGCTGCCTGTGATTTCAGTTTCAAGCAGAAGCAGTGATAAGAACCAGGTGAGAATAAGTAAATAAAACTTGATTTAATCAAATACCCATAAGTGATGCACGCATTTTCTGAGCACAGCTCTGCATGAAGGACAGCACTGCTTGGACTGCCTGTCACAGCCCATGTGTGCACAAGCTAAGCCTCTTACTTCAAGTGATAAAGCTTGATTAATAAATCATTGCAGACCAAATGGTTGGTAAGTACTTAAACATTACAGTATTTATCAGCTGGGCTGCAAAAATGGAATTAGAAATGAGCTTATACAGTAAGATTAGTGCAAGTGACTCTCTCTGCAGCAGGAGGGAGGAGAAGAGCTTCCAGCACAAGAGCACAGCTACACAGAAGATGGGTGAAACATGACCTGTAGGAAAGGCTCTTAAAGCTCTGAAGGAGACCAAAACCAACACTGTCCTCTCAGAAACCTAGAACGAGCATAAATACCATGCCTGAAACCCTGTAGCACCTGGCTTGAGTGATGACCTGTGTGAAACAGGAGATCTGCTAATGCGATGACTTTAATTTTGGAAAGAAGGAATCATTTTGAAGGACATGCTTCATGTCAAGTGTCCTGTTTTCAGCTGGAATAGAGTTAATTTTCCTGCTGTGTTTTGGATTTAGTATGAGAATAATGTTGATAACACATATTGCTTTAGTTGTTGCTAAGTAATGCTTATATTAAGTCAAGGACTTTTTCAGCTTCCCATAGACATGGAGAGGGAGCATAGGCAGAACAAGCTGGCCAAAGCAATATTCCATACCACAGACATCATGCTCTCCTGCTCTAGAGAGCATCATGCTCATCATGCTCTAAATAAGGGTTGGCCAGGCGGCAGGAATCCACAAGTACTGCTCACAACAGGTTGGACAACCAATCATCGGGTGGTGAGTAATTGTATGGCATCACTCATTGCATTCTTTAACCATTATTGTTATTATTACCTTCTCTTCAATCACTGATTTATTAAACCATCTTTACCTCAACCAACGAGGTTTCCTTTTTTTCCAGTTCTTCTCCCCAATCCCACTGGGGTCAGGGGGAGTAAGCAAATGGCTGCATGGTCCTGGTTGCTGATTGGGATTAAACCATGACACAGAGCAACAGCTGCTGTGCCTTAACGAGGAATGAAAGCAGAGGAGGTGAAAAGGGACAACAAAGACCCGGCTGGGACATGCACCTCTTTGCTGTCTGCTCCATCAGCCACCCAAGTAGTTGAGCCCTCTCAGAATCAGTGGCATGGAGGTGGCATTCAGACTTGTCCGTAAATGTTTCCATAGCCATCAATGGAGACTGATGGGCATGCAGTTCAATAGGACACAGCCTTCTGACTCCAATGAAGGACTGAGAGGACAAATAGTCCTTTAGTGGGGTCCAAACTCAGTTTCGTTTTCCTATTGTAAGAAAGAGGAGGTATATTGCTTTGATGTCTCTAATGCTTTGAGCCTGGAGGGCAAACTGGAAAACCTACATCTACTGTACACAATAAAGATGATTGAGAGAATTTCAGGCTGATATAAAGCAGGAAAGGAAGGCAGAAATGTAATGCTACATCAGCACGACCATGGCACAAGTGAGCAGAGAGGGACTAATAAACTGGAGACTGGAAAACAAAACCTTATTAGCTATGTTACTCGTAGCCAGAAAAAAGTCTTTGTCAATGAAATAAAAAGCACTCACTTTTTCTTGCTTCTAGCATTACCCATAAAAGGCTGCACCTATATTGCCTCTAGTTCTGTTGTGTTATCAAGTCTATATGCTCATTTATTTTTCATTCCCCCCTGCCCCTTATTCCATAATCTTCTTGTTTCTCAGGGTGTAATATACATGTAATCATCTCCCAGATTTCAACTTCCTAAATATATGCAATGAACTCCTGGAAGCAGGGATGAGTATCCTGGGAAGAGTACAGGGACACTGCCTAGTTTTGTAGGGATGAGGTCAGGGAGGCCAAGGCACAGCTGGAGCTGAACTTGGCAAGGGATGCAAAGAGTAATAAGAAAGGCATTAACAGGTATGTGAGCCAGAAAAGGAAGGTCAAAGAAAGTGTAACCCCCCCTGATGAGCAAGACTGCCAAACTGGTAACAACAGAGACAAGGAGAAAGCTGAGGTATTCAATCACTTTTTTGCCTTGGTCTTCACTGGCAGCTTCTCTCCTCACACCTCTTGAGTGGATGGACCACAAGGCAGGGACTGGGGAAAACAAGTTCCTCCCACTGCAAGAGAAGATCAAGTTTGTGACCACCTGAGGAACCTGAATGTATAGAAACCTATGGGACCGATGAGATGCATCCCAGAGTTCTGAGAGTATTGACTGATGTAGTTGCCAAGCCACTCTCCATGCTATTTGAAAAGTCATGTCAGTCAGGTGAAGCCCCTGGCAACTGGAAAAAGGGAAACATTGCTTCCATTTTTAAAAAGGGTAGAAAGGAGGACCCTGGGAACTACCGACCTGTCAGCCTCACCTCTGTGCCTGGGAAGATCATGGAACAGAGCCTCCTAGAAGCTGTGCTAAGGCACATGGAGGACAGGGAGGTGATTTGACACAGCCAACATGGCTTCATCAAAGACAACTCCTGCCTGACCAACCTAGTGGCCTTCTATGATGGAGTGACTACATCAACGAACAAGGCAAGAGCTACGGATGTCATCTATCTAGACATCTGCAAGGCCTTTGGCACCAGCCCCTCACAACATCCTTCTCTCTAAAGTGGAGAGGTATGGATTTGATGGATGGACTGTTCATTGTATGAGGAATTGGTTGGATGGTCGCACCCAGAGGGTAGTGTTCAACAGCTCAACGTCCAGACAGAGATTGGTGACAAGTGGGGTATATTGGGACCAATACTGTTCAGCCTGGAGAAGAGAAGGCTCTGAGGAGACATTATAGTGGCCTTTCAGTACTTAAAGGGGGCCCACAGGAAAGACGGAGGCTGTTTAGCAGGGCCTGTTGCAATAGGACAAGGGGTAAAGGCTTTAAAATGAATGAAAGAAAATTTAGACTGTCTTTGATATAAGGAAGAAATCTTTTATGCTGAGGATGGTGAAACACTGGAACAGGTTGCTCAGAGAGGCTGTAGATGCCCCATCCCTGGAAACATTCAATGTCAGGTTGCATGGGGCTCTGAGCAACCCAATCGAGTTGAAGATATCCCTGCTTATTGCAGGCTGTTTGGACTAGATGACCTTTACTTGCCTTTTACTGAATATGGACTTTGTTAGAAATATGAAATAAAGTAGAAGAAAATGTTTTGGAAGCTGTTTTTGTAAGACTTTCTTCTGTTCAGGGTCTGATTAAGACTTGGCAATCATATCACCAATGTTTGAAAAGACCTGACTCATGACATGAAAGGAAAATGCAAAAATCATAATTGTTTATTGCGAGCACTTCCAGCTTTCCTGGAGCTATCTTTCCCTGCCTCTTCATCCAACGTCCCATTACCAGGGAGGAAGAGGAGGAGCAAGCTGACCAGGGTGTGAAGGAGATCAGAGCCTGCTTTTGTGGGGCTACTTGAAGTCATCCCATCTGGCCCCATGAGGATATCTCCCCGGGGACTTGAGCCCCACTGAGATTTCTTGTGCAGCTTGGCAACAGGCAGCTGAGCCCAAATTCTCTTTTCTGCTAGTATCTTTCCAGCAGTTGCATCCTTTCTCATGGATTCCCCCGCCTGTGGAATAACTGTTATTCATGCTATCTGCACCTGGAGACAGTTCTTTAGATACGTGCCTGGATGTGGCTCTTCAGCCCAAGGGCAGGCTTGAGCCGGGGCACTGTGTTTATCCACAACTGGGTGCTGAGCTGCAACGCACCCTCGTGCTTTTCAGGGCTGAGCTATAACACCCCCATTAACCTTCCGGGTCCAACAAACCCCCAAATTCTTTTGCAAATGCCTCCTACTCACTTCCCTTATCTCTTTAACAGTCTCACAGTTATTTAATTTAGCTCCTTGGAGTTTCATTTTCATTTTAATTTCCCCAAGGTTCTCTTACCTTTTTTTTTTCTTTTTTTACTGCCTCTATTTCAACATCTGCAATCAGCCCTAATTGAAGTTCTTTCTGTGCTGAGCCATGAGATGCAGAGCTGGTGAACATTGACCTAAATCATCCCTCCTCTTTTTTAATTTTGCAATTAAAGAGATTGTATTATTTAAAGAGATTATCCGAAGGCAGAAATTGCTATTACCTGAACGCTCTGCTAGGATGGGGAGGCTTCTCAATTGCAGAGGTGAAAGCACAAACATATGTGTTGTGTAGCTGCTGACCCCAAGTTCATGAGGGGTCGTAGGCATATCCGTGTGGCCATTTGTGTTAAGTTTTACAAGATCCCAGCTGCTCACCCCCGGCTGATTTTGCTGTGACAGAGCCTGAAAGAAAAAGAACAAGGGGTTATGACCCAAAACGTGTGGTCAGTGACTCAGACCACAATTACATCCTGGGTTCACAGGACAAACTCTAGAAAGCTTGGTGGATTTGAGACATTTTCTCTGTGGAAATTATTAAGCCCCAGAGAACCCAGATAACTCTACAGCAAAATATGATCCGTTATCTTTGAAGCGTTGATTCTAATTTAATTTTAATGATGCTTATGAGAAATGTGACGCCTGTGTGTCTGCTTTATAATTGCAGCATATTCTAACTCTGAGGTTCTAATGTTATTTTACAGAGTGTCTGTTGATTTCCTGTTGTATCTATTGCAATGCAACTTCAGACTATTTGCCAGACACTCTGGAAATTACATATTATAACTTTCCTCCTCAGACACGGGTTATGTGGCTAAATGTAGTTTATTAGCTCTGTCGTAAAAGGCAACAGCTTTGTCTACTGTAGCTGAGGCTGAATTATGGATCTGAAAGTATTAGACTCTGTTATGGAAGTGTATAAGGAAGTGTTATACTAATAAGATAACCAAAGTTATTGGAAAAATAGAGCTCTTGAGATGTTCTGACTTTGTCGTAGTCATTGTCCCAGCAGTCATATTATCTGTATTTAATTTGAGATTGCTGGATTAATTCACTTTTTTTTTTTTTTCCTGTGGGTTGCCAGACAATCTAAGCTCTCTCTGCTCTTCCCATTTCCTTCTGTCTTGCTCTGCAAAGGAATGCCCTTTAGGATCCAAAGGCATATTTGAAGAGATTATTTATTACTCTCCTCTATTCCAGTAGTGTTTCTCTCTGGACAAGAGCACTTCGATTTTAGTTTTCATTTCTCCATCTCCTTGGGACACACCAAGAATTTTATTGCAACAGATTTTTCAAGCACCAGAAATATTCATTAAAAACAGTTGTAGATGTTTTTGGAGGCACTTCCAACAACTATTGCATCCCCTAATTTCAGGTGCTCTTTTCAACCGTGACCACTGATGCCTCTCCTTACCTGTGCATAGTAGTAAAGCTACAGAAGAATCAAAGCAACATGTAAGAACTTTGCATTCAAGCTCAGATCTGACTTTTTTGGTGGTCAGGTGTTCACTTTGAAATAAAATGGGAACAGATCTGTATCATCTGAAATAGTCACCTCTCACATGCCCTACTCTATTCACTCCATGCAAAACCTTGGTGCCAGTGGGCTGGAATGCAGCTCTGCAGAAAAGAATGCAGCTGTCCTGGCGGACACCAAGTTGAAGAGGCGTCAACAATATGCCCCTGCAGCAAAGAAGGCCTCTTGCATACTGGGTTGCATTAGCCAGAGTGCAGCCAGCAGGTCCGGGCAGTGATTTTTTTGCTGCATTCTGTTACGGCTCTTGGGACACTCAGGGGCCTGCCAGAAGAGAAGATGAAGCCAAGCTCTTCTCAGAGAGGCACAGGAATAGGACAAGATGCAGCAGACACAAGCTGAAGTGTGGGAAATCCCAATTAGATGTAAGGAAAAAAAGGGTTCCCAATGAAGGTGTGAAGGGGCCAGAGGTACTGGGGAGTCTTCACCCTTGGAGACAAGCAAAGCTTCACTGTACAAGACAAGCCACCTGATCTAGGTGTGTCCTGGGACTAGGCAACCTCAGAATTTCCCTTCCAGCTGAAATCTCTCCATGAACAGGTGATCCCACACCTTCCTTGTCTTCCCTGAGCAAGCAAACTAGAACAACGAACAAGCCTGACTGACAAAACCGGCAAACATACAGCAACTGTTGGGAAGTCAATAGTTACGCTACTATAAAAGAAACCTAACACCTCTTTGTATTGAAAATAAACTGACAAGCAGTTTTATGCCCATCAAACACCAGAAAAAAAACCCTCATCAACTCCATTTCTCACTGTTCTGTTCACACCAACATTTTAAGCTATTAGTGCTGTAATACATAAATAATGCTTTCTTATTTAGCAGCTTTATTAAACCCTGGAGACTGACTCAAGCTCCTAGTTTGTTACATTATTAAGCTTGTCATTCATTATTAGATCAGTCTGAGTTTATTGTAGCTTTGAGCTACATACTATTAAATGCCAAAATCAGCATTTCCATAACACTAAGCACAGCCCAATAGAAAGTTGGAGGAGTCAAAGGGTGAGCTGGCACTTCATCATTCATGTTCTTTGAAGAGGAAGAAGCTGGCTAGCAAGAATTACAGTGACACAGCCTGGTTCTTCATGGCCTTCCTCCCATGAAGAAGGGCCATACCACAGCATCCACCTCCAAGGTGATGGATGAGGTTGTGTTTGTTGGCTGGGGGGACTCCAGGTCCTGGAGGAGGTAATGGCCATAGAGCATCTGGGATGTCTGAAGGGGAGCTGGAGCGATTTCTGCCCTCTTGGCAGAAGTAGCTTCATCCCATTTTTCTTAGGGAGTTCCCTGTCTGGCTCTTGTCTGATGCTGTGTCAGATCCCAGCCTTGCAATATGAAGCAAATTATGACAACCAAACCAAACTGAGGAAACCAAGCCAAATTGCACTTTTAAGGTGAAGCTTAACCAGTCAATCTCATCAGGGTGGTGGTAACTTCTGAAGAGCAGACAGGAAGTGTCCATACCAAGAGCCAGCATTTATTTTCTGCTTTGCAGGGTCTGGCATGCAGATGCTGTGGGTGCAGAGCACCCATTTGCCCATGTCCCCTCCCATCCAGCTGTGAGTGGGGCCACAGGACTTCATATTGCTGAGGCTTATTGCCTGTGAGCCAGCCCCAGCCTGGAGATGAGAGTGTCAGGTCACCCCCTGCTGAAGCTCAGGTGTGCGAAGTCTCTACACTTCTTTTTTTTCAATGAATAAATGGGGTCTCAGGACAAATCCAGATCAGCCATGGTGCTCAGCTCCTATGGGACTTCCTCCCTGCTGCAGGAGGCAACCAAGGCATATGCAAGGAAGGAGAGCAAAGCAGAGAACCGCTGTTTTTGGAGGTCCTTAGAAGAAGAGGTCTTACCCCGCTTCTCTGCTGACAGACTTTACCCTATATTAAGATGTTACTTGATTTGCAGGCAAAGAATTGTTTAGTATTTGAATTTTTCTTAGATAACTTCAAGTTTCTATAAAAGGACAAACAATTTCTGGCCATGTCTTGAAATATGCTTTTCTGGGGTACACCTTCTTGTATTTTTAATTTCAGATCTTACTAGTTTCTTTCCCCCCTGCCCCACCACAATTCTAAATTCTCTGACGCATTTCTCAAAAGGGCCCTGCAAAAACTGAAATCCCCACTTGTAAAAGGGTAGAGATTTACATAACTCAGTATTCTTTTTTCTACAGAACACACCTGTGATCGGTCATCTGCATTTCATTTCCTTGCCATGACAGGGGTCTCCTATTTGATGCTAATAGGGGATATTCTTCCATTCTTTTCCTAAACTGTTTTTCTTTACAGTTTATCAGGATCAAAGAGTAAACATCATAGCTTCTGATCAAACACAGACTGATTTTGTGGTTCTCATCTTCCCCTTTAATTATCTGGCCGTTAAGGGAATATGTGTAATTCGCTCCTGGCGGGGTTATCATCTGCTTCGTCCTCCTGTTCAGTCCTTCTGGTCATGTTATCGTTCTTCTCCTTAATTCCTCTAATGAACTGAGAAAAAGTACGTGAATAAATTAATGTGTGAGGGAAGATTTCACATACCGTTTAGGAAGTCAAGGAAGTTCAAAATTGTGGTAAGCATGTATGGCAGTGAATCAACACCTGAATAAGAACATGAGCATCAAAAATATCCTTTGGTGAGCCACTCAGCCACGCATCCACAGTCACATCAGCTTTTCCTGGCAGAAGGTCCCAACAGTATCATGTTGGCTGCTGACAGCATCTGGAGGTCAAGTTCCTGTTTATGAGCACTGCTTTGTCTGTAGCTCAGGGGCAGGACCTGAGCCTTCATTCACCCTCCTCCTCTCTTCTGTGGTACTGACAGTGATGAAATATTGGGTGGCCACATGTTTCTTATTGTTCTTGTATCAACAGGTGATATGGAAAGGTACAGCATTTGTATTCAGAAACTCTCTCATCAGCCCTCATGCTTAGCACCATCATATTAGCACTGAATCAGCCCCCCAGCATTTCATTTGATGTCAATCTTTGTTCCCCAATTGGTCTGAAGATCAACAAGGTTGTACCAGAAGATGGAATGAACCAGGCTCACATTTGCCCTTCACTAGGTACTGGGAGATTTGGGCAGAGAAAAAATCAATGGTGTAAAGTTGTGATACTTTTGAGAAGAGTGTGTTTAATTATAAAATCAACGCTGGGCTCATGTGGAACTTCTCAAAACCAAAGCTGTGTATGGAGAAACACCCTGTGTCTCAACAAGACAGTTGCTAAAGGGGTTTCTCAGGTTTAAAACCACATCCCAAGGACACCAGGCATTTTGCTAACACCCAAATGACCTATGTTCAAATCTATTGTGCGTCTCAACACGTACGACAGCAGTGTTGCCACAGCTGCCAGCTTTGGAGGTTGCTGCTTTATTTCACAGTTGAAGAGCAGTCTGTGTACCTGAGAGCTTTTTCATTTTGCATCATCTTTTTCACTTGGTCTAAACTCAATGTGCGCCTTGTCATGAAGGGTTTTGAAAGGCCTTGGTTTAACTCTGACAGAGAACAGCTTGACCCTGTTGTGAAACGTCATACTCCTCTTCCAGGCTTCTCTGTCAAAAATGGGAGTCCTTAAAAACACTCAAGAGCAGCTTATTGACAAAACTGCAACTAAGGCAACTTGCTCGGTAATGAAGCAGCTCTCTGACATAACAACACATTCCTCTTTTAATATTTCAGCCCGTGGGGAAACTGCCTCAACAAGTAATTCCGGGTATTGAACACCCCTTTGCTCATTGTCTCTTTATTAGAAAGGAACCGCAGAAAAAATGTGATAGGCCATGAGGCAAAGAGGATTGTTCAACAAATCCCTCAAATATGTCGAGTGCTGTCCTTGCTTAGAGTAACTTTAATTTTGTTAATGAGGAGTGTAAACCTGTTTTTGCATTTTTACTATCAGTGCCTTTAGCAACTCCTGCCACTAGAGCTGATTTAAAAATTTAACATTTGAGTTCTATTTAGAGCTATGCTTAGAGTCTAAACATTCAAAATCTCAGTATATAAAAACTGGGAGAATTATAGAATTTTAACTTTCAAATGCCCTCTTATTTGGCCATCTGACTGTAAAAAAGACGATACAGAAAAAAATCAGTGTTATTGCCCTGGTAAATCAGTTGTGTGGCAGAGGACCAGCAGGTCCAGCCCACAAAAACTTTGTTGTTTATTTTCTGAATTTTCCACATGATAAAATCTCTTTAATTTTACAGCTTGAAGCTGTTTAGGTGCGAGATCATACCCGCTTCAGCTCTCCTTTCAAGGTGGACATCCAACTATTATTACCAACTTTACTGATACCTTTCTACTAGGAAACCCTTTAGCCAAAAGCATTAAAAATTAAAAGATCTGTAAAGAAAAGAAAAAAGGCTAAAAGTTTGTCTCAGCTATTTAAACAACATTTCATTTATTTTCCCAACTGTCTCTCCAGACAGTGCTGATGTATTGCTAAGGGCATCTTCCCCTTGCCTGTTCCTCTCAAGAGCATGACTTTCAGAAACTTCCTAATTTTAATCACGTCCCACAACAAAGCTCTGAATAGAAAATTAGAAGCACTACAAGAGACAATGTCACTGAAAAGTGACAGGCTTGAAAGACCTTGCTGTGAAATTCAGGAGACATTACAGCTGATGCCACCAAGCACATGAAGTCCTCGCATGTTGAGCTCATGGTTACCAATGAAACTGGCCTGCAACACATGACCCAAAATCTTCATGTACCTCCTTATGGACTTCACAGGGCTAAATATGCAGTAAGCTATTCCATAGCCCAACTCCAGCAATCATGGGTGCTCTAAGCCTCCCAGGCTGCCCCATGTCACTTCCACAGGAGCTAGTGTCACTGTATAAGTGACACTACTTCAAATGACTTCAGAGCATCTGCTTTAGGAATTCCAGTTCCTCTAGCAGTCAACATCAGAGCTGGTAGGAGAGCACATACACTGGTACTGTGGATATGTCTCTGTGTTTTCTCAAAGGGACATATGTTTCTACATGTGTCATGGTTATCTCTGCCTTTCCCTGAGGTGATAAACACTGTGGGGCTGCAATGGTAGATTTCCTCCATTACATCTCTCCAGTGACGAAAGGCAGAAGCCCATGTCTCCTGTTCCTGCATGGTGCAGCAATCTGTATGTGAAATATTAGCATGGTTGCAAACCAGAACACACTCAGAGGACAATCAATGTTGCAGGTAACCCTATGAGCCAAGCACTGGGAATTGTGTACGCTGGTCTGTGGTGGAAAGATGTCAAGAACTAATTTTGTGAGGAGACCTTGACTGTGCTGAGGGAAGGCCTAGAGCCATCCTGGACCACCATGGCATGAAGCCAGAGGTGGAGGCGAAGGATGGAAATGTTAAACTGGAGCCAGATTTTCCATTGCTATTGGTAGGTCCATCACTAGAGGGAGATCAAGATCTACCCTATGATGGGCATTCATCTCACCTCTGAATGTGCACTTGCAGCCCAGAAGGCCAATCGCATTCTGGGCTGCATCAAAAGAAGTGTTGCCAGCAGGTCCAGAGAAGTGATTCT
>JAOXJM010000012.1:8211639-8260576 GCA_026413425.1 Tringa solitaria
TGCCCAGGGAGGTGGTTGAGGCCCCTTCCCTGGAGACATTCAAGGTGAGGCTCGAAGAGGCCCTGGGCAACCTGGTCTAGTTGGGGGTGCCCCTGCCGACTGCAGGGGGGTCGGACTAGATGACTTTTGAAGGTCCCTTCCGGCCCAGATGATTCTATGATTCTATGATTGGAATATAGGAAAGATAAGCTTTGACAACATTTTCCTGCTTCTTTTGCCAAAAATGATTAGGGAGATACAGTTAGGGAGATAGTTTGACATGATTACTACCATGATGCGGCACAGTCTGCATGGATGGAGCATCATACCCTTAGGATTTTGTCCCAGTTTAATGCCATAGACTTAGCTCAAACTTACTAAGCACTATCATTTGCCTGGTTTTATTATATGACTTAGAGAGGGGGATTATCTCTGGTCTTAGGGAAGAAATGTACCTCTGCATCTGAGGTACATCCATCAGGTTTCCTATAGCAGCTAGGGCTTTGCCACTGGGATAACTGTGTCATTGCTACACTTTTGTGCTTTCAACAAAGTGGAGTTCAAAATTTTATACTGTGGGTTTGGAGTTTTTCTCTGTTTCTCATGATGTTCAATATGAGATTTGCTCTGAAAGTTAATCTTGCTTTTGTCCCAGTGTGTGCCAGCAGTGTGCGGGAGAGAAGACTCTGCTGAAACATGCTGGAGGTGTGGGTCAGGGTGAGGGGCACAGTCAATGCTGGTGCTCTTTGGCCAGCCCTGGGGGACACTGCAGAGGACCTGTTCCAGGGCTGTTCCCCTACCATAACCCCAACCGTCACACCCAAAGAAGAGGTGTCCATGCAATGACTGAAGTCCATTTTAACCATAGCAGGATAACCGTACCTGTACAACAGGTAACACAAGCTCTTTGCTTCCTGAGAAACAAGCAAGTGGTGAAGGATCTCAGACAAAATTTAATGCCAGCTGGTCGGATCCCTTTCCTAAGTGAGGTGCTATTTTTATAAGAGAACAGATAGATAGACTGTCTAGTTTGAAACCTGTAAGTCTATTCTAACTTCCAAAATATTCTGGCAGTGAAAGTTTTTTACCAAAGCCTTCAAGTTTCTTTGTCTAGTTCCCGTCACATTTCTATTTTCTGGCTCCTTCCTGGAGCACGTGCGTGAACTGAAATTTGTTTGCAGCTTGTGTTTGCTGGGTGCTCACGGCCTCTCCACCACATCACTCCTCCGGGAGCAGCTGCTGCAGAAATATTTGTGTTGCAACCTGATGAGGTTCATAAAACACTGTTGGGTGGAAACACGATCAGATTTACAAAACGGTAGGTGTCCGACAGCTACTGGGGGCTGCTCTCAACCAAGACAGTGACAGCCACCATTCGTCATTTGGTAAAAGGCCATAGCTCACGTCTCAGTCCACCCCTCGTTCTTATGCAGCTGCTGGGATGTCTGTCCTGCTGGGATGCAGCCAAAGCCACAAGGGACGGAGTGTGCTGGAGAGATGCCACCAAGCGATGCTCCTCTTGCTGTAGGCAGGGGAAGCAGCAGAGGACGGTACGGGGCTGGGAGGGGAAAGTGCTGCCTTGGCCCTGTCTTCATTTCAGTGTGCCAGCCACTGGCAGAGAAAATTTTTGATTTATTAGTTTTTGCATCAGATTTCGGTGCTGCAGCTGGTCTCTGCTCCTGTGTTGCCTAGAGCCCATCCTCTCATGCACTCGGCTCCCTGGCAGAGAGCTGCTGAATGTTTGTGTCCCTCACTTTTTCACACTTTGGCTGTTTTGTCATATTTTTTTTCCTGGTGGTGCTGCTGCTGCAATATGTTATCTGTCAGAGGAGATTTACAGGCACATGACTCTGCCTGAGAGGTAGAGCATGCCTGAAGACTTCTGCACACACACTGCACCAATGCAGTTGTCTCCTGCCTAATGTAATTGGGAAAGCAACCCAGCACTACCTTTTCTGTGATCACTACATAAAGCGTTGGTCTGTTAATAAATTCACTGCACAGTCCTTAGGACAGGCTTTCAAGGGAAAGAGTAGAGAATTAAGGGTTTAAACCAGCATCAGCATTCCTGCACGTAATTACTTGCGCAGTGTTTTTAAAATGTATCCTACAAATCAGTCTTTACAGGTCCTGACAAAATCTAATCAGTAGTTAATCTTGTCACAAGATAACTTCCTTAGCCAAAGCAATTCATTTAGCCACAGTATTAGTTCATCACAACACAGCCTCACTGCAGGCTAATCTCCTCCCTAGCCCCAAAAGGAGTCACGGAGACAAAAACCTATCTCCTTCCAGCTCCAGGGAGGTTGTTGAAATATCCGTCTGCCCATGAAAGGCTCAATGTGGCACCCAATGTGGCACCAACCATCCTGCCCAGCCATTTACCTACCTCACCTGTACACCCTGGGCTGAACAGCCCCACTGGGAGAAGATGAGGTAGCACTGGGAAGTCTTGTTTAAAACGGCTGCTTCATTTATCTGCTTCTTTCAGGTGTGCGTGAGGCACCTGAGCACCCCTGCGATCTCGTTGGGTGCTGCCAAATACGTCAGTCATCGCTGCTGATCTGGACTTCGCAAGCTAGAGGTGCTCCTGAGGCATCTTTTAGTATCAGTCACGTCTCCCAGCACTGCTCCTGACCGCTTCACTGGTCCCCAAGAGCTCTGATCTCCACAGAGCTCCTCACAAGCCATGCAGAAAGCCAGGGCACATCCACGCATGCCCTGCCATGACAGAGCACAATGTAAATGATGGGCTTGTTTTAGGACCGTGGGGATCTTTTAGGTCCCTCACCTCAGGACCAGTCATGCCTATGGATCTGAAGGAAACGAAAGTTTTTCCTTGGTCTCAGCCTGAGACTCATCTGCTGAATCTGGGAGGGGTTTCTTTGCTCTGGAAAGCTCCTAAACCAAAGCACCGGACATTGTGTCGGTGAGCCATGAAGGAACAGACCTGAAAGCTAAAAATATTTTTCAACAAATCAAAAGGCTTATGAAAGACCCGAGTGAAGAAAAAACACCACGAGGAACAAGCCGGGGTGAGATGGGAGCCAGTTCGTGGGTCAGCTCGGCTGCTGCATCCCTCAGCGTGGCAGCTCACTGCACAAAGTTTGTTTCTTGTCTCCATCTGCTGTCAGGTCAGGAAACCCACATCCCAGACTGGCTTTTCTGGATGTTTTAAGATGCCCAAGCAGCGTCATGCCACTTGTTTCAGAGGGACACTTGCTAGTTCAGCATCAGTCTAGATCAAGCTGCTGGCACATACAGAAAAAATTTTGCTTGGAAACGTAATGTATCACTTAAAATAAATGATAATTTATTTTATTATTGCTTAAAATAAATGAGAGTCAGGGGTTTCTCCACAGATTTTGCTTAGCAATAATTCCCATGGAAGTCCCACTCTGAGAAGCTTCAGCTCGGAACAGTCCTCCCAGTTTAAGCTGTCATGTTGTAGCTGCAGCCAAACTTCAGGAGCTGCTGATGGAGCAGTTCTGTACTGGCATGTCGACTGAAACCAGAGCTCTCAACATGCTGCTCACTGCCTAGTCTGTAATAATCAAACTTATATATCAAAGTCACCTAAATACTGCAGTCGTCTGCCACGAGAATGGTCCAAAAGGAAAAATTTTCTTGCCTGTCTTGAAAGAAAAATATACTCCACCAGCATCAATTACTGTAATTTTAAATCTATGAGGACACTGCTGCTTTATCTAGAAAGGCAAGAACGATGGCCAGAACTAGCACAGCAGCAATGCTGTTTGCTTGCTTCCCATGGATGCTTAAGAAGAAGCCGCTGAGTGCAACCAATTGCACTTGAATGTGACCCCAGAGAAATTAAGTCCTTCAACGATGTCTTGTTACCAGAAAACCATTCTGCAAGATCTTCTCAGGAAGATTTGCTCATGTTCTGGACCCACTTGAAGTTCCTGCTCAGTCTCATCAACTACAAGTGCCATCTTTGCCCTGCTTTCACATCATGGTGCTCACGGCAAACCCACCCTTACTGCTATTGAAGGTGCTACTAGCATTCATCCCAAGTCCCTTTTGGCCATGCTGAGTACAAACACTCAAGGAATTCCCCTTTGGTATGATTGTCTCTCCCTGTGGGCATCATGGAGGGTTTACAAGGCCAGGGTAGGACTCAGACTGCAGAGTAAACTCAAGTTTATGTGTCAGTAGTGCCTTGAGTGAGTACAGTTTATGTGTTAGTACTGCCTTCTCTGTGATCACTCTTTTTGACTCTGGAGAGCTTTTCAATCCACCCTGGAACAAATAAACACCTACATTTGGTCTGCTGACATGGAAGGAAATGGGAGCAGAGGCACCAAACTTTCACAGAAACACCTACATGGTGACATCTCAGCATAGGCATGTTATTTGGCAAGTCGCGTTCCTCCCTGGAGGGAGAAGCAGGGATATATGGGATTGCAACTGTTGGACTTTCCATCAAGGAAGGAAGAAGTGTAAGGGTCAGTTCCCAACATCCCATGGGAGAAGATCTGACCTCAAAGCCATGCAGAACTCACAGTCACAATAGATAGCAGCCAAGGACGCTGAGCATTAACATTTTCGGGACAAGTGACTATGGAATTTGGGCCTGAGGATGGCATAAAGACCAGCCCAAAATTGAGCTGGGATGGGAAAAAAGCAGGACTTTGTTATAAGCAACTACCAGTGTCACATGCCATGAGAAAATTCAATGTTTCTGGATCTGTGGTTCCAGATCTTTGCCTAGCTGCAGCCTCATGTGTCTACCAACAAGTTATAACCTCAGATGAGACATGGCAGAGTTTGAAGAAAAAGTTTAATGACCAGATGGGTTGGCAAGGGGGAAAGTTGATCCAACTGGGGACTGTGTGGAGGTCAGCAGTTCATCATCAGGAGCAGCTCCATGGCAAACAGGCCACAACAAAACCCAGCTTGCCAAAGAAGCTGGTGCTTTGGGAGAGTCAGGGTGGAGCTGGCAGATGATTCCCATGGAAAGGAATGTGAGGACTTGCACTTTTGTTTGGAAGAAGCAGAGGACTTGAAAGGCAACAAGGAAATAGAGGTGGATGTAGAAGAACCTGATGTTTTTTCCTGTCCTTCAGGAAAGGTTGTAGTGATACAAGTAGGAGATGTGGCCACTGCAGCAGCATGGAGGCATGGGATGGGGAAGCAGAAGGGAGCTTAGCATCTTCCTGGGTGAGTCTAAGCTGTGGGCTGGATGGGCTTCAACCCAGCAAAGCTACAGGCTCTCCTGGGGGAAATGCTACACTCCTGTACCACAGCTGCAAATATTACATGTCAAAGCCATCATTACCTTGTCTTCAACCATGGTGTCTGGAGCAAGTCATCTGCTGGGTCACAGCATTATTACTTAGCAACATTAGCTGGCTTTGCAAATGGAGTGGCACAGAGAACTCTTCTGCAAAACAAGGAAAACATTATTTATGAGAAGGCTCTGACTCTCTGCTTTTACCTAGGTGTTTGCTAAAACGGTTTCTTTTTATTTTTTCATCTGCGTGTCAGTTTTCCTTTGTTTTAGACCACAAGCTGTTGGTGAGTTTCACCAACTCTACGCATTCAGCAGCAAGAAGGACTAAAATTGATATGTTTGACAGAGGCTCCAAGGCACTTCAATAATCATAAGAGTAAGTAACAATAATATAATTAATTAATCTCTGTGTATTTTATATGTGAATATACAGCTATCTGTAAAATAACAGGTATGGGCTCAAAAGAACAAAATCTGTGAAATTAATGTCTTTTTGGTATCCTTTAATTAATTTCATTTAATATCTTGTAGGTAAGATGAGGCAGGCCCCGCAGTCATGGTTTCAGAAAAGAATTACCCTAAATGATGTTTTTATCTCTACCAATACTTATGTCACCATCTGAAAAATTAACCTTTGATGTACAAGGGTTACTCACACAAATACTACACTTTCCCCTGCTCGGTCCAGGGCAAGACTCTCTGTTTCTTGTTTTGGGGGACGAGATTCTGTGCATCAAAAAGGGCCATGGAGATGGTGCTATGGGACACGACAGTCCTCTTGCAGCCCTGAGTCTGCATGTGGGAAGGCATCAGTTCACCAGCAGCAAGTCAACAGCTTCTCGATCTGTCTGCTTGAGACAGGAAGAGCTACAGCCCAAAATCATGAGGTTTAGCAAAACTGACACCTTACGAAGTCATTCCAGCAGTGCCAAAGTGCTCATTGCATCAGCCAGTGATCTTCATTTCAGCAACCTAAAGGTCATCAGAAGCACTATATGCACTTAAGCTACTTCAACTTGTCCATATAGAGGACAGTCCCCTTCCCTGGCCTCCAGACCTGATGCAAGGCCCAAAAGACTCAACTCACGCTCCTCACCCCTGAGTATCATCGTGAAGGTGAGTGTGTTTGGCCATCAAGAGCTGACCCTGAGGTTGTCCCTTCTCATAAAACACAACAGGCTAGAGTGAAGCAACACCCCATATAATATAAATGTTTGGAGCACTTAATTAAAGGGGTGGGATAGGAAGTAAACTAGGCTGCTCCATACTCCGCTCTGCTCACGAAGTGGCAAGGTGTTGCAGAAGTGCTGCTTCCTTTTCCCAGTCATGTTTCAAAAGAAATTGGTTACCACTGATTTTGCAAAGAGCCCCATCCCGTTAGAGTCAGATGTCCCCCTGATGCTAAGGGACATTCAGGGGCCACTGCAAGGAGGTCCTTATGAAGGAATTTGTCTTAATCCCAGCACGGGGATTGCAGAAGACACCAGGCAAGAGGGAAGGCAGGGGTCTGTAGGACTGGCACATGGAGCAAGAACAACCCTTCCCATGCAAGAATCGTGACTGGTTAAACAAAAGAAGTAGACAGCAGGTTACAAGGAGCTTATTATTTATGCAACAAGTCATTAAGCTGCGGTTGGCTACAGGATGTGGTAGGCACCAGAAATTTCTGAGGGTAAGCAGACACGAGCATGGCAGAAGAAGCCTGTATGAGTCATTTGACACAAAGTCACTCCTTCTGGCTTAGGAAGGTCCTGAATCACAGATGACTGCAAAGTGGGGAGTATTTTGGGGAAGTGTCACTAGGAATATCTCTGCTGGAGACAGGATGCAGGCCTGAGTGATGCTTTGCCTGACACCATCGTTCTACTGTTCTCACCCTAGGACAGTCATATTTTAAGTAAAAAAATAAAGAACTTTACAAGTTACCAAAATGCTATTCACCTGCTGAGGAGGGCGGTCAGAATTCCAATTTTGAACTCGGGCACCTAAATTCTTTCTGTGTCTTAAAATATCTTTTTTATTATGTTCAAGATATTGAGTGACTAAGGTAACGCTATATAAATTATATGTCTGCCCTCTCATCATGCCAACAATCACTGTGTCATCTGGATATTTTTCACCAATCACTTCTATTTTCTCCTCAACTTATGATAGCTCTATGACCCCATGATAAATATAAAGATACAACTTGGGGAGAGGTATAACGCCAAAAGAGAAAATTAGTTGATAATTACTAACTAAAAATATTATCTTACTTGTTGAGATTAGCCAGATAATTTTTAGTCTATTTAATGTGCTGTACCATTTCTTATGCAAAGTTTTAACAAAGTTAGAGCATACCATGTGATGATAACACTTAAAAAGTGTAACTACAGTACATTCAATTGACCTCTATCAGCAAAACTTGTTAGCTCACCAAAGAACACTATCAAAGTAATTTAAGAAAGAACTATTTTCTATGAAATCATCTCGATTGTTGCCAGTAGTTTTCAGCACATAAATTCAAATGATCATCTCATTTTCAGGAGAGACGTGGCTGCTGCAAACGAAATCAGGGAGGAACGCAATAGCAGCAGGACTCACGATAGCATACAGAGGTGTTAGGATTTCTCGATAAGCTGTATCTATTTCTGCTTTATAGAAATACAGATAAATAAAGTAAAACTAAATGCATAAAGGTTTGAACACAGCTATCAGGGCAAACCTAAAGGATAGATGGTTGTATCCTGTAAAACTGCATCTCTGATAAGAATTTATAACTTGCAGTGAGTAAATAGCTCAACTTTATATCTCCTTAAACAAGGCAGAAAAAAAGACTCACAAAAGGATAAAAAAATACAAGACCAGAAAAGTAATTTTTACCTGTATACATAACCATTGGTGAGATTAGCTAGGGACACTAATGCCAAATATGTTTCTCACTGATGGCATTTTTGAATGGATGTTTAACGATGAGAGAGGTTTTAGTAAGAAACCACAGAAAGATCTGAAAAGTGAAAAAGATGCCTAAATAGTACAAGAACCGAGAAGCTCCATCTGTCTGACTCTATCAAAAAGAAGATCAAAAATTGGTTTGATCACAGAGCATAAACACCTTTAAAGGAAGGAAATCCTTAGAAGAAAGTGGAGATGAAACCAGAACCAGTAGCTAAAAGTTACTGCCAGACAATTACCAATCAACTACAGAACACAATTTTTGGGTGGAGAAGGTGATTTGCCACCAAGGCAAACTAATTTAGGAAGGATTCATACCTTGGTGGTTTTCTGAGGAGTAAAAAGCAATGCCACCATTTCCTGCAGTCAATGTGAAAACCAACATGTGTATTCCAGTCCAGAAATTGGTTTCTTCTACTCTTGTACTATTCTGAATCTAAGACCCATCTCTGCCTCCTCTCCAGAAAGCAATGAGGGAATGGCATCCTGACTTCCTAGCCACAGCTGACCCTGCTAAAGCAAATCTGCCTCTCCTGGCACCCTCTTATGAAGGAGCTGGGGTTTGCAGCCATTGACTGCAGAGTCAACACTGCATTTCTGCAGGCAATACTGCAGAAGCCATGCAAGGGGGCTCAGCAGCAAATGAGGCTCTGGGAGATGCTTACCAGGAATTCAGGCAGGATTCTGTCTGCAGCCTGCATTAAGATTCAGCAAAAAGTTCTCCACAGAGAAAAACTAAACACGTCAGGCTCAACAAACCAGTGCTGTGTTTTGCAATGTTATTTTGGATCTTGCCAAGCAACCCCAGTGAGCAGCACAAGTGACAGGTCACTGGACCCGTGCACAGCATGAGAAATGAGTGATGTACCGTCAAGTGAGAGGCATGGCTGATGGTTTTTATTAGTTCCACTGAACTGAAATCCCCCACCATGCTCTTCCCCTTATACCTAGGAATTCACTTCTCATCGTGCCCTTTTTCCATATCAAATCCCATTAGTTGGTGTATAAAGCTAAAAGATAGCATGTTTTTGGAGATGCCTACACTATATCTTCGCAGCTATCAAATCCACTGTTTGCAAAGCAGGTGTTATTTTTACCACATGCACTCAAGGAAACAGCTTACCCTAGCTATGGTTTTCAAGAACACAGCCATATTTCAAATTGTGTACTATCATCATGACAAGTCTGTCAGTCAGTCTGTCTTGGGAGCAGCTTTATTTTTCCTGCATTAGCTGTACTGTGATCAGACCTAAGAGCCTCAACGTGGCAGACGCAGCGTAAAAAAAAAGCAGTGAAAACCCCAGTTCCTGCCAAGGTTCCTTTCATTCATCGCAGATCCTTTGGAAAGGCTGCTGGAGAAGAGGAGCTCTAACAGAAAAGTCTGTTTTGGTGGCTAGAGAGGCTTCATCGCTGTGGTACCCGCTGCCTAAGATCTTCTTTGATGGATAAGTGAGGGAAGAAAATGTTTTTTGCGTGGATGGGCTGGGCTGTGCATGCAGGGGCAGGAAATGTGTAGAGATAAAATATAAGCCTCCCTGGTGAAATCAGCTATGTCCATGCAAAGAAAATACAAGCTGCTCCTAAACAAAAACACTGATATTTCACACCTGTTTATTCATGTGACAAGTCAAAGCTTGACATGGGGGAGAGCAAGACCCATTTCCCACAGGAGTGGGACCTGAGAGGCTGCAACCATTAGGGCTGTATTTGTGATCTTTTTATTTCCTTAGTGTTAACCCTCTTTTACCTTTATTCAGTAGTGTCAAATTCACAATGGCCTGTATCAGTGAGGAGATGCTTAAATTGCCTTTTAAGTGTTCCCTGCTCCAATTTTTTTTCCTCTTTCATACATTTTATTTCCCTCTCTCCTTCACCATTTCCCCCGAAAGTGCCTGGTTTTCAGCAAGACCAGGACTAATCCTTGAGAGGGATTATGTGACGAGCAGCCAATCTAGGAAGCCCCTTCCAGCCTGTCCTGTGCTTTTATGGCAGCTGTGCAATCGGGCAGGGCTTAACCTACCTGCCCACAAGGAGAGAGTGCTATTTGCTTCCCCAACATCTCTTTGCTAACATCTCCAATTAACCTCCTCCCTTCTTTTTAATATTGTTGTACCTATCTCCTTCCAGATTTAAAAAAAAAAAAAAACAACAACAATGAAACGCAGCAGTGGGTGGTGATTACCATCTCATTAGTCCATCAAACGTACAGATCGCCCTCCCCTGCTTCTCACCCAGGTCTCTCTGGCTGGTGGCCACTTCTGGACAAAGACCATCAAGCAGAATACAACACCGCGTTATCAGAAGAAACGAAGAGCTAAGGCGCCCTTGCAAATGAGCAATGGCGAGGACAAAGGGAGGAGGCTGCTAAGAATAATAACATGTTTTTATTCTTTCCGCGGAGATCTAGTTTGTCACATAATAATACAAACAGTCAATAGCTTTATCTACCTTTCACAGCTGGCAGGCAGAGTATGTGTAGCAACATTACCCCCTACAGTTCAACACCAGGCTCCCACCTTCTTTAAGCTTTAGGTACAGCTCTGGCTGTTGCTTATCTTAAGCCACTGAGGAAACTTCTTTTAGTTCGAATCCATTAAACCTGTGCGTGTGTGGAAAACACTTGGCAAAAGGACTAGGTAAGTCGGCAGCATGTAAAGATTAATTATTGCAAATAAATCTCGCAAAACCACAATATGTTAAGTTAGCCCAAATAGCTTTCCATTTGCACTTTGTCCTTATTTACAGCTTCTTGGCCACAGGTTTTCACCTGACCAAGAAAAATGCTGATTTTTTCCACCTTCCCTGAAGTATTCATCTACTACTTGAGAAGGACATAAAATGTCTTCCAAGATGGAAAAATTACTTGAAATTTCAGATGTGGGAACTTTATCAGGGAAAAAGGTACATTTTTACACAAAAAGTTGTCTTACACAATTTTTTATGTAGGCACAATGTTGAAAAGATAAACACAGTTACCATAGTGTTGCTGTCTGCCTGGGGGTATGTCCCATGGGCTTCTCAAAGTCTCGGGGACCCCACTCGTGTGGCCCTCGCAGAGCTTGGCACAGACTCTAGTCTGGCTTCAGTGGCTGTCCCCTCATACTGTTTTCTTTTTCCTTCATTTTCTTAAACAGGAAATGAAGAAGAAGAAACAGAGCTTTTTAAAAATACCATAAGCCTCATGAAAACCAAAGCACCATTAAAAGGGGCTGTAAATATCTTTGGGGGTTAAACATCCATGGGTTTTAAATTTAAGGCAACACTTCAAGGAGGGGTACCTTAAAATGCAGCTGGTGCAGCACAGCCACCTGACTGTGTAAAAGCTGAAATTGGCTTTTTGGAGCTCATTTGCACTCCTGCATAGCATTGCAGCAAAGCAATGATAGCCGGGACACACACAGCTACCTTTGCATTTCTCATGGTTTAACGCTTACAGCTGTAAAACGCCTGAGCTTATTTATTACCTGAGAAAAATTACAGTGGGTTTTGAAAGGTTCATTGCCCAGACACAAGTCTGGGAGTGACACCAAGGTGCGGAGGAGGACACTGAGCCACCAGTCCCCATTCCTGAAAGCCCACACTCGTCCTCCAGTGATGCACAGCTCACCCTGCCCTGCCGGCATGGAAACCTGCACCAGCAAAGCCTCTCTCCTTCCCATCCTGACTGACCAAACAACTTCATCACCTCTGCCGTGGTGATGGAGAGGGGAAGCCACCTCTGTACAAACACACCTAGTGGGTTGTAGCATCATCAGAGAGGAGCCAGTGTTGCATTTTGCAGCGTACCATGCAAATTGCAGCTCACACAAATAGCGGGAGAGTGATCTCCTCAGCCAAATGTGACAACTTCATATATACCTCACATAAAAACAGCGGAACGGAAAATCACTAAAACAGACACCCTGACATTCTAATCACAAATCTGAATGGATTCTGGCTTAAGGGTAGTAAATTTAGCACTCATCAGTCTGTGGCTTTGACTGTCATCATTAAAAGCACGTTTAAGAATCCAGAAGAATTCAGTTTCCAGAATCATTCCGTGTGTCCTGCCCCTGTTATCACACTTAGATTTTATCAGTATAGACCAGATGACATGTGTGAGCATTTCCTCGCTGGGAGAGGAAAGCTACAGGCAAAGCCTCCGCAGACACAGCTTTTAATGGATCTTGTTAGATCACTGCAACCCTCTGCTCAGGGCTATCTGAGTTTTGGTTTAAAAGTACCTTATCTTAACTTAGCAGTGAGGAATCAATTTTGACTGTGGGTTGCTTTCAGCCACAGGGCCAAACTCTGTGGTATTTTGTTTATAAGGAAGAGCATATTCTTTGTCCAAAATAGGAACCTATTTTCTACAAGAGGCTGCGTGTGGGAGCTCACTGGGCAGACAACAGCAGTCACACCTTTGCTGTGCAAACACCAGTGCATAAACCACGTGCAGCTTTTTCCCCAGCAAATTCAGGGAGTAGATCAGAATTCAATAAGTTGTTCAAACTCGTCTTGTTTTCTCTTCCTTTAGAGAATCCCTGACAGCAATGACCAGTTGCGATCAATTCATCGGAACATGCAATTGCAAGGAATCCTTCAGTTCTCCATCCCGCTTTTAATGTCCTCGGAGAGCGGAGCTTGAAGGAGAAGCGCGGAGTTAAGAGCTCTATAGGCACATCTGTGCGTTCACAGATTAATCCTTTAAGAACAGCTCAGGGCCAAGGGAGCCAAACGCTGTATCAGAAACCAGGATTCCCAGTCCCAACACCAGCTTTATGACTCAGGCTGCAACTATCCCACTGCCTGACTTGGGATAAGCATCAAGATACTCAGATCCCAGGAACAGCAAAAAGAAACCTGTGAACGCTTTCAAACTGATCTTGTTGGTTGTTTTTTTTCCTGCATTATTTGCTATTTTTGTTGTTATCTACATTTCCATTTCCACCTAAATTGCCATTATTCTGATTTTTGAAAGGTTGAAATGCCAGCATCCCCCAGGGCTGACACCAAGCTTTCCAACCAGCTGTTGCTAGATATCTGCCCTGGGCTTTTCTGGCATGGCAGTAAGCATCAGGACTCAGAGACAGGAAGATTTAGCTCCAGGTGGGCTGGTAACCCCCCAACAGGCCAGTGGGGAGCAAGTTGTTCCTTGTGCAGCTGATCCTCAACTTACTCCAGTTTCCAGCCCACTTGCTTCCTTCTCGGGAGGGTGCAAGCATCTCAGTGATGGCTTCTGAGCAGTGCTAAAGCACCCGAACACCTAAGAGACGTGCTATATATCAGCACTAACATTAATGCTAAAAAATGAGGTCTCAGGGTGGCCATGACAGTGAGGAATGTGCCTTGCCACAAACCCTCACCAAAGGAATTTGAAAGTCTGTGTTTTAAAGAAAGCAAAACCTCAAAGCTCTTGACTCCTGTGCGGCTTCACAACAAGACCTGCGTAAAAAGAGCAATCAGAGCTCTCATCAAAACCAATTTCATATGCTAAAGTGATGCCAAGTAATTATTGTAAGGCACCGCAGCACAACTGCCTCAAGTTCCTGTGTGATCAGCATATTTTAAGAGGAGTTTTGCAGTGCGGTTTCTGGATGTTGCAATCGCACGAGAGCCCTGGGGAACCGCAGCAGACTGCCTGCCACAGCTGGGCTCCACCACCTCCATCTCAAGGTGGGAGACCACGTTAGCAGCAGCCTCTGGGATCCTTCAGGATCTGTTCCCTGCCTGTTCCTGCTCTGCCTTACAGCAAGCACCCTACAGTGGGAGTTCTGTGGGATATGGGCAAATAAGGTCATATCCTTCTGCTGGTGCTGGGGTGGGCACTGCAACCAAGGGACTGCCCAAATCCAGTGCTGCAGTCGAGTAGATCAACTCCTTGGCTGTAAACAGTTTCAGCAGACCCTGAGACATCTGCTTAAATGTGCACAGCCGTAGTCAGCTGCCAAGATGCAGGGCTGTAGACCCCTTTGAGAGATCCTAGGGTATCCAAGATGTTTTCCTAGAGCTTTTCTCATGGGATCCTAGAGTAGACCTGCAACTTTCTGGGTCAGCATCTGAAGGCCAGGCAGATACCTTAAGGACCTCTCAAATGGCACTGAAGGTTTAGGTGCAGGTTTAGGTATCTGAATCCTGCCCAAAGGATGGGATTCAGCTTGAAAATTAAAACACCTGAGCCAGAGTCTTCATTGTAGGTGTTGATGTGAGCAAGGTGTCTAATTCCCACTACAGTCAGAGGAGACCAGAGGCTTGATTCAACTGCCCAAATGCAGGAATTTGGTGTACTCTGAAATGCTGTAGTCTGGAGTCCAGCTGTCACTCCAGAAGCTCAAGGCTCTCACAAAGGTTGTATGTGGATGTCTCAAATATCTTAGGATATATTGGATGGCAACAGATGTCTACATGTCGACACCGAACTGAACCTTGGATCCCCATCATCTCTAATGGCAACTCAGCATTGTCCTCATGGGCATATACATACCCACACCAAGGTATGTGTCTCTTAATCTGTGAGCCAAATCCCATCTGTAGCTATTTTGTTGTTCCGTAGATCACAAGAAATTCACCTTCACTGCTCCTGTAACTGCTTGTGATATTATTTCCCCATACAGTACTTACAAGCATATGACAGGCTGGATCCCAGCCTGGTGGAGATTTCACATTGATGTTAATAGGATCAGGAACATGGCCTACACAAAGATCAAATATAAGCCTCTTACCTCAGCACCTAGAGGCAAAATAGTATTAGACACTTTAGAAATGCAGATAAATTCTATACTGGTACAATGATGTCAAGAAAACAATAGAAAAAAAAAAGATAGTTTTGTTGCCTGTTGTTTTGAATTTATAGGAGACATTGCACAGATCACCAGAAAATATCAACAATTAATCACGTCTAAAATATGTGCTTAGAATTTTTTCAGAATCTACCTAAACACAAGAACAAAAGGCTTTTCTTCCTCAAAACAAACATAAAATGCTATCTAGTGTTGGCTCTTTGCTACTGCAGTCTCACATAAGTATTTCTGAATTAAACAGAATGAGCTGCAAAGGGTGCACAGAGCAGCACACACGACAGCACTGCACACCCAGGATACCTTGTCCTGCTTCAAAGTCCATTCTGAATTTTGAAGACCGTACAAAGCATGTGCTTGCTGGATTCCTACCCTGCATAGGAAAACTGGAGCATGGAAGAAAGACCTGGAAGAAAAGATGTGGAATGAAAGGTCTAAGCAGCTGCTGACCCAGGCACCAGTACCAGCTTAGCTGTGCTCTCTCTTTTGGCTTAACACAGCACAGGAGTTTCTCTAGCTAGAAAATATACATTAGTTTTAATATATTTTGACCGTGTGCACTGTTAACATTGAATTACATAAATTTTTAATGTTAAAAATTTAAAATATTTATTTAATAATAAATATCTGGATTTAAATCTCAAGGGAAAGAATGGCAGTGGACTGAAGATCCTCAGGGTTTCAGATAATTCCTTAATATTTATCTTTTAGTGTTAGTTAAAAAAAAAAGTAAACAACTCTTGCAAGTATTTGTGGTTTCCATTGTGATGGCTGAGTTAATTAAAGATCAGATCCTGCCTCCACAGCCACTCTTGCAGGAGAACTCCTATACAGCACTGCTTTTCCACCAGCATTTTTGCTGTCCATCAGCAAGGCACTATGACACCTCGGCACGTACAAGAACATCTTCTTTAAATTGCCATCAGCCCTGCCTAAGACGGATCAAAACATCTCAGCTTCGCCCGTGTGATGTGTCTCAGAAATGTCACTTTTATCCTCAGCAGGTGATGCCCCAACTAACAGTTTTCATGTCCTTCCAGGAGGAGGGAGCGGAGGGAGGGAAGGGGGAGAGGAGACAGCAGCAGCCGTTAACATGACTGCTCACACGCTGATTTTGCTTTCCGAGGCCAAATTTGCCATCGCTGGCTCTATGGACACATCATATACCTCTGCCTGTGGCATGTATAGCTGGCACCCTGCTGCCTGTGAGGAGTCCACACAAGAGCTCGCAAGATTTGGGTTTCTGGGAATAGAGACCATCAGCTCAGGCTTTGGCCATAACATTTTTTTCTGTACATTTTTAATACGGCCCGTGAAAGCCTTATTTTTAGTCAGACCACTGCAAGTAATGGCTCAGAAGCATTTTTCTTCTGAAATCCACAGTTTTCTTCCTGATGTAAAGGCAGAATGAACTGTGCATGTCAGATACTGCTCGTGTTTCTATTGTCAAGACTGGAAAATTATTATATTATCATATTATACTTGGAAAATTATTACACATCTGGAAAAATTATTATCTCAAGAATAGGATCAACTAATCAAAAATGTGTTCTCATAAGATTTTAATTCAAATCTCATATAAGCTCACTGTGCTAAACCTGTCCTGTTTTCACCACTACACAGCCCATGATCAGACAGATTCCTACTGACATCCCTGGAAGTTATGTCTGGGTTAATCACAGCGATTCTAGTGGAAATCTAAAACTTTTCACTTCCCCGCATCCCTCCAATTCTGACCATGGGGACTGCAAGCACAGGACACCATTTGCACCCAGGCTCCCTGGCTCTCACTGAGATGCTGATCCTGCTGACAGGGCTGCACACTACACAGTTATGTTTCCTACATGCCAGCCCCAAAGGTTTCCAAAAATCAGTTCACAACATGGCAATAAATTCCCAATGCCTCACAGCGTAGAAAACAAGCTGTCACATCCCAGCAGGAGCAGCAGAGGCCAGCAGGGACCCCCAGAGCATCACGTCACTCTGGGGCCATTCAGCAGCATTCACACTTCTCACCAGCCTCAGGTATTAGGTGCACAAAAATGTTTCATTCCTCAGAAAACACAAATGCGTGCTGAGAAGGAAAAAGATGAGACCTTCGGGGCCAGGACCTGTCCCAGAAATTGATAGGTGAAAGAGAATCAGTTGATCCCAGCCGAGAAAAGGTCCCGTTCTGCAGCTGCAGGGGAGAAATCTTCGACATTTCTGGAGAAGCCCAAAGGGTTCGAGGAGGGTCTGTGGCCAAGAGGAGGGGACACAGACACAAGTGGCAGCAGCTTGCCAGGGCACATGCCGACCAGCCTTGGCGCGCCAGAAGCAAATGGAGTCCAACATCTCGCACCGCAGAGATTTAATTCTTCGCCAAAACTTGTTATTCCTTGAGCGTTGAGCGCTGATGCTACACCACACACAGCAGGCAAGGACAACCTGCAGACTGGGCTGTGGCCATGATACCCGCACGGGAGCACAAGGGAAAGAAGGAAGGTTTAACTGGGACAACCAGGATATATATTATTCCCGTGTCCAACCGGTAAAGAGGCAGTTGCCAGTTCTCATAACGTGATTTCACTGCTACTTGTTCCAGCTCCTGAGGTCATGCAGTTATGGACAAATGTCAGCTAACGCTGCAAAAATGGGCTCTGAGACTTCGTCCCTGCAGGGAGCAATCTTTGAAAACGTAACCCTGAAAGACTGGAAAACCACAAGCAAATAAAAATTGTTGTGCAAGCCATAGCAGTCATCCTCGTGTTTTCATCTCAGTCTCGGAAGGTGAGATCCATGACGCTTTAACAACAGAGGTTGGCACTATGAGACAAGAAGCCATGGGGGCTGTGAGGGCTTGCTGGGGAAGAAGAGAAGCACGTTACAAACCCTCGTGCTGGGTCACTATTTTACAGCTCTGGTTGAAGGCACGTTCCAGTGTCAGATAAAGAGACGTATCACAACGAATGGTTATTATCTACTAGAAATACATACGATATTCCCCCCTGAATGAAGATCCAGAAGGGTGTAGTAACACTTCAAAGGGTCCTTCGCTGCAACTGCTTGTCCCAGGCTCTTGGAAGTTGAAGCAAAGGCAACAAACTGTCTTGTCACACAGGGGGGATGCGATCTCCCACTGAGGCACGAAACTCCCTGGGGTGAATATGGGAAAGGAAATATCCTGAGCAGTAACAATGCCATCATCACAGCCCGGGCACAGGCATCACTTCAATATTTGTGAGCCGATTCCCTGGCCAGTGATTCTAAACATTTCTATTACAGAAAGGCATCACTGAAAAAGTGTTTTTGAGCTGCAGGCTTGGACATCATCTGAAGGGAAGGCGGCAGCAAAAATGAATGTCTGTGCTGAATGACAAGGTCTTTCAGATTTTTTCCCTTTTGCAAAAAGAGCATCTGCTAAAAGTAAGATTATCAATGTGTGGAAACATGTGGATGGGCTGACCTGAACATGTCAGACTGCAGAAGTAGCTACTGGCAGCTCAGGAATGATGGGCCATGAATCTGGCAGGCACTTGAGGGGGAAAAAGTGCTGTGCTACATGGTATGGATACAGCCCATATGTGTTCCCTCTATTCCAGCCTCTCCTTGCTCTTCCCTCCTTCCTGCCAGCCCTAGGTCAGTTAAATATATCATGTCCTTAATCAGAGTAAGTATGGTAGCAATCACGGACCAAAGTGACCTGGGAAGAACTTCCACATTGCCCATTGACAAGCTGAACATCCCCTGTCAATATTCCTTAGTTCTTCCCCTGCTTTTGTGCTTTTTCTCCCTTCATTTACTGTTCTCCTCTTCCTCTTTGACTCCTGAGAAATCCCCAAGGTCTGGCAGCAAACCTGCAGTTCCTGAGAGCTTTGCCTTCAGCAGCCAAGCTTTGCTTTTCCTGCTTTTCTGCCACCAGGGAAACTTTTCCCATTTGGGTAAAAACGAAAGACTGATGCTGACAGTATTGACACATGAAATATTTTAAAGGAACAACCTCAAGTGCCTGTGGGAAGTGCCCTGAGTTCAAGAGCAAGAGCTCTATTTTGAGAGATGTTTTAAAACATCTTTAAACCCTCCCTTGATAACAAGGTTAAAAACCCTAAAACACTTTTCCGCAGAAGTGGTTTGTATGGTTCAACAACCTGAGGGTGGTTCATATCACATTGAGACCAGCGCGTTGGTTCCAGCCCCCCTTCACTTTGGGAGATTAAGGTCATCTTCACCTGGGCCTTGGGCACCTCACTCACAGCCTCTCAAAGGAAAAGAGGAAAAAGAAGGCATTGGGTCTGAAACAGCTATTCCTTACCCCAGGCTGCCACTGCTTGATGCATCCTGACACCTCAGTTTCACAAGTCGCTTGTTTTCAGCTAATTTCAGAGTGTTTTAGCACCCTTCCCCCTTAGGAAGCTCTTTCTTCTGACTGTTTTTTTTTGCTATTTAACTGTTCTTTAAGCTTGCTGATGATACACCGTATTGGAGCAGAACTGAAAATGAAGTCTGTTGTGGAAGAATATGTGCTACAAGGGGATGGTCCTGCCCAGGTATTTTAAGTCCTTATTGCAAACCAAATCCGTGACGGTCTGTAGGCAGAAACCAGCCTAGTGGCTGCTCATAATTCACATCCCGCTGCTCTTTGGGTGCAGATTTTTTAACAGAAAAATCCTGCAAATAACAAAACCTTGGGAAGACAGCTATTTACTGATAGAGAATGAGTCACTGTGTTTACTCTGCAGACTGTGATGTGAAAGACAAGAAGCCACAAAAGGTCACAGAGGAGTTGTCTCCTTGCCACTTATTTTGTCTGTTCCTCTGACAAAGGCAAAGCCATCTGCAGTACAAGCAATGAAGCAGTGATGACCAAAAGATTTCAAAAGGACATATGAAGAGTGCCAAACACTCTTGATAAAAAAGCGAGTGAACAAGAGGAGTCATACAGCTCTTTGTGTAACCTTTACTCCGCTGTTAAGTGCACCAGTTTATAGTAATTATGGAAAAGCCACTGATTGTATTATAAATGTAATGACATTAGCAGGACTGTCACTGTGTTTGTAGCAACAGTTGTGAAATTAATTTTTTTCTTCATTAAGGAGATCCTTATTTGCATGATTAAAATGTCATCCCAGATAAATGCATGTGCTGGAGAATGAATCACTGAGCAAAAATGCCACCTGCCAAGCCCGGAGAATAGGACAAATAAACAAGCAGCAAGGAGCAGCTCAAAACTTGATCCAGCTCCCAGTGGGAGCCGTTCCATCATCCTCGGGAGCTGCAACAGGCTCCAAGCGAGCGCCAAGGCGAGGAGGCTCAGCCCAGCAACAGCCCAAATGCTTGGGATTTTTGTTTTGGCCACGCTTAAGCATTTTGGAAAGGAAATCTACAGCCTAATAAAAACAGTGTCTCCATTGTGGTTTAGAGGGTACAAAAACCTACTGCCATGAAAGAGGGTAGAATCTATGTAATCCAAACCTACTCCTTTGCTACTCTTCGGTAAATCAAAAGCCCAGCCATGACCCCTCTAACGTGGCTGAAGCTCGTCGACTCTGCCTGCTACTACGGATAAACAATATTTCCTATTTACTGTCAAGCTCCACTCACATACGTGCTATAGCAGAAGAATCCACACCAAAAAAAATGTGTTGCAGGCTTGAAGGCTGACTCATAGCTGTCCCCAAAAGTGCTGTATCCCCAATGACAAAGTTGAGAATACCTGAATGAAGAACGCTAAGATGTTTTCCTTTTTATCCGAAGTTGAGAAGGGAAGCTGAAAAGAGGATATAGGAGATGATAGCAGGTTTTATCACTTTTAACTAGGTCCTGATCCTGCAAGAGCATTTTCACTGATAATTAAAGCAAAGAGAAAAAAAAAAGGATAAAAAAAAGTACTATTTTAAACTGAGCTGCTCCTTTTCGAGTACACAGAGACTCTTATCTGCTTTTCATGGCAAATTTCATTATTTAGACTTTTTTCCATTTTAGACAATGTAACAAAGCAAGTAATTTTGATATTTACTGCAAACTTGAAGGAAATGTGTTTGTTATTCAAAATGTTGGATTTTAACACAGTGAAAAATTCTAATTTGATTTTATATTTTGTTTTGTATGACTTTACAGTGTTAAGAACTGAAATGGAAAGTCATCTAGAAGAACAGAACACTTCACTCAGGAAAGGTAAAAACAAAAGACTTTAGAGGCGGTGCAAGGCTGTGTCCTTGAGGAGGCACGGGGACAATTCAAAAGAAAATTTCTTAAGCCAGTGTGTTTCAGTGAAATTCTATTTGATAATTAGCATTTTCTAGAAAAATTACTTGTCAGACAACTTCTGACCAGCTCAGCATCACACCTCTCCTGGGGAGCAGACCTGCTCTGCTCCCAGACAGGCAGGTCCGTGGGGATGGAGGGCAGTTCTCTCTGCAGAGTGACTCAGTGGCAGGACAGGCAGGACAGGCAGCTGCCTGCTCAAGACAAGCTGCCAGTTTATCACAGCTGAACCAAAGAGGCACAAACATGCTGGAAAGATGCATTAGCCCCCCCCCCAGCTTCCTCATCTTCCTGAGCAGATCAACTCTGCTGGCGTAAAATCTTTCTTCTGACCTTCATCAGAGCAGAATATTCTCATCAATACTAGTCTACATCGCGTTATGCTCCAAAGGTATTTTAGCACAGAGACTTTTTTTTTTCCAAGATACCAGTGAATCAAGGCTCTGTATGTTAGAAAAATGCTAATGTTATTTCTAATATAACCATACTCAGGATAGTATGAACCATGCCAGACAAGTCACTCAAATCATTATTTCTAATATAGCCATACTCAGGATAGTATGAACCGTGCCAGACAAGTCACCCAAATCAGGTATCTCTTAAGATAAAATAAACTGGCTATTTTTGTAAAAGTTAGGAAAGAAGCGACAATTTCAGTTCCTGAATGCTAATTTGCATGTACCATTTTGTTTATGAAAAGGTATACTTCTGACCACCATCATGAAGCACTGCTGGTGGGACAGAATAAAAATAAGGCAGAAGGCTCTAACTGGGGGACAGAGACCACAGTATATAACTCAGAACTTTCAGCGGGTGTTTTAGTGCAGTTATGGCCAGCCCTCTAAAGGGTTTGGTCACTGAAGTGAGGGTGAAACCCCTTTTTCAAAGGGCGTTGTTCGTAGCTATTGCCCAGGTGGACATGGCGCTCTTCCCTTCCATCTTACCTTCCGACCACGGGACCCAGCATCTGTGTCCCTCTGCAGCCTGCAGCTCGATTGTCAAAGCCATATATAAACATTCCTGGGAGGGTATTCTATAAGGAGAAAATGCAGAAGACACAACAGAAGTGCTGGCAATGGCTCACCAGCACAGCGAGAGCGTTCTGGGATGCAGCACTGCCCTGCACTGCACAAAGCCCAGGCTGCAGGGACCAAGAGGACCAAACAATAGTCAAAGATGATACCATACGTGCGGGTTGTCACAAGGATGACAAGTAATAGCTGAACTGGGAGGAGTCAAGCATTTAGCCAGCCACATAGCTTAGTCTTACGGGAAACAAGATGATTCAGGGTCAGAACCAAGATAATAGTTCTTCATTTCAAAGATAATGGAGAGACTCTTGTTGGCCTCATCAGGCTTTTGTGAACCTTGGCTTGCAGAAAGAAGAGTGAACAGAAAACACAAAGCAGTTGTAAAACCAAGATTAACAGGGCTTTATCCAAGGCCTTTTTCCTGCATGACTTCTGCTGTCACCTTTGCCTCCCATGAGAACTGGGAGAGTTCTCTCCACAAGCTGGGAGAAGGTCCTGCTTTCATAAACGCAGCTTCCATTGACTTGTTGCCCAGGAGCTGTACAGAGGAAACATGGCCCCACTCAGCACCCTTGTGGGTTATGGAGAGTCTTTCCTGTCATTTCAAGAAGCCTTTAATGGGCCTTTGTGCTTAGGCTGGTGTAGTAGAGGTAAAGCAAGGAAAGAAAGTGCGTGGAGAAGTGGAAAACAGTGATTCTTTTCACCAGACCTTTGGGATTTTATATGGAATAGTGCGTATGTGCAGTTGATGGTGCACACTGCAGCCCTGCTCCCCTGTCATCCAGATCAGGTCCAGGCTGCATGGCAGCAGAGCTCCAAGACACTGCACCAAAGGCCTCTACCATGGGACCTAGAGCATGAGGTTGATGGGGTCAGCATGGGGAAGGAGAGGAGGTGGGACGGTAGGTACATGACCAGGTCTTGTCTCCTGATGGAGTCACCACATCACTAAGGAGCTGGGGAAAGCCTCTTTTGTTCAAGTGTTTGATACAGAGCAAATCACTGCCTCACACACGGACAAAGCAGGGAGGCTCTTGATCTGGATCTGCCTTAAATATAGGCAAGGTCTTGGATGTGGAGCTAAACAGCTCTTCCACAAAGCCTCCAAGGATTTAGGGGAGCTGTTGCCTTATCGGGAACATTAACTGCGTTACCTTCACAAGGCAATGGCTCTCACTGAGTTTTTGCTGAGGTTTTGGACAAAGATCTGCAGTGGGGCTGTAAGAGGTAAAGTGGAAAATATAAAAACCAGCCTATCTTGCCACATGGCCTGAAGTGCTGAACAACAGGGCTTTGCTGCCTCTCTTCTGCCTTCTCCTGCAATACCATGGTTTTGCAATCTGAACTACTGCTGGGTTCAGGTCTCAGCTTCTGCTTCTCCCTCTGCTTCAAGCCCCTCTGCTGCAGCTGGGGTCTCACTGTGTGATAAAGAGAAGCCTCTTCCTCTGCAGGAAATAAAAACAGCTCCAGATGTAGACTTCAGCAGCACTGGACTTAGTGTTACTCAACATCAGCACAGGGCCTCTGGAAGGGCTCACTACCAAAATGAGCTTCTCTCAGCAAAATCAGATTGCAAAACTCACCACAGCATACAAGAGGAAAAGTTTCCAAGTCTGATGAGAGCCTACCGACAATACAAGCTCCACAAAAGGCTTGCTCTCCCTTCCCTCAGTCTTTCCCAGCAGAATTTGATTCCTGGCCTCGTACCTTGACTCTGGTGCACCCTGCCAATGATAGCATCTGAATCCTCTGACGCATGCCCCATGGTTCTACTTGGCATCCAGATCACAGGCATGCCTGCTGGAGACAGACATGAGCTCATCCTCCTCTTCCGCATTCACAGTGAGTTTCTGATAGCCACAGACCAGTTTGCATCATCTTCCACCAAGATACCTCTCAGAGACATCCAGGTAACTGCTCTGCACTGGCAGGGGTCCCCAGCACAGACCCAAGTCTGCAGGCTCCTAGATGTACTCTTAACCACCACCCGTTACTTTTGCTCTGAATGTTATTTTCAACAGAGTGTTTCAGTATGTGAGTTTTGATACTATCTCCTACTGCTGTCACACAAAGAGGTAGGAAAGCCAACAAATCCTTATTACTTATTGGTTTTCAGCTAGGTTCAAATCAATTTGTATTACTGTACGCTGGACGTATGTTTAATTCTTGCATCCTTCCTGACACCAGGGAGATAGAGGGGTTTTTATTATTATTGTGGCATTTATGCCAAAAAGTTTTGAGGCCACTGTGCAAAGGAAAGAAGAAAGCGATATGCAGAAAGTTAGGTGACGCAAAATAAAGCAACAATGCAGAATAAGAAACAACTGGATGAACTGCACAACATAAGATACCATGCAGGAGAAAAGCATAATTAAAACTCTTAATTTGCAAGTTATTACTACTGTCAGCACTGGGTCTCTGGGAGGATGGGCCCAAGCTGTGAGATTATCTGCAAAACCCCAGTGATGTTAGTAAGAATTCACAAAGCAATAGGAGCATCTCTCCCAGGTGTATCTCTGCTGCCTGGACTCCCTGGGAAGCCCCTATTTCATCTGCATCCCTTATTTCTCTGAGTTCCCAGTAAATGCCTTTTCTGCATTTTCAACTGTGAACTTTGCAGTCACAGACTTCTTCTTTCACTGTTGCCACAATACGAGGCACATGAGCACGTTCCCTAAAACTGGTTATGTTAGGGAAAAAAACTGTAATAACATAAAAGCTTTCCTTGACCTTGTTGTACAGTTGGATCAACATCTAATTGCTAAATGCTGCATGTTTCCCTAAAGGCAAAACAAATAAGAAGAAAAGCCACTGGATTGTGAAGGCTGGCAAAGCTATCTACCATCTGCAGAAATTCAGCTGGGTCTCCAGCAGATAACAATGGCAGACAATACCTTGATTTTCCTTGTTTTTCTCTCCTTTAACAGAGTGGAATATCTCCTCCACTTAGAACTTCAGGCCCCATTATTCGGACTGAGGAAATGTTTTCCTGGGACCCTGCTATTGTGAAATGCTGGAACTAATCTTTCTGTGTATTTGTGGTAAAAGTCAACATCATCTCAAAATTCCAGACCAGAATAATTGCCTCTGGTCCTAAAAATGATCTCTTGCTACTTCAACTAGAAAAAGTGTTTACAAAGCTTGCGCTGCAAGAACACGGAGGTTGGGCATAGGTTAGCTGGCTCTTTAAATACATCTCAGAGTGCAATGCAAAGCCATCTGTTGCCTGGTCCAAGGAATGGGAGGAAAGAGGTCTCTACAGGAATGACTTTTTGCTTTTGCATTTTAAGAACAAGCCAGCAGTACTTTCTGTGCCTCGTGTCGGGCTCGATTCAGGCAGTTCTGCTCTGGAAATAAATGTCACAGCTAGAAGTGTGTCCATGTGCCCAAGGGACCTCAGTGGGGATTCAGCACGGCGCTGCGCTGTCTGTCTCTCATGGGCAGAGCTGTTTCCCCATCTCTCCCTCCCCTCCTTTTTTTTTTTTTTTAACTGTGAATTTCAGGGGGTTTGACTGCTTCGATCATTCTGCTTAGGTACAAAGGAAAATCACTGCCAAAAGATTACACTGGCTCTTGAGTTCCCAGATTGTCGCCTTCTCCATAAGTAAAAACTGCCTTTTCTTGTCCACACAGACAATGCTGATATATCATGTCGCTTATTTAGCTGGTTGCAACACCCAGCATCCCTAGTCATGGAGCAGAGCTTGCTGATGTTCACCGTATTACTCCAAGGGTAGCTACTTTCAAAGTGACTTGCTTTTCTTTTTTAATTTATGCCTCTAATTTGCTGTCTAAATGAAGGCTTCTCCCATGAGTATTTCTTTTCTACAATCAAAGACCAACATTTGGGGGCAATTGTTTCCAAACCAAGTGGCTAAAGTCAGGTTGATATTGTTGTAATTATGTGAGTTTGTATTATGCAGACTTGATTCCCTTTGTGTCTTCCTCTAGACTGTGGCAGATGACGGTAATGGAGAATATGCTGCTGTATTATCTCCTAAAATTTCAGTTTCCTGTTTTGGAAACTCGAATATCTCATGTATTCCCTTTTGGTAAACGTCCGTGCTCTGGGGAACTGCTCCCTTGCCCATGTGCTAATGAGCACTTCCTATCATTAGACCCACAAATCATTACTATCTAATCATAACTGGTTACAAAGCAATTAACAGGGAAAAAAAGCTCTTAAGAAGAATGCTGATGGTGTTTGGGAGCAGGTCCTGCTTTCCAGCTGCCACCTGACATGGGACTTATAGAGGAAAACATCCGAACCCTGCCCTGCTCCCAGCCCTGTCCCCCAACCCCAGCAAGGCACGAGGACTCACCTTAGCCCCCACGCTCCTACGATGGCCAATGCACGACCCAGGCTGGCTCATCACATTAACTAACCACACACTGGGCAGAATTGCTCATGCTTGTCCCATTATTTCCCTGTCTCTGTTTCCTCTGATGAGAGACATATGACTGTATTTAGGTTTTTTTCTCCTATTGCTAGAGAATTGGGATGAGGCACCTTCGGGTCCTTTGGGCTGCAAGTACATCCATGTGGGACCCACCTGGCAAAGGGCAGCCACCAGTACCAGAGGCACTTAGCCCTGATTCCTTTAAACAAAAGGAGCTCAGGAATACAGTGAGGGGATACAATGGCACAGTTCAGCTTCCTCCAAAGTAAAACCTAAATCTGGACAGCTGTGCTATAAAGGAGCCTAAGGTGAGTGGCTCAACACTAGGTTTCTATTGCAGACAACAAATGTTAGCTGAGATTTTATCCTCACTTTCAGGTTTTAAAGTTGCTTTGAGGATAATGGCAGAACTGAGGATTTTATTCTTTTTTGTTTTCTCGTAGTCCTGACTGAGCCAGTGTTTTAATGGTAAAGCTGCCACTACACCCAGGAAAGAAAATCAATAAACAAGTTAGCTGAACTCCATAAACCAGAGCTAAAGGGAACAAGTGGTCCCCATGAGGCTTCCCCGTGCTATCGAGTACTTTATATCAGCTGTGCATCTATTCTTACAAAAATTTCCTCAAATTAACGTGTTTGTTTACACACATCTGATTGATAAGGCACAAAGACAACCAGAATTATATCTGCACTAGGGTCCCAGTCCACTGCTAATCTGCACCAGCATCAATGGGAGCAGGCTGTGGTTCATTTCAGACCAGCAGCAGTGCTCAGGTCTTCTCTGGGCAGATATCAGCAGACGTGTTAAGTACAGCCAGGGAAACAGGATTTCAAGTGACTTGCTCTAGGTCAGAAAAAAGAAGTTATGAGAAAATTTGTACTGAAACCTGGACTAGCTCAGTTCTGCATGTACACCTCCACCAGGCAACTGTCTTCTCCCTTGATCGGGGCAAATGCATAAAACCAGTACTGGATTCAAACTACCCTATGGTTCAAGCAAGTTCCGTGCGCTCAGCTGGAAACCTTCTCTGACTCAGCCCCAGCCCCTGGTAGCTCTCACCAGGAAACTGCATGTGCCTCTGTACAAAGAACATGGTTTTAAAATGTACAGGGCACACAGCATGATTCATCCTTCCTCACTGACCTACATAGTCATTTATGCCAGAGCAGGATGGAAACCAAGCATTTTTCATTCTAATTTGGGAGCACATCGCTGCCTCCTTGCCCAGCTCTAACCAATTCTACACGCCACGAGGCAGGGCAAGGCCAGGCGTACACGGGTACTCAGACACATCATCCTTCCCCACATCTGTTGATCTAAACTGCGGTAGAATTTTCCTAGGTTTGAAGTAAAAACGCCATTGTTTTAAAGAGAAATGCAAAGGAGCAGCTTAAAGCCATAAAATAATACATCACAGGAAAAGACTGACTAGCAGAGGGCCCTGTGCTGGAAGAACAGCAGCGCTGGAGGGCAGGACTGAAAGCCATTAGCAGAGCTTTGTGAGGATGCTGGCACAAGTACTCACTCACATCACATATGACATCGTCAAAGCCTTCAGCCCTCTGTTTAAGGAAGGGTAAATTGCTCCCACAGGCTATATCTACATGGAGGATTTTCTGAAATCTCACTAGCCTCGCCGAAGTGAAGCTCCACCACCAGCAGCAATACGGGTACTTTGTTACTTATCCTGCTTGGGCAAGGTTATACAAAAATATGGTAAAAATACCAGTCATAGCAACAATCATGCTGCCACAAGGCTACGATGATCAGAGGAACCAAGGCTGGTAGGCAGATATAATGTCTTTTATTAAACCAATGTTTTTTATTAGCTGTTCCTGGAAAAACCAAGCAAGGATAAAAGCTGTAGGAGACAAAATGTTGGCAATGAAACCTATTAGCCTAATGAGTCCAAGCTTAGGCTCTGTATAAACAGGCTGAAGAGAAGAGTATCTGTCTACTCTGGGCAGCCAAGTAGAAGAAAAAGCCTTTGTAAAGACATAGGAGAAGGTGAGAACTCTGCTGAAGAAAGCAGTCATTGTGCCAAAGAGAGGTAGTGTGAGGTGGCATTATGAATGGAGAAGCTGCTCCCACAAGGTACCGAACATCCCTCAAGTCTTGCTTTAATGAGTTAAGCCCAGCATCTCACAGTCAGATCCTGAGAAACTAGTGGGAAGCTTCCTGATTTATTGATAGGCTGGAAGACAGGGCAGAGAGCCAACTGATTGAAAGCAAACAGTCCTGCAGCAGCTGCCAAGATGCTAAATCACAGGCGGAATCCAAACAGGGTGTAGAAACGGAGGGGAGATTTATCATTGCCAATAGCTGGCAGCATTGTTCATTGATTCAGTCGTCTGAGAGTATTAGAGGCTGCCACATTGCCTAAGTGCCACTCCAAGAGAGGAACACGGCGCTGGACACTCCCGAGGTGCTGCTGTTTCAGGGGTGAGGCAGCTCGGCAAAGCACGCCACCACGCTCCACACGCAGCACGGCATCGGTTCCCAGCAGCAGCAGGGGCGGTACGAAAGCCCCACGGTTGGCACGTTGCCCTCATTAAAAGCTGGAAGGGTGAAGGATTAGTAGCTCAGGGTTCTCTGGCCATCAGGTTATCTGTAAGGTGATAGTTTAACTTACTCTCTGCCTTTTTAGCTGATTGCTGCTCACTGTTATTAAATGGGCGTGCTAAGGAAACGCACCCCATTCAGCCTTCAGCTATTCCCCAAATTGAAAAAGCGCTCTGCAAAATTTTTGTTCTGCATCCTTGCTCTGAATATGCCTTAGAATGAATAAACAGTTGTAGTTTTACTAGAGAAGTAGTAAAATTCATGCAAGTAACAGCTTCTTGGCAATGCCGGACGTGCTGCAGCGCCGGCCGCACCGCTCTGCACAGCACAGGGCTCTGCCAGTGGCTATGCTGGAGTACAAGTTATCACTACGCTAAAATGAGAATTAAATGGGGTTGATCTAGCAAATGTCACGCTGAGTAATCTGATGTTGGAAAATATGCTCTAACTGACATCCTGACCCCTCCTCTGAGATCTTCTTTCTAACATACTTTCCACCCAGGTTGAACAGAGGCAGAGATCGTACCTCCCTGCGGTTGAGCATTCCCTGCCTCTCGGTGCAAACCCTCCTGCCACAGGTCCAGGTCCAGGATCACTTTCTCCCATACGTGGTGCCAAGAGGAGGAGATTTAGTGGGATTTTGCTGAAAATCTCACATTTCCTATCAGAAGATCCACTTCCTCAGTGATTTTCACTTCTCCTCAACTTTTGCATAACTTGCTTTTTCTAAAGTTGGCAGAGTAACTCCTGCAGAGTAACTCCTTCCATCCAATGTACAAGCCAATGTACTAACCAAGCTAATGGTCTGTGATTTAACATCAGTCCAAATGTAAGGGCACTCATGTTCTGACAGCTGACCTGCAATGAATTCTAACATAGGATACGTCTTCTAATGGCTTTCTATATTCTAAAAAGTAGATTGCCACAAATAAAATAGTCTTAGAACTAACAAATCAAAACGAATCATTACTAGTTCTCAATCTGCTCATGTAGACAGTGGTAACTTTTGCCTGCATCCATGTGACAGAAAGAAGCTGTCACTGATTTTAGGGTTCTAAATGTCCGTGATAAATGGAGCCAGGGTGCCAAGGAAAACACTAGTGCAAGGAACTGTGGTCAACTTTGCAATGTATCAGGAATACAGGCATGTCTTTAGTCTTCTGACTGGTTTAAAAAAGCTTAAGCAACAGACAATGATTACAGCTGTGCTGGAAACTTGACTCTGATCCCAGCAGAAATCTGCTGTACCGATAACATTTTTGAAAGCTTGTCAAGGCAATTTCTTAGTTTTTAATTACCTTCTGCAAGAGGTCATGGCTTACAGCTTGGAACAGAGAGCTGGCATTAAAGACATCCAGGGTCTATTCTGAGCTGGGGAAGTGACAGGACAGGTGGCTCTGGGCCACTGACTGCAGCTCCTCTGCCCAACTTCCATAACTGTAAAATGGGTAAAATAATACTTGCTGCTCAGGGATGATGCGAGACCTAATTAGATGTTTGCAAGGAGCCCACTGCCCCTCCAATGAACAGTGCAAGAGAAATGAATAGTATTATCATATGAGTAATGAGCTCTCACAAGACAGGGACTCCTTTGTTCAAAGAGACAGGTTTTTTCAGCAGCAGTTAGGTTCCAGCAGAAGTTTATTAGAGAAAAGTGAGTGTTGCTCATCTCTGTGTAACTGAGAATATATTGCTTTATATTAGGAGGATTTATCTGTAATGTATTGCATTCCTCGGAGTCTTTACCTTTAGGGAAAGCCTTCGGAATAACTCCTTAATGCCTAGTTTTGTTATGAAAATGAACTTTAGCTATCTTATTAATTGTTTATCTTAAGGCTGCACAATCACTTTGATTATAAAAGTCTAGTGTTATTCAAAAGACTGTAGAATCTCAAGTGAGTCGATGAATATTGAAAAGATATGAGCGACATTCTGCTTTTCTGATTCCGTTCCACTCATGTGCCCGTTTCTCATGTGAAGAAGAACAAGAGTGTAATTGTACAGCAACCTATTATTGTGATACAGAAAAAGCAATTACTACATGTATACAAAAAGATCATTAAATATTTCCACTGGTAACCACGAATCATGCCAGAAGTGTATTACTATCAGACAGTATTTTCATTACATTCCCCACAAGAAGCTTAGTTAGCAATTAACTCCAGCAACAGCATAAGGAAACCGAAGCAGAAGATAATTTTTTGGCCATCCTTACAAGTAGACTGAAATGAAAAACAAGGTGACAAAAAGTAACTGGAACTTTGTAAGTTGTTAGCTAGTAGGATAATATATGCAAGACTTGCCTGACTATCAGGTTTGCAGCCACAGGAGTGAAAGGTGGAGCTGGGTCGGTGCAGCCATGACTCCCTGAATGCTGAAGAGGTGAAGCAGTCGGCCCAACCCTCTGTTTTTCACCACTGAGAAAAAAAATAAACACTGACATCCCTTCTCCCACCTGCACTTTGCCACCTGCACCAGCAGTTCAAGGCAAAAGCTCCAACAGCTCCAGCACCTTGGGTTAGAGCCCCATGTCCACAGTCCAGGCAAGGAGACAGTTGCCCTTGAAAAGCTTGCATGTGATGGCAAGTGGTTCAGTGAGTGGTTCTCTCACTTCAAGTGTATTTTCCTTTATTTGGTGCCTTCACCAACAAAGGTAGGAAATACTGACAAGTTTTCTGTTGCTATATCATGTTTCCATGTGTAAACTAACAAGAGACTAAATGTCCTACAGTACTGCAGCCAGAAGTGTGAGTGGCACAAACAGTGTTAACATATGACATTTATGAATTATGTATGACCTTTATATTGCTACGGTGTCACGGTACCCACCAGACCAGCAATATTAGTTTTTTGCCTCTCCTGCACCTACGCTGCACTGAACTGCCCTGTCTCTCCCACTGCCTCCGGGCTGGTGGCCACTGCCTGCTGAGCTTCGCTGCTGTGGCCGTAGAGAGGAGGAGGGCTGGAAGGCAGCCACATTCTGCCTCACCTCCTTACCTCCATGGGCAGAGCAACTCCGTCTCCCCAGAAAAGTGCTCATTCCGAGCAGAGTGTCTGTGGCATCAGTGGCTGCACCAGATGGGAGTGGAAGTCCCCAAGTCCAAGGTGGGTAGTGGAGGCAGAGGCTTTTTCCAAACAGCAGTGCCAGAGGAGAAACTCCTGAGCCTCAGAAGGGGAGAAGCATCACAAGCAGACCCATAACAACGTCTTGTGCTGCAGCACCCAAAAGGCAGCAAAGTCTCCCAGGCTGCCGGTGAGGTCTGCTGTGGCTCCGGGAGAGGCAGAGAGAAGGAGAGGCACTTAAGGCATTTAGAAAAGAAGCTGTTGTGGTTATCAGTGGATTTTTTAAAGTATTGGACCCTGTGACAATGCCCAATTAATGTAAGACGTACGCCTCTGTTAAAGTGCAGTATGGGAAAACGCTGAATTCTTTCTCCTCTGAAATATTAAGAAAAGCAGAAGAGCTTTGTAACTTCTCACAGCCAGATTACTTAATAAGGAACTCCAGGCAGTTATGAAAAAGGTATAAAGCACTTTTCCAGGGCTCCTGAAGTTCCACATGCATTAATCAAAGGTAAGTCAGAACAACAATAGCACCGGCGCCATCAAGTTAGCTTTGCTTGCCATTGAAGATAGACATCGCAACAAAGTGCTTCCCTTTCCACTGTTTATTTCCAGCTGGTTTGCAATTTGTCATAACTATAAAGCTTATGGCCTTTCTCAGCTCTTTCAAGCTCTGTAATCACTCCAGCAAAAAGATTAACAAGAGGCCAGTTTTGAATTAGCATTCCAGCAGAGTTCAGCTGTGATCTTCCTTATTTTTTGTGTGTATATAACTAAATTCAGCACCTGCAGTGTGACTGCAGTCCTCTAGCCACGTAATATGCACACCAGATCAAGGGAAAGCTTGTCTGGATTGCTTCCTTAGTCTTCTTCTGGAAGGAATCACCAACTGGAAGAAGAGGTAAGTCAGCCTGATGCCACTGTGATGGTGAAAGCTGCGACTTCAATGTGGATAACACTTATCATTAGCAAGTCAATGGAACATCTTTCTTGGTGAGTTTTATAACTTGGACATGAAAAGTTCTGGATCCAGCTCCTATTTTCCTATCTTTATCCACTGGAAAGCATTCTGATTTCACCAAAATTAAGATAGCAGAATCCATTTACTATAGCAGAGAATACAGCACAACTCTCTAGTACATCCAATACTTAAATTTCAAGTAAACTTGTTTAAGATTAGATCAATGTAATGGGATCTACTCCAAATTAACAGAGGCATAAGCGCAGGACTGGAGTTTAAAATTAAGGCCTCAGGGTCCTTCTTCCTGGATTTCTATGTTGGACACCTCTATAGCTACTCTTAATCTGGAAGATATGAGGAAAGTAGCCTACATTGCCAAAAAAGGTGTTTCCCCTTTGCCAGCAGTTACTGCCAACACCTAAGCAGGCAAATATTGGGTAATCTCTGTGACTCTGATGATGTTCTGGCATATCTCTGCTTGGAAAACAGACAAGTCAGCAGCTGAGCAGAACAATTTCTGCTATAACAAAAAAAAAAAAAAAGAAAACCACCAAATTATTTGCAAAGCACTTCTTATAACAGATGTTGTAAAGAAAAGCCTAGTATGTCAAGAGGTGAAAATGTAAGAGAATTTCTTTTACAGTATTTTCCAACCTCCTACTTAGTCTGCTTTTGAAATTAAATGGCATTCATCCCTGGGGAACTTTCTCAGTACATTCTAGGTCTTGGGAAATACATATTTTCTATGACTAATCACTTTTGCCTTTCCTTGAATTTTCACCCTGTGTTCTTCTTACATTTGTCATGTCCTCATACAATGTTTACCTGCTGATTTATTAAATATTTTTGGGACAGTCTGGGACACCCACTGTCTATTCTTACAATCTGATGCAACTACTTGTGGTGTTCAGAGAACATGGGAAACATGCTGATTGCAGAAGACAGCCATCCTAGATCAAATCAAAGGTCTAGCTAGCCCAGTATCTGGCAACGGCCAATGGATTAAGAACAGCACAAGCTTGTGTGGTTTGCCCTCCAGAATGTTTTCCCAGCTTCTAGCAACTTCTGGTTTAGGAATTTCATGAGCAGAAATGTTGTCTTCATATTTAGTATAGTTATTCTATATATTCATTTCTTCCAGTTATTTGTTTTATCCCTTTCTCAGTTCTTGTGAACAACATACTATTTGTAGGTTACAGGTTACAGATTCTGTGGTAGAAAACTAAACCAAGTAGTTTTTTTACTGTTATGTAAGTGGAGTCTTATCATCTGTGGTTATTTCACACCTAATGAAAAAAAACAAGACTATGATTAATCACATTCAGATTTCAAAAAAACATTTAGGTTCTTCAGGTTTGGATATTGGTGATTCAGTAGGCAGCGTCTTTCCCTGAGTCATTAAAAACATTGCCTCAGCACGCGGATATTGCTGGAGGTGTCAGCCTTAATATTGAATAAAAACACAAAGTTCTCAGCACTCTGAGACTTTAAAAAAGAACTAATCCATCTTGAGTATTGCTAGTTCTGCTCTCCTCAACCTGCATGGCTGGAATGATCTTATCAATGGTCACTTAAATGCTTATTTTCTGTCCTCAGCTGCCACATTGCTGCTTTATTTGATGATTGCCCTGTTCCATCCAAGAGGAAGCTGTACGGAGCCATACTTGGAGCCAAATTACTATGTTCATTAAGACCTCACCCCTCACTCAATTTTATTACTTTGGTGCTGGCTCTAATTACTGAATGTACTGAACAAACTAAGCACTCTAGCAACCTATTATTAAGATTACCTGAAAACACAGGTCAGCATAGCTATTAGAGGTGCGACCAACTTTGTTTTGGAAAAAAAAAATCTAAATGAAAGCAACTCCTCCCCTTCCATCCAGTCTCACCTGACCTCTGCTGATCCGTCACACCCTTAATATTTTCAGCTGAGTAAGATGAAACTCCAGAAGAAACCATGAGTTATAAGTGATTCAATACCAAGTTAATAGGATAAAAGGAGGGTGTTCTTCTTCCTTTACTAGTGTGCTCTGCACAGCAACTCGTCTCTTCCATTGCTACACTACCAATGCTTGCTACTTAGCCTTGGAGTTAGCCACAGAGTTAACCATGGATTTAGCCTCAGTTTTCTTAACAGAAAACCCACCTGTATGAGCCCATCCTCGTGAATACCTGCTGCTACTAAGTGGTTGATACAGGAGCTTCTGCAGAGCCAGTGAGTAATGAGTTTGCTTAACCAGGACTTGCACTGTCACTGTCATTGACCGAGAGCACTCTCACTGCAATGGTGTCAGCACACCAGACCAGCCAGGACCAAATAAAACCTCCTGCCATCATAAGCATTCGATTCTTGCAAAAATAGGTCATCTAGGAATACAGACTGCCAGAAGCACATACGGGTGCTTCTGGCATGCGCGTGACAGAATGGAGAAATATCCTAAAAACCAGGACCAATAATTCAGAGGCAGAAATAATCTTGTTACCCCAAGATTCCAATTGCCACACTGAAGTTGATGTGAATATGGCCAACAACTTCAATGCGTACAGGATCAAACTCCTGCAACTTAGTTCGGCAAGGCTTCAAGCATTCCCATACAGTGCTGAGAGTGATGGCTTTCCTGTAAAAGCTCAAGAGTTTTGAAGAGTCTGAAATTTAAAAAAGCCTGCTAGTGCAGATACTTCCTGAAAATGAAAGAGATGCAAAGACGTGGATGCAATACATGAGATAATTACTTCTCACCTGCTTTCAACAGAAACATAAATTACTGGCTTGACTGATCACAGGATCGCAAGAACACAGCTAAAGGTGAGATAGCACCTCTATCCACAATCTCTTTGGAATAATAAAAGATAAAGATAGCAAGGTAAAAACAAATCTATAATTTCTTTCAATTAAACAAAACAAACTAGACTCTTTTTGATTATATCATTTTAGCATAGAGTCTATTATTTAAACACCTAGACATTTAAAATTGAATCAATGACCTGCATTAAGGCCTAAATTCACAACATTCTATTAATTTAAAGTAAGCACAAATTATGGTCAAGCAGTCCATGTTTGCTGCTGAGGGCGAAAAGGAAAACCATTTTTCTGGGGCCATCGGCAGGGAAACACATGGAAATAGAGCTTGCTGTGGTCATGGCCAGTTTTTGGTAGCAACAAGTTATGCCTACAAGCACAGTGCATTTGCTCTACTCCAATTGAGTACTAACTAAATAAAACTAACTAGTAACTAATTAGTTTATTCAAAGCTGTGAAATCTCACCTGTGCTGGGAGTTATAGGAGCAAAGGAGATTGTTTTTTCAGCTTCAGACAGCTGAGGGACTTTGTAGATGACACCATAGGTCTCAGGGCATAAATAAGCCCAGGTAAGAGTACAAAAAGTGTTGTATCTCTGCCTTGCTCTCCTCTAGGAGCCTGATCATGACAGCTGATTCTGCATACCGCCATCAGAGTCTGTTGGAGAGGCTTTCACACAGGCGTGACGCAGATAATCTGCTGCTGAACTGGAGGGAGCCATGGATTTGACAGATGTTCATGCAACACGCTGCTTGAATCGATACAGCCTACTGGTCTGAAGTCAACTTTCCACGTAGTAAATAAACTGAGGTCAGTGTATCCCCAGCCTGGTTAATCCGCAATCCAGACAAGCCATGCGTAGATAACTGAGAATTGATTTCCACATTGAAATGGTAGACAAATGACTACAGACTGTCCATTCAATTTATGATCTACAAGGAAAAATAAATGTTTTCATGGTTATCAGTGATATTCAAATTTTCTTCAGAAAATAAAAACCCCAAAAGTTCCAAAACAGAAGATAATTAAGTGGCTTATTTAAGGCACGGCTTCTTGTTTGCTGATTTGAAAAGCAAAGCAGTGCTACTAAGACAGATAAAGAAGCCTGAGCTGTCTCTCGGAACAGCACATCCAGCACAACTAGACACAGATTAAGGGGTGAGCAGAGGAAATAAAATTTAAACCAGATTTGGATCCTCCCCCTTTTGGTCTTCTCAGGAGATTAAATAATATCTGGTGGCATTATCAGGTGGACCAAATGAGGAAAGGAAATAGGAAAAATCTGTGTGAAACAGCTATGGCTCGGGCAGTTTGAAGGAAAAAGCCAAACATTGTGGTTACCAGCAAAATGTGGACACTAGCAACACTTCTACAGTAGCTAATCCAGTCATAAATATTAAGGTTTGGTGCATTTTCTCTTGTTCTTTACTATGTGTTCATACTTAGTACATCGGACTGTGGGAAAGAGAGAAGCTTCATGTGTATTAGTTTGGAATAAAGATTCAAATCTTGGTTTTTGTCCTCTTGACCAGTTGAGTCAATGGATCTATTCCTAATAGCCGTCCAGAGGAGGATAAAGCTTTGTTTGCCTTCTTAATGCAATAAATGGTAAAGGAACTGCAAGAGATGAGTCAAACAGGATTTTAGCTATTAGGAACAAATCTTTGCAAAAAAACAGAACTAAAAATTTCATATCTCAGTACTAGTTCAATCTTTCCCAAAAGGTAGGATTGAACAACTGTGCAGCTGTAGGTTAGTTCACAACAGACGCCTAGAGCATTCATTCAGCTCAGAATCACTCTGGGCAGTAAAAAAGACTTTGTGGCCGTTTTGCTAAACATCATTAACTCAAGTCCAGGTCCAAATTATTTTTCTAATGGTTGAAGCAGAAGATCTTCTCATCAAGCCATTTCTCCAGGGCAAAAGGCCAACTGTGTTTCCATTGGTCATAAATATTCCCTGTTCTCCTTGCATTTCTGCCAGTCCTTTTTTTCATGCTGAAGAGTAGCCCTTCAAAAAGATTGAGTAAAGTTGTTTGATGGACAGTATTACATAAAATTGTATTTTTAATTGTTTTTCAGCTGGTTTGTATCTGTTCCTGAAGAACGGTTTATTGCAAAAGCAATGACACGCTCCACTGCTTGGGAAGAGTTAAAGACAAGCTACTCTGCAAGTTTGCTCCTCATGAGGAGTGTGCTTGCTGAACAGCCTTCTCCCAGTCCTTGTTCTCTCTATTTTCCCCTGGGAAAGATATCAATGGACAATTTCATCTTCAACATTAAATAGCAGGCTTTATTTCTACGGAGAATCCAGATATGTTAGGCAGATAGGAACATTAAAGATATGCCAGTAATTCTTATAGTATATATTATACTGTTATCTCAAACATTGGTTGAATTAATAGTTATCTGTAACACGTACAGTTCGTCTAGATTAAAACACTTTAAGATTAAGTCTTTAACAAAATTTTCATTCAACAGAATTTTTCATGAATGAATCTTTTGGAACAAACCCAGGCTTTTGCTTTTCCCACTGAAATGTATCAGTAAAGAGTATTTCCTAATACAAAGCAAAATGTTAATGACCTCCCTCAGCAAATTAGGTTGTGGACTTTAAACATGTGCTTAAAAATTTCAAGTACAAATTTAACCTTTGCTTGTGGGGAAAGTCATTGGATAGTGAGGCATTTCTGACCGGCCGCCAATCCAAATACCAGATATTCATGATGAAATTTCTTTTGTGAATGGACAAGACTCCTAGCAGACCCAGGTAGGTGAGTAGAAGCAGAAAAGGATGTAGTCCTTCCTCAAGCTCATGAGAGCTTCTCTGTGACTTAGATGAGTCTTCAGTAATATCCCAAGACCAAACAACAGGACAGATTCTGCTCACGCAACTAGGTGAGCATTCACAGTACAGTCAATGGAATACATAATATAATCCAGGTTAGAAAGCTTTGTCCAAATCTTGGGGCAAAACCAGATGGAAGTATTCAGAAAACACAGTGGTTGTGGGATAAAGGTCTGATGGAGAGTGAGAAATGTCCTAGGCAACTCACACACATATCGCTTCGCTAAATGCAGAAAAGGCTAGACGTGAAGGAGGAACTCATTTCCATGGGCGGCTGCCAGAAGATGAGGATTAGGTGCTGCTGTACTATTACTTCAGATTGTTTACACCCAAGAAGCAGGTAAACATGGTAGAGAAATAGGACTGGTAATACTAATCTCAAAATCACAAGGAAGACTGTCTGTATATATTTAGCATGTTAACCAATATGGAGTGGGGGAAGGGAAGTGGTACCATTTTTAGCCTGCTTTCTTAATGAAAAATGATTTATTCAGCCTTGCTCCCCTGCTTTCCTACTTATCCTCTACTTTTAAAACCACTGACCAGTTTTAACCTGATTTTACAATTGTATAAAGGTCAATAAGCAAATATAGTTCAAGATGTTTTTGGAATGGAGGTAGCAAGGAAAAACACAGAATCATATGTGCTTTTTTATAAATTGCAGTTACACATGACTGAGGAAAATATTCAACATGATCTTACAAGAATCTACAAAGGAGCTTACAAAGACCCCAAGAGCAAGAAAAGTTAGTGAGTTTGCCTTCAGTTGCCAGGTATGAGCTCATAGGAGACTTTTCAGCTCTGCCCTTTTGAAATGACTTGGTGATGAACTGCAGTTTGACACATTTTCCAAGCAGGGAAGGCAAAACAGGCGGCGGTACAACTGACCTCAGCAGGCTCCGTCCCAGCTGCTTATTCCCACTCACCACACCATTTGCATGGATGGATGAGAAGTGGATTAGATCAGAGAAGGGATACAGCTGAAAACAGCAAGACAATCTGTGTTATCTGGCTCACGTGCCCACCCTACTGCACAGAAGGATTGCACAGGGAGCCTAGGGACGGGCAACAGGAATAACTATGCAGGAGTAGAGATAGGGCTGACAACCTGGGCAATGAATGCTCACTCAGAGACAAGCTGAGCTTCAATACACATATTGTAAAGGCAAAAATCTGGGACCTGCAGTAAAGGACAAGGGGGAGTGAAGGAGTGGATGTCTACACTGTGGTAATAAAAGGCTTAAAACAGATTGGGAAATTTTACTCAGTCTGAGGGATACTTTGCACCACAATTAGCATTGATGAATGCAGTCGAACTAATAAAGAAGTAAGATACCAGCCACTGCTTGGTCCTATGAAGTTGGAACTCTAAATTACTCTTATTTATCTTTTGAAGTCAAAAATAGCTCAACCTTGAAGAAAACAGTGAGAATTTCAAAGATGACAAATAATTGTTAATAAAATAAAACTCTCATATATTAAATCTTTCTTCCTAGGCCTACAGACAGGCACTTGTTCCCTTAAGGCATGTGTGAAGCAATGGCACTATGAGACTATGCAATTCTTTCAAGACTAGGCAGGATAAATCAGTTCACAGTAAGCTCCAGGCTTTCATAGCTATGGCTACACAGAAGCTGAACTGGGGTCAGGTCTACACAACACCTCAACTGTGGAGTTCAGTTTCACTTTTCCTCATGTCACAACCATTTTTATTAACCTTTGCACGAAGAAAGGCTCAATTACCTATTAACAGTCTCTTCAGTCATAAGTCTTCATTAAAACCTGTTCACATGTGTGTAGATCTTTATGGTGTACTTTGTAGCTTAGCTAATGATAACACATGCAACAGCCACCTGGTGAGGTTTATACAAGGTATTTATTATATATACAAACACACCTTCCATGAGCACCACAAGCTTGCAATCTTCCAAACAGCTTCAGGCATTTGGATCTATTAATGTTCACTTAGGACTAATTTCTACATCTGTGGAAAACTCACCCTTGATATCCCAAGACAGGCTGGTAAATAAGTACCTTGGTTTTTCAACAGGGCTAAGTCCCAGTGGAAGTCAAGCACTTTTGAACATGAACTCAGTCAGTAAGGCAGCTTCCCCCTTCACGGCTGTAATCACAAGACCTTCGCACTGGAAAATATAGTCCATCTGTAATTAGAAATAAATATGGACATGACAGTTATTTATACTAAATCCACTTTATATGGTCTGACCATAAGAAGTGGCCTTGTAGTTACCAATTTTATTTAAATCTTTACATTATCAGGCTGATGTAAATGGCTGTTTATGTCAACAGGAGTCCAGCCCTCTTTGTCTTCTGTGTATGCAAGTAAAACATTGCAAATATTTACCCAATTAGACAGTTAGCTCCACCCGAGTATGAACAAACAAAAACAACTGCTCATAGCATTCCAGAGAAACAACACAGCACAAGAACAAAGATTTCCACATGCAAACACAGGCAACCAGCTAACCACAAAGCAGCAAAACCAGCAGATTATTAAATGTTAAAAAATAGGGGCAAGTTCTCTTTGATATCCACAAATCTTTGTGCTGCTGATTCAGAAGCAGGGAATAGATGCCTGCCCAATTTTTCCAGCTGAGATTCCTCCAGTGAATGTGAGAAAATTAAATACATATTCAGTTGAATAGATACCGAAGTTGGCCGATGAGAAGACCAATAGCTTCTCAGATGGGATGCAGAGACTTTTTAGCTTCTCAGATGGGACACAAAGCCATTTTATCTTAAGGCATTTCATATTTGTTTCTTCTCTTTCCTCTGATGGGGCTATAGTTCTTTATTCCTTGTGTTTGTTTCTCACTTGGCAGATAGGGGACATAAGAAACTAGTAACACCCAAGAGGTTAATGCATGTTTGCCATGAGGTCTTTTTGCAATCACAGTTTCTGAATCTCTGCAATAGATGTGAAGGCACCGATCTCATCTTTACAAATGTCACAAAGACCTAACCTTGTGAGGCAATACACAAACAAACCTGACCAAACAGTCAAACCTGGGTGAGTTCTGGATCTATTAAACCATTCCGTATGATAGCGGGGTAGAAACATCTAGTTGCCCCCTGACCTCAAAGCTATCCTACTTCATTTACTTCTGAATAAAGCAAGCGGAAGCTTTCACTGCAGTCAGAGGAGAGAAAAGGACACCTCCCAAGGCCAGTCCAGACAAACTGGGATCTCAGCAGCACTCTGCACGTACTATTTCCCCCTGCTTTCTTCAAGGGTAACCAATAGCAACAGCTAATAACTTTGGTACCTCCATCTCATGCGTCCCTCTGAGCAGATCAAGTGGGCACAGTGCACGTTCCTATACCATGCACATTGTTCTCCTATGTGTTTTGAACTCCTTCAGTGTTTTCCGTAAGCAATATCACCAAATAAGCCTGAATAAGTAACTGAAGCTGGCAGTGTGCAGCTCAGATCATTAACAAGATGTAACTTGCAGAATCCTAACCTAGTATTTGATTTAAGACTAATCTTTTAGCATTATCTGTAAAAATAGTAAAATTTACTGTGGCATATTTGAAGCTGTTGTATAAGGTCCAATCCTGCATTACAATGATAGCAAGAGCTACATTAGCGTATAACTAGTACAATTTAGCACATAATTATGTCCTTTGAGTTTGCATGCAAAGTGACCTGATGTTATTACAAGTAAAGTGCATCCTTTTATGAGTAAAAGCTGAAGGGTTTGGCTTTAAGTAAATGCATTTTTCAGCATAACCTATCTTCAGCAGTTTCTAAAGTATCGCTCCAGGCAAAGTTGTAGACTTCCCATATGCTGCACTTTTTAACTTAAAGTTCAGCTTGACAATCTGAAAAGACACCCAACAGCAATTCTTACCACCTAGTGCAGTGAACTGCATTTAAGAGTGCTGATGTAATCACTGAAATGGGAATCACAAGACTTTGTTTGAAAAGTGGCAATGGTTACAGTACTAATCATGATGCTACATGGAAGCCACGTTTTCAGACCTCTTCATGGACTACCGCATATGCACATTCTCTCTCCGGCATTGTTTCTCCTCCGCACTGGTCTTCCTGATTGCACTGGGAGCTTTACCCTGGAAAGCTTTTCCCAATGTCCTGTTCAAAATCGAGACTGTTCTCTGAGTATACAACACTACAGCCTGCTGGGAGAAAAAAAAAATCAAAGTTAATCACTTGCATTTCACAGTAGACGAGCTCTACGTATTCACTCTCTCAAGATGGCAGCCTGGAAGAGGCACTGGCAGAATTCATGCACCTCCTCAAATCTCTTTCATGCAGTCATAACATAGTCCTGGAAGATGACCTACAGATATCTTGAAGTACTGGGTTTTTTTAAAAGCAATGTGAATTGGGCAGAACCATCCTATATGAAAAGCTCTGCAAGAAAGTGTTTCCCATACAATAGCAACAGCTCTAAAGCTCTCAGCCTTGTACTCCAGAGTTTAAGGGACATGAAGACGTACAGATATAAGTGAGTGTGTGATACTGAGTCTATTCCTGATAGCCACAGCACTGCTATTTATAGTTATTACTGCAGTAAGGACAGGGAAGGAAGGGGCAGAGCAGAGAAGAGCTGATCTGGTTTAAACCTTGGCTATCTCATCATACGTCGAGGCTGCAGCTAGGTCTCCTAGATGGGAACAGTTCTACCTGAAACAGTGAGAAGAGTTTGGAAAATGAGGATGCTGGGAAGTTCTTTCCTCTCCTGTGGAACTGGTCATTCCAAGCTGAATAGCTACAGGAGACTGTCACTACATGTCTGCCCGGCTGTAGCATGATGAAATCTAAAGCTTTAAGCATGTGCTGTGGGAGTAGCTCCTTTGCAGTGGCTTCACAGTTAACCCTACAAGCCAGCATATGAATTCCAGAAGCATCTTCGTCAGGCACGTACAACAAGAGTAAGTGGGAAGGCTGCCATCGTAAGCAGATGAAAAGTGCTGGAATTGCGTACCACGAGAAGAGGGCTGTAAGGGCAACCTAGTTTAAGTTTCCTTGAGGAAATTTCCTTTTTATCCTACATGGGAATGACCAAGTCCCAAGAGGCCAGTCAAGGGAAAAACATTTGAGCTTGCAGTCAACCATGGACATGATTGCACATGCATCTTGGAGGAAGTCTTTTACAGGAGCTGGTGTTGTATAAGGATCAGTGACAGAAATGTACTTAGTTTTATTCTTCATGCAAGTAATGTTTCTATCAAGAAATAAATGCATGTGAAAGACAATGCTCCTTCTGGGTTTTTTTATCATAATATATCTGTTATTTCACCTATTCTTTAGACTATTATGACTTGGACTACTATTATGAGAAACTGGCCATCCCCTCATATGACAATTGACTAACTACTCATTTACAAAAGCATTGTAGCCAATAATTTTACTTTCAAGGAAGCCCACTCCTTATAGTGCCCTCACAGTGCTTTTTGTATCACAGCTGAAAAAAACAAAGGATGTAAACACTACTTTTAAGTGGTATCTTTAAAGATCTGGAGGTAGTATAAATAAATATATGAAAGCAAATATAGTAAGACCAGAATTCCAACAATTTTTAATCACACCTGGATAGAACAGCTTGTCTCAGTAACACTGCTCATACCAGCCCCGCAAACCTGCTGATTTGTGATTTGTGTTGAAAAAGTGATTTTTTTAAACAATATAACTATCATATAGTGTTTTTTCATAATAAAGTTCAGATCAAACCACCACCTTGAATATAAAGCATGAACTCATTGAACTCGCTGCTACATAAATATACAGAACAATGGCAATGAATGAAGTTGAAACCGAGACAAAGATACCGTCTTTGTGATCAGGACAGAGGTTCATTGATAGTGAGTCAGTAGCCACAGCTGCATGTGGGATGTTGATTAGCTAATTATATGATAGCTGTTACATGAATTTATAGACACTTGAAGACTGCAGCCTACATATAATTGTTCTTTGTTTTGTTCTGGTAAAAAAAGCAGCTAGAGAAATGTTGGCAACTAAACAAAAAAACTTCAATTAACATTTTTCATATGCCCACTACAATATTATTAACTACACAAAGACAGAGCTTTGTTAGGATATCTTAGGGTTTAATTTCCATGCTCAGACTCCAACTACAGTTTCTCACCCTCAGATTATGTAAATGCAGCCAAGATTTAAGTTCTGCTCAGTGTGGATGACTCACGTTATTATATACTAACCACCAACACATTTTGTTTTACTCCTTTGTTTTACACGCCTGAAGTGTTCTGGCTGGAGTTTGTCTTGTTCAGTCTGTACGTTTCACGTACTGCTTATTGTACCATGTAATCACTCCCCTTTTGGCTTTTAATGAGCTCCTGCACTGGGACTTGGGCAATTTCACAAAACTATGCTACAGAACCCAGCGTACACCGTTTATTACTGAGGTACACTGACCTCCGTGAAGGCACCATGCGATCTGCAGGCTTCCCTACAGATTCCTGAGCATTCACACAACTACACTGGAGAGCACTGACAAAGCAAAGAACTCAGCCTGATAAACTGCTGCTGATGGCAAAAGATCTCTTGCACATAAGGTTGGCATAAGGAATCAAACAATACATGCCACTAAATCCTTTTATGGAGACACAGGAGATTAAGGCTTAGCTTATGACTGGGAAGGTTTCTATTCTCTGTATCAATAGGAGAAAGTCTTGAAGGTAAAAAAATTCCAAAAAGTCCCCAGTGAAGCAGAGGGAGAGCAACTTTAGACACAATACAGGTCTTGCTCCAGGACTCTCTACTACTACCTTCTGAGATTGCATCAGCAGCCAGCTCATTTCTTGATCTAGTTTAAGCAGGGAGAAAAATAATGTCACAGTATCCTAAGTTTCCTGCCCAAAAGGCCCATGGAATAGTCATCATGAAACAAGCACATTGTCAGATTCCAGAACATCACAGAGTTTAATACAGAAAGCATGAAAGAATATGTGAAATTATTTATTTATGTAATGAGTTGTGATGCTGAGTACTTCCAGGTTCTGGTGTCTTTGCTAGGGAATGAGATAAAAATAATGACGTCATTAATCTTATAAAGACATGTGAGCACTTCTTTCCAGAAATAACCATTAAGCATAAAATTTCAGGCATTAATCAAAGCATGCAGACGCCAAATCCTTTTTAGGATCCTAAATGGAAATGTAAAGCATTATGACTGTAAAGCAACACAAACATAAACAGTCATTTAAACTTTATTCTAAGCAGGTAACTCCAAAAGAAACAAGTTTAGGGCCAATTTCTCAGCTAGTGCATGGTCGTATTGCTTCTCCCGGTATTAGTGAAGATGCGGCAAGTTTTAGAATCTCAGAAGTTCGTCTCAGCTGTTTGAAAGAAGTCTGGAAGAAAGAAGGGCACCACCACATGATATCACGAATAAGAAAAAAAAAAAAAGAAAAAAAAGTAATAAAAAGATGCTGCAGGAAGTAGCAAAGGAGACATACCCATGAGGAAAGGAAAAACACAGGATGAAAAAATGCTTAAGAAGTTCTTTCAGGAAAGAAAACTAGCAGACACAGCACAAGGGAATGTGAACTCTGGCCAGACACTGAGAATATGGGTGAGACGCAGGGGGGAAAAATTAATACATAAAGATGTCTTTGCAAATAAAGTAGAGATGTAGCACAAGCAAGGATGAATTATATTTGTTTCCGGTAAGTCAACTCCAGAAAGAGATTTCTCACAAAGATGGGTCATTTTATCTCAGATCCACAGTCCTGTTGATAAATCTCAAAGTGATTCAACAACAAAGAAAACTTCCCAGGGAATGAGTTCTAGCCCTTATTTGGAGTGCCAAAAGTATTGCTTAGCAGTCCACGGATACAGATAAATTGCCTCTGTCAATTCAAAACTCGTACATAGTTGCCATGAAGGAAGTGTTATATCTGCATGTGATTTCCTGGAACAAATCAAATGTTTCTGCAGAGGAACCCATAAAATGCTTATAATATATTAAGACTGTTTCCTCAGTAAATGGCTAACTCAAACTTAATAGTCCAGATCCACTGGGTCTGGAAAAAAAAAAAACGAAGGGAAGTAAATCATATCTTAAAAAAATCTGACAAAAGAATCCAAACCACTTTAGCATATGAAACTAAAACTAAAAGCTGTTTCAGTACACTGTTGGGATAAAACAGCAATAGAAACTGAACATTTAAAATTCCATGTACACATATACGTATACCACAGTCCAGCAATAAAGTCCGCGAGACAGGGCTGGGCTGATTGATCCTAAGCTAGTCAGCATTAAGAGAAAAACACTGGGCTCTTCTGTCAGTTCCAACAGTGGCACTGCAATTTGTCCATCACCAAGACAGTTGAGTACCTCATCCAAAGGCACGTTGCTCAGCAGGCTCAGCTATCCCAACTCTCTGCATCCCCACCAGAACTAAGCAAAGGTCAGAAGGAATAGCCAAATCCTAGATGAATTTTACTCTTTACCACATACACGCCTCTTTCCGTATCTTTAATTGATTCTGTATTTTTTATTTGTTCCATTTAACACACTGACTCACATTTAACAAACTAACCTCCAATGTGTCCTGGAGAATCAGCATCGTAAGAGAAGCCTAGTGGCTGAGTCCTGCTCTGTAGACAACTTGTGGTGCTGAACTCGAATGTGATGTAGAGTCATAGGATAGTTTGGGTTGGAAGAGACCTTTAAAGGCCATCTAGTCTAACCCCTCTGCAATGAGCAGGGACAGCTTCAACTAGATTGGGTTCCTCAGAGCGTTGTCCAACCTGACCTTGAACGTTTACAGGGATGGGGCGTCTACCACCTCTCTGGGCAGCACAAACTCTTAACCATCTCTGCTAGGTCAACAGTTTCCAGACCCTTGCAGAATCCAGAGGGTGAACTTGCATTTAACAGTTCTTTTAATGATGCTACACTAGGCTGGGTGCATCAGGACCCAGGCTTTGCCAGTGCTGGCAGAGTAGTTGCTCAGACTGTCAGGAGTGTGGGGTCGTTGTGCACCCCATGGATGGCTGCTGACGCAGTATCTGGGTTTGGCACGATCTCCTTACACCATCATTTTAGAATTACAACAGCCGGGATCACCAGTCCCTTAATCTTTGGGAGACACTGCACCAGACGCCTTTCAACCTTCCCCATGACTAACTGCCACCTCCGAAGGGGACAACCCACCATGGTGGGCTGGGCAAGCAGGCAAGGACTTGGCTGCGGAGGCCACCACCACCTTTGTCGCTGTCACCACCAATATCTCCACCACATCTACCTCCACCACCAATGTCATAGAATCATAGAATGGTTTAAGTCAGAAGGGACCTTAAAGATCATGTAGTTCCAACCCCTCTGCCATGGGCAGGGACACCTCCCACCAGACCAGGTTGCTCAAAGCCCCATCCAGCCTGGCCTTGTACAGTTCTAGGGATAGGGCATCCACAACTTCTCTGGGCAACCTGTTGCAGTGCCTCACCACCTTCACAGTGAAAAAATTCTTCCTGATATCTAATTTAAATCTACCATCCTCCAGCTTGAAGCCCCTTGTCCTATCACTACATGCCCTAGTGAAGAGTCCCTATCTTTTCGGTAGGCACCTTTTAGGTACTGGAAGGCTGCTACGAGGTCTCCCCAGAGACTTCTCCAGGCTGAACAACCCGAACTCTCTCAAGCTGTGGGACAGGAGCTCCATCCCTCTGAGAGGGCCCCCCCCGGACCTGCTCCAACAGGTCTATGTCCCTGTGCCAGGAAGAGTATCTCCACCATCAGTATCTCCATCACCAGTATCTCCTCCATCACCAGTATCTCCACCACCACCACCTTCCCCAGCACCCCGGGGCGGGCCGGCGGGCGCACCTCGTCTCAGGCCTCTCCTCATGTCTCTCCCCCCCTCAGCGGTTGGTTACGACCGTTGGCGAGGGATCGCTGAGGCCCGCCACGCGCGCCCTCGCGCCCCGCCCCTCCATTGGCCGCGGCCCCGCCGTCCCGCCGCCGTCAGCCGCGAGACCGCGGGGGGGGGGAGAGAAGGGAAGGCGGGTGGTGTGTCCCGCACGTCATATCAGCCGCCCGCCCGCCATTGGCTGCGGCCGCCTCACC